>OZ035881.1:147801544-149025459 GCA_964034835.1 Muscina levida | reverse complement strand
AGGATCATAATGCACGTGTGTAGATAATTTGTCGTATGGCGTTAATATATTTAGCAATATGTCAAAAACGCCTTTTTTCGAAAAAGAATTTTTTTATTGTTGAATATGATTCTTTGGGGGCTCAGAAACAATTTTTATTCCACAAGTTTTTCAAACTTGGCTTTTCTGCAAAAGTACCGTTATTTATAGGTTACTCACGATAATCGCTTATTTGACCCTTAAAACCTGAAAATTTCATTTGACAATGGTCTGCAATTTTGTCTAAAAATCTTAGATCATAATTTTTGTTGAATGTGTCAACTGTGAAAAATCTCAAATAACGGTACATTTTTATACTTTTTTAATAAACATGTAAATCGCGCCATCTTGCGGCAACATTTTGCAACATTTTTTGAAATATAAAACAAGCTAAGGTCATAACGCGTCCACAGAGGTATCAGTGATAAAAATCGGGAGTAAAGTACGAAAAATATAGACTAGTGTTTAAAAGTAGACGGACTTTTTTTTTAAAAAATTAGTTGTATTTCAAAATATAACACAGTTTAACCATTTTCGTGGGCTTAAAAGAAATGATTGCAGGTTATAGAATGGTCAATAATAGTAAAATGTTTATATTCAAGTGAAATACATCAACGATTTTTTATACTGAAAAATAGGCGAATAAAAATTGCACTCTATATTTTACATTATTCAATTCTATAAAGAAATATAATCTGCAAATTTTTGAGTGCTTTTTTAAAGATTTTTTTTTTGTTATTTAAATGGTTAAAATTCAGTATAGGAGTGTAAATTTTTTAACTTTTCTTTTAGTTCAGCCTCCAAATCAATAGTTTTTGTTTGCCATATTTTTTCTCCATGATATTTGTAATGTTTGCTTCTCAAAATTTTTATTTGTTTTTTAAGAATTTTTATTCTGTGACTTTGTAACTCGATGTCTGATAATTGTGTTAGTAAGTCACACAATTCAATAGGTTCATCTATCTGATCTATATTTTGAAACAGAATTTTACTATCTGATCGTAGTTTTTTTATTTGTTGATTTCTTTCTATATTTTCCAATCTTATCATTCGTTCTCTAGCATTCCACCTTGCATTTTCATGAATATGTTTTCTCATTAAAGTTGTACCTTTTTCCACCTCATCTTTGGTCTGATCGAAATGCTGCAAATCAAAAATATAATGCATGCATTTGTTGTGGCGGGCTTTCACTTGCTGGCACCTTGTATAGATTTCTTTGTGAGGCGCCATGTCTTCGTTTCTCTTCACCATTGCAAAAACTCTTTCAACATTAATGTTGCTGTGGAATGAATATACATCATCGATTGGTCGATCTATATATCTCTTTAACATGGATTCCTTTGCAGCTACCAAAGCGCTTTGAAAGATCTGGTTTTCCATGTTCATACAAATCAAATCAAGTTTATCTTTATCGAAAGCAAAATAAACGAGTACTTTCTTAATTTTCATTGAAATTGTGAAATTTGCAAGAAAGAGGGTCAATTGTTTTTTTAAATGGCACAAATACGGCTAAAGATTTTTGTCCAAAATTGCACATACTTCAAAAAAACTTCAGTATCTAAAATTCCACCAAGGCGCTTCACGTCACAAAGCTTAGTTTGGACGTTATGAGTTGAGGAAGGTAAAAAAGCTAAAAATTTTGGATTTTTTCCATTTTTCTTCAAGTTTTTTCAATTTTTTTTCCAAACGAAACATTGTACTGCGAAGCGCCTTGGTAGAATTTAAGATTTTAAGGTTCTAAACGAGAAATAGAAAATTTTGGCCAAAAATCTTTAGCCGTTTTTGTGCCATTTTAAATGAAAAAGTCGTAAATCTACCTTTACCACTTATTATTATAATAAATTTTTTTCTCTCAGTGTACGAATGAAATATTCATCTGAAATGAAAGGCTACTAACCCAGTTTATTGTAAAAAGTTAAAAAAATCCAGTTTTTCGGATATTAATAAAATTACAGGAAAAAATTTGTAATCAGTTGAAAAATCAATGACAACAAGAACACCCTATAATTCACATATCATGTAATTGAGGGCCACCCTAATGAGCATTTCAGATAGCCGAATGTATCCCCAAATCAGTACATATAATTTGGTACATATATCCTTAAATTGGAAAAGCACTTTTTTTTGACATATTGCTAAATATATTGTTATTTTTGGAGAAACAATTAATGGCAGTTTCTTTCTTTCTTTGGTTATTTTTAAGAAATTTTCAAAAATTTATTGGAAAGGCATAAATTCCGACCAAATGTTTACAGCATTTTTATTTGAATTATTAACACAACAAAATTTTTGCTGATATATTTCCCATGAAAAATTTCACATCAAAGTGTCAAAGTAAATCACAGGAGAAAATAAGTGAAAAGAGCAGGATTTCGATTGTTAAATACATTTAAATCTAAACATCAATTTGTTTTCTAATGAAATTATCTTAACATTTTTTATTATATTATATGACAATTATGAGTGAAACAAAATATCAGCCAAATGCTAGTCACGGCTTCGGTGGCATATCTCTATCCGATGTTATGCGCGTGGATGTTATCCCAAAAAGAAGAAGTTCTGCATCATTCGTTTTGTCAAGTTACAAGCCATAATAATTTAATGTCGATTTGAAGTAAGTAAGTATCGTATAGGGAAATTTGTCACGTTTTAGGCTCTTTTGTTTAACATAACTCGAGAATCACTAGTCCGATTTAATCTGTTCTTATAACGTTTCCCTTCATAAACAATGGTTTCACTTTTCCATTCATTAAATGATTTTGAACTGAGTTTATTTGTAGCAGTTACAATAAAACCGTTGTACTCCATGGCGTATGATTTACGTGGAATATTCCTATATACGAAACTTTCTAACTTAAAATCGAAAATAAAAGTATTATGGCATGTAATTTGACAAAACGAATGATGTAGAACTTCGAGCTACTTTCACGTGCAGTTCTCACAATTGTGTCCCAAAATCATGTGTTGTACTGTGTTTGTTGTCTAACGGAATTCTGTTAATATTTTTTATTATATTAGCAAGATCTATGACAATTAGGCGTGAAACAAAATATCAGCCAAAAGCTAGCCACGGCTTTGGTGGCATACCTCTATCCGATGGTCCATATTTTCAATGGCACTGAGACAAAATTGCTGTTCAATGTCGCTAATGTGCCGGAATATCTCATACTGTAGCTCCTGAATTGTTCTTGGCTTTTCCTTTAAAATATCCCCAAAGAAAGAAGTCCAACGGTGTCAAATCACATCGCTCGTTTTGTGCAAGACCGTCATTACTCAAAAAAATCGATTACGAGATAAACGCGTTTAAAGTTTTTAATTTACGCCCAACTTGTACGAAATGGGGGAATTCAAATAGCTCTCATGCGGAGTGTATAAAAGATATTAACATGAATTTTTTACACAACATAGAGTATGATGAAATGAACAATTCTACATCATTAACTCAAAAATCACGTTTTTTGAGTTATGACGGTCTTGCTCAAAACGAGCGACATGATTTTGGCGGCCAATTAAAATCGCCAAGACGTAGAATAAGGCGGACATTGAATTTTTTGCGCAAAAGAGCCATTATTTAGTTGGCTGTGTGGCATGTGACACCATCCTCTTGGAACCACATGTCGTCCAGATCCATATCCTCATATCTGGCCACAAGAAGTCCTTTATCAACTAGCGATAGCGAACACCATTCACGAGACGACGTTGACGGCTCTTCTGTCACACTATTGCGGACAACACTAATGTTTTGCGCAGAACGAACTGGGCGACGAGCATGCACAGGTGTTTTTACAGCAGTCCTACAGAACCGGTTACTGAAATTTGCACACAATTCTCCCGATTGTGGACACATTTGATCGGTTATGCTGACCAAAAAACAAAATTACGATGTGCAAAAAAACCATTTTGATATGAACACTGATTGTCGTAACAATTTTAACGCCCTGCTCAATTGAAATAAAAAATAGTCAAATTAAGTTGGGCAATAAAACGCGACGTTAAAGTCTGACTCACAATTAACATTGTGCATTATGGTTGGACCACCCTTTATAAAACAAAAAAAAAAATAACAATTAGGAAAGTCTCAATCGGGTTTACCAATTTACAGATGCCCATCACTCTCATTAAAAACATAAAATTTGCAAGTATACAAATTTTAGGGAGGTACCAGAAGGGGCGTGGCTAGACTTCCAGGTTATTTTTCCTAAAACTTTATCCTGTTCTAACTTTACTAAATACTAGTAATGATATTATTACTCGATTTCTAAAGTGGTCGGAATGGTGAATTTGTATGGGAGATACCAGAAGAGACGTGGCCATGCAGCCTATTTGCAATACCGTAAGTAGTTTTGGGGAAATATTAGCCCATGCAAAGTTTCAGAACAATTTATTGCGTCTTTCAAAATACAGCAAGTAGTTTGGGGAAATATTAAATCGTGCAAAGTCTCAAAACATTTGATTGCGTGTTTTAAAAGTTGTCGTGCGTACCAGACGAACATGGATGATCAAACAACTTCAAAAGTCATGTATTGAATTTGGTTCACAAAAATCTTAGGTCTAAAGTGACTCCTTCTATGTGTTACACTTTTGGATCGTATCAAATTATATACATATATCCTCCCGTTCGTAGGGTGAGGATAAAAATACAGCTGTCTGATATAATATTAATATTTGATCCTTTGTGGTCGTCAAAGGGAGAACTGGTATACACAGTTTGTTCCAAATTCAGTACTTCTACTTTAGAATAAAATGTGCAAAGAAAAAAGATTTTCAATGAGAACGTCCTGGTTACAGAAGGTCTACTATAGCCGAAGAGTCGTAAAATCAATACACTGGACCAAAATCAATGTATATCTATCTAAATGTTTTCTATAGATTGACAAATCTTTAATGATATTAAGTATAGTTTGTTCGACAGTGGCATGATGGTTAGAATACGACGAGATTATATTGCGGGTGACCAGGGTTCGATGCCCGCCTCTGTCATCTACTCTTCTTTGACCGACAGCCCTCTTGATGTTGTCGATACCAACTTAGAAATAGTAGAGTCTAGTAATTGCGACTCTAACACCTGACATTCAGATTCGTCGTTAAATCTGAGTAATAAAATTATACGCTCCCAATTCTGATTCATGGGATGTAAAGGGAAAAAAGTTTATGTCTCTTGTTGTTCTTCAATTTGTAACGTCCATAAGGAGGCGTGGTAGGTATGCCAATATAAAAAAAACTTAATTTCCCTTTACACCCCATGAATGAGGTATGGGATAGCTTCTCGCGTTGTTGTGAATTAACACGCTTTCTATTTTTAGATTTACATCTAACGGCATCTACTTGTTTATCGACGAATGCAAACGTCACTGTTTGAGAAGCTCTTACTAGACACGCCGATTGACTCGACACTAATACTACGAAGTTGCTGCCGACAACATTCGAGGAGAGCCGACAATGAAAGAAAAATTTATTTATTTTTTTCTTTTAAGATGACTGGAGCCAGGAGTTGAACCTGTGATCTCCCGCATGGTTGTCGAGTGTTCTAACCACTATGCACAAAATGTTTTTGCACAAAAATGTGTGAAGAGATCCCACTTTATAACAGAGCAAATACTTAATAGTCTCAAGTTCCTCTTCATCGCTACATCCTTTAAAAGTTGTCTCCTAGTTCGATATAAAGCCGTAACATCACATATAAAGCGATCGCACTGTACGTCGTACCGGCCGTGGAATGATGGTTAGAATAGGAGACTACCATGAGGGAGGTTCATGGCTCGATTCCTGTATTACCTACATTTTTCTTTTATCGCCGGTCCCCTCATGTTGTCGACAGCAATATCGCGGTATTGAGCCGTAGTTTAAGAGGTATTGAGCTAAAATAAAGTTAAATTCTTAAATGATTGGGACCGGCCGTGGCATAGTGGTTAGAACACGCGACTACCATGCGGGAGATCGCAGGTTCAAACCTGGCTCCAGTCATCTTAAAAAAAAAGAAAAAAGAAATAAAAATTTTCTTTCATTGTCGGCTCCCCTCGAATGTTGTTTGACAGCAACTTCGCAGTATTAAGCGTCGATTCAATCGTCGTGTCTAGTAAGAGCTTCTCAAAACAGTGACGTTCGCATTCGTCGATAAATAAGTAGGTGCCGTTAGTTGTGAATCTAAAAATAGAAAGCGTGTTAATTCACAACAACGCGAGAAGCTATCCCATACCTCATTCATGGGGTGCAAAGGTAAATTAAGTTTTTTTTTTTTTTCTTAAATGATAAAGATCAGAAAAAAACCACTCCAACCTCGCAAACAAACTCCCACTTTTCAGAAGTGTTCGTCTGTCTCTCCCTGCGATGACAACCGTAGTGTACGAACAGCAGTAAAAGGAATTAATTTATCAGTAGAAAAGAATATTCATCCATACGTACAATGTGTTCAAGCCAGCGTATTCGGTTTATATGAACTCTCTTGACTACGTCGATGTCGTTATACAGCCCATAAAGCTTATCGTTCATTTGACGACGGTGCTAGTTTTTTTTTCGAAGACTCCCAGAATAGATTGTTTCATTTGTGTCATTACCTAGGATTCTGCGCTGTACATCGCGACTGCTGTACATCCAAGTATTAAATATTTCGTCTTGATGCGGATAGTGGATTTTCGGTAACTTACTGGGTTAACCGCGGGACCAGATGTCAAATTCTCTTGCCGACTCACAGTTCACAGTTCTTTCCTGTCCGTTACACCTCATTTCCTGTGCGGCGGTGATAACAGCCTTGTATTTATCAAGGACATAAGCTAATTGGATAGAGGCATCATCTATGTGAAGAGTTGGGTGAATATCCTCAAATCAAGACCCGTATAACCTTTTGCGGGAGTCGTCGACATTTGAGGTGTTTTTTTATTTAGAAACGCTTCCATTCCTAGTTTCTTTGGGCTGCCAACGCTACTAAGACAGGCCTTGTGTTAAGAGTCAGTATCTTATGTTACCTACTCACTTAGACAAAAAGGTGGTAGGATGCCATTTAGGTGGCTCAAAATTGCGTCTTGTCATATTTGCAACCACTGGACGGATCTCCAGGGCTCTATGAAATAAGGCCCAAAGAAATAAGGCCCCTAAACAAAAACGAAATAATGCCCCAAAAATTTGTTCAGAAAACAACAACAGTGACTTTATTTCATTTTTGTTTTGGGGCCTTATTTCGGTATGAAATAAAGCCCCAAATTTCGAATCTCGCAACTCTTATTCTCTGACATTATTAGAAGACGAATGCGGTGGGGGGCACGCCGTTGTCAATCTAGCAACTTTCATTCACTGGCATAAAGGGGGTGCACGCCCCCCGTCGCATACGTCGTTGTCAATCTAGCAATTTTCACTCACTGGCATTATTAAAAAACGAATGCAGTGGGGGCACGCCCCCCACCGCTTACGTCGTAGTCAGTCTCGCAACTCTCTCTCTGTCATTTTTCAATGTCAATAAACATAGCGATAGTCTTATTTCATTATTGATATTGGGGCTTTGTTTCATAACGAAATAAAACCCCATTAAATCCCCTTATTTCATAGAGCAATCTCCAGTGGCATGGCCCAGCGAATAGGTGAACTAAAGGACGTTGTTAATTGCTTGGAGACCTTTAATCAGAGATTCTGGCTATTCCTAAGTCGGTAACGATCAGAAAATTTAATTTATAGCAGTAGAGTTATATTCTAGTTTCGACAGTAGAACCACATATCACTGTCTTACGATTTCCTTCAACTTCTTCATTGATAACACTTCTTACTTCCACAATTAGTGGTTTCCACATAACATGTAGTCATGTCGCAAAACCTCGTATACTTAGTGCTTGTAAAACTTTCCGACTTCCCTTTGTACATAAAATGACATTCTCATATCTTGGTATAACATTTAATATTCATAAATAACGAGACAGTCTCTCTTGTAGTCACAGAGACGTTCAGGATTTTTTCGCTTTCGATTCGTTTTCAATTCCACCCGCACACTGTCGCAACTGTCACAAAGACATGCAGCTGCTGCCATGTGTATGACAAATATCCCGAGGAAATCTAATAATTTTTGTATCTTCTTTTTTACTCATACTCTTTATGAACCTAGCAAAAAAAAAACTAGACGTATATAGGTTAAGTATGTAAACAGACTTATTTACTGCTACAAAAACAAAAGCAAAAGAAAAGCAACAACAAAAAAATACATGATAAAGACCAGCATAAAAATGGACTTTAGTAATAAGAATGAAATTTAAACCTGAAGCAAAACAAAGAAAAGGCCAAAAAGGCGCTATGATGGCATAAACGAGCCACCGAAGCTGCCGGAGAACTGTTAGAAAAGAAATCATTTGTTATAGTACAAACGGAAGTCAAGAAGCTTTGCTTCAGTTTTTTTTTTGGCTGTTGTTTTGTTTCGCATTTGTATTTGCAAACATATACATCATGCATTGACACACAAATGTCTGACTAACACTATACTTATATCCAATTACAGGCAAAAGTTGGTTGATGTTTAGTTGTATATATAGTATATGTGGCTAGCTCCAGTTGGCTGTCCCTCTAACATAACCTAAATTTCATTTTATCCTTGTGACAATACGTGTTTTCCTGTATACAACAAATCGTTGTCAGTATTTGTCGAGCAACAAGAACAAACCCACAGCAAACAGAAATACCACACTAATACACATGTGTATGCATATCCGTGTGTTCAGTTTTTCCTTACATATCCTTAGAAACAAGTCTATGCTAACCGTTAAATTGCCTTCAGTGCCAAAAAAAATATGCTTTATTTGAAGTTAGGCAACAATATGGAGGAAACAGCCATTGACATGTATTGCGACTGGTGGCAGCGGTTCATTTAATACCCTTCAATGATATCAAAGACACAGTAAGAAAAAAAGGAAACTTAATTGACGTACCTCTTAGGCTGCGCTCGAAAGTTTGGTAAACTTTTGGTAAACTAAATTTCGTCAGCATATTAAAATTCGTGATGTCGAGTACTAACTGGGTGTCAAATTTGATCTCTCTAGGGATAAAATACAGTTAATCCACCCAATCTGCTGACTGCACCCAAATTTTAATTTCGTCCACATATTCATATTCGTGTTGTCGCGTATTATCTGTGTGTCATATTTTATCTATCTAGGGCTAAAATACAGTTTAGCCACTCCCACTCCGCCCACTGAACTCAAATTTTATTATCGTCAGCATATTCTTATTTGTGTTCGCGAGCACTATCTGCTTCTCAAACTTTATCTTTCTAGGGCTAAAATACAGTTTTGCCACTGCCACCCCGCCCACTGATCTAAAATGTAAATTTCGTCTGCAAATCCAAATTCGTGTTGTCAAGTACTATCTGTGTGCCAAATTATATTTCTCTAGGGCTTAAATACAGTTTTGCCACGCTCACTCCGCACTCTGATTCAAAATTTAAAATTCGTCTGCATATTCATATTCGTGTTGTCGAGTACTATCTGTGTACCAAATTTAATGTCGCTAGGTCTAAAATACAGTTTTGCCACGCCCAGCCTGCCCACTGATCTAAAACTTAAATTTCATCTGCATATTCATATTCATGTTGTCGAGTACTATCTGCGTAAAAAATGATGTCTTTCTAGGGCTTAAATACAGTTTTGCCACTCCCACCCCGCCCACTGATCTAAAATTTGAATTTCGTCTGCAAATTCATATTCGTATTGTCGAGTACTATCTGTGTACCAAATTTAATGTCGCTAGGTCTAAAATACAGTTTTGCCACGCCCAGCCTGCCCACTGATCTTAAACTTAAATTTCATCTGCATATTCATATTCATGTTGTCGAGTACTATCTGCGTAAAAAATGATGTCTTTCTAGGGCTTAAATACAGTTAATCCACGCCCACCCTGCCCACTGATCTAAAATTTAATTTTCATTTGCATATTCATATTCATGTTTTCGAGTACTATCTGTGTGTCAAATTATATTTCTCTAAGGCTTGAATACAGTTTTGCCACGCCCACTCCGTCCACTGATTCAAAATTTAAATTTCATCTGCATATTCATATTCATGTTGTCCAGTACTATCTGCGTAAAAAATTTTGTCTTTCTAGGGCTTAAATACAGTTTTGCCACGCCCACCCCGCCCATTAATCTAAAATTTAAATTTCGTCTGCATATTCATATTCGTGTTGTCGAATACTATCTGTGTGTCAAATTATATTTCTCCAGGGCTTAAATACAGTTTTGCCACGCCCACTCCGCCCACTGATTCAAAATTTAAAATTCGTCTGCATATTCATATTAGTGTTGTCGAGTACTATCTATTTACCAAATTAAATGCCGCTAGGTCTAAAATACAGTTTTGCCACGTCCACCCTGCCCACTGATCTAAAATTTAAATTTCATCTGCATATTCATATTCATGTTGTTGAGTACTATCTGTGTACCAAATTAAATGTCGCTAGGTCTAAAATACAGTTTTGCCACGCCCCCTCCTCCCACTGATCAAATATTTAAATTTCATCTGCATATTTATATTCGTGTTGTTGAGTACTATCTGTGTTCCAAATTAAATGTCGCTAGGTCTAAACGCCCCCTCCTCCCACTGATCAAATATTTAAATTTCATCTGCATATTCATATTCGTGTTGTTGAGTACTTCTGTGTGTCAAATTGTATCTTTCTAGGGCTTAAAAACAGTTTTGGCACGCCCCCTCCGCCCACTGATCCAAAATTAATATTTCGTTTCCATATTCATATTCGTGTTGGCGAATTTATATCTCTATTTTATATCTCTAGCTCTTAAGAAAGTTTTGTCACGCCAACTCCGGCCTAAGGGCGCATATTTATAGTAATAATAGAGATTAATAATAGTAGGTCTTGCATCTGGAAGACTATCTTGTGCATTTTGTAAACTGTTAGTCGGCTGAGGTATAATTTTATGTGAAATATTGTAATAGAGTTTTCGTATTCTGCGAATCTTAAGCCTCTATTTCTTTGCCTTAAGCTATAAATTATGACCACAAATCTGTAACACCAATCCATTGACTCCTCTAAAAATTAATTCCATATTCATTTAATCAACAACCACTGACGCCAACAATAGCGCTCTCTCTCTCTCTCTCTCTCTCTCTCTCTCTCTCTCTCTCTAAACCCCAAGCCCATATTTGTTAGTTTGTCTTGCACAGTATCTGACAAAGCTTTAGGTTCAACGTAAGGTTGGTAAACAATACAAATGTTCCACGAAGTTGATTTTCCCAGAAAGAAAAGGGGAGAATACAAGAAATACAAATAATAACAAAATATGTCTTCCTTCGTCTTTTATACAACAAACCGTAATCCTAGGAATGATGTTTTTTTCTCCCCCAAACAATCTCAAAACAAATATTCATTTCCTCGAACCGACAACGACAACGATGGCGATGATTGTCTTCATTATGAATTGATATTTTGGTGCAAGGGAAAGTACAGGGATTTCGCCGCTACCAAACAAAAGAGTAAAGGTTTTGGTTTTCCATAACAGAAATTTGCTTAAAGGCCCATATTAGCGTAAAACATGCTTTAACATATGTCTAGGGACCCCCAACGACAACAGGAACAACAACAATGCAAAGGATGTATAGACGTCAAATGTTATATCGGCTTAAAGACCTTCAACACAATGGCAGTCCTGAAGCAAAAGAATAAACAAACGAAGCAAAGTAAGAGGATGTAATATATTAAATATTACTAAAATGTCATTTATATACGGGTATACAAAATTATACATATTACAATACATCTTGACAATATTTATAGTCAACAGAGCATTGCTTACGTTTATAAAGAAATAAGTTTATGTCAATACAGGAAAGTACACAAAAATATTGTAGTTTAATTTGTACATTTATTACAGCCAAATAGTACATCCTTTACCATTTCGCATATGTGCTTATGGAGGAGATGATTGATATTAGGCAATCGATGGCAATTCATATAGAATTTCTTTAATAAATGTCATATCAACAAAAGTCAAATATGTGGGCCATTAAAGTTAGTTGTATATGGTGAGGTGCCGTGTTCCAAGGTCTGCCAATAAATGCTTCATTTTCAATGTATACTGGAATAGAGGTGAAATCCTGTAAAACTTTATCTAGTTATAGATTAAATAAATACAGAATTTGAACAAGAGTGCGCGGGCGCAATCGCGTTGGTTGTAGTGATATTTTTACCCGATTTCTAAAGTGGGCGGAATTGTACATTTGTATGGTAGGGGCGTGGTCATGTAGCCTATGTGCAACCTCTCAAGTAATTTTGGACAGCAAAGATTTTGGAACAGGCATCTCCACCTGTATGGGCAGATATAGAAATCTGCTCATGGACAGGCTGTGTGTGCTGCTAATATGGAAGGAACACTTTTGTACACTGGTCATTTTCGTAAGCAGCATACTTATGCTGATCCAAAACAAGACCAACACTGCAATTGCACGACTTGAAAACAACAAAGCTTCGGGAGCCTACGAACTGCCGGCAGAGTTTTTCAACCTGGCCACACTGAGCTGGCTACATGCAAATGACATTGTGCTTACACCAGCTTATAAACACAATTTGGTTAAAGGTATGCATGCCCGATGAATGGAATCGGAGAGTTCTTTGTCCTGTACTTAAGAAAGGTGAACTAAGTATGTGTACCATGTACAGCGAAATCAGACTTTCAGCCATTTCAAGGAACTGCCTGGGTTATTATGTGAGGAACTAAAGCCCAATCTACCGAACCTGATTGTAACCTTGTTGCTTTAGATCAGCTACATCGATGATCGCACAGATATCCACAGAACTACTAATACTGAAGAAGATTAAAGAACTGCATATTGACATCTATCATCTGTTTATCTACTACAAATCTGCATCAGACAGTCCGCTACAACAGAAACTACTGTATACTAATACGACTTTGTAGGATTACGCGACCGACACGAAGTCTTCAGTAAAAATAGGCACAAATCTGACAGATAAGTCTTTCATGCGATCTCTTAAACATTGTAAAGGAGATGACCATGCGGTAGGCTACAGTAAACACGACTGGTATCTTAAAAACACATAATTTCCCCTTACACCCCTTGGGATAGCTTCTCAGGTTGTTGTGAATTTACACGCTTTCTATTCAGATTCACAACAAACTGCACCTACTTGTTTATCAACTAATGCGAACGTCACTGTTTGAGAAGCTTTTACAAGACATGCCGATTGACTCGAAACTATGCTGCAAAGTTGCTGTTTACAACATCAAGGGGGCTGGCAATGAAAGAAAAATGTAGATGACTGGAGCACTTTCTTTTGGCTTGTTTTTAATTGTTTAACATCACAAAAACAAAATGGAATTGACATCACAAAATTCCATACAAGTATAAATAGATTCCTGTGGGCGTTGTACCTCGTCTAAAGGCAACGGGTGACTTACTCATAGGAGAATCAAACAGTATTTACCTACAAATGACTTAAAATTTCCACGAACAATCTTGTGAAAATTAGCAAGAACTTAGTAAAATAAAATTACATTGACATTTTCTCCGAAAACTAACTAATTCTGCCATACCCTTCATACCAGCTTCAACAAATTTTGGAATTTCCCACGAAAAACAATTTGTGCGACAGCTAATTTTTTAAATAATTCCACTGCCATCGACAACTTTCACAAGGTTAAATTTCAATGCCAACAACAGTGGCAACAATTTCAATACTTATTAAAGACTCAACAAAGTCTTGCAGGTGACGTACATTACTAACAAAGAAAGTCATTAGAAATTTTAATGAAATTACTCGTAATATAATCATTAGCAGGTGTTTGCGTAATTGTCGCACAATACAAGTAAAACTTTTTAAACATCCCAAAATTAATAAACATTTTATAGACGTTTGACGATGTGTCTACATATAAAATTCTTAAGGTGTTTATAAGTATATGTATTGAAGTTTCTCGATTAGAATACATAATAGGGTCCTCTGGAGAAAAATTGCAAACATTAGCTATTAGGCCGAAGGTTGCTGCAAATATCTTTTAATATAATATGAAAAAAATTTGAGCTGTGCTCAATGGTGATTATATCTATACATTTATGGTAAAAGTTGATATGTTTTTTTTTTGTAGAAATGGGCTGTTATTTAATATATGTTTTAGGACTTTAGGATAAGTGAATGTCCATTAAATTATTACATTATAAGCTAGTATGCGCATATATCCTAATGAGGTTTCAAAACTTTGAATCGGCTTATTGTAAAATTATGAAAATTGGACACATAAAACTTTGCGTAGTGATATATATGTGGTCACAGACAAGTTGGTATTTTTATGTAATGAATAACAAAAATTTTTCGAACATTTATGTACATATGGCGATTTTTTCTTCAAACGAATGTTGTAAGATGCTTTAAGCGAAGAACACCGATATTGATTGATTGGTATCGATTTTAATAACACAGTACAACATTTTTCAGTCATATGATTTGGGACTTAATTTATTTTGTAGCAGTTACAATAAAACTGTTGTATGTACGTACAACGTATGATTTACGTAGAATATTACTTATGATAATCATACGCCACCATATAGTATTTATATTATGCTAAACAAAAGAGCCTAAAACGATTCTTCAAATCGGTATTAAATTATTTTGGCATGTAATTTGACATAACGACTGATGCAGAACTTCTTCTTTTTGGGGCTACTTCCACATGCAGTTCCCACAATCATCAATTTATTTTATATAAAATATTTTATATACAATTTTAATATTAATGTTAAATGCTGCTTAATTTAATCGTATAAACAAACTCCCATTTACAATGAAACATCAATGCAGCAGGCATTTTAATTCATTGTACCTTTAGGGTTTATGTCTCGCCATTTATGCTTACAATTCTTATGAAAAATATTTTGTGCATATCAAAAGCAAAAGCACATACCTGCAGCTTATTTCCAACGAAATTTGTCACGATCCAGAATGTCATAGACAGTGTCGGTAAGGTTTCTTAGTAAACAGTTGTGGCTTTGCAGCTGATGTATGTAATAATTACAAAGTCTTTAGAAATGTTATGGAAATCACTTGCAATCAGTTGTATCATGAATAAGTGTTTAGTATTGGTAATTTTTTGTACAAAATTTTATAGACGTTTGGCGTCTAAATATTAAGCTCTTAAAGTGTTTACATAATTCACATTAATGTATTAGGATTAGGTAATTTAAGAGGGTAGGAGAAAAAAAGGATGATCCAACAGAGTACCATATACTATTTACTAACTAATGATAGATAATACAATCACACAAAGCAACTCAGTGATAGAATAACTTTCACCTACACAGTACAACATTTTTCAGCTCATTGATTTGGGACTCAATTCTGAAAACTGCAAGTTACATGCCATAATAATTTAATATCGATTTGAAGTTAGTAAGTATCGTATAGGGGAATTTGTCACGTTTTAGGCTCTTTTGTTTGACATAACTAGAGAAGCACTAGTCAGATTTAGCTGAAATAAATTTTAAAAAAATTAAGAATTGCAATCCCTTTAATCTGTTCATATAACATTTTAATACATAAGCAACAGTTCCAAATTTCCATTCATCAAATGATTTTAAACTGGGTTTATCTTGTAGCAGTTACAATAAAACTGTTGTACTCCGTGACGTACGATTTACGTAGAATAATACTTATGGGACCGGCCGTGACATAGTGGTTAGAACACGCGACTACCATGCGGGAGGTCATCTTAAAAGAAAAAATAAATAAAAAAAATTTTCTTTCATTGTCGGCTCCCCTCGAATGTTGTTTGACAGCAACTTCGCAGTATTAAGCGTCGATTTAATCGTCGTGTCTAGTAAGAGCTTCTCAAAACAGTGACTTTCGCATTCGTCGATAAATAAGTAGGTGCCGTTAGTTGTGAATCTAAAAATAGAAAGCGTGTTAATTCACAACAACGCGAGAAGCTATCCCATACCTCATTCATGGGGTGCAAAGGGAAATTAAGTAAGTAAGTTTTTATTACTTATGATAATCATACGCCACCATATAGTATTTATATTATGTCGAACAAAAGAGCCTGACAAATTCTCGGTACTGTGATACTTACTAACTTCAAATCGATATTAAATTATTATGTCACGTAAGTTGACAAAACGAATGATGCAGAACTTCTTCTTTTTGGGGCTACTTTCACGTGCAGTTCTCAGAATTGAGTCCCACAATCATGTGTTGTAGTAAGCTAGTTTTAAACGCGTTCATTACCACATACGCCATAGAAATGAAGCTTCATTGAAACTATTGATTAAAAAGGGTTTAAGAAGTTCACAGGCTAAAGCTAGCTATTTCTAAGTATTAAATGGGATTGTAAACATGCTAAATTTTCGGTATAGGAGTGACACTAGTGACTAAAAGAAAACATCAATATCTACTGAATCACACAAAGTTACCTTATGGGCAGCACTGTCAGCAATGGACACCAATCATTCATACTTTTACTTGCATTTCAAAGGCGAAATGCTGTAACAGTGAATACACAACCTAGTCACTATAACAGCATAGTAATATATGCCTTGCTGTAGAATGGTTTTACTCTCTCATTGGGGCAGTGGTCATAGAATTCGCTATATGCTGCCACTGTTTGTCGCGAACATCAGAATTAGTGGTGTTTGTTAGAAATAATAATTCAGATAGATGGTTGGAGCATGCATTGGCCTTCTCGATGGTATGCAGCTAGGTAATATATATATTTATTTGCATTTGCTTGCGAGAGTTTTTAGCACTACCCAGCGGTAACTGAAATGAGGTATCTATTTCGAAATCCAAAACATCAGTACGACATTGTTAGCGAGCGACCGAAGTTCTAGAACGTCACGCGTATGTAACGTAAACAAATATAGTCTGCTCATTGTAACTCCGATTGAAATGGCACCTATATACATTGTCGCTTACTTTGTAATCTAGCTTGCTTAAAACTCCCCTTATAACGTAATTGCAACTAAAATGGCACTTACTGACATTGTCGCTTACTTTGTAAGCGTGAGCCACCGACTAAACAACATATGATACTCCTATGCGCAATTTAAGGGAAATATAAGTCAGAGAAGCATCAGCGACCCAGCGGTAAAATTACTCATTACATAATCGTTGATGTCAGCTTTATTTAGTAGCAATCAGTGATGATTCTCTGTGTGATGATTCTCTGGGACCGGCCGTGGCATAGTGGTTAGAACACGCGACTACCATGCGGGAGATCCCGGTTCAACACCTGGCTACAGTCATCTTAAAAATAAAAAATTGTTCTTTCATTGTCGGCTCCCCTCGAATGTTGTTGACAGCAACTTCGCAGTATAAGAGTCGAGACAATCGGCGTGTCTAAGAGTTAGAGTAAGAGCCTTTCAAACAGTGAAGTTCGCATTCGTCGATAAACAAGTAGGTGCCGTTAGTTGTTAATCTAAAATAGAAAGCGTGTTAATTCACAACAAGGCAAGAAGCTATCCCATACCTCATTCATGGGGTGCAATGGGAAATTAAGTTTTTTTTAGTGATGATTCTCTCGTTTATATTTCGGTGTGCTTTTGCTTACAAAGTAAGGTAAGATGTCAGTAAGTGCCATTCCGGTTGCAATTACGTTATATGCGGAGCTATATGCGAGCTTGATAACACGCTTCATTACGAAGTAAGTGACGATGTCAGTAGGTGTCATTTCAAAAGCATTGTAATCGGAGTTATAAAGAGTGGACGATGTTTTTAACATAACACAAGCATTACATTCTAAGTACTTTTATCCTCGCTTACAATGTCATAGGTACTTCGTTTAATTTACCGCTGGTTATACCATCACCCTTAGGGATGAGGGTATATATCATTTGATACGACCTAAAAGTGTAACACATAGAAGGAGTGACTTTAGACCCTAGGTTTCTTTGAACCAAATTCGATTCATGACTTTTTAAGTCGTTTGAGCCATGTCCGTCTGTCTGTCTGTCTGTCTGTCTGTCTGTCTGTCTGTCTGTCTGGAGGCTGTCCGGCTGGTTCGCATGATAACTTTCAAAAGACGCAACCAAATGTTTTGAAATTTTGCACGAGTTATTATTTTCTCAAAACTACTTATGGCCTCACCCCTTCTGATACCTTCCATACAAATACATCATTCCGCCCTCTTTAGAAATCGAGTAATAATATCAATACACCCTACGGGATCGTCCCCAAATTCTGTATTTAGTAAAGCTATAACAGGATAAAGTTTTGGAAAAAATTTTGAAAGCCTAGCCACGCCCCTTCTGTTAGAGATGGATAAATTAAACGTGATCGTACCCAAATTCTATTTTTAGTAAAGCTATAACAGGATAAAGTTTTGGAGAAAAAAGATTGGAAGTCTATTCACGCCCCATCTGGTACCTCCCATACACATCTGGTACCGCCCACTTTGGAAATCGATTAATATTATTAAAAGACCTAACGCGATCGTGCCCAAATTCTGTATTTGGTGAAGTTTAAGCAGGATAAAGTTTTGGAGAAAAAATCTGGAAGTCCAGACACGCTCCTTCTGGTACCTCCCATACAAATGTACCACTCCGCCCACTTTAGAAATAGAATCAATACACTCAACACGATCGTGCCCAAATTATGCATTTTGTTAAGTTATAACAGGATAAAGTTTTGGAAAAAATATTGGAAGTCTAGCCACGCCCCTTCTGGTACCTCCCATACAAATGTACTTTTCCGCCCACTTTACATATGGAGTAGTAATATCAATAAATCCAAGGAAATCGTACCCAAATTCTTTATTTAAGTGAAGCTATTGCAGGATACAGTTTTTGAGAAAAAAACTGGAAGTCTATCCACGCCCCATCTGGCACCTCCCATACACATCTGGTACCGCCCACTTTAGAAATCGATTAATATCATTAATAGAACTAACGCGATCGTGCCCACATTCTGTATTTAGTAAAGTTCAAGCAGGATAAAATTTGGAGAAAAAATCTGGAAGTCTAGACACGCCCCATCTGGTACCTCCCATACAAATGTACCACTCCGCCAACTTTAGATATGGAGTAGTAATAACAATAAATCCAAGGCGATCGTGCCCAAATTCTTTATTTTAGTAAAGCTATAGCAGGATACAGTTTTTGAGAAAAAAAACTGGAAGTCTATCCACGCCCCATCTGGTACCTCCCATACACATCCGGTACAGCCCACTTTAGAAATCGATTAATATTATTAACAGAACTAACGCGATCGTGCCCATATTCTGTATTTAGTAAAGTTCGAGCAGTATGAAGTTTTGAAGAAAAAATCTGGAAGTCTAGACACGCCCTATCTGGTACCTCCCATACAAATGTATCACTCCGCCCACTTTAGAGATGGAGTTATAACATCAATATACTCGACACGATCGTGCCCAATTTATGTATTTTGTTAAGTTATAACAGGATAAAGTTTTGAAAAAAATATTGGAAGTCTAGCCACGCCCCTTCTGGTACCTCCCATACAAATGTACCACTCCGCCCACTTTAGATATGGAGTAGTAATAACAATAAATCCAACGCGATCGTGCCCTAATTCTTTATTTGGTAAATCTATAGCAGGATACAGTTTTTGAGAATAAAACTGGAAATTTAGCCACGCCCCTTCTGGTACGCCCCATACTGATCTGGTACCGCCCACTTTAGAAATCGATTAATATTATTAATAGAACTAACGCGATCGTGCCCAAATTCTGTATTTAGAAAAGTTCAAGCAGGATGCAGTTTTCGAGAGAAAAACTGGAATTCTAGACACGCCCCTTCTGGTACCTCCCATACAAATGTACCACTCCGCCCACTTTAGAAATCGAGTAATAATATCAATATAACAAAAATTTTTTGTAAGTCGGGTTGCCCGACTGAAACTTTCTTACTGGTTCGATTTAAATTTTAAAACTATATTATCTGTATTCAATTTAATATTAAAAAAAAAATAACTTAATATATCTGAATTACGGCCAACGTGCGTCCTCATATCTACATTTCAAAACATTTGATGTACTTCTACTTTACCTTGATGATCATATTGTTTAAAAATTTTTCTACCTCAACGTACAACATACATATCAGATGTATATGTCAGTGAGTGTCTTCTATCCCTAGAGAACCACAAAGAAAAAAACAAAACTTTTTGTGAAAACACACGACATCACATCAAAATATTCTAATCAAGTTATATAAACAAAATCTGCTGAGAAATCTCTAATTTTAACAAAACAAAACAAATTTATTAGATGAACGCTTTCCGAATGCTCTATTTTCTTTCCCCTCATCATCATCATCAATTCTTTGCTTTCATCAAATTCCCAACGAATGTCACAAATGTCATCAGCATACGTGTCTACAATTTCGAAACGGGAAATTTGATTCAAACACCCTAAGAAGTGTGAGAAATAACATGAGACGACACGTTTATCAAAGGACCTTTTCGGGTTGCTTTTCAAGCATTAGCAGTCGTCATCACATCGCCTTTTAAGTGTGTTGAAACCCCAAAAACATAAGAAAAACAACAAACAAAAAAAAACACACATCAAAGTGAGAAAATTTTAAAACACACACACACACACAGGCAGGAACATACACTCGGGGCTCTTCTCAATGCTTTTAAGGACAATAACACTTAAACAGTTATAAATACGTGCACACTTACAGCAGCCACGAACACATAAAACAAAAAGCCCCAAAATGAGGCCAGTACCTGCAAAGAGCCGCCAAACACATACACAGCGAGATAGAGTACGAAAGAGAGAGCGACGGTAACAATGAGCAGAGGCAAACCACCTAAAAGATCCTTAAGTGTTAGTGGAGCTTGGATGACGTTGCTTGGTCTGAAATAAACTGGAATAAATGAACATCGTTTGTGCAAAATGGTGACAAAATTATGACTAAGCTCTTACACGAACAGCGGTTCATCATAGAACGGCAAACATTTCGTCGCATGATAAGCGGGCAGCTTCTTTTTGCGAAGGTGTCAGCTGCCGCCACTATGATGGGTTACCACACAAGCTTTAGCAGGGCGAAACGTGCGTATGACTTAATTGCACTCGTGCTGCTAACAACTCCATCGTTGCCGGGTAAAGGACGAAATAATTGCATTAAGAAAAATTCTCTAAAATGAACGATAATGACAGCAGAGATAAGCGAAATGGCAAAGAAGAATTATGAGAGTATACTATGGGGAGCATAATTTATAATATAGTAGTTGGGAATATGTGCTGCGGGGTTATTAAAGAGGAAATTTAAGACGGAATTCTTGGAAGCGACAACAAAGATTGCACAGGCTTCAACTGTAGAGACTTTACGATGAGCTATAGGTTAGTAAAATATACTATGGCTCCGGGTTTTTTTTTATGTTTAATGGAAAAATTCATTAGTAACAATAATTTTGATATTTGTGTAAACTGCTGCTATTTTCTGTTTGAAAATTATAGTATTAGAAGTTCGTAGTATTTGTTGTTTGTCATAATTGGAGTCTAAGTTTCAAAATCTAAAATTAAGATTTGGTTTCTGTGACAGAGTTTTATTTTGTGTGTTGAAATATAATGGAATTTCAAAGTTGCTATGCTCTTGTATCATTACAAACTGAAGCGGCAAACGTTTGACACAAAATGTTGCGTACTGTTAGAATCTAATGACGATTGGTCTTTTATCGCGTAGACAAATGTTTCAAAGTCTCATATGTGAAAGTATGATTATTTAATTTGCTAAAATTTTTCAGCAATATCACGTCCTTGTTTTTTTTTTGTATACCTAGATATATCCATACCGATTGATGAAGTACATACTTATTGATGAGTACATATTTTAAAAACAGACTTTTAACCCTTCGATAAGTAAGAAGGTCCCTAGGAACCTTTTTCATTTTTAAAATAAAATTATTCCTAGATGGCCTATGGGAAGTATACCCAACCCCCTCCCTGTATTCCAAGGAAATTTTATCGTTAAAAAGGCAATCCGACCAATAGTTTGTGTTTCATTGAGATTTAAGGGTGATTAGTACGGTAACGAGTGAAGAGGTCTGTTGGGACCCCTCCAAAAAATCATTGAAAAATGCACTCTTTTGATTTGGTTTTTAAGTGTTTCATTGTTTAAACATATCACGAATAGAAATCAAACAAATAAAAGCAATATAGAGATCAACACGTAATTCCATACAAATTTAAATAGGTCCCTGCGGGCCTTGTACCACTTGTAAGGGTCAACTGGAAGATTTTTTTTGGAATAAGCGTTAGAGATGGACGTGTTTCCGTATTGGACCATAGGGTACCTTTTTTACATGCTATTATAAATACTTCACAAGTGAGATAAAAACTGCTTATTTATTATGAAAGTACAAAGTAGAGATTTTAAGAACTTAATCACCTATATGTATATGATACTATATTATTGTGACACTGCTGCAACCTGGAACGGAAATTTTCATTGACGGCTTGACAGGAGTTTCTTGAAATGTTTTGAATTTTCTCACAAATATGCATGTTGAATTCCACAAGACCCACTGGGAATAAGTCTGAGCTACGAAATGGCCAATCATTGTCATCTCTCTTGAATATCAGTCTTTGGCCACACATTTCGCGTACTGCTACAAATGAGTCATTGGAGGTGTGATATGTTGCCCCATCTAGCTGAGAACACTATCGCTGATCGAAACTACTGAAACGCTGTAACACTTCAGCAAACAAGTTAACCTCTCTGTAAGCTTGAGGATTTAAAACAATATGATTTGAATTCAGAAAGGACGACATCATTTTGAACAGTGTGATGTTCTGGCATCATTTAATAGGCTAGAGAGCTGTCGAGTAGAGCGTCTTGGTTTTTGGGATCTCTTGTTTTTGTCTCCTAGAACTTCTACACATTTTAGTGACAGAAAAGTACTTTATTTGTATGAAAAAGAATTTTTAGGGTAACAAAGGGTAATTTTATTGTAACAGTACTTTAATTGGAACAAAAAGTACTTTTATTGTACCAAAAAGTTATTTTATTGTACCAGACATTTATGTATTCATACAAAAAAGTACTTTTATTGTATCAAAAAGTACTTTAATTGTATTAAAAAGTACTTTTGTTGTATTAAAAAAGTAATTTTATTATACCAGAGTGTACTTTTAATGTACCAAAATGTACATAATGTTTATAAAAATATATTATGTTTTCATACAAAAAAGTACTTTTATTGTATCAAAAAGTACTTTAATTGTATTAAAAAATACTTTTGTTGTATCAAAAAGTTATTTTGTTATACCAGAGTGTACTTTTAATGTACCAAAATGTATTTTAATTTAAAAAAGTATTTTTATTGTACCAAAAAGTTATTTTATTATACAAAAATGTATTTTTATTGTACTAGAAAGTACTTTTATTTTACAAAAAAGTACTTTTATTGTACTTAAGAGTACTTTAAATGCTCCCAAAAGTACTTCCATTGTACTAAAATGTAAGTTTATTGTACCTAAAAGATTTGTTATTGTACCAAATATTACTAGTATTGCACAAAAAAGTAAATTTATTGTACCCAAAAGAACTTTTGTCGTAACAAAAAGTACTTTTATTGTATCAAAATGTGCTTTTATTTTATCAAGATGTGCTTTTATTGTACCAAAATATTTTTTTCGTATTTCTGTACCAAATATTACTTTTATTGTACTAAAAAGTACATTTATTGAACCCAAAAGCATTTTTGTTGTACCAAAAATCTATTTTATTGACACCAAAGAACTTTTGTCGTAACAAACATTATTTTTATTGTACCAAAAATAACTTTTATTGTACTAAAAAGTACATATATTGTACCCAAAAGCACTATTGAACCCAAAAGTAATTTTTTTTTAATCAAAAAGTTATTTTATTGTCCCAAGAAGTAATTTTATTGTACCAAAAAGTTATTTAATTATACCAAAAAGTACTTTGGTTGTACCTTTATTTGCTTTTATTGTAAAAAAATATTTTTTTCGTACCAAGAAGTAATTTTATTGTACCAAAAAGTTATTTTATTATACCAAAAAGTACTTTTATTTTACTAAAAAGAACTTTTATTACACAAAAAAGTACTTTAATTGTACTTAAGAGTACTTTAAATACTCCCAAAAGTATTTCTATTGTACTAAAATGTAAGTTTATTGTACCAAAAAGATTTGTTATTGTACCAAATATTACTAGTATTGTACAAAAAAGTACATTTATTGTCCCCAAAAGAACTTTTGTCGTAACAAAAAGTACTTTTATTGTATCAAAATGTGTTTTTATTGTACCAATATGTGCTTTTATTGTACCGAAATATTTTTTTTTGTATTACTGTACCAAATATTACTTTTATTGTACCATAAAGTACATTTATTGTACCCAAAAGCATTTTTGATGTACCAAAAATCTATTTTATTGTCACCAAAAGAACTTTTGTAGTAACAAACAGTATTTTTATTGTACCAAAAAGTACTTTTATTGTATCAAAATCTACAGTTATTGTACTTATACTTTAATTGTACCCAAAAGTACTTCTATTGTAGTAAGATAAAAGTTTATTGTACCAAAAAGATTTGTAATTGCACAAACAAGTACTTTTATTGTATTAAAAAATTATTTTATAATAAAAAAAAGTACTTCTACAGTTCCAAAAATTATTTTTATTTCATTTAAGAGTACTTTAATTGTATCAAAAAGTACTTTAAAAAAAATTTTAAGTTTATTGTACCAAAAAGATTTGTTACTGTACCAAAATTAATTCGATTCTTATTTTATCGAACAAAAATTTACTTTTGTTGTACCAAAATGTACTTTCGTTGAATCTAAAAGTTCTTTCATTTAACTAAAAAGTACTTAAATTAAAGTACTTATATTTTACTGATCTAAAAATAATTTTATAATACCAGAAAGATATTTTATTATACCGATAAATACTTTTAGTGTGCCAAAAAGTATTTTGTTGTATGAACTAAAAAGAACTTTTATTGTACCAAAAAGAATTTTTATTGTACCAAAAATTTATTTTACTATCCCAAAAAAGTACTTATATTGGATCAAAAAGACCTTTTGTTGTCAAAAAATATTTTTATTGTACCTAAAAACAATTTTATTATACCAAATAGTACTTTTATTGTACTAAAAAGTAATTTTATTGTACCCAAAAGTGCTCCTATTGTACCACAAGTACTTTTATTGTATGAAAAATTACTTTTTTTTACTAAAAATAACTTTAAAAATAATTTTTATTGTACCAAAAAGTTATTTTATTGTACCAGAAAGTTATTTTATGATATCAAAAAGTTATTTTTTTGTACTAAAAAAACTATTATTGTACCAAAAATGATTTTTATTGTACCAAAAGTTATTTTATTGTACCTTTTTCTATGACAAGCCAATTTTCAAACCACTAGTGATTAACGCAAATCCGCAGTACTTCTAATCCATTTTTACTAATCCATCTATTTGTGCTTCATTTCATTTTACGCCGTAGTTTTGTACGGAGTTTGATAACTTCTACATCCTAAGAATTACTAATTGTGCTACTTTTTGAAAATTTTTGTATTCTTAGTTTTAAATACATTTTGGGAATATTTATGTAGGATTCACCACTGGGTAAAAACTTCGACTTTTTTTCATGTAAGATAATATTTATTTGTCTAAATTAACAAATAGTAGTTTATATAAAATAATATTATTATTGAAATTTCGCTGCCAACCAACTAAACAGTCCTACATAGACATGTTGCCGTTCTATTTAGAAACGAAATATCCATCAAGTAGTAAATTAATACAGGAGTTTCCAATAAATTTGCGCTTTTTTACTCAACTTCTCCGATGGAGACATTTCAGCATACTTTTATTTCAAAATGATTTTATGAATCTTTTTTTTAAATTTGTTTAAAGCGATAAAATAAAAAGATTTCTGTTGCCAAAAATGGTATATCGTTCCTACAAAATCTATAGAAACACAATAGCAACAATATCTTCATAACAAATGGTTTATCGCTCCTCTTATATGTATATAAATATATCGCCAAAGACACAAAATATTTTCCATATATAAATGGAATCCTGCAACATTTTTCACCACTTATCCTTAACATATATATATTTATGTGACTGTGTGTGTTTTATATTTTGTTTTCATGAAATTCTCAATATTTTTATTTCGCTTTCGTATTCTACATAAACAAACGATTTACCCAATTTTTCTGTTGTGTTTATATGATTCTGGCCGGCCTCGGCTTTTAATAAAGTTATTGAATAAAACAAAATGACACTTAAAGCCATAAAAATATAGACCATCATATACGGACTGGCACCACTCTCGACGACGAAATATGCCCAATTCGAAAATACTCTCCACGCCCCCCACTCCGTTACCGGTTTGTGTTTGTCTTGCAACCGAAATGGCAATAATATTTGAGCACATATGCACTCAATCGAACATAAATATTGTATGTGTACGACAATGGGGGCTGTGTGTGTGTGTGTGTTTGTACGAGTAGATCCATTGATTTTTATGTTGAACCTAAAAACCCACATTTTTTATAATAAACTAAACAACATTGTGCATATGGGCTTGACTCAAACGAAACGTTGCTAACCCGCACTCAGAACTCAGGACGCATAAAATTGTTATGATACTACTATGCAGACATTATCGTATATATATACACGATATATATATTTACATCTAAATGTTTATATACAAAATAATATTTCGGCAAACAAAATATTGCAATAAAATATGATTTTTGATTTCTATTTAAGGATGTTATATTTTTCGCATTTAAGTAGACGGGCCGGGTCGCAAATGCTGTTGACAGCCTAAGAAACTGGCTGGCTGAGTTGGCTATCAATCCCTAAGCGTTAACTGTTAAAGTTATATTGTGCAACACATGTGTATTAAATTGTCAATGACTTAGAGATTAACGAGAGTAACGGGAAAAGTTATGGAAAAGTAATGCCATGTGAATGATTGGAAGAAATCATTTTGATTTTATACATAAACTATTGTTATGGTATTTGTGTTTAGATGTTAAAAACTACTTTGATGTATATACGTTATTTTGTTATAGATATCTATATATATAACAATGAAATGGTCCACGTATGTCATACCATCACTTGAGAACGGCCGGAGCGATTTGGCTGATTTTTTTTTTATTCGATTCGAAATTTTCCGTAGATTGTTTGTGTTGAAAAAAAATCAAATCCAGGTGGCGCTAGGGTGGATTTATATCGAAAATTTGAATGCATGTACCAATTCAACTGAAATTTAGAATGGATATTCGTTTGATCATGAGAAAACATTTTATGTACAAATGGACCCGGTAGGTGGCGCTGGGATCGGTTAACAATCAAAATTTTAACGAATGGGCCAATTTAACTGAAATTCAGAATCTAATCAGAAAAAAGTGTATGTACAAATGGACCCGGTAGATGGCGCTTGGGTGGATTTATATCGAAAACTTAATGCATGTACCAATTTAACTGAAATTTAGTATTTATATTTGTGGAACCTTGAGAAAAAATTGTTTGTATAAATTGACCCGGTAGGTGTCGCTGGGGTGGAATTATAATGAAAATTTTAACGAATTAAACAATTTGTCTGAAATTAAGAATGTATATTTTTTTTATAACGAGTATTTTTTTGTATAAATGGACCCGCTGTTGAAGTGGTCGGAGCTGAATTATTTTGAAAATTTATATCGATTGTCCGATTTTACTTAACCTTAAAATGTATGCATTTTTGGACATGAGAAAATTTGAATGTATGTACGGATTCAGTTGATGGTGTTTAGCTTATGATATACTTAATTCTTTGAGTCATCAAAATTATTGAAAACTCTTTATGTATAAAAATAGATGTCCATTTTGATGACACCACTAATTGCGAAAACGGTTAAACCGATTTTGACCAAAATTGCAGTGAAAGTTGGGGATGGGCTGTAGATGGTCACCCAGACCGCAAACGGCGCGGTCCTATAGAGACCTATATAAATAGAGAGCTTCACAAAAAGGTTTTTCGCATTTCGAACTTTTAGGGGACAAACCCGAAAATGGGAAAAACTGTTGCTATCACCCAGACCAAATGGTAATAGAGTTGTTGAGCCAAATGAAGGGATTTTTGGAAATTCGTACTCCTTGGAATAAAAAGAGGCAAAGTGTTATCATTACTCCAACAGAGAATGTTATATGTCAGTCAATCGGCTTAAAATTTTTGTTTTAGAATATATGCCTAACAATAAGTAAGTCTTCATCATATCATGGACGACACTGCTGTTCCATTTTAGCAATTCTAAGAATAATATATAATAATCTTTTAAATATATGTAGTACAAAATTTATCCAGGAAAACCTTGCCCTTTAAATTGAAATATTTCAGAGGCCAATGTAATAAACCAATCGGAATTAGATTTCAACTGCACTCAACATCTTTTAAAATAATTTGGAGGCAGGACGAAGTCTGCCTGGCCAGCTAGTTAAGAATATTTTAAAAAAATTAAATAAAAAATGTTGAAATTTTTGACAAAAAATTTCAATTTTTTAAAATTTTGACAAAAAGTTAAAAAAAAAAATAACTTATATTGTACCAAAACATACTTTTACTGCACCAAATATAAATTTTATTGTATCGAAAAGTACTTGTAATATATAAAAAAGAATATTTATTGTACTAAAAAGATTTTCTATTGTACAAAAAAGTACTTTTATTGTTCCAATATTTACTTTTATTGTGCTAAAAAGCTCTTCTTTGATTTTAAATCAATCATTTCCTGTACTAAACTGTATTTTTAGCACCAAAAGGTGCGCTTTTATTGTGCCAAAAAATGCCTTTATTGTACAAAAAAGAACATTTCTTGAACAAAAATTTGAACTTTCCATAGAAACAAAGAGTACTTCCCATGTCCCAGAATGTACTTTTATTGTACCATAAAGTACTTTTGTTTGTTCAGAAAGTGCCTTTATTGTATAAAAAAGGACATTTCCTAAACCAAAAAGTACTTTTCCTGCAAAAAGAGTGCTTCCACTGTCCCAGAATGAACTTCTGTTGTATCAAAAAGAACTTTTGTTAGTTCAAAAAGATTTTTTACTGTACCTACAAGGACTTTTATATTTGTACCAAATATAACTTTTATTGTGGCTCAAAGTAAAAAAAGTATTTTTATAGTACAGAAAGTGTCAGACAGTATCAAGTTAAAAGAAGGTACTATTATTGTGCTAAAAAGTACTTTTAATGGGTCAAAAAGTACTTTTATTGGACGAGAAAATACTTTTATTGTGGCTCAAAGTAAAAAAAATATTTTTTTTAGTACAGAAAAATACCTTACTGTATCTTTTAAATAAAGTTCCTCTACTGTACCAAAAGGTACTTTTATTGTGCCAGAAAGTACTTTCAAGTTACAAGAAGGTATCATTATTGTGCTAAAAATTAATTTTGATGGATCAAAAACTACTTTTATTGGACGAAAAAATCCTTTTGGTGTACCAAAAAGTAATTTTGTAGTACAAAAAATAAATTTTAATTTTAAGTTTTGATTGTACCGCATGGAACTTTTATTGTACTGTAGAGTACTTTTTTTGTGGCAAAAATATATTTTTTGTGATCCCAAAATAAGTTTTTTTGTACGGCAAAGTACTTGTGTTGTCCCAAAAGTACTTGTGATGTACCAAAAATATTTTTTTTGTATCTGAAAGGATATTTCTTTATATTTCTTTAAGAAAAAAAAAAAGAAAATTTATTCTACAAAAAGTACTAATATAAGTAGCAAATAGTACATTCGTTGTACCAAAATGTACTTTCGTTGGACCAAAAAGTTAATTTTAGGCATTGAAAGTTGCTTTGATTGCACCGCACAGAACTTATATTGCGGCAAATATGCACTTTATAGTACCAAAAAGTACATTAAGTGTACCAAAAATTGCTTTTATTGTACCAAAAAGTAGGTTTATTGCGTCAAAAGATACTTTTTTGTATCAGAAAGAACATTACTTGTCCTAAAAAGTACTTTAATTTTATCAAAAGCTACATTTGTTACATTGCTAAGTACTTTGATTTTGCTAAAGAGTACTTTTAATATTCAACAAAGTAATTTTATTGTGACAAAAAGTATTTGTATTGTACTAAAAACTACTTTCATTACATTGCAAAGTACAATTATTGCACCACAGACTACTTGCAATATATAACAAAGGGACTTTTATTGTGTCAAAAAGTACTTTTATTGTATCAAAGACTGCTTTTACCTTACCAAAAACTATTTTAATATACCGCAAAGTATTTTAATAGTACCGAAAAATACCTTCAACGTATTAGAAGCTATTTTCATTATGACAAAAAGTATCGTTTTTGTACCATCAAGTAATTTAATTACTTCTTTTTAGTATCTGAAAGTAATGTTGTTGTACCAAAAAGATATTACAACCGTGCAACAACTGAGTTCGAATACTTCAAATTTCTCTCTCTGTTTTTTCAAAGGCTTAGATAGTATGCAACTACATATCATACACAGTACAACACAGGATTTTGGGACTCAATTCTGAGAACTGCACGTGAAAGTAGCCCCAAAATGAAGAAGTCCTGCATCATTCGCTTTGTCAAGTTACATGCCGTAATAATTACATATATATTTGAAGTTAGTAAGTATGGTATAGGAGATTAGTCAATTCTTAGGCTCTTTTGTTTGACATAACATAAATATTATATGGTGGCGTATGCTTATCATAAGTAATATTCCACGTAAATACACTACGGACTACAACAGTTTTATTGTAACTACTACAAAATAAAACCAGTTCAAAATTATTTGATGAATGTAAAAGTGAAACTGTTGCTTGTAATTCTTAATTTTTTGTACGGACTTGTGGTTCTCGAGTTATGTCAAACAAAAGAGCCTAAAACGTGACAAATTCCCCTATACAATACTTACTAACTTGAAATCGATATTAAATTATTATTATTCTTCATTTTGGGGCTACTTTCACGTGCAGTTCTCAGAATTGAGTCCGAAATCAATGAGCTGGAAAATGTTGTGCTGTGATATATAATTGTTTAAATACTTTCTAATTCCCCTCTTAATATAAATCGTAACCGCAGTAAAAAGCTTTAAAAGCAAGTCTACAATTGTGAGAGGCAAATTGGTAAACAATTCTCTCCGCTTCCTTACGCTAACGGCGATGTTTAAACTTTTCACGTTATATTAAAATGAACATAAAGGCCACTTTGCCAACATTAACAACAGCAGCGCAGAAAAAAAAGATCCTCACGCCTTGAGGACACAACTTTATATTTTATTGTGAATTGTTTTCTGATTTACTTGTGACTTTAATGTGCCATTTACGTTTATCGAATTCCAAACAACTGAGCAGCAAAACCTGAAAGCAAAAAATGATATAACTCATCATCATTGTCGTCACTTCATATTTAATGGCCCTAAACGAGCACTTTTGGCTGTCAATAGCATACGGTGACGGTTTGTTAAACAAATCTGTTGTCGTAGCCTTGTGTTTGAGACAATAAGTGTGAGAGCAGATACTTGAAAAAAACCCCCCAAACACATACTAACAAAGAACACTTGAAGAAATAAAAATTTCTGGAGTATCACGACCACCAACACCACCGTCATTATATTATATTAGAAATCAAAGCGAACTGAAATAAAAACTCTCATAAATTGTTAAGTCAATGAACCAACTCGATTCACCATAATTTCGAACGAAGAGAGCTTTACTGCAGGATGCCGGAGGAGCAGATGTTGAAATAACCAACAGAAATTTCTTGTGTAAAGTTCCTTTACCTCCTCTTCACAAAAGGGTAATGTGTATTTGGTGTAGTAAATTGAGCCAATTTGGCTCACTTTTCTTTGTTTTCTTTTGCCCAACAAATGCAAAATCATTTTTCAGCGGATGCCGAACCTTTGAGAGAAAAAAGAAAACTAAGAAAATCGGACAGGTTTTTGGCAACTCTAATACACTTATTTTCGAGTGTGATTTTTTATTTCCCTTTGCCCAGTAGCAGTTGCTAACAAAGCAGACAGTGTTGGGTCGATATAGGCAACGAAGTGATGAGAAGTTTAAAAAATTAATGTGAAAAGGACGATAAAGAACTCAGTACAAATTTGGTCAACAATTATTGAATACAGTAAATTTATTTTTTTATTAATAAAGAACACCGTACAACATGTTTCAGCTTATGCATTTGGGACTCAACTCTGAGAACTGTACGTGAAAGTAGGCCCAAAAGGAAGAATTTTTGCATCATTCGTTTTGTCAAGTTACATGCCGTAATAATTTAATATCGATATGAAGTTAGTAAGTATCGTGTAGGGGAATTTTTCACGTTTTAGGCTCTTTTGTACCACTATCCCGAAAACCACTGGTCCGATTTAGCTGAAACTAATTAAAAAAATTTGAATTAAAATTCCTTTAATCTGTTCTTATAACGATTTCCTGCATAGGCCAAAGTGTAACTTTTCCATTCAAAAATTGATTTTGAACTGGGTTTATTTTGTAGCATTTACAATAAAACTGTTATACTCCGTGGCGTATGTTTTACGTGGAATATTACTTATGATAATCATACGTCACCATATAACATTATAACAAAAGAGTCTTAGGGTGCGAACAGAGTGCGCGCTGAAAGCCGAGCCGAGATTGTCAATGCGATAAAGAATGTCAGTGCGATAAAACTGATTTTATACAAGTCAATACAAATAAGCTTATGTATAACATAGTGAACGCCGACAAGAGCAGAGAGCAAAGCCGATGGAGTGCGAGAAAACAGTTTCAAAGCGTTTTGCAAGCTCTATTGCATTGTCGATGTTTACTTTTTAGCGTGCAGTCATGTTTTTTAATGGTTTTAAAATAAAAAAAAATAGATATCGATCAAATAATAAGTGAAATTTCTTAAATATATTTTCAAATATTTTTAATATTTTTATTTTACAATATTTTCTTAAATCATTATATAAATGATGAAATTCACCAAATTCATACCTTTTTAGTGAATTGGATGTTGTCCAATTTTTTTTGTGTTAATAATTGCATTAATCATGTGTACAGCAATTTTATAAACACAAATGAACAACAAGACCTAATGACATAAAAGCAAAACACATGGAATAAACAGAATTTCAGCGCTGATTCTCGCATTCATTGTGTTATATACAAATTTTCTTCTCGCATGAAAATAAGCGTCAATAAGTTCGGCCCAGCTCCGCTCGGCATCAGCGCTCACTCTGTTCGCACCCTTAAACGTGAAAAATTCCCCTACTTACTTACTTCAAATCGATATTAAATTATTATGGCATGCAACTTGACAAAACGAATGATGCAGAACTTCTTCTTTTTGGGGCTACTTTCACGTCCAGTTCTCAGAATTGAGTCCCAAGATCATGTGTTGTACTGTCTTATAATATTGATTTGGAATTTATTTAAGCTATAGGCCAGTGTTTTTGAAAGTTTATAGCAGAATAATATTCTCATAATGCCAGGCAGTCTGTACAGCTTTTCATCAAGTCTTATGCACTAGATTGTTGGTTTCGCCACATAATGTTTTTTCTTAAAGATACATTCCTTTTATTACTCAAGAAACTTCGGGTTGCTGTGGGAAACTTTATTTTTGTGGTATCTTAAAACAGTATGATTGAATAACACTCGCATATGCAGAGCGCCCATTTTGCTCCACTGAGTGACGCCATGGCTCTAAATTCCCATTTCCTACTCTAGCTTATGACAATACCTCCGAACCATCTCGCTGACTGACTGCTTAACGCAGCTGTCGATTCAAATGTAAACGGACTTATTGTCCAACCGAATTTCTTGTGTTAAGTATACTTATATTCGAAGCTTTTAACTTTAAAACAGCTGATCGTTGTACATATTACTTACTTACTTACTTAGCTGGTACTTCTATGCAATCCCAGTGGATTATATACCGCACGTAGAAAAATATTATAAGCGCCTCGATCTTCTGCGCTTATTCTCCAGTTAGTCACACCGAGTTCTGTAAGGTTCTCAGTAACCTGGTCTTTCCAACGGAGTTTAGGTCGCTCTCTTCTGCGCCGTCCATCGAGTTCAGACATATTATTGTCCACATTTACTTGTGGTGCACTTATATAACTTAATCATATGTCACCGAAATCAAGCCATCACTGTATTTTGCTACACTTCTACACCACTACTACGTAAATATTTTTGTTTGCGTTCCTTTATTTGTTTTTTTTGTTCCCCACTAAATCGTATTTTCTGTCATTATCATTTTTTACGCTAAAAGGTTACGCCAACAAAAACAACAACCGAAGAAAACATTCTGCTGGTCATTCAATAAAACCAACTACAAAAAAAATAAAAAAAAAAAAATCAACCAAAAATGAAATGGAAGAGTAAACTGTGACCAGCATCAAAATGTGGTGGCTGATGTTAAATTTCTGGCGACTGTCGTACATATATACATATATAATATAAGGACACCGACCGACTGTCAGTGTGTCCCGGCAGTCTGTCTAACTGTCGATGGGTTTTTTTTTTTCTTGTTATATGGAATATCCACTTAAATGTGAAAATAATGTGCCACTTGGCAGGGTATGCTTTGAATTTGAGTGTCGGTGATTTGTTGGGAAAACAGTTTTGTTTTTCTCTCTTAACGGCACTCCTTCAATATTTGCTTTCTTAAGAGGCGCCTTCCAAGGCATAGGGTTACTTTGATCCTTTTTAAAGGAAGCACAAAGCACACAAACGCACTCACACACACACACACACACACACACACTTGACAAAAGCTTTACAAGTTATTGGGCAAATCAACAAAATGCTTACCACAAAATAACAAATAACTAAGTGTGGTGTGGCATGAGTACATTTTAATTTGTAGTTCTTAAAAAGACCCAGTCGATAAATCCGAAATCCTTGAAATGCTTAAATAAACAGAAAATTTGCCAACATTCTATTTGGGGTCTGTTCCAATAGGAATGTTATCAACAAATTCTGTAAGTGCGTGTGTATGTTGTGATGCGTGTCTTTAAATGAAACGTGTTACATTTTGATAAACGGTTACGAAACGATACACATATCGTAGATATGTATTTTGATTTGCATACTTTAGCATAATACTTACATGTGTGTATGTAAGTATGTATATAAGCGTTGTGCGTCTCTTAAGCAAATGTGTTCTTCAAATCAAAATGTTGGTTTTCAAATTATTCTCTCTCTATTATTCATCACACATATATGTTTGTAAGCGCTGAGGAGACTAACGTTTATCGTTTTATGCATATACAATTTAGATTATATTAGACTAAGTAGATGATATGGTTATTATAGCAATAAGTTACTTTGTAAGTGGTGTTGAAAAGAAAACGAATTAAGATGATAATGTCTAAATCTTCATGTAGTTGACATTTAAAAGTCACCAAGAGTGACGAAATAAATTAGCCTAGGAGATAAAATGTGTTCATTAGCACAGTACTAGTAAATTAGTTTTTACAACTTTTAAGCTTTTGGCATAAAAAAGTACTTTGATACAAAAGAAAGTACTTTGTACCAAAAAAGTACTATGAACCAAAAAGTAAAATATAAGTATTTATTGGTACAAAAAAGAACTCTCTTCCAAAAAATAAGTACTTTGGGCAACAGAAAAGTGCTTTTGGGCGAGCCAGAAATTTTGTAGCCGGGAGGTCATTTAAAACTTTTTGGCTCGAGCTAGAACTCATTTGAAATTTTGTGGCTCTTGGCTCGCGAGCTTGTACGAATACGATATCTAGTTTCTACGATAATGGGAACAACAAAATGGATATAACTAAACAATAACGACATGAAATTGAAGAGAGGAAAAAGGACATAAATATTTTCAGTTTGTGTGTATTTGTTTTTTTGTTAGTCGATCTTACAGTACATTATATTAATTTACGTTCAGTGTATCGAAATGATACAACAAATTCGGCTCAAGATCAGAAAAGTGTTTTTTAGTTATTGTTTGATATTTTTGGTCAAATTCAGTGTGTCACGCACTAGGATGACGCGTTTCACAATTGTGCATCAGTTCGTCACAAAGGGGTCTGAAGATGAACTCGTCATGGAGTTCGAAACGCGTCATCCTAGTGCGTGACACGCTGAATTTGACCAAAAATATCAAACAATAAATAAAAAACACTTTTCTGATCTTGAGCCGAATTTGTTGTATCATTTCGATACACTTAACGTAAATTAATATTTTCAGTTTATTAAAACCAGCAGTGCGCGACGTGTCGTTTATTATTGTTTTCAGTAAACCTAATCCAGTAAAACTAATCAACGACAATTTGATCGACACTGTCGCTCCTCAGGTCGTGCATGATTGTGTAAGCGACTTGTGGCTTATATAGTCAACAATGACAATGATAAAGCGGACACTTGTATGAAAATTTCGTCGATGATTTGTATGGACGGTCCCCTATGTATCATAAGCGCTTTACTATGGTCATGCACCATGCAAAAGGTGAAAGGTGATCCAAGTGTGTGCTCCAACTACCGCGGGATCAGCCTTTTACCCATCGCATATAAGGTTCTGTCGAGTGTGCTATGTGAAAGACTAAAGCCAGTGTTATCAAACCTGATCGGGCCTTATCAGTGTGGCTTTAGACCTGGAAAATCAACAACTGACCAGTTTTTCACACTTGGAAAAGACCCAAGAGAAACAGATTGACACGTACCATCTTTTCGTCGACTACAAAGCTGCCTTCGACGCCTGATACGGCCGAACTTACTCGAAGCCATGGCTGAGTTTGGTATTCCAGTGAAGCTGATACGTATTTGCGGAATGACGCTAACTGACACGAAGTCTTCAATAAAGATTGGCAAGGATCTGACGAAGCCATTCTGTACCAGACGAGGCCTAAAACAAGGCGACGGTCTATCGTGCGATCTCTTCAACATTGTGATGGAGATGATAATGAGAAAAGCTGCAGTAAACACGAGTGGCACTATATTCAACAAAAGCCACATGCTACTCGCGTACGCTGATGACGTCGACATCATCGGTCGAAAACTGCGGGATGTGACTGCAGCCTTCTCAGGTATACAGAAGGAATCAGCGAAAATGGGCCTAACGGTGAACGAGGACAAAACGAAGTTATTAGTTTCAACGAACAAAGAATGTACTCATTTAGGAAACTGCGTGAACGTTGACAACTATAATTTCGAGGTGGTAGATAATTTTGTCTACCTAGGCTCCGCATTCAACAAAGCAAATAATGTCAACCTAGAAATTCATAGATGAATCCTACTTGCTATTAAATGCTACTACTGACTAAGCAAGCGATTTAAGGGCAAAGCCCTCTCTCGACGAACAAAATTCCAGCTATACCAGATACTGGTTCTACCTGTCTTAATGTATGGCTCAGAGTCCTGGGTTATGACACAAGCGGATGAATCGGTTCTGGCAGTATTCGAGAGAAAAATACTCCGTAAAATATATGGGCAGAGAGTATCGGCGTCATATGAATCAAGAGCTGTACGAGCTGTACGCTGACATTGACGTGGTCAGACGCATTAAGGTGCAACGGTTTCGTTGGCTAGGTCATGTTGTACGCATGGACGAAAATGCTCCAGCTCGGAAAGTCTTCGTGAATGAACTCGATGGACGGCGCAGAAGAGGGCGACCAAAACTACGTTGAAAAGACCAGGTTACTGAGAACCTTACAGAACTCGGTGTGACTAACTGGAGAAGAAGTGCAGAAGATCGAGACGCTTATAATATTTTTCTACGTGCGGTATATAATCCACTGGGATGGCATAGAAGTACCAGCTAAGTATGTATGTAAGTATGGTCATGCACATATCCTTGATGATGTCAGATGCAGACACTTCTTACTAGATAGTTGTTCTCATCAAGAGAAGATAACAGCCTGGTTCATCATCTTGCATTGCCCATAGATTTTGTTGCCGAAGATTTTTTGAGCTGGAGAATTTTTAACGTATCCTAGGCATCGCGCACGACTACGCTGATGTAGTTATACAGCTCAAGTTGCATTCGACGATGATGAGCCTAAACATTTTGCGTAGTTCCTAAAATAGACTAAATCGCTCGTGTCATTATCCAGGATTCTGAGATGTAGAGCAAGACAGTTATGATCAGTGACTGGTAGAATTGTATTTTTGTTCGTCGAGAGATGGCTTTGTCATTAAATCTCATGCAGCAGTTTTGGATCAATACTGGTCCCTTGATTTTCAGGCTGACATTATAATTTTTGTTTATGACGGAACCAAGGTGGACAAAATCATCTACCACTTTAAAGTTATAGTTGTCAACGTTCACGCAGCGACCCAGACGAGTGGCCTCTTTGTTCGCTGAAACAAATAACTTGGTTTTGTTCTCGTTTATCACCAGACCAACTTCAGCCGACTGCTTTTCAATGCTCGAAAAAACCGCAGTAACATCTCGCAATCCACGTCCAATGATATCTATATCATCAGCATACGCGAGCTATATGCGATTTTAATTAAAAAGGGTACTAATCGCTTTTTCAGCAACCTTCCGCATAATCATCTTCATTATGATGTTAAATAGATCGCATGACAGACTACCGCCTTGTATAAAGCATTTCTTATTAGAAAATGATTCTGCCAGATTTTTGCCTATTTTTACGGAAAACTTCGTATCAGCCAGTGTGACCTGCAAAGTCAGCCATGGCAGTTATGTAGTCGATAAACAGATGGATAGAGTTAGATAGAGTAGTAGAGATAGAGTTCGACCTGCATTTCTTGGGTTTTCTCCAGGATTTGTAGTAGTGTGATTATATGGTCATTCGTGGGTTAACCAGGTCTAATGCCACACTGATAGGTCCAATTTGGTTCGCTGGTTTGGGCTTTAGTTTTTCACATACCACACTAGACAAGCTAATCCTGCCATAGTTGAGGCACATACTTTGATCGCCTTTCTTAAGCACAGTACACAAACTAATCAAAATCCGATACCGTGTGAGACAAATTTAGGAGTAATACGTCTCAAAATCTAAATCTAACAGTAGTGAGAAAAACATTTATTTCGCTACCTAGGTTTTGTGTCCAATTACTTATGAAATTTATATCATTATTTGTAGTAACATTTGTTTATAGAGAAAACCTTTAGACAAGAATAAAAATACAGTCATCCATTTAGTGGTTTTTAAACCGTCGGTCTAGCAAAGCTGAGGGCTGTTAAATATCTCCCAACAAATGCGTCAGTTGTTTTTCGAAAGTCGTGGCATTTACGACAAAAGAGCAAAAAACGTGACAAATTTAACTATACGATACTTACTAACTTCAAATCGATATTAAATTATTATGTCATGTAACTTAACAAAACGTATGATGCAGAACTTCTTCTATTTTGGGCTACTTTCACGTTCAGTTCTCAGAATTGAGTCCCAAATCAAACCAAGCTGACAAATTTTGTACTGTGGAAAGTATCACAAAATGATAATTGTCAATTCATTTGTATCATGTATGATTAATGAGTATGTCTATTTATATGCAACGCAATGGGTGTTAATCCCTCATTTGTGAGAAGCTGTTAACATACATATATCATTCATGGTATGTATAGGAAAAATTATTATGTATTTCACTATTCGGACAGTATTTCACTGCAATTTGTAGGTATTTGCAATTTTTCTTGTTGGCGAAGTTCCAAAACACAAAAACTAAATTCTTTCGGTTACATTTAAAGTTGAAAGTGGTTAACTAACACTAACCCATTACTAAACTCATTGTGTGCTATTACTAATTTGATAAGTGCTATCCATCTGCAAACGGCCTTAACACTACACACCGACACACCCTGTAAAAACTTTATCCATCATCGATCAATCAATTTACTCTGCGTTACTCTACCAGTTTATTACAAGAACTGCAACAATTCGATACCTTAGCCATATACATTTGTTAACAACTTACATACATATACAAGTACATAAATATTTACTACAATGTATACACATAGTAGTTTTTAACGAAATAAATAAAAAAGAAACAATCTTTACAAAGGTTGAAAAAAAAACCATGAAATTCATTATCATGCATGAGCTGTGTTTTGCGACAGGATATAAATAAAAGTATATTGTTTATTGTTGCCACAACTATGTTTGTATGTATTTGGTGCTGCTGCTTCTTCTGCTACCGCTACAACTAAAGCTGCACAAATGTCGCTGCATTTTGTTGGTATATGTTAGCTTGTGCGCTATATGCATATATGCGGCCCTAGGTATAAGCTCTGTACACAATGACCAGTATTTTATAGAACACGCTGTATGTACTAGTACGTTTATAATAAACCATCAAGGGACATGCAACCAAAAATCATAAACAATAATGTTCGTATCATGGCCCGAATAAAACTCTGGCACAAAAACTATGGAAGAACACTCAAAGCGAACCACTAACTAAACACCACAAACAAAAATCACCTGAACACCGCTAAGGCAGTCTAACCAACACTGCATGGCTGCTGCCATAACAAAAACCACTCACAGATACAGAGATTCACAGTAGAGGGCTGCGAAAAACGAATACTATGTTTGCGGCCACACAGAAACTATGCCAAAGAAACAAAGATTCCCAAGTTTGAAGCGAACTACAAATGCTTATTCTGCCGTTGCTTTTATAAAAGTGTACACCGTGCTACAATGCTCCCCCAACTGTATCCTACAATCAGTACTGGGTCCTGCATGGGAGGCAAGCATCACACCAGAGCTTGTTGATAGACAAAGAAATCGGAGGCAAGTATCCAGGCGCCCAATCCAGATTTAAAGGTAACTGCAAAGTAACCAGAAAACACACCTGCACATCCCACAGCCAGCCAGCAGCAGTCAAAGAGTTCTCTGTTGTTGGCTTAAGATTTCTGTTATGAAAATTGCAGGATTTACTTTAAAAATTAAACAACAAAGTGGTTATTTAACGGATTTGCCAACCACTCATAACAATAAAATAAAATGCGCCGGGATTGCGAAGTACATACACAATTGAATAGTATGAGTTGGGATGCAAGGGATGGAAATTTCTTTGAAACAAAATTGTGAACAGGTGAGCAGACGCTGGTAGTGCACAGGATATAGCCACGTTGGTTTGGAGGTTATGACTGGTTATATTCTTTCAATATTTGTTGCACATCAAAGCCAAAAAAAGACCGGTGGATAATAATAGAATAGAGAAAAGTTTAAATAATGAAAATCTACAGCGATTCTATTTAATTTGATAGCAAACAATAAGAGCTTTGTTTACCTCATGGCATTGTGTGTGCATTCATGTGCACAATGACCAGCTTTACCACCTGATAAGTGGTAGCTATAGAAATTATGTTAAGTGTGCGGGAATTGGAGCAGTTTTGAAATTAAAGTAAATTGAATGTGGAATATTCAAAAAGTGTCTCATGAAAGATAGTGGAAATTAGTATTAGCCAGGGCAATTTAAAAATTAAATTAAGAAGGGATTCCAAATAGAATATTTTGTTATGTGGGCATGGCTTATACTACTTCAATCCAAATGTGATGCATAATGATGATATGTACTGATATTTCCAAAACTGTACAACATTAACAACAACTCAAGCCTGGAGGTATTATATATTTATTTTTTATTGTTGTGGATGTATACCCTCACAACCTATAGATGCACCTGGGCGCGTTGGGCGCATGTTCAGATTGCTGGGCGTGGCACCTTACATATGAGTAGAATAAATGTCAACAAAAACCTAGAGCACTATGGCAGCAAGCGCTTTCGTGTGAGTAATATTTTCACTAATGTTCATAGTTGGACAAAAAATGGTCATGAACGGATTTAAAAGATTTAGCATATCAGACATTTGCAGAAGTATAACAATAGGAGTCTTGAAACTATGTACAAGTTCTTTTGTCACTAATGTGTGAAATTGGCCAACAAAAAAATTGCGTCCAACTTTTCATACAACTATATAGTTCTAATCTGGAAACTGTTATATGAAACGTAATGAAACTTTATAAATTTGTTGGATTTTGTTATAAAATGTGCTGAGACGAAAATGGGCTTAGTAGAAGCAGTGAGTGTACACATGATGGTTCAAATATCCGTTTTTATTTGAAATTGCTGCTGATTAGGGTAGCCACGGCGAGGTGGGCGGAGGGAATACGAAATGCAAGAGCAGCCAACGGGAATTTTCTGACAATAGGAATTCAAGTCAATCAGCGGAGCACAACGTGTATTCTACGGGTACTACTGAATCAATCATTCGTTACAACATCCATCGATTTAATTGATTAGAAAATGGGGAAAGAAGAGAAGGCTTAATTTTATCTTAAGAGATCACAAAACCATTGAGAAACCAGTAAGAAAGTTTCAGTCGGGTAACCCGACTTATATAAACTCTCACCCTCAGTAAGAGTTTCTATTATATTGATATTATTACTCGATTTCTAAAGTGGGCGAAGTAGTACATTTGTATGGGAGGTACCAGAAGGGGCGTGTCTAGACTTCCAGATTTTTTTCACCAAAACTTTATCTTGTTATAGCTTTACTTACAAAAATTTGGTCACGATCGTGTCGGATGTATTGATATTAGTACTCCAATTCCAAATTGGGCGGAGTGGTACATTTGTATGGGAGGTACCAGAAGGGGCGTGGATAGACTTCTAGATTTTCTCTCCAAAACATTTTCCTGCTTTAGCTTTACTAAATACCGAATTTGGGCACGATAGCGTTAGGTCTATTAATAATGTTAATCGATTTTTAAGTGGGCGGTACCAGATGGGTATAGGAAGTACCAGATGGGGCGTGGCTAGACTTCCAGTTTTTTTCTGCAAAACTGTGGCCTGCTATGGTTATACTAAATAAAGGATTTGGGTACGATCGCGTTGGATTTATTGATATTATAACTCCATCTCTAAAGTAGGCGGAGTGGTACATTTGTATGTAAGGTACCAGAATGGGCGTGTCTAGGCTTCCAGATTTTTTCCCAAAACTGCATCCTTATAAAGCTTAACAGAATACAGAATTTGGGCACGATCGTGTCGGGTGTATTAATATTAGTACTCCAACTCCAAATTGGGTTGAGTGGTTCATTTGTATGCGAGGTACGAGAAGGGGCGTGGCAAGACTTCTAGATTTTCTCTCCAAAACATTTTCCAGATTTAGCTTTACTAAACACCGAATTTGGGCACGATAGCGTTAAGTCTATTAATAATGTTAATCGATTTTTAAGTAGGCGGTACCAGATGGGTATGGGAGGTACCATATGGGGCGTGGCTAGACTTCCAGTTTTTTTCTCCAAAACTGTGGCCTGCTATGGTTATACTAAATAATGAATTTGGGTACGATCGCGTTGGATTTATTGATATTATTACTCCATCTCTAAAGTGGGCGGAAAGGTACATTTGTATGGGAGGTACCAGAAGGAGCGTGGCTAGACTTTTTTTTCCCCAAACTTTATCCTTGTATACTTTTACTAAATACAGAATTTGGGTTCGATACCGTTGGGTGTATTGATATTATTACTCGATTTCTAAAATGTGGGCGGAATGGGAGGAACAAGAAGGTGCGGGGCCGTATAGCCCATTTGCAATGCCGTAAGTGGTTTTAGGAAAATATTACCGCGTGCAAAATTTCAAAACATTTAGTTGCGTCTTTCGAAAGTTATTGTGCGCACCAGCCGGACTGTCAGACAGACAGGCAGGGTGAGGGTATAAAAACAATCGTAGCGTCTGTTAGCGAACAATGCGGTTCAGCGTATCAAATTATATTTCATCCTAGAAAATTAAATTATATAAGAATAACAGTCTCAAGATAATGCTCCAGCTTGTTACCAAAATGCTAAACAGGGTGACAATCTTTACCATGGACAAGGTACACTTTAACTTAAATGAGCATATGAAACGGAAAAATTTTAAATTTTTTAAGCTAGATTTTCATCCGTTTGTACAACTTGTCCGTGCGCATTTGGTCTATTGAAACCCGTTTGACTACGTCGATGTAGCTATATAGCTCAAGGTTCATTCGACAATAGTACTCGCCATTAACGATGATTAGTCAAAATATTTTGTAGAGTATTTTTCTCTCAAATACCCCCAGAATAGATTGACCGGCTTCTGTCATTACTCAGGATTCTGTGCTGTAGACCAAAACAGTCAGCATCAATGTCTCTAAGAGTTGGATCTTTCAACGTTCACTCAGTTTCCCAAACTAGCAGACTCTTTGTTCGTTAAGGCAAATAACTTGGTTTTCTCCTCATTTATCAATGGACCCACTTCTACCGACTGCTTTGCTTAAAAAGGCTGCAGTAACATACCGCAGTCCTCATCCAATATAATCTAAATTATCGGCATTCTCGATCATCATGTGAATTTTATTAACGCTGATACCAATCGTGTTTACTGCAGCCTTAGCATGATTATCTCTATTATGGTATTAGTAATAACACATGACATACTATCGCCTTTGCCTATATTCACTGAAGACTTAATGTCGATCAGTGTCTTCCTGCAAAGTCGTATCAGCTTCCCGGGGATACCAAACTCAGCTATAACATCTAATAGTTTCTGTCGTATCATACTGTTGCATGCAGCTTTGTAAACGGTAAACAAATCGTAGGTGTCGATTTACATTTCTTGGTTCTTCTGCAGAATTTGTCGTAGTGTGAATATCAAGTCAGTCGCGGATTTACCACGTCTAAAGCAACACTGTAAAGCACCAATCAGGAATACCGGAATGGGCTTTAGCCTTTCACATAACGCACAAGACAGGACATTGTATGCGATGGGTAAAAGGCTGATCCGGCGGTAGTTGGACCGCTGTTCTTAAACACCGGACAAAAAATACTCAGATTCCAATCATTGGGTACGTATTCCTTTATCCAAATTCTGTTTACGATCAGGTACATGCACGTTGCTAGCTTATAGTCGCCGGTCTCTAAGAGCTCTGCCTGTCCATCGGTTCCGGCAGCTTTATTTTTCAGAGCCGTGCAATTTCCGTTCTGACCTCATTTTGGCTCGGTGGTGGACAATCGATGATTGGTGTGATTTCTTGACTTACACATTACAACACACGATTTTGGGACTCTTTTCTGAGAACTGCACACGAAAGTAGCCCCAAAAAGAACAAGTTCTGCATTATTGGTTTTGACAAATGACATGCCATAATAATTTAATATCGATTTGAAGTTAGTAAGTATGTTAAAGGGAAATATGTCACGTTTTAGGCTCTTTTGTTATTTTTTTATATGGTGACGTAGGATTATCATAAGTAATATTCCACGTAAATCATACGCCACGTAGTACAATAGTTTTATTATAACTGCTACAAAATAAACCCAGTTCAAAATTATTTGATGAATGGAAAAGTGAAACTGTTGCTTATGTAGGGAAACGTTATATGAACAGATTAAAGGAATTGTAATTCTTAATTTTCTTAAATTTGTTTCAACTAAATCGGACTAGTGGTTCTCGAGTTATCTCAAACAAAAGAGCCTAAAACGTAACAAACTCCCCTACACGATACTTACTAACTTCGAATCGATATTAAATTATTATGGCTTGTAGCTTAACAAAACGAATGATAAAGAACTTCTTCTTTTTGGGTCTACTTTCACATGCTGTTCTCAGAATTGAGTCCCAAATAAATGAGCTGAAAAATGTTGTATTGTGTAATCAGCCCTCCCAAAGCGGTATGCAAACTTTCCAGTCCTCTATATCAGGAATTACTATCTCCGAGTATGATGAAAAATCCATCGTTGGGACCATATAGTTCGTTCCGCTGTGCCGTCTTCCGTCTCATTCATGGCAGCTGAACCATAATAGTACTAATTTGTGTCACAACTCCAATTGCTGGTAGAGACCAACTTCTCGCAATTGTATCGGACTTCTAACCGCTACTGACATTGCATGGAGCCGCAAGTTCTTTAGGTTCAATTATATTTAATAATATCCAATGTCACTTGTGGTGTGCTGCCCCTAACAGCTATTATACACAGTTATGCTATTCGCTGTACATTACTTACCAGCATTAATTTAAGTTCCGTGTACAATGCCTCCTACCATACAAAACAGCCGTAAGTTACTATGGATCTTATTACCACCATGTATATCTGATATAACTTTCATGGTCCTTTCCTACTTTTGTAACTTTATAACTCAAGCTTTCGTTAAAAAATAACGTGGTCAATTTATCATACAAAAACAACCCGGGAGAGTACTCAGCACGTATTCCTAAAAATATATGAACCTTCGTAATATACACTCACAATAAATTCTGCAAAAACCTACTACAACTACCCCACAGCAATCTTGAGCCTGTGATTTTTGAATTTCTAAATTCTCTGACAAACATAAATAAGCTATTCATAACTCTGTCTTTGCTTGCCTAATATATTCAATCTTCATATATGTAATGTAACTATTTATGCAAGGCAAAATCTCATTTCTTTCGGCTTTAACTAAATTACAGCCAGACAAGCCCACAACATGCCACGACAATGTAACATCTCTTCATATTTTACATATTTAGCGAATAGAGTTTCAACGCCATTTTAAGAATCCTCTGTACTACATTGTGCACCAGAGATTCGCTTACAAAGAATTCCTGTGATCTCAAATCAGGCGATACCCACACAAACATTACCGCTAGAGAATAGAACAGAAAGTGTCTCATGAACTGGTACAATGGATACAAATTATATTCACACATTATGCATGTACATATATTTGTCTGTGTATTTAGATAAAAGAGGAGAGTGAGTGAGGCTTATATTCGGCTCCTCATCATGAGGACGAAGACTATAGTGTGATGATGCTGGTGATGTAGATGATAACCCATCACATCACGTCGCATAAGACGATGAGCATTAAGAATTTCAGAAGCTCAAACGCCTATCTGCGTGTAGGTATGCATGTTCGTCAGACACTGTAGACTTGTTCGCACAAAGATTTGCATGTCTTAAAGAAACAACAACAGCAGCAGAAGCAGCAGCACACGAAATATGTTATCCATTATAAGGCGTTGCGTCTGATTCCGACTCAGTTGAATGTCTGTGTCTGCCTCCGATTCTTGGAATATTTTGGCACATCAAACACAACACAGATGAGTATAATCATGCATCGTAGAAGTGCGGTAGTATCCTGGCAAAGGATACTCTACTCGCACTCTAGACAGACAACTTAAGTCTGGTGCTGCTGCCGTCGCGTTTACGTTGCTTGTGTCATCCTTTTGTGGTGATGGCGCTGGTGCTGGCAACATATGTATAACATTTCAGCCAAAAACAACAAATGAGGAACAAAAGCAAAAGATTGCGACACTCACAAGTTAAATGCGGCATGCATATGTGGCATGTCTGCAGGTACAGACAGGTACAGGTACAGTTGCATTGGCATATTGCATACTGTGTCAGGTGTGCCTTATATCCGCTGCATAATAAAGGTAGATTAAATCCATAATCTGAGAAAACAGTGTGTGCATTGCAAATCCGGCCAAAGGTAAAAGAGGTGATTTAAGACATTTGCACAACCGAAATTGGGTTGACAAATGAAATGTTAAGCAATGCATAATTTATAAAATGGAGCAAAGTGAAAGAATGATGGATTTAATTCGTATTATATTGGGGTTGTGGCAGTATGGAAATAATATGGCAGAGATGAGTTTAAGGAATACGAACAAGAAGTTTTTACTAGACATGCTGATAGACACGATTACTCATAAGTTGCAGTCGACGAGATTGTGAACACATGACAGTACAACACATAATTTTGGGACTCAATTCTGAGAACTGCACATGAAAGTAGCCCTAAAAAGAAGAATTTCTGCACCATTAGATTTGTCAAGTTACACGCCATAATAATTAAATATCGATTTGAAGTTAGTAGGTATCGTTTACTGGATTTCTCACGTTGATTTCTCACGTTAAAGGCTCTTCTCGCAATCCACGTACAATAATATCTATATCATCAGCATACGCGAGCAACATGTTGCTTTTGTTAAATATGGTGCCATTCCTGTTTACTACTGCTCTCCGCATGATCATCTCCATTACGATGATAAAGAGATCGCAGGACATACTATCGCCTTGTCTAAAGCCTCGCTTGGTAGAAAATGGCTCTGACAGATTTTTGCCAATTTTCACTGAAGACTTCGTGTCAGTCAGTGTCATCCCGCAGAGTCGAATTAGCTTTGCGGGGATACCAAACTCAGCCATAGCATCCAACAATTTCTGTCGTATCGGACTATCAAATGCAGCTTTGTAATCGATGTACAGATTGGGTCTTCTCCAGGATTTGTCGTAGCGTGAATATCTGTTCGGTTGTGGATTTACCAGGTCTAAAGTCACACTGATCAGGGTCCAATCAGGTTCGCCAGAAGGGGCTTTAGTCTTTCACATAACACACTAGACAGGACCTTGTATGCGATGGGTAAAAGGCTAATCCCGCGATAGTTGGTACACACACTAGGATCGCCTTTCTTAAGCACGGGACATTGGACACTCAGATTCCAATCATCGTGCATGCACTCCCAAATCGTGTTTATGAGCTGGTGCATGGATGTTACCAGGTCATAGCCACCGGCTTTAAAAAGCTCTGCCGGCAGTCCATCGGCTCCCGCAGCTTTATTATTTTTAAGCCGCGCAATTTCCGTGCTGACCTCGTTTTGGCTCGGTGGTGGACAGTCTACTCCACCGTCGATGATTGGTGCGATTTCGTCACTTATGCTGCCTTCGGGAACGAGAAGAGATTGAAAGTGTTCCCTGCATATTTGCAGCACACTCTGAGTGTCCGTGACCAGATTTCCGTCTCTGTCCTTACAGGTGGGGATCCCTGTTCCAAAATCTTTACTTTTTACCTTTTGGTAGAACTTTCGAGCCTCACCTCTATCCCTGCATTTTTTCGATATCCTGGCTCTCTCTTTTCTTCCACAGACGCTTTTTCCGTCTGATCAGGCGTTTCTTCTCCCTCCTTTTCTCTTTATGACGCTCCGTCACAGCACGCGTCGCCATTGGCTGCAGTTTTGCCTTGCAGCATCCATTTCCTCAGATATTCTTCATCGTACCAGAGCTTGTCTGAGCGTGATTTTTCATAACCCAGTACGGTTGTTGCGGCAGTGGTCATAGAATTCGCAATATGATGTCACTGCATGTCGGGAACATCAGAATTTGGGGGTTTCTTTAAGTTATTGAGAGAGTTGTTTGGATTAGGCATCGGCTTTTTCGGTGGTATGCAGCTTTGTGATGTCTAGCTTCCTTTGCGTTTGATTACGAGTGTTTTTAGCACTACTTAATCGCACGGCGTACAGCAACTAGGTGGTGATCTGAGTCAATATTTGCACCGCGCATCACACGCACGTCCATAACGCTTGAGACATGCCTTCCATTAGTTATCATGTTGGTCAATGCTACTTCTCGAAAAGTAAATGGGCAGCTCGAAAGGGTATAACCGAAACATCGTTGGGTGGACCGGATTAAGGAGCAGTTAACCAAATATTAATCTGATGTAATCTAAAGTTACAATTTCTCAACGAATGCGTATGTTCCAATTAAATATAATGTGTCCTTATCAAAATCGTTGGATTTAATCAAAAATCGCTTTAGTATGAAAGTGCAAAATATGGCTTTACTATGTTGTTAAAATACTAATCCTTCAAAGTGACTTCAATTATTTGTTGCTTGATATTTATAATGTCCTCCTCCTGCCCCTTTCCCTCCACCACTAACCTCCCTGGCAGTCTGTCAGTCAATTCCAGTAAAATCTTTTTCATACCCCCCTCCAAATCCCCAAATATGATTTACTCCCCTGCTTTTTGTCATAAATCAATAATCACTTCACTCTTTCAGCAATATCCCAAATTATGTCAAGGCTATAACAATCCACTTCCCTTGTTAAATCTCGTAAAAAATCCATACCATAAACGTAAAACAACCCATTGTTTTAACTGAATGTTTAAGGGTCGTAGTAAAAATTTAAGGTATGACATTCATAAAAATCGTAAATACTAACAAAACAAGCGAAACAAAATGCTGAAGTATGAATAGGGACGTATCTATGTTGCAGCATCCAGGATATACAGTTGAGAAGAAAAAAAAACACAACAAAAAACCTGGGGACCTTTTTGTTGTGTGCGTATAACAAAACTATAATGCTGCGGGGATGCGCTTCCAAGCCCTTATGAAGGCCCCCCCCCTCCCCACACACACACAAGCAAATAAAAGCGAGTGCTGTTTCAATAGCATCGCACATGAAGGCAAAAACACAAAACAACGAAATCAATGTCGTTATTTTCAAGAGTAACGACATTGCTAGCATTCATTGATGGTGGCCATGGTGTTGGTGAAGTGGAAAGCAAAAGATTACAAACATGATTTTGGTCTTTTTTGTTGAAGATTCTTTTCTCCCCACATTTCATTTGGGTTTGGTGTGCCCTTTTTCTTTTGTTGTTGCCAACAAGGAGGAAAACGGCGAATATTGAAATTGTCGACATTAATATTATGGGCTTTTTGTTGTTGTTGTTGATGTTCCTTGATATTAGTAGTAGAGAGCACAACAATGTCCTTGTTGTTATACTGCAAGGTTGATTTACCAATACGTTGATTTCTAAGGCTTTTTTTTATTTATGTCTTGGCCCTTGTCAGGCTACAACAGCAACAAAAAACTTAACACACAATATATTAAACAAATGGCAACATGGCTTCTATTGAGGTTTTGTGTATTAATTTTTTTGCTTTACACATTTTACTAAGAGAAAATTATGAAAGAAAAAATCATATTCATTGTTCAAGAAGGTTAAACGTTGACTATGTGCTGAAGCAATGTTTTATATGTATATGTATAACTACGTATATGTCTGTGGGTATGTTTTTGTTTATGTTTATCTCTGTTGCTTTTTGCCAATTTCATTACCACCAACCGAATGAAAAACTAATAGTTTTTTGTTATGTGTTGCTTAAGCAAAAAAAAAAAGGAAGAAAAAAACTTTTAGTTAAATGTTGTGTACTAGTGGTTGTTGCAAGATTGCTTGGTGGCATGTTTTTGCCACTTTCACACACACACACACACATAGAGTGTTTTATATATTTTATTTTTTGCACAACCACATATAGAGGTTAAACTATTGCAACATCTCAACAACAATAACACAACATACGTATACATTGCCAGCAAACATAAGCAACAGCAGTTGATGTGCCAGTGGCACTTAGAGCATCAGCAACAATACATATAAGAGAGTAGTAGTAGTTTTCTTGTTGCTCCCTCTTCTCTATCTCTGTGAATTTAGCTCTCTGTCACTCTCACCCACCTCAGCTTAAAGTTACTTAACATTTTAACAACTACACTAACACAGTTGTGCATACACTCAAACTTAATATAAATGACAAGAAAATACAATAAAGTAAAACCAATCTAACCTCATACAACTCCAAATTGTTCTAGCAGCTGGATACGAGGATCATTTATGAATTATGGTATCAAATTAATGAAACTGAAATATATTACTTTATATGTTAAACAGCCGTCAGACTTTCATAATTGGGGAATAATGTTTTAAGGATACTCTATATAAAACAATACTAAAAGGAAGCATAGATTTTGTGATTTAATACACAATTAATATTTTAACATTAAAGTTGGCAATGCACAATATTATTTGTCCGCCGTTATTTCAGTACTTGTACTAGTAAATACTTAAATTTGTGTGTTTAAAATCCACTTGTCAGTATTTTATCATCCAGTCATGTGGACAAACAGCGTTCAGTCATATGAAAACGTACTACAACAACAGCAAAACATAAACGTCTATGGAATCAACAAAAAACCAATACAGAAATTTCAGTCAGATAAACAGACTAATAAATACCATCACCCACTATATGATATTGTTGAAGTCTTGAGTTATTGAAATTAAACGATTTGTAATTAAAACCAGTTAAAAAGTTTCAGTCGGGCAACCCGACTTACATATACCCTTACCCTCAGTAAAACAAATAATTTTCTATTATATTGATATTATTACTCGATTTCTAAAGTGGATGGAGTGGTACATTTGTATAGGAGGTACGAGAAGCGCTGTGTCTAGGCTTCCAGATTAATTCTCCACAACTTTATCCTGTTATAGCTTTACTAAATACAGAATTTGGGCACAATTGCGTTGGGTGTATTGATATTATTACTACATCCCTAAAGTGGGTGGAAAGGTACATTTGTATGGGAGGTACCATAAGGGGTGTGTCTAGACTTCCAAATTTTTCTCCAAAACTTTGTCCTATTATAGCATAAAAAAATTCAGAATTTGGGCACGGTCGTGTCGAGTGTATTGATATTATCCCTATTTCTAAAGTGGGCGGCGTGGTACATTTGTATGGGAGGTACCAGAAGGGGCGTGTCTAGACTTCCAGATTTTTGCATCATCCTGCTTGAACTTTACCAAATACAGAATTTGGGCACGATCGCGTTAGGTCTTTTAATAATATTATATTAATCGATTTCTAAAGTGGGCGGTACCAGATGTGTATGGGAGGTACCAGATGGGGCGTGGATAGACTTAAAATTTTTTTCTTCAAAACTTTATCCTGTTATAGCTTTACTAAAAATTGAATTTGGGTACGATCACGTTTAATTTATTGATATAATTCCTCCATCTCTACAGTGGGCGGAAAGGTCGATTTGTATGGGAGGTACCAGAAGGGGCGTGGCTAGGCTTTCAAATTTTTCCAAAACTTTATCCTGTTATAGCTTTACCAAATACAGAATTTGGGTACGATCCCGTTGGGTGTATTGATATTATTACTCGATTTCTAAAGTGGGCGGAATGATGTATTTGTATGGGAGGTACCAGAAGGGGCGGGGCCATGTAGCCCATTTGCAATAACGTAAGTAGTTTTGAGCAAATAATAACTCGTGCAAATTTTCAAAACATTTGGTTATGTCTTTCGAAAGTCATCGTGCGAACCAGCCGGACAGCCAGACAAACAGACAGACGGACAGACAGGCAGAGAGTGGGACATGGCTCAAACGACTTAAAAAGTCATGAATCGATTTTGGTTTAAAAAAAACCTAGGGTCTAAAGTGACTCCTATATTACACTTTTGGGTCGTATCAAATGATATATACCCTCATCCCTAAGGGTGATGGTATAAATATAGTTTAGGGATAACCAACTGCAAGCTGTGATGTCTGTAAGATTATTAGAACATGATGTATATCGGAACATTAGTTTTAGTTTACATTAAAGACTTGTCTACTTGAGTCTAGTTAAAAAAAAATATGTAATTCACAGTATAATTTACATTTCTTTTTCTCTTATTTCTCATTTTATTCACTGCCATTATACTGGTGGCTGGTGGCAAGCCCAGCCCACCAGGTTCTGCATTTTATTCCTACTGCCAGGAAACATTTCAGCCGCTCATTCTGAGGCAGACGCTGACCAGAAAGCCGCCCAATATGAAACAGACGCTATGGATTTTCGCAATTTAGTTTTGGGAAGATGTGGGTTGCTAACCCTCGTCTCCTAGATTGGTAATACGGCTGCCATCTGCACGTCCAATCCCACGATGCAACCATGCTTCAGCGGTTCAAGCCTACTTTCCTGAGACGTCTCTTTGACCATTCAGGATACATGGTTGTAATGCCTTCTAACTTTAGCTAACTTCTAAGCGGTTGTTTTGAAGTCATTGCCCGGGGAATACTTGGTCTAAGACCGGAAGTAGTTAGCTGCAATCAGTAACTTTCCACCTCTGAGCAAAGTCCCATTTACATACATGACTTAAATATGTTTTCATTTAAGAGAAATTGGTTCAACTTTACTCCCATGTTTTGTTTTTGTACGAGATTTAACAAGAGGATTGGATTATTACTGCCTTGTTCTAATTTGGAATATTGCTAAAAAAGTAAAGTGATTATTTTTATATGTCAAAACACAGAATAAAGAACTCTGTTAATGAAAAATATCAAGTTTTGTTTTAATTTTACTACGGATTTTAATCAAATGTCAATAATCTCGGGATCACTCAAATTGGGTACATAGTTTCCGAGAGTTTGTTTTTGGATGTTCTTCAAATTAATCTTATTGTTCTCGTCAAATTTACATTTAACAAATATATACATATAATGGAGAGTTTAAACTTAAACTTTCGTATATTTTTTGTCATAACAGAAGTTACTAAAGCTCAACACAGAGGCTCTCTAAGTGGCTATGGCATCCCCAAGAACCTAGGATCGGGCGCGGTGGGCTAATAAGCCACTCTCCTTAAACAATTATTATGAAAACACGGAGAAAAGAACAAACATGAACACCCCCAAATTTTTACGACCCACAAAAACCTCATAAGGACCATGATATAATATTATGCACCATCTATCCAACTGGCGGATGTCATCTATAAGCACAAGGCTGACATCACCGTCATTCAAGAAATGAGATGGACGGGTTAGGAATGTACACGACGAAGGAACTGTGACATCATTTACAGCTACCATGCAGAAAGACATAACCTTGAATTTGGATTCATTGTCGGCAAGAAACTTTGACATCTAGTGTCGCGGTTTAACCTTCTAAGTGACTGTATAGGCACTCTTCGCGTCAAGGCGAAATATTTTTACATTACGTTGATTTGTGTACATATCCCGACAAAGACGAGAACATTACAGTTGCATTCTATGAGCGAATACAGGATAAATATGACCGCTGCTCTGTCCATGACATTAAAATTGTTCTGGGAGATTTGAATGCTAAAAAAGGCAGGAAAAATGCTCTTGGTTCAGCCGTCAAAAAATTAGTCTATATGTACAACAACTTCGCTTTGGCTAGAAACTTGGTAGTGAGTGAAACCAGATTTACGCATTAAAATATCGACAAGGCAACCTGGATATGCAAAAACAAAAATTATTTTGTTTTTTTTAAAGTTAATATATTCTATTATTACCAATAGATTATTTTGTTACACGAGTTGTGTGAAATGCTTTGACTCGTCCACTATCATCACAAACCTTAAGTGTTAAAAGCTTCATCAATGAATTTAGAAGCCCTAACACACCGGTGGGAAGATAGCATCAACCAAAACCACACGTCAGCATAATCCACACAAGCTCCTTTATACGCTTTGTCTATAGGAAAAAATTGCATATATATATATTTTTTTTTTTGGCACAAAAATGTCAACATGTGTACCTTCTGTATTTTTTTCTCTTGCTTTATATAATTGATATATGTATGTTAATATTGAATATGTTTTCATCGTTCGGTTTAAGATCTCTTCTATTATTGCTAAAAGAATATGTTTTACAACAGTTGTGTGAAATGGATTATGAAACAGCTGGCAGGGCGGATAGCTATTTCGATAGTTGCCCAACTATCTCTTCAGGACCCTTTGCTGTGATTCCCCCACTTTCATCACAAACCTTAAGTGTTAAAAGCTCTATCAAAGAATTGAGAAGCTCTAACACACCGAAGGAAAGATAGCATCAACGAAGACCACACGTCAGCATAATTCACACAAAACTCTTGTCTACGCTTTTTCCATCGGACAAAAATGCGTATGAGTTGTTTTTAGCACAAAAATGCCAACACAGTGTTCATCCCGTGTTTGCTTTCTCTTGTTCGCAAAATATTTGTACCCTTCATCGTTAACAGTGAGTACTCTGGTCGAATGAATCATGAGCTGCTTGGACGTCATAACGACATCGAGTTAGTCAAATGGTGCGACGAACATTCTACGTAGCGCAAAAACCCGAAGCGATTGGAATTCTTTTTCTTGCTTAATAAGAGGTAGAATTCACGAAACAAATTTCAAAGATGTTCTGTCATTAAAGTTGACGTCGATAATCTAGCTTTTCAAAATTTAAAGATATTTGTTTTAATGATTTGATTTGGTTAATTGTGAATCGATTTCCCTAATATCGTCGGTATTCTGCAAAAAGGTCTGAAGTTCACTTTTCTGTGAAATTGACTTAAGGACGCAAAAGCGCCCAAAATGTCATATTCTATGTCCTGTATAAAAAAATGCCATGTATATTAAAAGTAGTTTTGTGGTTATTATATACAAAACACAAGCGACCATAAACTTTAAATCATCAATAACGCAGAATCACAAACAGTGGACTTGACACTTTTTTGAAGGATACCAGCGATACATAGCATCCTTGCTCTAAAAGTTTTTACGGAATGAAAGCTAAGCTAACAGTAACTGCAACTATCCGATTCTAACATCATGAAACCAGTTGCGTAGGACATACATATGCCTTATATTTAACATCATTACATCTCTACTCACCAACTAAATCGGCCTTAAATGAAGTAGTTCTGACATATTTCCTTTATAACTTCTAATTCCCTATATATACTTCATGATTAATTGTTCTTTGATTAATGGAATTAGTCGTAGAGAAACCGTGATATCTCATTAATGCCTTTGCACAACGCATCCATGTACATTGCTGTGGTTCAAGTTACCCCCATCTGTCCCATGCAGTTTGTTTTTTTTGTAACGCCCTCACAACAACTAATTCTTTTATCTGTATGTTACAGTGCATATAGTAAAGTAAAACGTTGTTGCCCATTTGGAAATGCAAAAATATGGTTACAAATGAAACCACAGTAATAAAGTGCAGTTCTTAGTGTTATACATAGAAGAAATTTCCATATCATATATAGAGATAACACCCTTGTTCTCCACCAAACAAACACACACGCTGGGAAACAAACAACCGATCGTTTAATATTCAGCACCACTACCACCACCAGCGTTTGCCATATTTATGTTTTGTTTTAAGTTGCAACATAGGGACGTAGGGACCGATAAACCGGGTTGGGTCACATATAATTGTTATACACTTTACAAACATTATAAATCGTGACCATATAGTAATCAATCAAAGTTTTGGTTCAAATGACAGTAAGTTTGACATGATGGGGGTTGTACACGCGACTAAAATACGGGAGATCCATGGTTCGATTCCTATCGCCAGTCATCTACATTTCCTTTTATCGGCGGCCCTCTCAATTTTGTCGACAGAAACTTCGCAGAATAGTGATGATTCAATCGGCATGTCTAGAAAAAATCTTCTCAAACAGTAACGTTCTCATTCGTCGATACACAAGTAGGTGCCGTTTGTTGTGAATCTAAACAAATGAAACCTGTTAATTCACAACAACGCAAGAATCTATACCATACCTCATTAATGGGATGCAAAAGGGAAATTACGTTTTTTTTATACCATCACCCTTAGGGATGAGGGTATATATTATGTCATTTGATACGAAAAAAAAGTGTAACGCATTAAAGCATACGAGTTAGACCCCAAGTATCTTAAGACCAAATTCGTTTCAGGAATTTTTGAGACAATTGAGCTATGTCCGTCTGTCTGGCTGGCTGGATGGCTGGTGGATAAGATAACTCGAGTAAACCTTAACGGATCGGATCAACACAAACTTATGGGATTGTAAATGGGCTAAAAAGCTCCACCCCTCCTGGTACCTCCCATTCAAAATTACTTATTTTTAGATAACACTATGACACAATTTGATGGTCATTGTCTCGGGGGTGAACCAAACCAATATCAAACGATAGCATTTGACCTCAGTAACAAAACCCTAAACTCCATTTTGCCCCACTACGTCACAAATTTTTTTTACAGTGGTTTGAAGTTTGATATTTTTGGTCAAAAGTTGAATCAATAAATATGAAAAATCATCTGTAAAAGTACGTTTGGGGTATTTCATGTCTTCGGAGACCTATATTAAAACAATCAGGGGAATATTTTCTCGGAACATTTTAACCCTCTAGCTCCCTCCCGAATGGGACATTTTTGGCCCAATTTTGAAAAACGGTTTAAAAGTCAACTTTGGACGGTGGTCAAGGATTAGAATCTTCGATAGAAATATTCTCCGGAAAATTTCACTAAGAGTCACCGAAGACAAATAACCTCTACGAGTCAAAGGTTCCAAAATAAAATCAAAATGAAATGTTAAAAAGTCTATTTTTGAGCAAACAGTGCAACGCACTTTTTCGGGAGTGAACTAAACCAATATCAAACGATAGCATTTGACCTCAGTAACAAAACCCTAAACTCCAATTTGCTCCACTACGTCAAAATTTTTGTTTACAGTGGGTTAAAGTTAGATTTTTTTAATCAAAAGTCAAATAAAAGAAAATGAAAAATCATGTTTAAAAATAGGTTTGGGATAGTTCGTGTCTGCGGAGACATACATTAATATTTTCAGAGGAACATTTCTTCAAAACATTTGAACCCTCCAGCTCTTACCCTTAGGATGAATTTTGAAAAACAGCTTAAAAGTCAAATTTATCAAAATATTCAAAATGGGTGGCAGATAGAGGGTTAGAATGTTTTGAGGAAATATTCCCCGGAAAATTTTAATGTAGGTCTCCAAAGACATGAACTATCCCAAATCTATTTTTACACATGATTTTTCATTTTCTTTTATTTGACCTTTGTCTAAATAAATCCAACTTTAACCCACTGTATACAAAAATTGTGACGTAGTGGAGTAAAATGGAGTTTAAGGTTTTGTTACTCAGGTCAAATGCTATTGTTTGATATTGGTTTAGTTCACTCCCGAAAAAGTGCGTTGCACTGTTTGCTCAAAAATAGACTTTTTAACATTTCAGTAACATTTCATTTTGATTTTATTATGGAACCTTTGACTCGTAGAGGTTATTTGTCTTCGGTGACTCTTAGTGAAATTTCCCGGAGAATATTTCTATCGAAGATTCTAATCCTTGACCTCCGTTCAAAGTTGACTTTAAAACAGTTTTTCAAAATTGGGCCAAAAATGTCCCATACGGGTGGCAGCTAGAGGTTTAAAATGTTCCGAGAAAATATTCCCCTGATTGTTTTAATATAGGTCTCCGAAGACATGAAATACCCCAAACGTATTTTTACAGATGATTCTTCATATTCTTTGATTCGACTTTTGACCAAAAAAATCAAACTTTAAACCACTGTAAAAAAAAATTGTGACGTAGTGGAGCAAAATGGAGTATATGGATTTGTTACTAAGGTCAAATGCTATCGTTGGATATTGGTTTGGTTCACCCCCGAAAAAGTGTGTTGCACTGTGTAATTTATGTTTCTTTCTTAACTGCCAAACAGACTATCGAAGGATATTTAAATTTGGTCAGTTTATTTGTCTTGCAATAGTAGACAAACCCTATGAAAACCGAAACCTTTGCCACACCCCTTCTGGTACCTCCCATACAAATGACCGAATTGACGCTAATAGGTTTACATACATATCTTTTTTGTAAGTAAACTGAATCAAATTTCACTCAAATTTTGCGTATGATGTTCCCTTATCAAAATTGGACTCAGGAATGAATATGGACTACATCGGTTCAAGCCTTCTGGTACCTCCCGTACAAAATTACCTATTTTTGGAAAATAAATATTTCACCTCTAACTTCTAAACAGATTCTTGGGGGTTAATGCAAATTGGTCGATAAATTTATATTGTGATAGGAGGCAAAACCCTAGAAAACTTTACTATTTGACACACCCCTTCTGGGACCTCCCATACAAATGACCGATTTCACCTCCATAGTCTTACATACATATGTTATTTGTGAGTCTATTGAATTCCGTCAAACTTTAAGTAAGTTGTACGATTAGAAAAATTGGACTCAGGAATGAATATGGACTATTTCTGTACACGTCTTTTGGTACCTGCCATACAAACTTACCTATTTTTGGAACATTAATATTTCCCCATAACTTCCAAACCGGCACCTGGGGGACAATCAGATTTCGTCAGTTAATGTATCTTGTAATAGGAGGCATAACCTCTAAAAACCTAACTATTTGACACACCACTTCTGGTAGCTCCCATACTAATGACCGAATTTACCCCCATAGTTTTACATACATATCTTTTTTACAAGTACACTGAATTCAGTCAGAATTTGCGTAAGTTACTCTTTGATGAAAATTTACTTTATCGGTTGACCCCTTTTGGTACCTCCCATACACATTGACCTATTTTTGTAAATTGAACGTTAATTTACAAAAAAAACTTCGTACACTTTGAGCTCCCCCTAACGGTACCTCGTAAGCAAGAAAGTCAAACTTTTACGGTTTTGCTACATGTCTTTAGACCATTGGTATTATGACCGAAAGTCTTAGCTACAACCGTTTACGCTCCAAAGCAAGCAAATACCTAATAATACATAAGTAATATTATGAAAACACGGAGAATAGAAAATATAAGACGCCCCCCAAATGTTGACGACCCCCGCAAACGATATAAGGAACATGATTTAAGGATATGCACCTGGAATGTCCGAATTCTTTACAGAGATGGTGCCTCTATCCAACTGGCGGATGTCCTCGACAAATGCAAGGCTGACATCACCGCCATACAGGAAATAAGATGGACGGGACAGGGATGCACCCGACGAAAGAACTGTGACATCTTTTACAGCTGCCATGCAGAAAGACACGAATTTGGATGTGGTTTCATAGTCGGCAAGAGTCTTCGACACCTGGTCTCGCGGGTTAACCCTGTAAGTGACCGAATAGCCACCATTCGCATCCGGGCGAAATATTTTTACATTACGCTGATTTGTGTACGCGCCCCTGCTGAAGATTAAGACGATGAGAGTAAAGATGCATTTTACGAGCGCTTAGAGGAAACATACGACCGCTGCCCTGGCCACGACATTAAAATTGTTCTGGGAGACTTTAATGCAAAAATAGGAAGGGAAGATGTTCTTGGTCCATCGATCGGTAAATTCAGCCTGCATACCGACACGTCAGACAACGGGTTTAGGCTGGTTAGCTTCGCAGCGGGAAGGAACATGGTAGTGAGTGGAACCAGATTCCAGCACAAAGGTATCCTCAAGGCAACTTAGCTATCCCCTGATCAAAACACCAAAAATCAAATTGATCATGTGGTAATTGATGGCAGGCATGCATCTAGTGTCATGGACGTGCGTGTGATCCGAGGTGCTAATATTGGCTCGGGTCATTACCTGGTTGCAGAAAAGGTGCGCACAAGATTGAGCAGAGCGAAAAACGCACGTAACCCAGCACAAAGAAAGCTGGGCATCGCGAAGCTGCAAACATCAGAGATAGCTACTGCCTACTCCAACCAGCTCTCCCAACTTTTACGACACAACGCATCTACTTCTGACGTCCCCGATACACAGTGGCAGCATATTGCGCATTCCATAGCAACCGCTGCAACAACCGTGCTAGGATATGAAAAGCGGCGCTCAGACGTATCCTGGTACGATGAAGAATGTCGCATAGCGTCTGAGGAACAGGATGCTGCTTATAGGGAAACGCTACAGCCAATTGTAACCCGTGCTGTTAGGGAACGGCACAAGGAGAAAGCAAAACAGGCGAGACAGCTATTTAGATGAACGTCAGATGAAGGAACGGGAGAACGAGGATATAGAATGATACAGGGATAGAGGTGAGGCCCGAAAATTTTACCAGAAAGTAAGAGCAAATGGACACGGTAATGGCCTCTCCACCTGTAAGGACAAGGATGGAAAATTGGTCACGGATAAGCAGAGTGTGCATATGGAGAGAACACTTCCAGCAACTGCTGGTTTCAGAAGGCAATTATCACACCAATTGTCTACGACAGCTTAGATTGCCTACCACCTAGTCAAGCCGAGGTAAGAAGAACAATATCGCGGCTGAAAAACAACAAAGCAGCCGGTGCCGACGATCTGCCCGCAGAGCTCTTCAAGTCCGGTGGCAAGGAGCTGATAACGAGCATGCACCAGCTCCTGTGCACGATTTGGCTAAAAGAGTGCAAGCCCGACGATTGGAATGTAAGCGTATTATGTCCTGTGCTGAAAAAAGGTGATCCAAGTGTGTGCTCCAACTACCGCGGGATCAGCCTTTTACCCATCGCATATAAGGTCCTGTCGAGTGTGCTATGTGAAAGACTAAAGCCAGTGTTATCCAACCTGATCGGGTCTAATCAGTGTGGCTTTAGACCTGGAAAATCAACAACTGACCTGGAAAATACCCAAGAGAAACAGATCGACACGTACCATCTTTTCGTCGACTATAAACCTGCCTTCGACAGCCCGATACGGCAGAAATTACTTGAAGCCATGGCTGAGTTTGGTATTCCAGCGAAGCTGATACGTCTTTGCGGAATGACGCTGACTGACAAAAAGGCTTCAGTGAAGATTTGCAAGGACCTTACGGAGCCATTATGTACCAGACGAGGCCTAAAACAAGGCAACGGCCTATCGTTCAACATAGTGATGGAGATGATAATGAGAAAAGCTGCAATAAACACGAGTGGCACTATATTCAACAAAAGTCACATGCCACTCGCGTACACTGATGACGTCGACATCATCGGTCGAAAACTGCGGGATGTGACTGCAGCCTTCTCAGGACAAAACGAAGTTATTAGTTTCAACGAACAAAGAATCTACTCGTTTGGGAAACGGCGTGAACGTTGACAACTATAACTTCGAGGAGGTAGATGATTTTGTCTACCTAGACTCCGCCATCAACAAAGCAAATAATGTCAGCCTAGAAATCCGGAGAAGAATCCTGCTTGCAAATAAATGCTGCTACGGACTAAGCAAGCGATTCAACGACAGAGCCCTCTCTCGACGAACAAAACTTCAGCTATAGCAGATACTTTTACCTGTCTTTAAGTATGGCTCAGAATCCTGGGTTATGACACAAGCGAATGAATCGGTTCTGGCGATATTCGAGAGAAAAATACTCCGTAAAATATATGGGCCCATCATCGTTAACGGAGAGTATCGGCAACGGTTGCGTTGGCTAGGTCATGTTGTACGCATGGACGAAAATACTCCAGCTCGAAAAGTCTTCGACAATGAACTCGATGGACGGCGCAGAAGAGGGCGACCAAAACTCCGTTGGAAAGACAAGGTTACTGAGAACCTTACAGAACTCGGTGTGACTAACTGGAGAAGAAGCGCAGAAGATCGAGGCGTTTAAAATATTTTTCTACGTGCGGTATATAATCCACTGGGATTGCAAAGAAGTACCAGCTAAGTAAGTAAGTAAATAATTTTAATTACAAATCGGCTAATTTCAATAACTCAGGACTTAAACAATATCTTATAGTGGACCATGGTATTTATCAATCAGTTTATCTGACTGAAATTTCTTTACTGATTTTAAGTCTGTTTGGTACTTAAAGCCAGTAAAAACTATGTATTCTATACCCTAAATAATAATACGTAGAAGAATGAAATAGTTTTCTTCATTACATTAGTTGAGAGTGTCCTAAGCCAAATGCTCCGTTGAATGACAAAAACAAAGTACATATTGAAATTTTACCTTTTCCCTTTAAAGAGTTTGATCGGACTCCTACCTTAGTTGTTATGTCTGCATCATAAAAGTTTGCATGCTATATAGGCTTTCAAATACATAAAATCATTTCGATTTGTGTATACAAATTATGTTTTAAGTCTTCTGTACTACAATTTCTGAATTAACATAAAAAACAAAGCCCAACATTGTCAATTTGACCAGAGGTCAATGTATATAAAAAAAACTAGTTTTATTAACCGGTTTCTAAAAAAAAACGCTTTCTCTTTTCATATTAAATAACAACAACCCAACGTTTAGCATATCCTGACCATAACAGCATATGAAGCTTTCATCCTACCCAACTATTGCATTCCACTGTGTAAAAGGGTAATAGGAAATAACTAACAGCCAAAAGGAGATACAAAAAACCTAATCCTATTTATTTTATTTAGTATTTACAGTAATTTTTTTTTTTCTTCTACAACCACTTTGGTATTTTTCTCCATCCCATGGCTGAGTATTTGCAATGCTAGTTAAGGTCAATATTCTTATTTTATTTTATCCTATTTCGCATTTTTCCAAATCTTTTGCTCAGTTATTATGGTAGAGCTGACAAGGGATGACTGCGTTGCTGGTGGTTGGTGGTAGCGGTAGTGCGGGCTACATTTTCTGTTAGCTATGCGATTCAAGATACTCCAGAGCTGTGTGCTTGATATGAAATTGTAGCCATTGTCTTTGCGTAAATAATATTAGGGATTTATTTTTTTTTTAGTCCATCAAGAAATAGCTGAAATATATAGAAACTTATGACCAATTTATAGTTACTTACTTATGTGTATAAACGCTACAGTGGAAGACGTAGAAGACAGTGAAAGGAGTTGAATGCATAGTGGTTGGGTATAAAAATTGCAAAATGTTAGCGAAAATATAATTTACTATAAGTATTCACAAATAATTTTGAGGATAAAAAATAGTTTTCAATATTTTAAAGCAAAAGATCTGGTTGTAGTAGGCCAGGAAAACTAACGATTTACATTTTCATAACATCTTATTGATTTTTAAAGCTTACAAAAGTATAAGTTGCAAAAACTCAAAGTTAACACTTCTTACAAAAAAAAAATTACTAAAATATTTTTTACAACCATGGATATTTAAGGAAGTCTAGCATTTTTTGGGACTGATGTTGTTTATTAAATTAAATGTAAATCAGAATTTTGTGTCTATTCCAATTCGCAACAATATTATATTTTATAAAACAATTGAATTCTTACCTGAAACACAACTAAACCCATTGACTATTGATTCTAGAACCTGAAAGAAAAAAGTGTTTGTGGTGTTAAATTTTTTTGTAAATAAAATTATATGTTATATTTTGTTGATATATGAAACAGAAACAAAATTGTATATAATTCCCTTCCGATTTAGGGATTAGAAGCATACTAAAAACTAAGAATTGTTGTTTAACGAGTATTTTATTAGCTGCTAACTTTTCATTTAATAGTTGGGATGTTTTCCCACGGGGTTTAGCTTTATAACACCTACTTAAACTACTATCTCGATTTTAAAACTGCATTCAGAATATTTGTGGACCACATACTATTCTTCAAACTAAGAATATTGAGAGCCTGATTCGATATTTACGTACATTTTATTTTTACTGTTTGATAGGGCTGAGAAGAGAATACCTTAAGCTTTACCTGCCACCTCTCAACAGTTTTACTGCAGTTTTTGCTGCAATTGATCGTTTGTTCCAGATTAGTGCAGATATTATTAAGTCACGATAAGACAACGGAACTGAACTTCTCGTCTTATGTTGAAATCAAATTTGTGGAACGTGTAAGTTTTACAGTTGTAGAACCTTATAATGAAGGCGTGGTCATCTTCACTGAGGGTTCAAAAATGGACTACGCAACTTAAACAGTTTAACCTTCAGTTAAACCATATGAAATAAAACCTTAATTAATGTATATATTGGTAATTAGGCAGACATTTTTTTGCACTTATGTTCGGAAAAAATGTTGCTAAGGAAAAATTACTGGGCGTCAGGAGCGGCAGAAGACGATTTCATAAAAAACTCGTCTAGGCCGAAGATAAGATACCCTTCACCATTTGTAAAAACTGTGGTAAAACTGGATGTTTGCACTACAACTATGTTTTACTTAACTTTGTATCGCAAAAACGGAAGTTGGTGAGAGGTGGACGTTACTTTTAGCCTCGCGCAACCATTTTTTGTCAATAAAGTTTTACTGAGATGTCAAATACTGAGCTTGAATTGTTTCACTTAGAGAACTGTGGCTTGCATACCAAAATTAAGATCGATAACTCTTAAACTACTTCTTTAACCGCGGGGACAGGCAGACAACCACAAAAACAAGGGAGTTTGTATGGGAGGTGTGATTATTTTGACCTATCTTGCTCATCTTAGAACTTATCCTCCGTTTGGTGGATATAAGCTCTTCAAATACGGCTGTAATGGCGGGGACGGGCAGACAGAAAGACGGTCACCCTAAACCGACTCAGATTTCGATGTTGATCCTTTATACATATATATTGTCATGGAAGAACAAAATTAATATAATCTTTACTTTGTTCGTGCGCGCGGTGAAGGGCATACAAAATTGTATGGGGACCAAAAAAAAAAAAAATAAATAGTAGGTGTCGGTAGTACATTTGACTTTCTAGGGGCACTTTTAGGGCACTTTTAGAGCACTTAAGGCTGTTGGGAACAAAATTAATAAAATTTTAATTTTTGTATGGGAGCCCCTTGGTGAGTGCAAGATAGGGTATAGGCATGCAGGCTTTATATTATTATAGAGCTAGAGACATAACATCTTATACCCAGATAGTAATTGGGCAATAATAATTAATTTAGAGTGGCAATACATTTTAATTTCAGTCAGTTAGCCCTACAGCTACAGGGTGGGTCATTTAAAATTTTAAATTTGAATCGGCTATAAAAAAGAAAGTACCTAATAATATCTTCAAATTTCTGGTTTTATTGGACAGGATTATTGAGAGATTGTCATTTAGTAATGCAACAAAATATTCATTAATATGACTACCACGTATGGATCGACATTACTCATCCGATTATCGTGTCTTCAGATGAAGCTCATTTTTATCTCGGTGGATATGTCAAAAGGCAAAATTGCCGCATATGGGGTTTAGAGAACCCACACATGAGTGTTGAGAAGCCCATACATCCACAACGAGTCATTGTTTAGTGTGGATTTTGGGCTGGCGGTATCATTAGGTAATTTTTCTTCAAAAATGACTAAAGAGTCGCCGTTACCGTCAACGCGCTCAACGAATTTTTGTTCCCAAAAATGCAAGAGAATGACGTGGACGAAATTTAGTTTCAACAAGACAAGCCACACGTCACACAGCCAACGCAATCTTCGATATTTTACGCCCTGCTTTTGAAAATTGAATAATCAGCCCAAATTGTGAAGTCAATTGACCGCCTCGGAGCTGTGATTTGACCACTTTGGATTTTTTTATGGATAAATTTATGGACAAATGTTCCGCAAAGCGTCCAGAGACAATTGAAGCGTTCAAACATAAAATTGAAGTTCCCATTTAAGAGATTCGATTGGAAACAATCGAAAATGAACTGAAAAGTTGAGTTGATCGAATGAGGTCCTGCGGTAGTCATATGAATGATATTCTGTTCCATATGATTTTACGTAGAGTTAATTTAAAATCAAAGTTTTTAAATTCTATATTTTTTTTTTTTTTTTTTTTTTTTTTTTTATTGTTTATTTATTTTGATTTAATATGCTTAAGACTACAAATAAACAAGAAGTTTCAATATATTTATAATTGTAATGAACTGTTCCATAAACGAAAACTCAATCATTTTTTATATGACAGTGTTACCACTATTACAACAATTTTTTTTTTCAAATTAAGGATTACATTATGTTTTTGTATTATAATATACATTTATATTTTTTAGCGTAATGAAAAACTAAGAAAAAACACTACTTCAAGCTCTTTTTTTTTTGTGTATTATAAAAAGGTCACAATATTTAAAAGAAAAAGTTAGAGGTTAAGCCACCAAAAACTTTGAGATTTGAACCGATCGCGTCGGTCCTTATCTGTAATGTTACAATCATATCTTAAGCTATTGTTATAAGTCATATTGCTGTCAAAAGCTTTAGTCGTTGCCCTTCTATACAAATGATAAAATATTGGTACACCCAGAGAGTTCTGAATGCATCCCATTTTATCCAAATATAAAAAGGCCTCAGGAGGAACATAACCAGTATTTAAGGTTTCTTTTATGTACGAGTCATCAGCATAATATGGGGCCATGATCAAGTTATTTATATCACAATTCATGCATTTAATAATGTGATTCCTAATATTTTTTATAATAAAGTTATCTATTCTGTTAATATTCACAGACTTATAAAGAATCTTATTTGATATATATTTAGTGTAATTGCTTTCAGGGGACCTGTGAAGGGAGGTACACGAACGTAAACATTTTCTTTCAAATTTTCTTATTTTTTCCATATATGAGGGTGAAATATTGAACCAGATAGGTCCGCCATAACACAGGATAGCACGGACTATCGATGTGTATAACAAAATTTTTACATTTTTTTCGACGAATTTGGAAAAAAATATTGACTTGTACGTCATGAATGCTTTTTGTGCCTTAATGATTTGGTAATTAATATGTGAGTGGAAATATAAAAAGTTATCTAAGTATATCCCGAGGTATTTGACTTCCTTTTTAATAGGTATAGTTATCCCATTTAACGACGATTTTATTCCAAAATCTTTCCAATTTTTTCTTACATTAGAATTACATTTGTTAACTGGAGGTCGAAAAAGTATCGTTTCGCATTTATCTATATTAAGTTTCATATTCCAGTCTATGGAATATCTTTCAACAGTATTGAAATTCTTTTGTAACTTATCGTTAATCTCATCAATTTTAACACCAGATTGATAAATTATTATGTCATCAGCAAATCCGATCGAACAATCAAGTTTACATAGTAACTCATGAATAAATAAGGTAAAAAGGATTGGTGCATTGACTGTACCCTGTTGCAGACCATTTAACATTTTAAACACCTGAGAACAGTTATTACTGTTATTGTAAACCATAAATTCCTTGTTATGAATCATATTATAAAGTAAAATAACAAAATGCTGAGGAAATTTATATTTCATCAGTTTGTATATCAAGGCCGGTATCCAAACATTATCGAACGCCTTCTCAAAGTCTATGAGGCTAGCTCCTGTACAAATTTTCTTATTCCAGTTCCATTGTATATTGGAAACTAGCAAGTTTATAGCGTGGATCGTCGAGTGACCATGTTTAAAACCAAATTGCCTTTCACATACTAGATTGTGTGACTTGCAGTGTCTTAATATAATAGTGTTAGTACAAATTTCAAATATTTTACTAATATTGGGCAATAAACTGATAGGTCTAAGATTCCTTGGGTCTGTACTGTCTTTGTCCTTCTTAGGCAACACAACAACTTTTGCTATTTTCCATCTTCTCGGAAAGAAAGCATTATTAATCATATTATTAAATAATGTCAAATATTCAAAAATCAAAATATTTGGTATATTCTTAAGAATGATGTTAGGTATTTGATCTATACCAGATGACAATTTGCCTTTCAAATTCGAAAATATGTAAATAATATCATCCCGAGTAACAAAATATTCCAAAGTACTGTTAGCTTCAAGATCATTAGCTCTTCTGTTGTCATCAAAATCAATAATTCTTTCTTGGAGATCATCATGTCTCACTTTCTTTTCTAAAAATGAGCTGAAAACCTGATTAACTTCATTGTGAGTAGCGTTAGAATTGTCACAATTCTTCGAAGAATAAATCGATTCTAAGTATGCTCCCATTACATTCAACACATCAGTCTTGTTTTTAATAACATATTTATTAGTTTCTACTTCCAGAGACTGAATGTCAACTTCAGATCTATGAAGAATTGAAATGTCATTCATTGGTATTCTCAAGGCATTAAGTGCAAATGATTTTCTATTTCGGAATTGTTTTTTTAATTCGAAAAAAACTTTAGATGAATTGGACCTGTTAATATTAGACAGTCTACGTTTTAAGATATTGCTCATAGAAATAGAAAAATTATCTTGAAGAAGTTTTCTTATAAGTTTGAGTCTATTCTTCACATAATTGAGTTCATTGAGTGGAAGTGTATGCTGAAGTCTGTTATGTTTTTTAATAGCTGTCAACATTTTGCTTTTCTCTTTTTGCAGTTCCTTAATAACTGGATTAACGACACACTGTAATGAGTTGATATGTGAAGATTTAGGAACACTATTCTTAATAGCGTCCGTAATAATATTATTTAATTTTTCGAGATACTCATCTATCTCCTCATTTGACAAGTTCCTGTTATTCGGAATAGAAAAGTTGTCTAAAGCATCTGTTATAGATTTTCTAAGTTTTGCCCAATTAGTCTTTTTATAATTTAAAACTGCATTCTCTGCTGCTCTCAGAAATTCAAATGGTTCTGTTTCTATGTTTCTAGAAATAAATATTTCTATAGCATTATGGTCACTATCGTAATCGATCGTTTTTAAACAATTTAAAGAATCATTCAAAGTATGAACGTACAGTCTACTATCAGCAATACAAATATCTAAATAAGAATTACCTCGTGGGTAAGACGGAAGAACAGAGGCAAATAGTTTACATCTAAATTCTAATTCTTTCTCAGACAACCAATCATTTAATAAAATACCTTTCGAATTATTAGTGTGATTGCCCCAATTCAAATGTTTACAATTCAAATCGCCTGCTAAAACATAAAAATTATTCACATCATTAAGTTTAAGACATTCAAAAAGCTTTTGTAATTCATTTTTAAAAGGTCCATTGTTGTTTCCCGACGGATAATAAGCAGCTATAACAAACAAATGCTTGTTGCACATCATAGGAATTTTTATTACACAAGTCTCTAAATAATGGAAATTTGCTGTCGTTAAATTAGAACAGTCTACAAAGTGAATATCATTTTTAATTAGAATTCCTGTTCCTCCTCCCCTTACGGCATTATATCTATCCTTTCGTACAAAATTATAATTTTCAAAATGTATTTTATGTCTATTATTGAGTTTAGTCTCATTCAGTAATACAATATCTGGGTTATATTTATTCAGAAATATTTGCAAATCATATCTTCTATTTAATCTTATAAGCGAGTTGACATTAATTTGAACTATGAACAAATTCTTTAATAATGTTTCTGTTGTATTTCGATCGTTAATAATTATGGACTAAAATCTAATAGAGAATATAACATATCAATTCTAGCAGCTTGTTCTCCTAACTGCTGTTGAAATTTTGAGATTTGGTTTGTTAAATTTTGCATACATTTTTGTAGATTTTGAAATACATCATTATTTTGATTTACATTATTTGAGTTTACATTATTATTAATATTATTTGAATTTAATACATTCGCATAACTTAAATTTGGATTCACAGGCATAGATTTTTGATTGCGATTAAGTCCTAAAGCTTGTTTTCGCTCTTTCAATTTTAATTTGAGTCTTTTGTATGTCTCACACCCTTTGTATGATGCGGGGTGACCATACTTTTTACAAAGTACACAATAAAGTTTTTCACGATCAGCTGGGCTCACGTTAGACATGCTGCATTTACCAATTTCATGTTGCTGATTACATTTGACGCATTTCGGCTCCAGAAAGCAATTGGATGCACTATGAAAAAATCCCTGGCACCTTCGACATTGTGGTATTTCATCTTTCCTCAGTGGCTCCCATTTAACAACTCTATGCATAATTCCAGTTATCGCTTTAAGGTCTCTAATGGTACCCTCAGGCCTTATTTGGACAATAAAGAAAGGAAGTATGTTCCCCTCTTTCTTCGAATTTTTGGTGTAGAATGGACTGATTTTAATAAATTTTAATGTTTCAGTCTCGTAATCGCGCAGTTCATCAAGAATTTTAGTTTGATTAGTGGTAGCACTTAGTCCCTTAAGCAAGAATGTTTTATTTTTGGCGCATTTTGGAGTATATGTGAAAAATTTAGTGTCTGTTTTTTCTAAATGTGATTTAACACGAACATAACTTTCGAGTGAATTAAGCATAAGAGTATTTTTGTTCCATTTATCATATTGTTTAATTTTGAAATCTTTTATGTTCAATCCGTTTTTTATAAAGTCTATTAGTTCATTTGTCTCAACATCATATATATTAATCGGTGGAATTTTAACTTGTTTGTTTTGATTATTTTGTTTTTGAGTTGTAGGCAACCTATTTTGCTTTGCATTGTTTTTGTTTGATGAACCACTTTGAGATGATTGTGTAGAGATATTTTGCGAGAGCGAGTCACAGTTTGACAATTTGTTTTGTGCATTATTCTTTATAACGTGTTCTTTAAATCTCTTTAATGACAATTCATCGCATTCAAAGTCATCTTCAATGTCAAGCGCAGCGTAATAGTTGCTCTTTAAATGTTTATTTTCACTCTCCATATTCTCACTGTTTTTTCTTTTTCTATCATTTTTAGAATTTGGTGTTTTTGGAGATGTTGTTAATGAGTTTAGAGCCGTGCTCTTACTCATTTTATGCAATAGTTTTTGGTAGATTTATTGTATTTATTTTTCTTTTGTTTTTTAGCAATAATCTCTAAACACTTATAGTGGATAGTAGATCGGGTAGAAAGAATATTCAGCGAATTTACTTCAAAACGATTCAAATTAAGACCGGCACGATCAGTACGTCTGTACATTATGACGGTTTCAATCAGACTCTCTTAAATTCTATATTATTCAAGTTTTATTGACATATAAATGTATTGAAGGAATTATGTAACACTTGTTGATATATTGCAGGAGCACAACTTTACTTGTCGATCTTGCCTTTTCAACAGCCAAAAAATGAAGAGAGCTTGTCTGCGAATCAATAATTTCCATAAAAAAAAAATTCATACTTTGTGAACCGTTGATGTTGCTTCGCTACAAGTCAGCTTAAACTGAGCGCTAAGCCGTTGTTTTTCTTATGCAAACTCAAATGCATGTCGCGTGAGTAAATAAGCTAGGATAAACAATTAAGACAAAGCGACAAGTGAGATGATCAGAAAACGATCATGCAAGAAAATCATAGACTGTCCAAATGGTATTCGTGAGAGTAAAAGGCAGACCATTGAGATCTAGCACTATTGTGCCAATGTTAGACGTCTATAGATAACACATATGCATGTAATGTGTACAATGTTCAAAAAAAAATACAGATGCAAAAACTAATGCTGACTTCTTCTAAAAACATGAGATGACTGCAGTACCATTACTCATCTTTTTCGAATGCTGTTCCACGCGTCTGCTCCTCAAATATTTTGCACAAATGAGTTGAAATATGTTCTACGTCGAAAAATATATTCTGTCTTAAGAGTCCTGATACAAATGTGTAATGCATTGTGTTTGGGTGAGGGGGGTGAAGGTGACGAGTACTTGCCAAGAAATTTACAATTATTCACCTTCTGCTTCTTGTGGGGGTTGGATTACAACTAACGCTCGTGAGTGAGGTAAAGATAAACTTAGGCCAAACATATCACAATTTAACTTAAAAACCAGTAAGAAAGTTTCAGTCGGGCAACCCGACTTACATATACCATCACCTTCAGTACAACACAAAATTTTATATTATACTAATATTATTACTCGATTTCTAAAGTGGGCGGATTGGTACATTTGTATAGGAGGTACCAGAAGGGGCGTATCTAGACTTCCAGATTATTTCTCCAAAACTTTATCCTGTTATAACTTAACAAAATAAAGAATTTGGGCACGATCGTGTCGAGTGTATTGATATTATTACTCCATCTCTAAAGTGGGCGAAGTGGTACATTTCTTTGGGAGGTACCAGAAGGGGCGTGTCTAAACTTCCAGATATCTTCCTCAAAACCTTTTCCTGCTTGAACTTTACTAAATACAGAATTTGGGAATGATCGCGTTAGGTCTATTAATAATATTAATCGATTTCTGAATTGGGCGGTACCAGATGGGTATAGGAGGTACCAGATAGGGCGTGGCTATAGTTCCATTTTTTTCTCAAAAACTTTATCCTGTTAAAGGTTTACTTTGGTTTTATTGATATTATTACTCCATCTCTATAGTGAGCGAAAAGGTACATTTGTATGGGAGGTACCAGATGGGGCGTGGCTAGACTTCCAATTTTTTTTTCCCAAAACTTTATCCTGTAATAGCTTTACTAAATACAGAATTTGGGCACGATCGCGTTAGTTATATTAATAATATTAATCGTTTTCTAAAGTGGGCCGTACCACATGGGCGTGGCTAGACTTTTAATTTTTTTCTCAAAAACCTTATTCTGTTAAAGCGTTTCTAAATACAGAATTTGGGTACGATCACGTTGGATTTATTGACATTATTACTCCATCTCTATAGTGGGCGGAAAGGTACATTTGTATGGGAAGGACCAGAAGGGGCGGGGCCATGTAGCCCATTTACATTACAGTAAGTAGTTTTGGGAAAATATTAACTCCTGCAAAATTTCAAAACATTTGGTTGTGTTTTTCGAAAGTTATCGTGCGCACCAGCCGGACAGCCAGACAGGCAGACAAACGGACATGGCTCAAACGACTCAAAAAGTCATGAATCGAATTTGGTTTAAAGATACCTAGGGTCCTAAGTGACTCCTTCTATGCGTTACACTTTTGGGTCGTATCATATGATATATATCCTCATCCCTAAAGGTGATGGTATAATGACAGAGAGAATGGCCATGGTGAAAGCTCTTGTCCACATAGTTATTTTGACAGCTTAATACATTGGTAATGATAACAGATTTACAACTTAGGGTACGACATGTATACATTGCATATATCCTGCGGTATCCTGCGAAAAAATGGCTCAAGTCCACTTTTTGTGTTTCTGCATTATTGATGATTTAAAGTTTATGACCGCTTGAGTTTTAATACAATAACTATAAAACTACTTTGAATAGACATGAGGTTTTTTTACAGGACATAGACTATGACATTTGGGACAGTTTTGCATCTTTAAGTCCATTGCACAAAAAAGAGGACTTTGACCTTTTACCGCGTACTGACGTTATATTTAATTACACATATTAAATATTTGCAATTATAAGTTATAATTTGTTATTTAACAACAGCTGTACATTTCATTTGTTTGTTCGTCCATCATCTGCAATTGTTTTCACATGTTATGAAACTATAAATAAGTAACAATAAAATCCCGGAAATATATTTTAAACCGATTATGTTCTGTTACTATTATTGCAATATTTTGTTGCTATTTACTGTTTACTATGACCGCAATTTTGTTCTGTTTATTCTCTGACATTCTCATGTTGCTAACACAGCTTTCTGTTATTTAAGCTTTTACCATAAGCTGATTTTACTGACGTACTCAAAATATCGTTTCGTCTATATACCACTTGGCTGAAAGACTTCACGTACGTTCATAACATGTTTTAGTATCATGTTTTAGTTATATACTTCATTGCTTGTGTATTTGTGGCCATTAGTGGACATATTTGAAGTATGTGCATCATTTTTTGTTGTTGTTGTTGCTATACGTTGTTTGAACAGGCAACAAAAATATTACAATGTCCTTGAGATTTTCTTTTTAGCTAAGCCATATATTCGATGGGATGGGCGGATGAGATGATGGTCAAAGTTTTGGCTGTAAGAGAAAGTATAGTATCCCCTAATGTTTGTGCATATTTGCCATTTTTTTTTTTTTTTTGAGAAGCCTTAAAAATATAGGTCGTACATATAAATCATTTTATTTTAAGTCCCAAATATGGGCTTTTACTCCATTATCATCATCATCATTTAGCTGCTGCCATTATAGTCCATATATATTTATATGTGTATAGTTATGTAGAGTTATGCTTTTTGATATTGTAAATATAAAACTAAAATTGTGCTGTGTTACAAACGTTCTCACAATCGAACACATGTTTGTACTGAAAGGCTACAGTGTATTCGGGAATGTTAAGATACAGATAGTCTTCAGTATAGATTGGTCGGGAAGAAATATGAATTGCAAGAAATATGAAATATTAAGTTTTAACTTTTCTTGCAATCTTAAACTTTGTATTCTAACTTGGAGGGTACACTGTACCAAATGTAATGTGTTTTAAACTTTGTATTCTAACTTGGAGGGTACACTGTACCAAATGTAATGTGTTTTAGCAGTATAACTATATCATAATTCATATCTCATGTTATGTGGCCATTTTCATGTTGTATGTGGTGTTTCCTTAAGCCAAACGTTGTTGGTGTTATTGATGGTGTCGTTGCTGTTGGTGTTGTTGTGTTGTAGGCTATTGTTGTTGTGTCTAGCTTTGGTCCTGGCTGGCCCCGACTTAAATACCTAAGTAATAAATTTTCATTTAGATTTTTAGCCTGCTGATATTACGTTTAGTTGGACATTTGTTATAGAAACCCTATCCCCCCCCTCGCCCCTCCCCAACCATTCAATAGAAACCAGACGTACCAAAAAAACCAAATGCAAATATAATATTACAAGTTATACATATTTAAATGAATGAACAAATATTCATACACACACACACACACACATTTAGAGCAATGTGTAAAGTAGCTTATACAAGGCTATTGGAAAATATAGACATATATCATGAAAACATATTCGACATGCTTGAAAAAATATCAACTAAATTTTTAATTAAATTACTGCAATGCGAAGAGATGAAAACAAAATCCGTAGCAAAATGTTTGTAACTAAATACTATAACACATTTCAAGTAGCTTTTTTGTAGCACATAACCTTTGTAGTAGAAAGGGTAAAGGAGTTAGATCCCTAAAAAGATTTTAAGTTTAAAGAACACAGTACAACATTTTTCAACTCATTGATTTGGGACTCAATTCTGAGAACTTCACGTGAAAGTAGACCCAAAAACAAGAAGATCTGCATCATTCGTTTTGTCAAGTTACATGCCATAATAATTTAATATCGATTTAAAGTTAGTAAGTATCGTATAGGCGAATTTTTCACGTTTAAGGCTTATTTGTTTGACATTCTCAGTTCTCAGAACTGAGTCCCAAAGTAATGTGTTGTACTGTGTAAGTTTTCTTTTATAGAATAAACTTGGAAGCGGAAATCTCATTTAAGGAAATTGCTGTGTTTTTTTTTTGTGATTTTAGTAAGTACATATGCAACAGTAGGGTGTCACTCTATAGGATCATAATTTATATTTAACTAATTCCTATTTATGTTGGCCTACACAGTGGCCAAACTGACATGTACTATGTACCTACTTTCTATGGCTTTGCCAGCCAAATACAAATTTATTCATATAGCAACAACGAAATTATGCATGCAACAGCCAGGCCAAGCCCTCATAATACCAATCCTAATATTGGTTATTATCGACTCTGTGGGAATAAGGCAGCAGCGGCAGCAGCAACATAATAAAATATCATATTGCATAGGATTCAAGCAATTGCCGGGCATAAACCATTAACACGGAAATAGATGAGAGAAAAAAAGGTTAAGCATACGCCTTGTGGCATGCAGTTTACTAGCTGTGTACGTGTACGAGTATGTTGTGCCACCACATACCAGGGTTGTTTGTTGCATGTTGAACGATTATCATAACCATATAATGCCACAACAGATACGATACGTTACGTTACGATATTCCTGCACTCTCTCTCACACACACATGCACACACGCTATCACATTTACAAATCGAGTTATACCATTCTGGTAAAGCTGTAACATAACCGCTAATAACTGCATAAATATGGTAAGCACCCTTTCCCCTTTTTTTGCATTCTTAAAGCACGCTTTCTCTCCTTGGTTATAAAACTCAGGCTTAAATCTCCATATAAATGGTCTGTGGTAACAGCAAGCAAAAAAAAAAACGGGACAGCAACAAAAGCACCATCACACATACACGCAAAGCAGCACCAGCAACATGGCAATGTGAAAAGGACATCATTTGCAGGAGTTGTTGTTATTAAAACACATTATGATTTTCATTTTGTTCCTTATGCCTCTGGTAGTTGTATTTTACTGGTGTAGTCGTCGAACAAGTTGTTGCAACATGCTATGCAGCACAGTGGTTGGCGGATGATGATTATAGCATTGCACGCCATACGTCACAACAGGGGCGGGTATATTAAGTTTAAGTTGCTTATATAATTTCGATGAATTTAACATGAATATTAGTGATATCCTAGAGCGTTACCATATGCTCTTGCGTATGCTTTACATATGCTCTTGATATATTTTTGACATTTATTATTATTATTTTATTTTATTAATAGATTCATATTATGTATTACAATTCAATATAAGTGTTAGTATTATTTGTTAATATAATTATGAACTATAATTGGCGAAGCATTTATTGCTGTAGCCAGATTGACAAAAGTTAAAAAGTTTTTAGCAAATCAAAGTTTTCCTTACTTTATATAATGTAAACGTATTAAATGTAATGGAAATGGAATATAATAATTGATTAAACCTCAAATTCTTTCATTATTAAGTTTCTAAATTTCAAACATGATTCTAGATATAAATATAGCGAGTTGAAATTGATGCCATTTAATATATTAATTACTTCATTATGATCTAGGGAAATATAGCCAAAATGTATTCTTCTTATTTCTCTGTAAATAGGACAAATGCCAATGAAATGGAATGTATTTTCTGATTCGTGCATGTTGCACATTGTACAAATGCCATTAGTATTGTTCTTGAAGCATCTAGCATTCAGATCTAATAGCCCACACCTAGCTCTTATAATCAGACTCGTAGCCCGCGCTGAAAATTCGGCCGTCAATAATGGCGTAACACTGTAGTCAAGCTGAGAATACAGATCGTGAAACTGGGAATTGGAAGCATCGACGACAAATTTTTCTCTCTCCTTAATCGCCACTAAATCTACGATCTCTTTCCAGTATAGACATACAGGAATGTCATTATCAGGAGGAGAAAAATTTACCGTATTACATAAATTCACCCATTCTCTAGCCCAAAATACGTTCATTCTTATTATCGTTTCCGCCAGTATACGAGGTAATCTATCTGCACTTAAGGAAAGTACCCTGTTCACATAGGAGAAGTGTAGTTTCAGTGAAGAAATATAAAGAGAGCTATACCCGGTTTCCAAATATAACACATAATTCGGAGCATTAGCTGGAAGGTGCAGCATTTTCTTAATGAAAAAACGGAACAGCTTCTCTACATCATCATATTTTACGTAACCCCATATTTGAGCAGCATACAACATTATAGATTTTGACGCAGCATTAAAGATTTTCAATTTGTTAACATTAGATATCTTTGGATTATTAATATATTTTGACCATGTCGAACTTATAGCAACTTTGGAAGCAGAAAGTTTGTTCTTTAAATGACTTCTAAAAGATAAATTGTATGTTATGTCCACCCCAAGATACACATAATTATTGACAATTTCTATATTGTCTTCCCCATAATGCCACTTCAAATTCTGAGAAATCCTAGTACCGTTTCGAAAAACCATTATCTTAGATTTTAACAAATTGACTTTTAAACTCCACATGGAACAATAACTCTGAAGAGCATTAATCATATCCTGTAGTCCATTAGGTGTATCAGAGAGTATCACAATGTCATCTGCGTATAAAAGGATCTTCACATTAATACCAGCCACATTCAAGCCACCTGGCAAAAAATCTGGAAGGTCATTTATGTAAAGTGAAAATAACAATGGACTCAATATACACCCTTGCTTGACACCTGTTTCTACTGCAAAATAGTCAGAGAACATATTTCCGTCCCAAACCCGGCTTTCTGTAGTATCATACAGAGATTGCAGAACCCTAATAATCTTGGATGACAGGCCTATACAAGATAGCTTATAGAACAGACTATTTCTGGAAATCATATCAAATGCACATGAAAAATCAACAAAAAATGCATATGTATATTTACCACTTAGTTTGTTCAAATTCACAACATTAACCAGATTAAATATATTGTCCACCGTAGAATACTCCCTTCGAAAGCCAGCCTGGAATTCGTTCAAAACACTGTTTTTGGATAACCAACCGGATATGCGATTCAAAAGAATATTGTTGAAGATCTTGCAGATTGTATCTATTAGCGACAGACCCCTATAATTAGTGACCAAATTTGGATCGCCTTTTTTATATAATGGAATTAAAATAGACTGCTTAAAAGACAAAGGAACATTTTCCTGTAAAAATATTTTGTTAAAAACAAACAGAATCTCGTTTATAAGGCACGGAGGGGCATATTTATAAAATTCATACGGAATTCCATCAGAACCTGGGGATTTATTCGGTTTAAGGAGTCTTACAACTGCATATAGTTCACAGAGTTCTATAGGGGAGTCCAAAACAGCGTCGACATTACAGGGCATACACCAGCTAAGAACCTCAACCTCATCTTGGTTTCGTAACATTGAGCTAAAATGCAAGTAAAAATCGTCAGCATCCAAGTTACAATTCGGCAAATGTTTCCTTGTCTTTAAAAAATTGGAAATGTTCCACCATTCTTTGCTACAGGTGACTTTATCAAGCATACTAATATTTCTATTTTGATACTGCAGTTTTTTTAATCTACACAATTCTAGGTAGCCAGACCTGGACGAAAGAAAGCGAGTTCTGTTATGAGCCGTATGTTTCTTTCTTAATTTTCTAAGATTTTTTTGCATGACTGAGTAAAATCGGAAGCACTTCCAGTCGAACCATTTCTGTCTTGGTTTGAAAAAAGATCTACCCGGTTTTCTAACATGAGCGTTCTTAATTTTAGCCTTAATCGCATGTACCATTTCATCAACAGAAATGTCCTTTTCAAAAAGATTATTTCTCGAAAGGTTACTCCGATATTGGTCAGCAAATGTCCCGTTCCAAAACAGTTTTCGAAAAATAACCCCCGTCTTATTTTCAGATGAACAGGTCGGAATCTTGATTCTCAGACATAATGGCATGTGGTCAGAATAAGGTTTAGATGCTACAGAGAAACTATCAACCAATTGTAGAAAGTTATACGAACATATACAATAATCAATCACAGAACTACCCATAACACCACAAAAGCTATAATCACCCTGAGCATCATCCACCGTTCTGCCATTCAGTACGATTCCCCCTACCTTATCGATTATATCCATAAGGCGACGACCCTGCCAATTTATAATTTTATCCTTAGAACATCTAAGATTATTAATCTGTTGAAAATCCCGTAACTCATTTTCATCTATATACTGTTCTTCACCTATACGAGCATTCAGGTCACCTACGATACAAAAACTAGTGGGGCTAAAATCATCCAAAAAATTCTCAAAACTCTCAAGATCATTTTTCCAATTTGTACAATTTAAATATCTAGGAATAAAATAAAATACATCATCGCTAAATGTGGAAGATAGTACTACATTGTTGTTAATTGTAATAAACTTTAATGCAAATTTTTTCCGAATTTCCTTCTTGAACCCATATAGACAACCACCGCTTGCGCGACCGGCTTTGTGAACTTTAGTTGCTGCAATCCAATGCAACGAATAATTTTTGAAATATGATGAAAAGTACAATTGTCTTTCAGAGATTACATGGGTTTCGAAAAGAAAAAATATATCAAAATTATTAATGTAAGTAATAAAAGTACCAAAATTTAAAGATTTTTCTAGATTCGATACATTATAAGATATTAAATGGCACGAATCAAATTGCTATATTGAAGAATTAACTGTTGGGTTAGTATTATTAGTATTATTGACCTGATCATTGTAAAATACTTCATAAGAGCAGCCACATTCACCAAATAGTTTCCTCAAATAGTCACAATCCTCAATAGACAGCGCCTTAACTTTGCCATTAAACCAAGTGAATTTCTTGTCGTTGATGAAAATAGCAAACTCGCCAAGCCGGACCTTAACATCTTTTTTGGACTGTGAAATTTTTTTGCTTATCTGTCTCAAGTTATATCTGCTACATTGATCATCTTCAGTATAATCCTTATGAATATATATCCTCTGACCTTTCAATTTACCCTTAGCGGTTAGCACGGTATTCGCTTGGGAACTTGTTTCTAGGCTGAACAAACAAGATTTACCTGCAGAAATTATTCTCGTTGAGATAATGTTTACTTCAACCTCAAGAATGTTTTTGCATATATCCATAAACTTCTTCCTAGCGGCTGGAACCGCAGTACACTCCAGACCATTCACTATAACATTTGCACCTCGTGATTTACGGTCAATAATTTCGATGCGTGCTGTTAGTTTCTTTATGTCTTCTTTCAGCTTAACATTTTCTTTTCGCAAATCATCAATTTCAGATTTTATACCGACCAGATCCTCCTTTCTTGTGACATGTTTCAATTTTTCATCCAATAAACCGCATAATTTGTCCCAAGAGAAAACATCACGTTGCTGATTTTCACTCATTGTGGAGCAAGGCGAATGCCGTTTATTTAAATTTTCAATTTGTTCAGGAGAAGTCGATAATAGCGTTCGTTTGTAGTTCATTTGCTAATTATTTTCAAATTTTTAGAGCATACTTTTAGGATCAAGTGTTTAAGTAGTGATTATCGTTGTAATATCAGCTGATAGTTTTTGGCAGTAGATCAGTGTTGTTTAGTTGCAATAACATCAGTCCAAGCGAGCGCCAAATATTACATGTATGTATGTTTGTATGTAAAGATGTGTTGTTATTGTCCACACAATGGTAAGTATTTTTGTTGTAACAGATGATACATTAAATCCAGAGGAACACCAATTATTGCTTGTTGTTATTGTTGTAGCGACAGCAGTATTCAATAATAAACATCAATAAACATCATATAAAACGCTTCAGCACACAAGACTTCATTTAAAATACATGACGGGATGATTAACCAATTATTTAGACACACATTCACAGTTCACAATGTATGTTAAACAGGGAAATTTATATTTTCGTAGACTAAGTACAGCGAACAAAAAATTTTGCACTTCTTGACAGTTTCAACACAGGGTTGCCATTTTATTTTTGACATTTTATTCTTGATATTACTGAATCTCATGGAAAATGTCTCATATGGGTGGGAGCTAGAGGTTTATAATGTACTGAAGTAATATTCCCCTGAACATTTGAAAAATCAAACTTCAAACGACAGTAAAAAAATTGTGACATAGTGAAGTTTAAGTTTTTATAAATGAGGTCGCACGCTACCGTTTGAAATTGTTTTGGTTCACTCCCGAAAAAGTGTGTTGCACTGTTTCCTCAAAAATATAATTTTTGATTTTATTTTATTACCTTTGACTCGAAGAGATTATTTATCTTCAGTAACTTTAGTCAAATTTTCTGGAGAATATTTCTCTCAAGGATTCTAATTTTTGACTTCTCTCCAAAGTTGCACTTAAGCTGTTTTTTAAAATTCGGCCTAAAATGTCCCTTACGGGTGGGATTTAGAGGGTTAAAATGTTCTGAGTAAATATTGCCTGGAAAGTTTTAATATAGGTGTCCGAAGACATAAACTATCCCTTATGTATTTTACACAAGATTTTTCATATTCTTTGATGCAACTTTTGACCAAAAAAAAGTCAAATTTCAAACCATTATAACAAAAATTTGTGACATAATGGAGCAATGTCGCGTTTAAGGTTTTGTTAAGGTTTTGGGTTCACTCCCTTAAAAGTGTGTTGCACTGTGTAATTATATAGTAAACTGTATTGAAAACACGAATAAAATAACAACAAGAACCACAAATCGTAAAGGAACCATGATGACCTTGAATGTACAAACTCTTTACAGAGATGGTGCCTCTATCCAATTGACAAATGTCCTTGACCAGTACATGGCTGACCTCACCTACTTACTTACTTAAGTGGTCCATTACAACTTACAAACGTGGTTCATAAATTTAGGCATTTTCAAATTTCTGCGTGCGTTCTCCAGTTAGTCCTACCAGATGGTGGCACGTCACCAACTATTTGGTCTTTCAAACGAAGTTTGGGTCTTCCTGCTCCGCCCCGTCCTTCAGGTTCGCCTTTTAACACCTTTCTCGCTGTAGCCTTAACATCTCTCCTGGCAACATATCCCAGCCATCGTAGTCATTGGACTCTGACTCTTTTAGCTACGTCGATGTCATGGTAAAGCTCATACAGCTCATGGTCCGCCTTATTTCTTAGCTGACATTATTTTTCTTGTTGACGGAAGATCCGAGGTAGACAAACTCATCTACTACATCAAAACAATAATTTTCAACGTTGACGCTGCGTCCCCATCGAGAGGACTCCTTGTTCGTCGAAATCATTATTTTTGTTTTGTCCTCGTTGACCGGGTTTCATTTTTGCTGGTATCTTTCTAGCAATGAGAAAACTGCAGTAACATCCCGCAGATGACCTCACCGCCATAGAGAAATGTAATGCGCGGGACAGGGAAGCACACGACGAAAGAACAGCGACATATTTTACAGGTGTCATTTAGGAAGACACGCATTCGGAAAGAATTAATATTTCGGTAGGAGACTTTGACATTAGCCACTATCCGCATCAAAGAAAAATAATTTTACATCGCGCTGAGTTCTGTACACGCCCCGATGGAAGACATAGATGATGACATTAAGGATGCATTCCTCACATGGTAGTGAGTTGAACCTGATTAACGCAGAAAGATATTCACAAGGCATCTTCGATATCCCCTGATCGAAAAAAAAGAAACCAGATTGATCACGTGGAAATTGATAGAAGGCATGTCTCAAGCATTATGGACGTACGTGAGATGCACGGTGAAAATATTGACTCGGATCACCACCTAGTTGCAGCCAAGGTACGCACGCGATTAAGGAGTGCTAAACACGCTCGTAACCAAAGGAAGCTAGGCATCACCGAGATAGCCCATGCCTACTATAACCAACTCTCTCAATTACTTTGAAACAACATAGGGGGGTTGTTATGGTTATGGTATGGTACGATGAGTAATGTCGCGTAATGTCTGAGGAAATGTAAGCAGCATACAACGCACCGTGGGTGCGGTGACGAAATAGTATAATGAGAAGAGGATTGTGATTAAACGCCTCTTCAGGTGGATAAAACCTAAAAAGCTCTACCAAAAGTAAAAAGCAGTGATTTGGGATCCCCACAGTTAAGGACAGATATGAAAGTCTTGTCACGAACACGCAGAGTGTGCTGCAAAGCAAATATGAAGGAAACACTTACGCACTCTGCTCGTTCCCGAAGTCAAAATAAGTGAAGAACTCACGCCAATTATCAACGATGGAGTGGTTTGTACACCACCTAGCCAAAATGAGAACAAGACGGCAATTGCACTCTCAGCTTAGAAACAATAAAGCTGCGGCTGTCGATGAACTACCGTAGAGATTTTTTATGCCGGCGGCAATGAGCTGGCAACGTGCATGCACCAGCTCATAAAATCGATTGAGTTAAAGGAATGCTTGCCCGAATATATGCCAATGCTTAAGAAAGGCGATCCAATTTTGTGTACCAACATTCGCAGTTGTGTACCAATTCTTTACAAGGTCCTATCTAATGTGTTATGAAAAGACTAAAGGCCATTCTAGCAAACATAATTGGAGCCCATTAGTGTTACTTTAGACGTTGAAAATCCACAAGAATTACAGGTCGACACTTACCATCTGTTTATCTATTACAAATCTGCATTCGACAGTCCGATACGACAGCAACTATTAGATGCTATGGCTGAGCTTGGTATCCCCGCGAAACTGATACGACTTTGCGGGATGACACTGACTGACACGAAGTCTTCAGTAACAATAGGCACACATTTTACATACCCATTTTCTACCACGCGAGGATTCAGACAAAACAATAGTCCGTAATGCGATCTCTGTAACATCATAATGGAGATGATCATGTAGAAGGCAGCAGTAAAAACGACTACCACCATCTTTTACAAAAGCCACATGTTGCTTGCGTATGTCGATGATATAGATATCATTTGCTGAGGACTGCAAGATGTTACTGCCGCCTTTTCAGGCATTGAGAAGCAATCGGCCGAACTGGGTCTGGTGATTAATGAGGACAAAACACATGCTGCTTGTGTATGCCGATCATATAGACATTATTAGCCGCGGACTGTTGGATGTTACTGCGGCCTTTTCAAACATTGAGAAGCAGTCGGCAGAAATGTGTCTGGTGATTAATGAGGACAGAACCACATAATTTGTTTCAACAAACAAAGAGTTTACTCGTCTGGGACGTTGCGTGAACGTTGACAACTATAACTTTGAAGTGGTAGATGATTTTGTCTACCTTAGCTCCGCCGTAAACAAAAATAATGTTGTCAACCTGGAAATCAAGATACGAGTATTGATCACAAACAGCTGCTACTATGCGCTGGGCAATGATAAAGCCCTCTCTCGACGAACGAAGATCCAACTCTACCAGACACTGATCCTAAATATATTGCTCTACAGCGCAAAATCCTGGGTAATAACACTGGCAAATCAATCTGTTCTGGGAGTTTTCGAGAGAAAAATACTTCGCAAAAGATTTGGACCCATCATCGAATAAAGGCGACTACCGTCATCGAATGAATCTTGAGCACGACGTAGTAATGCTCTAAGGGTGTCGCAGGAGTGGGCGACCACAACTTCGATGGATGGACCAGGTAAAAGAGCTGTTATATAACCTTGGTGTGACGAATTATTTACGAAGCTCAAAAGACTAAAACGCTTTCTTTTATTGTTGCTATTAGAAAAGAAAAAGAAGACCTTTCAGAAATCACACATAACCTAAACTAAATGCCAGCTACTGGATCTAAACATATATAAAACAATTTCTCATGTCTAAAAATACATACATATTGAGTTTGAGTAAAGTCGGACGATCAAATAGCCACCCCAGCGACACCTAGGGGTATGAAAGTACTTTAAACCCTATACTCATACACACAATATTTCATAAATATTGGTGGAGCCGTTTCGTTGGATAAACACCGTGGTACGAGATTATTAAATATTAGATATATCGTTGAAAAGGTCTGTGATTCTTATTTACAAAACCGTAAAGAAAATTCAAAAACCTATAGTTAACGAAAGCAATAACAACTTGGGGTTTTTAGTCGTAAGTCAAGATTTTGAAGGTGTAAGGAAAATTAAGTATGGTGATTTATATTGTATTCGACCAGACCTACAACATGCACTAAGTTACTGCTTAAGATCCTAACTGTAGTACGGTGGTAATATTTACTTCTATTTTTAATTTTTTGATATTTGAAAATCATTGCTTTTTTAATTTTCTTGAAAAACAGATCACCTTTCCCTTCGATAACCACATCTGCCAAACCACTGTGTCCCCATCAAGGCTAATCCAACATAGTGAAGTTTTTCACTACTCTGACAACAAGTAGTATGACATCCCATAGTTATGTTGCTGTATTTGCTGCAGTCTTGTGTGTGTGTGCTGTAACAACAAACTATCAAAGTACTTCAGTTCACAAGCATACAGCCGGCAAAATAGCCCTGTAAAAATCATGAGAAAAGGCCAAACAAACATTAGAGATGGAGAAATGCCTCCTTACACTATATAGACCTGCTTGGGTGCTGCAGTTTAGTGGCGACATTTATGATTTGGGGCACTTATGATGTTGTTTCTTTCTTTTTTTTGCTGCTATTGCTGCTAGTACTAGTTGTTATGCTTGTTGTTGTCATTGTTGTTGTTGTCGTTGTGCTGGTATTGCTGCTAGTAAAACATGAAAAACGTCAACATTTATGAGTTCTCGTAGTTAGAATTGTGGTAAATATTACATTTAGGCTCTTTTGTTTTATATTCTTCGCTTCGTTCGTCTTGGGAACTATTGCAGAGACAAGTTAGTAATTTAGCCGGTATGTATTTTTTTTTTCTTTATGTGGCAACTTGACTCTTTAGTGCTTTGAGTGCTGTATTTAGTTTTTGTGTCTTATGATCCAGTAGCAGGGAGGGGGCTTTTCATCGCTTTTTGTGCAGTGCCTACATTTATTTGTTGTGTCAAATATTTACAATTTATTATTGCAGCAGTATTCAAATTATGGAAATATGACAGGTTGCAAGAAAGCTTGGAAATACAATGCGAGTATGACTATTAAAGTGTGTCTCATAGTTAAGACAATATTTTGTATTATATGTTAAAAAAGTAGAAGGGGAAAACTAGTCTTGGTTTATGGTAAGCGGAAGGAAGTAGGTAGTTTTACAATGGGTTGTGTAGTAAGGGCTGTAAAGCTAGGCACAGCCGGTTGAAAGCCTTTTTGAAGTTTCAAGAATGTTTAAAGGTGACATTCTTCGTTCGACGACGGCTTATTCTACTAGTGTCTTACGTGCATGTGACCATGGGCCGGGCAATTGTACCCTTCACCCTAAGGGTCTATCCGGATACGAAGTTTCCTTGCGCGAGAACTGAGCAATAAGCGAACATGTGACTTACTCTAACAAGTTCCCAAAAAGAATTTTATCGGTATACGAAATAAATTCAATTTTAACAAAATTTTCCAATTATTTGAGAATTGTAAGAAAATTACCAACAAATAAAGGTAATTTTCTTACAATTCTCAAATAACTCACTCTCTTTTCTCTCCAATTAATTTCTACTCACTGAATTATCCACGACTAACCTCTTGATTTTCCTTTCCCTTTTCTCTTTACAGATTTTCGAAATATGCCAAAGGGGCCGCAGTAACTCATCAGAGTTCGATTTAAATTAACTGCTAATAATAGACACACCGAGGATACACCCCATCCCTTTGGCCGGATTAAGTTGAAGCAGTACAAAATAATACCTAACAAAAGCAACAGGAATTAGGACACACAACGCCATGGCAGCCAACTCCCCTCAAAAACAACAATAGACTCAGTGAGAAAAGTGTTTCCTGTATACATCATACACACACCCACACACACACAAATGTGGATTATGCACTTTACATGCCACACATGCAACGATAATAACTGTAATAGCCTGATATGCCATGGCCCGAAACAAAACTATCGAAATCAAATCTCCACAAACAACAAAGGCTGCCTCCTCGATGCACCACCACCTCCACCATCATCAATACAATGCACTCCATCATCAGCAGTCACCGCCGCCATCGCCACCGCCACCCCGGCAGTGCTTGTGCCACAATCAGTGTCAGCATCAGTATTACCAGCACGAACACCTCCACGAACACCACCCTTGCTACCGGGAAGCGGTGCAAAGAGAGCAGCAGCCCTATCTCGTAGACAGTCGCACCGAATACTGTATACGCGACGATAACTCGGCCCAAAGTATCACGTTGTCCTTCAAGGTGAGAAGAAAATCAAAATACTATCACCGCTCTCTCTGCCTACCTCTCTTCGACTCGCTGAGATGCTTTCGCAGTATACCTCTCCTGCAACTGCTGTGGCTGCTGTGCTGTCTCAGCAATCTGGTGCACCGCAGCATGGCCGAGTGTCCCAGTGTCTGCGAGTGTAAATGGAAGAGTGGCAAGGAGTCCGTTTTGTGCCTTAATGCGAATCTAACACATATCCCGGCGCCACTGGACGCTGGTACCCAAGCTTTGGATCTGACAGGAAATGAATTGGCCACCATACCCGATGACACATTTGCCGAAGTCAACCTGCTGAACCTGCAGAAGGTCTACCTGGCCAAGTGTCGACTGAGATTGATAGAGCGCTTTGCCTTCCGGGGCTTGATTAACCTAGTAGAATTGGACCTAAGCTACAACGCTTTGGCGCACATACCCTCGGATGCATTGGGAAGCGTCACCGAACTGAGAGAGTTGAAAATGAACGGGAATCCTATACTGGTGGTGGCCAACGATGCCTTTAAGCAAATGTTGCATTTAGTGAGACTGGAGCTCAGCGATTGCCGCATCGAGACCGTGGAGGTTAAGGCCTTTGCAGGGCTAGAGTCCAGCTTGGAGTACTTGAAACTCGATGGCAACAAATTAGCTGAGGTAAGATCGGGCACCATTACTTCGCTTACGAATTTGCACGGCATCTCCTTGTCACGCAACATGTGGAATTGTTCCTGTGCTCTTAGACCCCTGAGAGCTTGGATGCTGAGAGAGAACATACCCTGTGGTATTCCGCCAATATGCCAAAATCCACCCCGTTTGACAGGCAAGTCCTGGGACAAAATCGACTTGGATGATTTTGCTTGTGTGCCACAGATCATAGCCACAGACACCACGGCGCATGGGGTGGAGGGACGCAATGTTACCATGAGCTGCTACGTCGAAGGAGTACCGGAACCCGCCGTACGATGGATGGTCAAGAATCGCGTGATAGCCAACCTAACGGCTGCCGGCAGTGACTTTCCATCCACCAGCCCCCGCACAGCTGCAGCCACCCAAGGACGCAAAACATACGTGGTCAATATGCTGCGCAACGCCTCAAATTTGACCATCCTCACGGCAGACATGCAGGATGCTGGTATTTACACTTGTGCTGCGGAAAACAAAGCTGGCAAAGTGGAGGCCTCTGTGACTTTGGCCGTGTCCAGACGCCCCCCAGAGGCTCCTCTGGGCTTCAAAGTAATACTGCTGTGCATATTCATCGCTCTGCTATTTGTGGCCGGCTCGTCCTTTGCGGCCATATGTTTTTGCTCTTTGCGACGCAAAAGAAAAATGCGTCTGTGGAACACAGTGCCTCAGGGCCGCACAGAGAGCTACGAAAAAATCGAAATGACTTCGCGCATTGCAGGCGCCGGTGGCGTTTGTCCGCCAAACAAACCGGATTTGGGTGGCAAAACGGGCATGCAGGAAACGAGCAACAAGAACGGCAATACACAGGGCCAAATATTCCATGACAATGAAAACGGTTATCTCTGCTCGGCCACCACACCCCTCAACTGTGGCTCTGACGACGGTGGCGACACGGGAGGTGCCATTGTCAATCCTAGCGGAGGCAGCTCGAAACGCAATGGTGATTATCGCAACGTGCCCACCCACTGCGATGACGACGATAATGATCACATGCAGCACGGCATTGGTGGAGGGGGAGTGGCGGGTGGTGGCAACACATATCAACGCAGTATGTTGATGGCATCAGCGACACACAACAATGGCACGTTAACGCTAACAACAACCACCAGCAACTCATTAACAACGCCGCGTTGGAAAACGAGTTCAGCTTTTCAATCAGCTGCAATGGCCCAAGAGTGTGTCGTCTCCCACTTGGACTCACCACAAACGGGTCTCAAAACGGGCGGAGGCAAAGAGGATACGGATTTGCATATACCACGGCTCATAGACATTGGGTAGGTATGGGGGTGGAAAGGGGTTAGATAAAAAGTCCCAATAAACAATATAAACTTATTATAAATTTACTATAAGCTTACATTAGTAAACATGATGTTTGGAAAATCTTTATCGCAGGCATTGTAACTTGTTAAGTTCCAATTGTTGGATAAGCGAAAGGGATCCTTTATTGTACAATTGTATTAATGTTTGGAAAATATTTGGGAATAAACTTGATATGCAATACATAATAAAAAAATGGGAAAGCTTGTGGTAAATTTATATTTTTATATATTTCCAAATTAGATATAAATACCATTCCAAAGCAAATACAAAAGTTTTGTCAATTTAATTCCAATTCAATTAATTTCTTTTGATAATCTCTATATGTATATGTACTATATATAGTTTTATTATTTCTGGTCTTCTTCTCCGCACCCTTTCTTTTATTTTTATAAGGACTTTCTGCCTTTAACACGAAACACGTCAGCAGCAGCAAATTATACGAAATGCCAAGACAAAAATAAATATGTAAACAAAAATTATATCTGTTTTTTCCTGTCTAGCCTGCGAGCTTACAAAAGTGTTGTATTTTTATTTTTTTGCAAATGTGTTACAAACTAATTTGGAAAAGGTTAACTTAAATCTTTGGAAAACATATATTTATTAGCCAGTTTACATCAATACTTTTTGGATAATTGTTTGACTCTTTTTTACAAATCCATTACAAAGCGTTTGTAAATAATTTACTAAAGTTTTGGAAAACGTAAACTTCGCAAAATAATTTGGAAAAATTTACAAAATTCTTTGGAAAACATATACTTCTTAGCCAGCTTACAACAATGTTTATTGGGGTAGTAGAAGTTTTTATTTCAAAAAAACACATACACACAAACATATATACGATGATTATGTTGAGAAAGTTTTAAACTAAGTAAAATTAGAAAAAAATATAGTATAATATAGTGTTTCAATAAAAAAACACAGATTGAAGGCAAATTTGTCTTATGAATACACAGTACAACATTTTTAAGCTCATTGATTTGGGACTCAATTCTGAGAACTGCACATGAAAATAGCCCCAAAAGGTAGAAGTTCTGCATCATTCGTTTTGTCAAGTTACATGCCATAATAATTTAATATCGTTTTGAAGTTAGTAAGTAACTCAAGAACCACTAGACCGATTTAGCTGAAACAAATTTAAAAAAAATATTAAGAAAAACAATTCCTTTAATCTGTTCATATAACTTTTCCCTACACAAGCCACAGTTTAACTTTTCCATTTATCAAATGATTTTGGTCTGGGTTTTATTTTGTAGCGGTTACAATGAAACTGTTGTACTACATTACGTATGATTTACGTGAAGTATTACTTATGATAATCATACGCCACCATATAGTATTTATGTCATGTCAACATATAAGATGTACCAGAAGAGCTCTTTCGATAAGGTCCATATTTATTAATTCCTGGTGTTACAAGGTTAAAAAACAGAGCTAATCTTGATGTTTTCAAGTTGTATGTTTGAAAGTTATGGAATAATTATAAATTTCTTCAAAATAGATAATTTTGTATGGGAGGTACCAGATAAGGTGGGCTATTCTGCCAATTTACAACCATACTACTTCATCTTGGAAAATATTAATACTGCTTAATTTCCATAAGGATCAGTCATCAGTTACTCTGGTTATCCTGCCCACCAGCCCGTTAGCCAACCAGGTAGACGGACATTGTTCAAGCGTCTTAAAAAGTCCTTAAACTAATTTGTTCTTAAGATATTTGTGGTTTAACACTCTTGTTCTCGTATCGAATAATATATACACCCTTCCCTAAGGGTGGTGGTATAAATGTACCCCAACAAATGTAAATGATAAATATAGAAGAGAAAAGGTTAGAAAATCCTGGAAAACCCCTTACAAAATGTTGATTGTCAAATTATCCAGAGAAACGTGGAAGGCACCACATAAAGCAAAGTAAATTAGGAGAGGATAAATAAATAAATAAGCCCTTAGTAACTCTTCCTTGCTTTCTTGCGAGATTTCTGGCAACGAAACATCAGACAGACTGGCCAGGGGTGGCTTTACTTTGTCTGATTGACTCTTTGTAAGATGTTTACCCGCCCATTTATTACATTTTTTGCTAAGTGGAAAATTGGATGTGGGAAACAGTCTGCAGATTGGCGTACATGATTTGCCTCCACAGGAGTGACCTGACTTAGAGCTGTGAAATTCTATCAGGCCATTGCAATATCAGGCACCTGACAGGCAAATGGGATAGAACCATACCGCACAACTGCCGTGTGCTTGAGGATGAGGAGGAGGAACATCTTTGTAGCTGCGCCTCTCTAACCCGAAGGTGGTTAAGACAGTTAGGGAAGAGTTACATAAAAGACCTGGAGTCTCTCTTCTCAGTCCCAGTAGGAGATTTATAACGATTCTTCCATGGCTTACTGAGCCAAGATAAAAATTGGTGTTCCTACGACTTTTTGTGCCTTCTCTATCCCTCCCCTCTTTCCTTCTTCCTTCTTTATCCTCCACTACCTTTTTAAAGGACAATCACACTAGATCAACAGATCTCGGTATGTAGTGTGATCCGCCAGATTACACGTGTCCACAACCAAACCTAACATTAACACTTCTTGCTACTGACCACAGAAGGACAACTACATAGTCTACGTTCCTTCGTCTCAGACTACTTATCGCCCTCAAACTTATGGCAGTATTCGGGTATAGATCAATCCCAATTGTCTGTTAGGTACTGATGTTGCAGTGAGCAGATATAATTCCACCTTCCCAGCCCAACTCTACCCAGACAATCCATGTATCCCGATCGGCATCTATTATATGCGGGCCACAGTGATCTAGCAGTTATACAGTCGGACCTGAAGATTCAACATATGCAATCTTTTTCTCTTATTAAGTCTTTTATCAACCCAAAAAAGGTAACAGCTGGATGGATAAACATCCCCCAAAGGTTCATGATAAGGCATCGTACAGCCTTCTCTAGCCAATTACATTCGCTGTTAAATTTCTAAGAATATCGAAATGCCCTGGTACCCAACAGTGGCTCAAATCAATAGACTGTAGTCATTCCAACGTGTTCTTATAGTTCCTGACCAACTTTAATTTACAACATTTAGAATCCTGTTACTATGCACTAAGCAAGAGATTTTATGTCTATCAGTCACTTATCTCACCTGCCTTGTTCTACTTGGTCATGTCTCAAGCGGACTTCGTTGGAAGGACCAAGTGGTTGGCGACGTGCCACCATCTGATAGGATGAGATCGCACGCAGAAGAACTAAGCTTGATTACTTTAGGCCTCTAATTAATGAACCACGTTCATAAGTTATAATGGGCCACTTATGTAAGTAAGAAAGTAGATTGTACCTTTAAACTGCATCCTTCGGGCCTCCACTTAACATCTATGTTCAGTGAGGGAACGTGAATTAATACATATAAAGCCGCTTATAGCTCCTGCGATATTCTTAGCAGCCATCCTTTAACCTTGAATTTTCATAAGTGCACTTTTATTAGGGCCCTCTCGATAACCCAGTTATCAGGCTGGTTCCCCAGCTCCTACATACAGAGTATCGGCACGTACAAAGGGTGTTAACACCCCTCGAGAACAACACAAATTCTGTTTTATAAGGGTTAATACCACAAGGACAATTCCAAGGACAATTGACACAAGGTCATACATCGTTGGGAAAAATTTCCCACATATTATGATCCAGCATAGTCCACCAGCAGTCGTGAAACATAAACACTAGGGCGGGTCGATTTGAAAATCGGCCAAGAGACAAGGAAAATCGTATTCTAGTGATCAAAATAAGAAACATTGCCCGAGGAACCATACCACTAAAACGAATTTTGATGTCCCGACTTTTGACCCGTAGTGTTAAATTTTAGAAAATCCCACATGCTTGGTTATATGATTCATTGGTTTTTCGATGGTTGTTGATGTTGTTGTTGCTTCCTCATCCGGTGTAGTGGGTTAGTGGATTCACTAAAGAAAATAATAAACCTCTGATAACAACAACATAATAATCCAAGAAACAGTAGCAACAAAATTAAGCACAGACACACTATGGGTCTGGAATTTTTAAAAATGTCGGTACATCAAAATTCGGTTTGGTTCTTCGGGCAAAGTTTGATCCCTAGAATACGAATTTTCTTGTCACTTGAGCGATTTTTTTTGCCTACCTATAAATCAACCTGCCATAATAAACAATCTCCAGTAAGTTCTGAATTACAAAATATCAGAAGTCAAATCAAATGAGATGAGATTGCTTTCCGCAAAGCATATAACAACATGATGCTTACCATCGTTATAATTAGTGGAAATATCCCACGAAAATTTAAAAATTTGCGGCTCACACGAGGTGACCAATTTTGCAGAGCACACTATAGCCTTCGCATCCACATCCAAATGCGAAATGTACCAAATCATCTCAGTACAGATGATTCTAGATACACTTATTAAGTTCATAAGTTACAAAATTGAGTGCAAAAAAGCGATTTGTATTGCTGTGTAATATTTACTTATGACCAAAAGTATTGATTCTTTGATAGAAAAACAACTTTTCTTTCACCTTTTTAAGATTTTTTTCTTTAAGGGCATTAGTGTTGAGATTCATCATACTCCAGCTATTCCAAATCTATTTTAACAAAAAGTATTTTTAATATGTCTGGCAATTTTTTAGATTACTATTTGGAAGCGATTTCCATTTCGGACATCTTTCTCTTACCAAATATATATTTATATTAATTTCTCTTAACACTGTGTGACTCTACTTAATATGTTTGTTCTCTCTGTATATGTACATATTTTGTTTGTTTGTCTGTTGTTCTTATAGATTACTCGAAAAATCATGGTACTACTAATCACAAGCACACGAACAGAGTGACTCAATCTCAAACACAATAGATGCGAGGAGTGCGTGTCAAGTCAGTCACACAGTTCAAAAACACTAACGTAAGGCCACTCTTTGTTTCGCTTAGACATTCGCGCTGGCTCGCCTACCATATTCTCGTGTGTGTCGATACGTCCGTTCGTACATCTCGTCCGTCCCTAGCCAAGAGTTCTGCAATATGTGTAAAATTTGCATATGTGCGTGCGTATGTGTATGTAAGTTTTGTCTTTTGTCTATTAGATGTGTCTCTATCTCTGTATCGGTGTCTGTGTGTGTGTATGTTTGCCTTTATATATGAGTGTATGTGTGTATGGTGCTGAATGTTTTTTGTGCAATTGTTTAGGTATATGTAATAATGCATGAATATTCTTTGTTTTAGCCATTGTCTGATTGTTGTCATCTTTTGTGCCGCTACTTGCACCACTACACACAACAACGGCGTCAGAGATGAGCATTTGTTTAGTGGCTTATGATGTTGCAGTGCTAGTGCATGTGTGGCTGTACATGTGTGTATGCTTGTGCCCTTGTTGAGATTGTTATGGCTTATACTTGACACTTTTTCATCTTGTTCTTCTTTTTTTTTACATTTATGTATGTATATTTTCTCAAGTGTTCACCTTCCGTTTCCGCCTGTCACTACACCATGCCAAGTCTCAGACATTTGCTTCATCCAAATTCTAAGAGGTTTCTTACGCCGCCTCGTCACTTTCTTCTTATGTCTTTAAGTTTTTCAACCGCTTCTTCTGTTTTCTGGTGCTTTCTTAAACTTAACTTAAAGAAAAATTCTAAAACTACAAAACCATAGAAACACTCACTAATGATGTGCAAAATACTAGAATGCATTTTTCTATTTAAGTTCGCTTGGGCTTCTGTTGATGTTTGCATAGAAATGTTGTTCGCCTTCATCGCATTATTCAAATTCGAGGATCTTTGGTAATAAAGATACAGCTCGGCCGAGTGCATGTGTGCTGACATGCTCCATGCTCAAGGATTGCTGTGATGACAACATACACTCTTGCACGCACGCACAGACACGTACACACTGTAGCACATATGATACTATTCATTATTCGGCTTTAGTTTTGATTATGCAGCAGTTCTCCCGAGTCCTCTTTTGCATTCAGTCTTTATGTAACTCGTTAGTTAAGCAAATTCCTATCGCTAAGGAATTCATTTTAAAAAATAGTGGGATAAATGTTTTTGGTTTACGAGGGGATATTTAGCAAATTTACGTTTGAAGAAATTTTAATTTGACTAAAATTTGTGTTTAATTAATGTTCCGCCATTAACGCTCGGCAACAAAGTGAAAACAAAAATATCAATTCGAGCATTTGCCAATGAAATTGGTATTAACTGATTAATTCATGAGTCTGTGGACAAATTATGTTTCCTTATTTTTAATATTTCTTGTAATTATGTTATTCCTTTGTGGCACTGTCCAAGCAGCTAAATACTTCCGGTCTTAGTCCTAGTATTCCCCGGGCAGTGACTTTAAACCAACCGCTTAGAAGTTAGCTAGAGCTAGAAGGCGAAATGTTGAGTAACCTAATCGGCATGCTACCACCGATGCGTCTTAGGAAGTAGGTAACAGAAGTTACTTAAGCTCAACACAGGCTCTCTTAGTGGCTACGGCAGCCCCAAGAAACTAGGATCGGGAACGGTAGCCTAATAAGCCACTATCCTTAAACAAAATTTATTATGAAAACACGAAGAAAAGAAAAAACAAGAACTCCCCCCAAATGTTGACGACCCCCGCAAACGAAATAAGGACCATGATTTAAGGATATGAACCTGGAATGTCCTAACTCTTTACAGAGATAGTGCCTCTATCCATTTGGCGGATGTCCTCGACAAATACAAGGCTGACTTCACCGCCATACAGGAAATGAGATGGACGGGACAGGGATGCACACGACGAAAGAACTGTGACATCTTTTACAGCTGCCATGCAGAAAGACACGAATTTGGATGTGGTTTCATAGTCGGCAAGAGACTTCGACACCTGGTCTCGCGGTTTAACCCTGTAAGTGACCCAATAGCCATCATTCGCATCCGGGCGAAATATTTTTACATTACGCTGATTTGTGTACACGCCCCTACGGAAGATTAAGACGATGAGAGTAAAGATGCATTTTACGAGCGCCTAAAGGAAACATACGACCGCTGCCCTGGCCACGACATTAAAATTATTCTGGGAGACTTTAATGCAAAAATAGAAAGGGAAGATGTTCTTGGTCCATCGATCGGTGAATTCAGCCTGCATACCGACACGTCAGACAACGGGTTTAGGCTGGTTAGCTTCGCAGCGGGAAGGAACATGGTAGTTAGTGGAACCAGATTCCAGCACAAAGATATCCACAAGGCAACTTCGCTATCCCCCGATCAAAACACCAAAAATCATATTGATCATGTGGTAATTGATGGCAGGCATGCATCTAGTGTGTCATGGACGTGCGTGGGATCCGTGGTGCTAATATTGGCTCGGATTATTACCTGGTTGCAGCCAAGGTGCGCACAAGATTGAGCAGAGCGAAAAACGCACGTAACCAAACACAAAGAAAGCTGGACATCGCGAAGCTGCAAACCCCAGAGAAAGCTACTGCCTACTCCAACCAGCTCTCACAAACTTTTACGACACAACGCCTCTACTTCTTACGTACCCGATACACATTGGCAGCATATTGCGCATTCCATGGCAACCGCCGCAGCAACCGTGCTAGGATATAAAAGCTCAGACGAATCCTGGTACGATGAAGAATGTCGCATAGCGGATGCTGCTTATAGGGCAACGCTACAGCCAATTGTAACCCGTGCTGTTAGGGAACGGCATAAGGAGAAAGCTAAACAGGCGAGACAGCTGTTTAGGCGAAAAAAACGTCAGATGAAGGAACGGGAGAACGAGGATATAGAGCGATACAGGGATACAGGGTGAGGCCCGAAAATTTTACCAGAAAGTAAGAGCAAATGGATACGGTAATGGCCTCCTCACCTGTAAGGACAATGATGGATATCTGGTCATGGATACTCAGAGTGTGCTGCACATATGGCGGGAACACTTCCAGCAACTGCTGGTTCCAGAAGGCAGTGCACGTGAAGTTATCACGCATATTGTCGACGACGGCTTAGATTGCCCACCACCAAGTCAAGCCGAGGTAAGAAGAGCAATATCGAGGCTGAAAAACAACAAAGCTGCCGGTGCCGACGGTCTGCCCGCAGAGCTCTTCAAGTCCGGTGGCTTTGGCTTCTTCTTAAGGTCATATCTCCCCATCCACTGTGCTACAGCTAATCCACGCAGCTTTAGATTCTTATGTAAACGGACGTGTGGTCCGCAGTGTATAATTATATTCTGTCCTTCGAACGCTCTTTCTCACGGGTATCCCGCAAATTACGCGAGTTATATTGGTTTCTAAGCCTTTTAATGTCTTGTAACTAGATTATAGACAACTCCTTGCACTTCACATAAATCCAAAGAACCCCACAACTTCTTCTTTTCATACTTGACAACAGCAACGGAAATGCATCCATCAGTCGCCGTATGTAGAAAAGAATTCTTTGGCGGTCCGTATGATTTTTTGAGCTGCAGCATTTTCATCAACATGTACAATGTGTCCAAGCAAGCGTATATTTTAACGCGCTTAAAGTCAAGCGTACATAGTCGTTTATGTCGTTTTACAGCTCATGGTTCATTCGAAGACGATACTAACCGTTAACGATGAGGGGTTTATAAAATTTGTGAAGTTTTTTCCTCGATGTTATGATGTTAAAGAGATTGAATGGCACATTGTCGCATTGTCTCGCTTGGTAGAAAATGGTTCTGTCAAAATTTTGCTTATTTTCATTAAAGACTTCGTGTCGGTCAGTCTCACCTCACAAAATCGTAAAAGCTTCAAGAGGATTCCAAACCCAATCATTGCACCTAATAGTTTCTGTCGTAGTGGACTGTCTAATGCAGCTGTGTAATCGATATTCAGATGGTAGGAATCGATCTGAATTTCTTTGTTCTTCGCCAGGATATGTCGCAGTGTGAGTAACGTGTCGGTCGTAGACTTGCCAGGCCTAAAGCAATCAGGTTCGCTAGAATGGCTTTTAGTATTTCACATAGCACACTAAACATAATCCTGTATGCGATTGGTAAAAGGCTTATCCAGCGATAGTTTGTGCACACACTTTGATCGCTTTTTTAAGCACAGAACATATAACCCTCAGTTTCCAATCATTGGGCATGTATTCATTTAGTCAAATAGAGTTTATAAGTTGGTGCATGCACGTTGGCAGCACATCGTTGCCTGCTTTAAGAAGCTTTGAAGGCAGTCCTTAGGCTCCTACACATTTATCGGGATAAGGACATGCAATTGCCGTGCTGATCCCGTTATGGCTCAATTGTGCACAATCTACACCGTCGTCGATGATAAGCGTAATTTCGTCACTGCCTTCGGGAACGATTAGAGTACGAAAGTGTTCTCTCCATGTTTGGATGTCCATATTTGCCTGTCTTTACAGGTTCCTGTTCCCTGTTCAAAAATATTTCGCCTTGATGCCGGTACTGGCTATTCGATCACTTGCAGTCGAAGACTTTTGTCGACTATGAATTCAAGTCTGGCGACTGAAAATTCTTAATGAGCTGGATTTTCCAAGATTTTTAATCAAAATTCTGGCGTAAAATGTTGTCAATGTTCATGTTCAGGGTCTGCAGTGACACTTACTGTTACTGGTGCAATATATCCTATAGGAATGGTTGTCCTATATGTTTTTGCGAATTGCACGAAAAAATTTTTAACATAACGCTGATTTTCTCAAAATAGTTTAGGTATTTAGTTGTTTTCGGGCTTTTGATAACAAATTGTCAAACAATATTGAATAAAACTAAGGTGTCACCTTGATATTTGCAACGTGCGGATTGTAAAGTAAAAATAATTTAAAAAAAAAACCTCTAAATGAATTGTTTTTTCTGATCTGTTTTTTTTTCACAACAAATAATGGAGGGAAAAAATATACATATATAATAAAAAATTGCTTTGAAATGATTTTAATAACAACATTGGTGTAACAATATTTTAGGATTTTTTATGCTTGTCCATTATGCTTTTATCTCATACAAAAAGTCTCTGTCCTCGCATGTTTGTGCATAATGTTGTTGTAATGACTATAAAAACACTTTGCACATCTCTTACACATGATTTACTTTATGTGCTCTAGTTTTTCTTGTATACCTCAAATTAGTCATCAACTTAAAAGAATGCAAGTATTAAAAGATAAAAGAGAAAACTTTATATTCTGCTGGTAGTTGCACAACACAAACTCAAAGTTTGCATATACCATAAAATTCTTGCCAATTAATCTTGATTATATGCTTTGATAATGAAAAAAAAAAACAACTTATACCTAACGTGATTTACTAAAGATATGTTAGAATTTTTTCCAATGTATTTTAGTTATCTGAAGATCTGCCTGTTTCATTTACTTAAATTGTATCTATCTTATCTTTTGTTACAGATCCACACCAGATTCTGCATCTGGCTCAATTTCCGGTAAGATTGATGCTGCCTCGCGCCAATGTTCCGGCGGTTATAGTCACGTTGCCAACTGGGTGACATCTTCGCTGGGCAGCACAAAAATAACCTCACCACACAGTTCGTTGAACAACAACAACAACCAAACGGCTGGCATTGATTACTATAGTCCTAAGGACGATGTCAGCTCTTCGGTGTTTTGTGGCAAGGAAACCTCCGACAATGATCTGTTCGATAGTAATTATCCTGATTTGCTCGATATAGCCAAATATGCAGTTTCTCAAGCCACTAGCTCGAATCAAGCGAATGGTGGCTTATGTACTTTGCCACGTAAACTCAAGAATACGGGAAAGTATTTTAAGAATTCGTCGGATAGCCAAAGTCCTTTGCTGGCAGATAATTCCAGTAAATATGGCAGTAGTACGCTGGGCGATGCAGGCTATTTAAATGAAGTGGCGCTGGGCCGAAGATTCTCTGCGGAATCTTCGTACTCGGGCTATGGTGGCGGTCCCGTCACCTATACCAAAGGCCAAAGATCAAATAGTTTCTTGAACTTAGTGCATAGCTCTAGCAAGAATGCCTTGACGGCGGCGGCGAGTAATAAGGCCGCCATTGCCAGTGCGGGAGCGAGAAGAAACCCCAGTCTGCCCTCATCGCCGGTGCATGATTATCAACAACAGCACCAGCGATCACTGAGTTCGGCAGCTACGCCTCTGCTGGACTTTACGTCGCTAACCAACCGAGCGGGTGTAACAACTACGCCAGCGGGGGCACCCAGCGGCATGAGCACCTCCATGCACTGCCCACCCAATACGACGCCCGTGACGGCATACGACTACCATGCCGCCCAGCTGGAACGTTTTCTCGAAGAGTATCGCAATCTGCAAGATCAACTGTGTAAAATGAAAGAAACCTGCGAGACGATACGCAAGAAAGAAGTGCCCCTGCGTGTGGGTATGGGCCATTCGGCTCATGCTGCCGATCCTGTGATGTATAATGCCGCCTTAGCTGCCGCCAGTAGTCCCACCACCAATCCCAAGATTACCCTCAAGACAAAGACGTCGCTGCCGGGGCAACCTCCTGATCCGCCACCCTATTGGCTGCATCGCAATGCTATGCTGAAAAGACTTAATGAACCCCAGAATGACATATTCAAAAGCTAATGAACATCATGTGTACAGTTGCCATTAACGCTAAGTCAATTTACGTTACGATCTCAGACAAGTTGTTGGTTTTAACTTCATTTTAAATGTTTAGACTAAACGCATTGATAACACAAATCCATAAGTGTCCCCCCAGACTCCCAAACTCATCCTATCATCCATCCATTTAACCAAACAAAGCAAAACAGAAAATACAATTTCGTAAACATTTAGTTCCTTAAACTAGATCAAATACAAAAACAACAAAAAAATTAAGAAAAAAAGTGAAACTACAACTAGAATCAATATTGAAAACCTGCTGCTATAAGAAACTGAGGTGGTGGTAGCACATTGCACAGTGGCTGAGAAGTTAGCATGTATTGTGATGGATCATTTTTGAGAGAAAGTTAAAGAAAAAATGTATTTGCCAACCGATTTGAAGATTCTTATGAAACATTGTAATTTAAAAAAATTTATATATTTTAAAGCATATAAAAAATTTATATAATGATCGAGCACGAAAGCATAGCTCTACTGTAAATTTCATATTCTTGAATTTCCAATGAGGACTGAAATGAAAATATTCCTTGTACTTTTTAGAAGTTTTCTTAACTTTTGTATAGTTTTTATAGGATTCTTTCACTTTTTACCCAATTTCCACAACTTCCTAACCACTGTGCACAGTGCTGTGTGTGTTTTTTTTTTTGTTAAACAAATCAAACTCGCATTCGTATAGGAAAGCTTCAGACCATATCAATACACTCACATACACATACAAAGCATATACATAAAGACTTCTTACATATACATTTACAAGGATTCATACATCTATAACCATAAACACAAACAAACAAACAAACATATATCAAAACAAATGTGTCATCGACTGTGTATTATATAATAAAAACGGAAACTAAGCAAAACACAACAAACAAATAAACAAACAACCAAAAAAAAAAAAAAACTAAACTCTCTCTTAATTATAGAAACAAACAATTAAATTTGAAAAGAAACCCAAACATTGAAAACATTTATTCTCTTTCTTCCTCTCATCATACTATCTATACAGAACTTTCTCCGAGTCCCACTTTCTACTAAAGTAATATAGAATAAGCTAATTTTTAAGCAATTATATATATAGAGTATGTAATACACTCATCCATATACATTTACACTATAGGTATATACTAACTTATACAAACACATACATACATATATACATAATGTATGAACGAAATCAAATGGTATTTGTAGATTTCTCTATGTTAAACAATTCTTCTTGCTGCGATGCGATGACGAAGCAACAGGAAACGGAAATGACCACAAGGCGATAAGGAAAATCCTACCATGCGTTCCCCTCCCTGCCCTCTAACTATCCATTAAAATAAGATTCATTCAATCATTTCTTACTCCATTGGCATCTGTAATTTATGCACATCGACTTCCCTATACCCCCCGCCAGTAATGTTCCTTAAGGTGACACGTGTCGTCGGTCGGCGTCCTTCCTGTTGTGGTATAAATTAGGAAACGAAAGCAGAAAAAAAAAATCTAACCAATGAAATCGTTTAATTGTTTGTTTAGCTTTGGGTTTTCTCTTTCTAACACAGTTTCTTCAGATTTTTGTACTTTGTAGCTGTATTTATATGTATGAAATTCAAAAACGAAACCGTAAAAACAAAACCAAAACTTAGTGATATAAGACCAAAACAGTGATGTAGCCGGCGGAAGTAGGAAACACAAGACAAACGATGTTTATGATAATTCTCAATTATTGGAAATATATTTGTATTTATATTAGGGATAAAGAACTAAACTATTTAAGGATATAATATAATAAAAACAAAAAACAAAAGACAAAACAAAACAAAATGCAATTACCAAATAAATGGAAAACTAAATTCGAAATTATGTATGAAGATTGAAAAAACAGAAACAAAACAACAACAAACAATTGAATTGAAATAAAACTTAGTTAAAAAATAATAACTCAAAGTTGAGCGCTGTTGGATTTAATTGAATACCAAAATGGTTTGTATATACATTTCATTATAATCCTTTTGAAATGAATAGTTATTACAATGGATAACATAGTGTTTGTTGGGGTAGCAGAAGACGGTGGGTTATATTATGTTATATTGTATTAACAAATATTAAGTAGGGTGTAAAAATTTTTAAATTTCTTGCTTTTTTGTGATTTGATACAAGAAACAAGTGACAAATATAACTGTTCGTAAGCGTAAGGTTGATAAGTGTGTGTGTAGTACTTTACTTACTTACTTACTTAAGTGGCGCATTACAACTTACGAACGTGGTTCATAAATTAGAGGCCTGAAGTATTAAAGAATTCCACACGCTTCGCTCTTCTGCGTGCGTTCTCCAGTTAGTCCTACCAGATGGTGGCACGTCGCCAACCACTTGATCCTTCCAACGGATCCTTTAGGTTCGCCTTCAAACAACTTTTTGTCCCAGCCATCGTAGTCGTTGGATTCTGACTCTTTTAGCTACGTCATAGTTCATCCGATTGCTAAACTCGCCTTTGACGCAGATAGGTCCATATATTTTGCGGAGTACTTTTCTCTTGAATACTCCTGGGTTTTGTATGTCCGTTGTCGTAAGCATCCACTATTCGGCACCATACAACAGAACGGGTAACACTGGCACCTGGTATAGCAGTTTCTTAGTAGTTCTGACATTATTTTTCTTGTTGACGGAAGATCGACTACCTCAAAACAATAATTGTTAACGTTCACGTTAACGTGCGTCCCCATCGGAGGACTCTTTGTTCGTCGAAATCATTATTTTTGTTTTGTCCTCGTTTACCGCTAAACCCATTGTTGCTGACTCCTTTTCTAGTGATGAGAAAATTTGCAGTAACATCCCGCTGATTTCGACCAATAATATCTATATCATCGACATAGGCTAGTGGCATGTGGCTCTTGTGGAAAGTGGTGCCAGACATGCCTTTCTCATCACCTTCTCTATAATCATATAAAATAGTGTACAAGACATGCTATCACCCTGCCTGAGAACTCTTTCCGTGATAAATGCATCGGAGTGATCCTTAACAATCTTAACCGAAGGTTTGGTGTTTTCCACAATACATTTGCAAAGTCGAATTAGCTTTGCAGGAATACTAAACTCCGCCTTGTCCTCATATAGCCTTTTCCTAATCGGAGGTTCGAAGGCAGCTTTGTAGTCGACAAAGAGGTGGTATGTGTCGATCTGCTTTCATGATTTTTTTTCAGGATTTGTCGTAAAGTGAATATTTGATCCATCGTAAATTTATCAGTTCTGAAGCCGCACTGATAACGTCCAATCAGTTTTCCAACAATTGTCTTTAGACGTACACAATATCCTTGAAAGTACCCAGTTACGGTCACATACATTTTCCACATCCAAGTCCGCATGGCCACTATAGTAGATATCGCACGTCTTCATGCGAGAGCACCAGTGTCCCTTCCACTGGATTTCCTGTAAAGCAGTTATGTCAGCTTTGTATTCTTCGAGGACTTTCGCCAGTTGGATAGAGGCACCAGGTCTATACAGTATTCTAACATTCCAGGTGCAAAACATGGTCATTAATTCGTTTGCGGTGGTCGTCAACATTTTGGGGTGTCCGTTGTATTATTTTCTTACTTCTTTTCATTGCAATAGTTTAAATGCCAGGATTTCAAGCCAAGCGCACCAAAAAGTTTTCTCCTCCTGCCAGGATTTTATTACAGCCGCACATTCTGAGCACCGCTCACTCTGAGCCGACGTGCCTGGGTTTTAGGTGTCGCCCCTCACAGTTAACCGTGCTCTGACGGGTGTCAAAGGGACGTTTCCAACTGTCACCAGGCTTACCACGAATACGTAGCTCTGTGGGTAGACTGGAAGTGCAGTTGGCAAGGATCACTCTGGGCTTGCCAAGTTAAACCGATCAGAAGCTTTACCTTGCATCACTCTCCCGACGCTCATATGACTTTATTACCTATGGCTTTATTGCACGGCACTGAAAGCTTGTATGGGATGGGGGAGTAGTTTTTTTAATCGATTAGGCTCATCTTAGAATCCAACCTACGCTTAAAGTAGAGAAGCATGCATACAAAATTTCCCAAATCAAGGGGTTTGTATGAGAGGTGGGAGTAGTTTTCGACTGATCGGGTTCATTTTTAAATTTTACCTTGGCTTTGATGATAAAAGTTTGCATTTCAAATTTCGGCTGTAATGGCGGGGGCAGACAGACGGTCATCTTTAAATCAACTCAGCTTTCGATGCTGATCAACTATATATATATTAACATAATTACCAAACCTCCTCCGGGGCGTTACAAGTAGAATTACGTTCTCACCCTTTGTGCTCCTAGTAAAGGGTATAACAACAAAATGTTGTATTTGTAGGTGAAACCTAAGCCGGTTCCTTATGGACTATGGCCTGGTCGAGTTTTCAGGTTAGTCTAAATAGGACCTACAAACTAAAAATTAAAGATATCGATTTCATTTGAATCTTGTAAAGTCCCATTTAAAAAAAAAAAGTTTGACAAGTGGGAGGAGTGGGCGTGGCAAAACATATTTTTAGGGAGATAAAATTTGATACACTGACTGAGAGAGCGATTATATTTGATTCGATACCAAAAAGAACAATTTATTGTATCAACAAATACATTTGTTGCACGTAAATGAACAGTTTATTGTACTAAAAAGTACATTTACTGTACCAAAAAGTACAATTTATTGTACCAAAAAGTGACTTTATTGCATAAAAAAGTACTTTTATTGTACACAAAAAAAAAACAATTAATTGTAAAACAGAAAACATTTATTGTACGAAAAAGTACTTTTAATGCACTAATAAGTACTTTTAGTGTACCAGAAAGTTCTTTATTTGTGCCAAAAATTAATTTTATTGTATGAAGAAGTAATTTTATTTGTTATCAAAAAGTACTGTTGTTGAAGGAAAGAGCATGGACTAGAAGAGTATTATCCTATATTCATAATATTTTAAGATTTTGTTTGCAGACATTTTTGACAACATGCTTTTCAGAGTTGTGTCAGTAAATTTTAAATACTATTTACACTGTGTTAGATTGTTTTATCAAAAATTTGGCAATAATTCGTCAAAAGAAAGGAATTTTGTTAAATTCTGACAAAGCAGACTCAAATACGATACGGACACATTCAGAGGGAAATACTGACAATGATGTCAGTATTGAAAATGAGCTTTTATGGTACAGAAAAATGCAGACGCGAATATACCGAAAAAATATTTATTCCGGTTAGTGGGCAGAAGGGATATGGGAAAAATATTTTTAAGGCTGTATAAGGCAATACTTGTATACAGATAGTACTTGGCGCTATAGATATAAATAAGCAGACGGATGTTTTAATATCGGTTATTGAGACGTTGTTAGTTTGATCAGGTTAAGGATCAACTTAAGCTTATCCCTCTAAGTAGTCGAGTTAAACATATTATAAGTATTCGTCAAGTAAGCATTAGCGAAGCATTGCTGGGTACACTAGTAAAATAATATGACAAATTACAAGATTCGGGACTTATCCAATGCACAGGAGTGATCTACATTTATTGAACTTTAGCGTGATGCAAAGGATAATCATTTATCTTTTCCCGGAGTGACCTATACAGACACTGTCATATACCAATACTCAATATCACTAGAATCGGGATATATCTCATATATGTCAGTGATATTCTTCCATGGGGCTGTAGCGTGATTCAAAAAATATTAATTCCTTATTGCCCGTGGTGACCAATCTAGGCTCTCGAATATGCTTATACTAAATATCATTATATCACATGTACTTATACAATGTGATATATCTTCGATCTAAAACTGAATCAGGATATACCCCATATATGAAAGTGATTTGCTGCCATGGGGATATGTCATGATAATAAGGACAATTATTTATCTATACCCGCTTTAGTATGATTTTACTCGATGTAACATATACCGCGTATACTTTGTACAATATCCCCGTTCTAAAACAGAACTGACATGTAAGCTCCTTTTTTTCTACACCCCGTTGAAGTTTATTTCTGTGGAAGGACTTCAATCCTGAAAACAAAGGACGAACTTGTATCCAATGATTTCAAATATTTTTATCGAAAAGTTTATAGTACGTCATATATAAAATAAAACTAAAGAACCTAATTTCTACAAAATATCACCATTCAAAATTTATTGTAACTACATACCCAATTTGCTTATTAATGCCAAATTAAATTATCTTAAAATATTCCCAAAAGTTGTAAAATCTTAGACTCTTACTCCTAAGGTTCTTAAACGGCACACCGCAGACAATATTCCACTCAATCCCCTGATACCATATCAGCCCAAAGCTTAAGGCTAAGCTAAAATTTTCGTAATATTCTATACTTGGACTCTACTTATTTGTTAATTGAATAACAAGCAATTGGCTTAAAGATGTGCTGCAAAGTCCCAACACTTCTTTAAGATCTGATTAATTTTCCATTTCAATTTGCGTCCATTGTCTTAGACGCTCTATCAATGAATGGCAGTGCTTAGTGCTTGTGTGTGAGTCGTAAAATTTGTTATAGCCACACAAACACCATCAACACAATCGTCTCGACTATCATGTATTATAGACAAGACTTTCACACCAAAAAGGAGGTTACCAACTAGAGACATTTCACAAGCTGACAAGACAATTGAGACCATTAACCAAAACAGAATGTTCGACCAAAGAGGGGGTTTTATCACATTATGTACTGTCCACATCCTTGCTATGCCCTAAATTGCAATAGCTTATTTTATATGCCGAACAAGAACAAAGGCAATTGAAGAATTCATGCGAGTAGCATATTGGGATGATGGCGAAGCGAAGAAGACATAAGAACTCTTACCCATGCAGACCCACATATTTGCCCAAAGTTTACACACACACAAAAAACGAAAAACAAAAATGATGAAACTTTGGACTTTTAGGACAATACGAGTAATATCTCTTTGTATATACTCAAATATCTACTCAACAGCAAAAGATAAAAACAACAACAGAAAACAGCTGAGGTTCTTACTTGACACTACAGTCTTAAGGATGATGACTAAAATTGTGAGACTTTTTCAACATTATGCCAGTGGGCATAAGTGAACATGATGGTATTTCAGATGATGTTCATGATGATGATGATGACTATAATGCCGCTGTTGTGTACATATGGGTACACATTAACACACACAACACATAATAGTTGCAAAAGTAAAAGTAAAATATTTACACAACGACATCAACTAAACTCAAATAAAACTAAACGATCATTGGTTATATTATTAAAGTTCTGGCATAAAATGGAACACAAATATCGATTTATTTTGTAGGTCATACAATGCTGATGTAGGTAGAGGTAGAGGACGGGTATATGCTCAACTTTATAGTATGCAAATAGGCCAGTAACACACACACACACACACACGAACAGTGAAGCAACGAGAAAACTGTCAAGCGACGTGCGTTGAATACAAAATGCATCAAACATCACAGCGTATCGACATAGCTTCACAGTGAATTCTGTGATTGGTTATAAGCAATAATTTGTATAGCGAATTTATGGTTATAGAGTTATATACAAAAGCAGCAGCAAATTGTTGGCTATGGTAAGAGAGTTGAATAAGGTTTAGACAAATAACAAAAAGTCAATGTTAACATACACGTTAGAAAGGCAGCAGTGTATAGTAAAATTACTTTAGAAACATTAAACACTGGTTGCATGACCAGAAATTTCGTCATATATTCAAATGGGTGATACTACGATTATGATGTTAATGAACGTTTTTGTAGAAATAATAACTCAGTTTAAAGCAACTAAGCTTTTAACTAATACTTGTCGTGTAGTTATTGTGTGAGATGAATGTAATTACTTTGCAAGCAATTCACTCTACTTAAATAAAACAAATATTATGAAAACACGAAGAAAAGGAAAAACAAACCACCCCCAAATGCTGACGTCCCCCGCAAACGATTTAACGATATACACCTAGGATGACCGAATTTCTATAAACATGGTGCTTCTATTTAACTGGCAGATATGCTCGACTAATACAATGCCGATATCACCGCTATACAGAAAAAGCGATTGACGGGACAGCGATGCACACGACAAAAGAACTGTTACATCTTTTACAACTGCCATGAAAAGAAACACAAATTCGGATGTGGATTCATAGTCGGCAAGAGATTTCGACATTTGGTCTTGCGGTTTAACTCTGTAAGTGTCTGAAAAGCCACTACCCGCATCAATGCGATATATTTTTACATTATGCTGATTTGAGTACATGCAACGACGGTAGACAAAGATGAGGACATTAAAGATGTATTCTATGAACGCCTGAAGGATATATGTAACCGCTGCCCTGTCCATGACATTAACACTGTTCTGGGAGATTTTGGTGCTAAAATAGGAAGGGAAGATGCTCAACGCAAAGGAAACTAGACATCTTAAAGCTGCATAGCACCGAGATAGCCAATGTCTATTCCAACCAACTCTCACAATTACTTCAAACCAACTAAACACCCCAAACCCCCCCCTCCCCCCTAATTACTAATGTTTCCGACACTCAGTGGCATCATATTGTGAATTCTATGACCACTGCCGCAACGACCGTATTGGGTTATGCTAAACCTTGTTCTGACAAGCCCTGGTAGGACGAGGAATGTCGCGCAATGTCTGAAGATAAGTATGCTGCATACAGGGCAAAACTGCAGCCAATGGCAACGCATGCAGTGATGGAGCGTTATAATGAGTAGACTAGGGTTATGACACGCCTCTTCATGAGGAAAAAGTGTCTATGGAAGCAAATAGAGATGAAAATTACAGGGATAGAGATGAAGCCCGAAAGTTCTACCAAAAGGTAAAAAGTAAAGGTTTTGGTTTCCCAAAGGCAGCATAAGTGACGAAATCACACTAATCATCGACGATGGAGTAGACTGTCCACCACCGAGATAAAACGACATCAACACGGCTATTGCACGGCTTAAAAACAATAAAGCTGCGGGAGCCAATGGGCTACCGACAGAGCTTTTTTTAGCCGGCGGTGATGAGCTGGCAACGTACATGCACCAGCTCACAAAACATGATTTGGCTCAAGGAATGCATGCCCGATGGTTGGAAGCTGAGTGTTCTATGCCCTGTGCTTAAAAATACGATACAAGTGTGTGTATCAATTATCGCAGGAACAGCCTTTTACACATCGCATACAAGGTCCTGTCTAGTGTGTTATGTGAAAGACTAAAGCCCATTCTGGCGAACCTGATTAGACCTCATCAGTGTGGCTTTAGACATGGTAAATCCACGACCGACCAGATATTCACCCTGTAACAAATCCTGAGAAGACCAAGAAATGCAAATTGATACCTACCTACCTTCGTTTAGCGACTACAAAGCTTCATTTGACAGTCCGATATGACAGAATCTATTAAATGCTATGGCTGAGTTTGGCATCCCCGTGAAGCTGATACGACTTTGCGGGATGACACCGACTGACACGAGTCTTCAGTGAAAATGTGAACAAATCTAACTACTATGCGAGGTTTCAGTAGGCGACAGTCTGTCATGCGATCTCTTTAATATCATCATGGACTGGCACCATCTATAACACACGACACATGCTGCTCGCGTATGCTGATGATATAGACATCATTGGCCGAGGAATGCTGGATGTTACTGCGGACTTTTCGAGCATTGAGAAGCAGCCGACAGAAGTGGGTCTGGTGATTGACGAGGACAAAACTAAGTTATTTGTTTCAACGAACAAAGAGTCTACTCGTTTGGGACGCTGTGTGAACGTTGACAAGCGTTTTAATGATAAAGCACTCTACAGGTAATGACGCAGGTGGATCAATCTATTTAGGTAGTTTTCTTGATCATCCATTTGCCATATCTGCTACACAGGCCTTACAGTAAGTCAGCAAATGCAATTTTTTACAAAGTCTGCTATTCTATTTTCTTTACAAACAGTCAGTCAGCAACTCTCGATTTTTTTCAAAAAGATGTACAAGAATTTGATTGGAACTTTAATCACTTGGTGATTTGTAGCATTTCAATTCGACCACAACGATGTGTTATACCGCATGTTTGCATCTCTGTTACACCACCACAATACCACTTTGCCGCCACAATTTTTCACAGACTTTGTGTAAAACCAATACTCCAATCGCACACACACAGATTTGTCCTTAATACCAAGTATTATAAACGCTGTGGCCACTGTGCCACGCCACAAGAACATTTGTTGGAATTTATATTCTACAAAACGCACATCCATCTGTCTCCGTTTACGAATTGCATTTCAATAAATTGTTGCCCAATGATAAATTCCACAAAATTGATACCCTCAACACCGAATTGGCATTTAAACAAAATGCACATTATAATAAATATTGTTGTTATTATGTTTATGTTGTTGTTTTTTTTTTTGGGTTGAACATTAAATGAGCGCATTTATTCCAATGCCAGCCACAAGCGATGGCGGGGTAAAGAACCACTGCCATGAACCGCATGATTATTATTATGACGTGAAAGTGCAGCAAAAGTGCTACGAGTATTCTACATAAAAATAAGGCCACAGCTGTCTGCTTTTAGTGTGACACCCAAGCAGAGGAGCCATCACGACTAGTGAAAGCTATTGTTGTTGTTGTTGCAATTGTGGCCATATGACTGCAAAGTACCGTGAGTAGCAAGCGAACGAGCAAACGACCTTGGCTCATAATGTGGCAGCTGTACGAGTACACGAGTACATGGCATTTTTATGATTAGTTGTTGTAATTGTTGCATTCCACTATTACTATACAACGTTGTTGTCATTATGTTGTGGTAGCTTAACTTGCCTAGCACAGTTGTTGTTGTTGTTGTTGGCGTTGTAGGTATTTTCGTCCCATGCAATAATTGATACGCACATAAATGTGCACTAAAGTTCTCGAGCAACCTTAAAGGGGCAGCCGTGGGGCAGGAACATAACAAAGGATGAGAGAGGTTAAGAGGTAGAGAAAAGAAAAGGCAGTAAATGACACAGAAACGGTGTCCCTTAAAGGTTACACATTAAGGCGCTTCTTCCATTATAACAATGGCGGTAGTAGAAAGTCAAGCAAAAGCTCATAAAAATACTAAGAAATTTTAATTAAGATATTTGCAGCTAAGAAAACTTGGCCAAGGATGACCATTAGTTAGAACTTGTTGTTAAGTAATGAACGCAAAGACTTTGCTAAAGTTACATCGACTTTTCTAAGTAATTTTTAATCTTAAGCGTAAGTTTTAAAACAATGAGAGCGATTAAGGAAATGCTAGGCACTGAGCAGTGCTCAGTGTGCACCTTTGAAATGAAAGAGAGAGAGAGAGAATCTTGAGAAAAGCATAAGGCAGTAAAATTGTACATACCAGGAAAGAGGGAAAACACAATAGGAAGAGATTGAAAGAATCGCTATCGATCTATGGAGGCATCATTGAAATTCCTGTGGAAAACTTTTGCTGCATAGTAAATCTCGTAAACTAAACGTTCAATCGCAAAAATAAACTTAATTTGTAATATTTCGGAAAAGTGGGAAAACCACTTGTAAGAGTTTAAAAATTTCCTATCATACTATTAAAAAATCGGTCCAAGCCATATGTGAATCTTTATATGCATTTATCTTAACAAATCATCCCATCAGAAAAAGGATCTTAATAAGAAGAAATTTAAAACTCCTTATCAAGCTATGAAGGCATCATTGAAATCCCTATGGAAATCTTTAGCTACATATTATATCTCTTAAACTAAACGTCCAATCGCTGAAAGAACCCTAATTTGTAATAACTATGGAAAAGTGGTTGAAAATCGATCAAACCCATACGGAAATCTTTAAATGCATTCATCTCTTCATTCATTTATTCATTGAACCATTGAAACCTATGGATATGGAAGTCTTTAAATACATTAGTCTCGGAAATTAAGCGTCCTATTGCAAAAAGGAGCACAAATTGTGATTACTATGAAAACGTGAAATAAACACTACAGAGGGGTTGAAAATTCCGTATCAAACTATTAAAATATCGGCCAAATCCATCGGTATCTAAGCGTTCTGCTTCAAAAAAGAGCTTAATTTGTGATCACTATGGTAAAGTAGGGAAAATCGTTAGAAAGAAATTAAACTAGTAAGGCGGTTATCTTCGGCTATGCCGAAGCTCAGATACCCTTCACCATTCGTAAAAATGGTGGTAAAACTGGTTATTTGCACTATAACTATATTTTATTTAACTTTGTACCACAAAGCAGAGGAGTTGGTGAGAAGTGGACGTTACTTTCCACATCCATTTTGTCAGTAATTTTGTATCGATTTTATTCGATTTACCGATAAGTTTATGAGTTGGTGAGTTGGAGCTTATTTTTATGAATTTTTATAACTCCCAAAAAATGGTAAGTTGTGTGGAATGTGGGAGTAGTTTGAATCCGATCATGCTTATCTTAGAACTTAACCTCTGCTTCTGGACAGAAACTTACATACCAAATTTCAGCCCGAAAGCTCATAAACTATAGGGACATACAGACGGAGACTCCCAAAAAGGGGGAGTTTGTATGGTAGGTGGGAGAAGTATTTGTCCGATATCGCGCTGGCAATTACGCGGACACCCCAAAAAAGGTAGTTTGAATGGAAGGTTGGAGTAGTTTTTGACCAACATTGCTTATCTTAGAAAGTAGCCTCCACTTAGATATTGAATCTTGCGAACAAAATGTCTGCTATATACCTCCTAAAATACGGCTGCAATTCTGAGAAGTTCACAGGAAAGTAGCCCCAAAAAGAAGAAGTTCTGCATCATTTGTTTGGCAACTTATATGACATAATTATTTAATATCGATTTTAAGTTAGTAAGTATCGTATAGGGGAATTTTTCACGTTTTAGGCTCTTTTGTTTGACATAACATAAATACTACTTGGTGGCGTATGATTATCACAAGTAGTGTTCCACGTTAATCATACGCCACGGAGTACAACAGTTTTATTGTATCTGCTACAAAATAAACCCAATTCAAAATCATTAAATGAGTGGAAAAGTGCAACTGTTGATTTTGTAGGGAAACTTTATATGAACAGATTAAAGAATGTCTAATTATTTTTTTTTCTTTTTGAAATATGTTTTAGCTTAATTGGACTTGTGGTTCTCGAGTTATGTCAAACAAAGAGATTAAAACGTGACAAATTCGCCTATAAGAGACTTACTAACTTCAAATCGATATTAAATTATTACGGCATGTAACTTGAACATCCCGGATAGGTCTTTCTATGATGATAATGATAATGCCCTAAACTTTGGGGAGAATGTCATCCTAATTTTCACGGATGGTTCAAAATCAAAGGAAAAAGCGGGCTGTGGAATCTTTTCGGAAGAGTTGAATGTGAGTATATCAATCAGGCTACCAGATCACTGTAGCATACTTCAGGCCGAAATAGCGGCCACTAGAATAGCCGTAGAGAAAATTCAGTATCACGGGATACTGGACGGCAATACTCATATTCTTACTGATAGTAAAGCGGCTAGCAGATCCCTAGAGAACGTGTACACCACTTCGATAAATGTTCGTCTTTGGAGGAGATAGCGAGACATTCGACGGTTACCCCTAACATGGGTTTCAGGACATGGGGACATATATGGAAACCAAAGGGCCGATACGCTAGCAAGGGCCGCCACAACCGTGAACTCGGGCGAAGTTTATGGTCTCATTAGGATCCCTCTTACAAGAGGGAAACTAGACCTTATTGCTGAAGAGAGATGGGCAAGAGAACCCACCTGCACGGCGACTAAACAGATTTGGCCTACAATGGATATACAGAGGACATGATTTGTGCTGAGCTTATCTAGAGTCCACTTGAGGAACATCATAGCTGTGATAACTGGTCATTGGCCGGTTGGTTAACACGCTAAGAGGCTGAAACTACCCTACAACGATTTTTGTAGAAGCTGCAATGATTAAGAAGAAGAGGAGACCACAGAGGATCTTCTATCTCACAGCCCTGTTTTTGGTGACCTGCGGTACGAAAAACTTGGTCATCGGACACTTTTAGACAACACCTGTCTATCAGTAGGCGATTTGCGGAACATCCATGCCTTTATCAGAGCAACGAAATGGCTTGACAGCGACGTTGACCGAATGGAATAGGAACATTTGGTGCGGAAATCATAAAATGGTATCACAACGGGACTCATACTAGGACCCAAGTGAGCTGTGTTCAACGTGGCTGTCGAATTAACCTAACCTAACCTAACTTGACAAAACGAATGATGAAGAACTTCTTCTTTTTGGGGCTACTTTTACGTGCAGTTGTCAGAATTGAAAAATGAAAAATGTTGTACTGCGTTACAGACTTTTTTATTAAACTTTTTTATTTTCTGATCGGCAAATTTGGTAATGGACGCGCCTCATGAGAACAAAGACTTCGGTCCTGTGACCCTTTTTGGTCTCCGTAGGGTCCCAACACCCCCGCAGAGTTCATAAAATACACAATTGAATTCGTCTCGAAAATATCTTTCATTTGAGTACCCGAGGGTTATCTTAGAATCCAAGGAGTCCTATTTTTTTAACCCCTCAAGGGCCCCATGATGTGATACAGATATTTCAGGGGTACCGATCAACTCAGTTGGCTTGCCTCTAACCGTTACAATCTAGTAAAATGCTGATAAAAAAATGCATGTCAAAAACTTCAACAGTGTAATGAAAAAGTCTACGCAATTTCAGAGTCCGCCACCATCGCGAATCCGGGCGAAGGTTTTAGTCACATTGGTGGTTCTCTTACAAGAGGGAAATAGCCATGCCATTATCAGAGCTACTAAATGTCTTGAGAGCGACGCTGACTAAAGAGAGTAGGACAAATTGTTGCGAGAATTTAAAATGATATAACAACGGGGTTCATACTACAACCCAAGTAAGCTACGCTAGAGGCTTCTGCCAAATTAACCTAACCTAACATAACTATTAAAATCACCTCAATTTATTTACAATATCACTTATCACCAATCTCTTAAATCTTAAAGCAATTAAAACTTATCAGGATAACACAAAACAAAAAGTTGTATCTCTCAACTGTACCATTATGCCACAAATATGCTTCATATACTACTACAGTCACACGTATTTATGTTCCACTTTAAATAATTTGCCATAAACTGATTTTAGCTCACACAGTACAGTGCATATATATCAAAACCTAATTTCATATTCGAAGTGCAAACTTTAGTGAAAATAAATTTCTACTAAAACGGAAACAGAAACGAAAACTTATGTAGATTTCTATTGCTTTAGCCTGCCACTAGCAGAGTTTGAGCAAGCAAATAAGCAGAACTCTGGCCGATAATGGTCATGTGCGACGAGATGAAGGAACAAAACAAACTATAGAAAATATTGCCGTTGATGCTGATGCAGTACATATTCAACAGACCCGCGGCCATTAAAAACAATTTTTCCCCCTTAATTGCGTAAATTTACGACAGAACTTTTTCCACATCCCCCGGTCCCACTACTCCCCCGCAACTTCTACTTGGCCAATACGTTGTTCTCTGCCATTTTTCGTTAGTAACATTTAAACAAGTTTTAAGGAAAAAGTGTGAAATACAAATGTTTATGCTTAAGTGTTAGTGTTGGTGGCGACGAAACCGACGAAAGGAAAGTGAAAAACAAAATTGTTTTAACTCACCTGGGCCTGGACTAGATGAAGAAGAACCAAAGAGTCTGGACTAAATAAAAGTAGTAAACAAAAAACACACCTGGTAATATGGAACAATTCCAAAGAGCAACGAGGACAAGCAATCGTTGTCTGTTTACAAAATATTGGCCATTCAAGTCTGACGGTGTCACTTAAATTGAATTACGAGCCAAAAGTTTGCACAGTAACACAATAAAGTTGAAGGCAATAGGAAATCTCGAAAAGTGGCAACTGGAGAAAAAGTGTTAAAGTAGGGCATTAACAATTTACAATATGGCAGTGCATTTTGTTGCAAGTTGCAGGTCTAATTAAACAATAAGTTGTGGGCTTTGCTTTAAGCAGGCTTAACTTAAATTTGGTATGAATTTATACGTTTCATAAGACTGAATTTTATCTAGCATAATCGCTTTTTTTTGAGGATAATATGTTGTTGTTTTTAGTTCTTAGAATATTTGGTGTGTGTGTGTGTTTGTGCCTTTCTTTATCTTCGTCAAAGTTTATGTTCTACTTTGTTGTGTAGTTGTGTTTGCTTTATTGCTTCTAGTCGTGAGGGACTTGTGTCTAACGTCCTGAGAGCCACACAGCTTGGTCCAGCAACAAAAAAAGGGAGAGGTGGCCACTTCCGGCTGTGGGAACTACACAACATTTACGGCAAAACCATTAGAGGTCATAAAAAATGTTCGCAGCACAAGTTGGCAGCGCTCCCCGGAGACAAATCAATTTTGCCTTCAAGTTGAACTTTTCTGGTCGAACACTCTTAGTTGAACATCAAAATATCAAAACAAGCACAACAGTGGCCCTCAGTCACTATTTGTTGTCGTTGATGTTGTTGTTATTGTTGTTGTTGTTGTTGTCGGTGGCCCATTCATAACATTTCTGCCGGCAAACGAAGTTTTATTTAATATCCTTAAAACCATGTACGGTTTTATGATCCTGAAGGATGAACACAAGTTTCTTTTATAGTTGTTGTTGTTGTTATTGTTTATTTTGTTTGTTTGCAAGAAATCTTGAGCTCTCTGCCAATGCTGCCGTTGCTAAGTTGTGTTGTGTTGTAATTATTTTCAAATTAAATAACTCAACGCCACACAAATACGAGTATCGTAAAAGTGAATTTTTTGTTATTTGCTTCAAATCGTTTTTCTTTCATGTCTTTCTAAAGTTCCGAGAAAAGTCATAAAAATTATGGCCGCCTGTACGATATGCAGGCGAAACTAATTTGTTGCCTAGATTACTAGTTTTGTTCATAGGAATTTATTTTATGGTTCACACTTCATAGCAGAGATAGAGAGATATTTTGAAGAGGAGCAATTAAAGACGGCATTAAAATTAGTTATTTAAAAATATATGAAATGAGGATAATAAATATTTAGAAATTTTCTTAAAAGTTGTAGTGTGATAAAATGACATGTAAATATTTTGTATATTATTAAAAATTTTATAGTTTGATAAGAATACGTTGTAGCAAACATTACACGGTGCAATACATGATTCTGGGTCTCAATTCTGAAAACTAAACGTGAAAGTAGCCCCAAAAAGAAGAATTTGTAATTTGTAATTTGTAATTTGTAATTTGTAATTTGTAATTTGTAATTTGTAATTTGTAATTTGTAATTTGTAATTTGTAATTTGTAATTTGTAATTTGTAATTTGTAATTTGTAATTTGTAATTTGTAATTTGTAATTTGTAATTTGTAATTTGTAATTTGTAATTTGTAATTTGTAATTTGTAATTTGTAATTTGTAATTTGTAATTTGTAATTTGTAATTTGTAATTTGTAATTTGTAATTTGTAATTTGTAATTTGTAATTTGTAATTTGTAATTTGTAATTTGTAATTTGTAATTTGTAATTTGTAATTTGTAATTTGTAATTTGTAATTTGTAATTTGTAATTTGTAATTTGTAATTTGTAATTTGTAATTTGTAATTTGTAATTTGTAATTTGTAATTTGTAATTTGTAATTTGTAATTTGTAATTTGTAATTTGTAATTTGTAATTTGTAATTTGTAATTTGTAATTTGTAATTTGTAATTTGTAATTTGTAATTTGTAATTTGTAATTTGTAATTTGTAATTTGTAATTTGTAATTTGTAATTTGTAATTTGTAATTTGTAATTTGTAATTTGTAATTTGTAATTTGTAATTTGTAATTTGTAATTTGTAATTTGTAATTTGTAATTTGTAATTTGTAATTTGTAATTTGTAATTTGTAATTTGTAATTTGTAATTTGTAATTTGTAATTTGTAATTTGTAATTTGTAATTTGTAATTTGTAATTTGTAATTTGTAATTTGTAATTTGTAATTTGTAATTTGTAATTTGTAATTTGTAATTTGTAATTTGTAATTTGTAATTTGTAATTTGTAATTTGTAATTTGTAATTTGTAATTTGTAATTTGTAATTTGTAATTTGTAATTTGTAATTTGTAATTTGTAATTTGTAATTTGTAATTTGTAATTTGTAATTTGTAATTTGTAATTTGTAATTTGTAATTTGTAATTTGTAATTTGTAATTTGTAATTTGTAATTTGTAATTTGTAATTTGTAATTTGTAATTTGTAATTTGTAATTTGTAATTTGTAATTTGTAATTTGTAATTTGTAATTTGTAATTTGTAATTTGTAATTTGTAATTTGTAATTTGTAATTTGTAATTTGTAATTTGTAATTTGTAATTTGTAATTTGTAATTTGTAATTTGTAATTTGTAATTTGTAATTTGTAATTTGTAATTTGTAATTTGTAATTTGTAATTTGTAATTTTGAATTTTGATTAATTATTGAATAGTTTTTACTTATTTCTCTATTTCTATATTTCTATCAAACTTTCAGCCCACCTACGTGCTTTACCAAATTCATCTCTTGAATCTATTCCAGTCGCTCTTCATTCCCAATTCTGATAGCATGAACACCACACAAATTAGAGTTACGAAATGTTTCGACAAGTCGGTAGACATATGAAAGCAAATACACTTTTTGTTACGCTTTGCAGCTCAATATTCTTGTCGATATGACAAACAACAGTTTCCCTCAAAAACTAATCAACATTTTTGGAAATTTTCTTCCACCATATTTCTAGTCGAATTTAAAGCAAAGCCACTAGCACTAGTACTGGCACCGCTGCGACCTTATGCAAAAAAGGAAAATTTCAAGCGCTCAAAGAAATTTGTGCCGGTTCATGGCTTAAAACGAAGTGGGTCAAATGCTGCCATATTTGAAAAAGTACGTACGTAAACCATCACACTATAACACTCTTGCACACACACACAAACACTTTACAACCTACCATTTGTGTTAACACATGTGTAAGAAAGTGCATGCGCCAGTATGTGTGTGTGTATGTGAGTGGTTTGGTTTGTAGTACAATTTCTTCTCGAAACTAAAGACCTACAAATGAAAGCGAACTTGAGAAGAAGAATTTTTCAAGATTTTTACGGTGTCGCAACTAAGTAGGCTTTTGTGTCGCTACGTGTGTTTCTGCGTTCTCGTTGTTCTTGTGTTCTAGTATTTTATTTTGGTGATCCATTTGTTTATCAACGTTGAAAAATTGCACTTGACGCATCCGTTTGCATCTGCCCCTATGGGAGGGGGGAGCGGGATCGGTCGACGCTATTGCGATGCTGTAGAGGAAGTCATATACGGTTCATGCGTTTGTGGTTCGTTGCTCTGATATTGCACTTGAAAGTGCTGATTGCATATGAGTAGTATGTGTAGATTCAGTTGGGTGTATGGGAGGAGGGTAATCCCATGTGTGTGTATATCTACAATTCATGTGCTGACGACGATGAAATTGCTTCAAACTATAACGTCAGCGACAACAACGACGTCGACGACGACAGCTGCAACGGAAATTATGCGACACTAAAATTTTCCTTCATCATTTTGTGGTGAGCACTGGTTGAACGGCCTCCAAGCATGAATTCAAGCGGGTGCATAGTGCATCAGGATACCCCAATGTATACACGCACACTGACATACATATACAACCCAGCAACGGAAATATTCAGTTTGGAGGCCTCCTAGCAGGCCTTTTTTGGAGATGTTATTACTTCTCGCCCCATACCATCTTCATATCTAAATTACATAGTGTGAGATTGGTGAGCTAGGTCTTCCCTCTCGCTGCTCAAAAGAGACCTGCTGAAGGGTTCTCAGATTAATAGCTTCATTGGTCTCATAAATTAGTCATTTCGAAGGTCTTATTAGAAAGACCTCTGTAATGTAATAAATAGGCTACCTTCAGAAGTTCTCCTGTGGAAGGCCTTCAAAAGGCCATAAAAAAACATCTTTCAGAATGTTTTCCCCAGAAAGCAAAAAAAAGGCATTAGGATCTATTCATCAGAAGATCTATTCATCAAAAAAAGTCGTGCTAAATTTTCAGTTTTTTTACAATTCTTTATTTAAAAATTATTTAAAATTATTTATAAAATTATTTAAAAATCCTCTTAAATTCTTAATTTCACTTATAAAGTCATAAAGATAATTATCCACATTACTTACAACAATTGTGGCTTCTTTGACAAGCATAAAACAACTAAATGCAAACTAGAGATCAAGGGAGCAGACAAAACAATGTAAACAAAAAAACTTGATGGAATTTCGTTTAACGGGATTATAACTGACAAAAATTTGTTGTTGTTGCGACTGTGTACCTCGTGTTACTTTGCCCCTTATTAGAATTCCTTCTTTAGATCTTCCACCAGCAATGAACGAAATGTGTTACAAATGTTTCTTTGTATCTTTTTGGATTCGAACAATAGGACTTCAAAGCTTCAACTATCGAATATTGCATACTTGTTTACTCTCCTAAAGAATAACTACTAGACCTCTCTTAAAAGCAAGGAATCAGACCGTGTAGCAGGTGTTTTGTTGCAAATAATAGAAGACCTACTTGATTTCCTCTTAGCAGTACTGCAAGATCTCTCCTAAAAGTTGCCAATGAGAAGTTGTAACACATGCTTTTTCGCTGTGATTAGAAGACCTTCTCGATTGTTCCAATAGGAAACGAGAAAGGATTAGCAAGAACGTTTTTTTGAAAGGAAGAGGTAGGGATTTTTGCATTACTCATTAAAGTAGGTCTTCTGGTAGGTGTAGAAAATCCAATATAAGACCTACAGAAGGTCCATTTTTGGTAGGACCTACCAAATTCCGTTGCTGGGAAGATGTACACATACATATACGTAGGAATTTGGGTTCGCACAGTGTAAGAATGCAATATATTTTCTACAACTCACCGTTCCTTTAAGTTTGGTAAAAAAGGCTCTATATCCATCTCCTAGCGCGTTGATATAGACCGATCTAGAAAGAATAACAAATGATAGGAAAATATTATACAATCAAAAAAAGAGAGTAACATAAATATTATGGTAACATGAGTAAATGGCATTCCGAATTTATTTATTTTCAAAACTATCACCCTATTCCCTTTTCATATCCACTACCAATACAATACTTTTCCCTCACTGTGATCTTTCGTTCACATACGTACGTTGCACCAGATTTATGCACTCTAGCGGATACGCCTTTTTTTCCTGATGGCGCCGCCTTAACAAGGCCATCATCGTCATCATCATCATATGTTCCTGCCACACACACACACACACTCATAGCATAGTCATACCAAAATGTCGTCATTAATGCAAAACATAGCAGTGAAGTGGTTTCCATTTGTTACCATCACACTGTTCCTTATTAATCTACCACTGGTGGCCAGAGAGAATGGGAGCCAGCTCATATGAAAGCAAAGCAGCCTTCCTGGAATTATTATCGTGGGACGTGGGAATATTTCCGCTTTAATAGTTTCTTAATTTTGGTTTGTGTGGAGATTTATGCAGGCATATTAACGGAATAAGGCGAATATGCGTAAAGGATTTTGATGGGTAATTTTTGTAGCGTTTCGTTTTCTTTTTTATTTTGGCCAAAGTAATCAGACGTGTGTGGCCAATCTGTGTGTGTGTGTGTGTGGGGGGGTAGGGTGGTTGTAGTGTCACTCATTAGTTGGGTTATTATTCCATAACATGAACAACAAGCGCGTTGCGGAAATGTCGTGGTCAATTTGTGGCAGAATGGGTATTGTCACAATCTGCGACATCGTCATCAGCGATATCTTGTTGTAGGCCACATGTTGCCAATTATGCAGTTGATAATTTTGGCCTGAGTGAAATTGATTTAATATGGCAAAGGATGCACTTAAAATACGGGCAGCAAGTAGTTGAGTTTTAATATTTATATTTCTTTGGAGGATAAGAATAAGAACAAGATTAACTATTTTTATAACATCTGCAAAATGGACGAGGCAAGACTTTGCAATTCCGAATTTTTCAAACAACAGACATAATTTGTATAACGAACATTGACAATAATTAGTTTTTATGTGTGGAACTGATACAATTAACTTAATCAAAGGTTAGAAAGTAATACAAAAGGTAACATACGAATTCCTTCTAATACTTGCATTTCCAATGCAATTTTTAAATTTTCATTTCGAAAAAAATGTTTCGATTTATAAGTTTTGTATGGACTTTGCAGATCAAGTTCCTTGACAATCTTCTATGAAGGACCACCTGCACAACATTGATATGAACAGCAAATACAGGCGTATAATTAATAGCGACATACAACATTTTGACATCCAACATTAAATATAAAAAAATTAAATTAATGCACAACTGAAACATGTTCAGACTGGCATATAATCTTAGCCTATGCGTAATAAATGACGGTTTAACCTAAGCAGCTTACATGGTCCGAAAAATTACGTGTTTCCCCGGCAACTGAGAGAAGGAACAATGCTGAGCAATATGTATGGCATGCTACCATGACAGAAGCAAAATGCTTTCTTAGTGGCTTTGGCAGCTCCAAGAAACTTTTATAAAAACACGAAGAAAAGCAACAACAAAAACCTACCTAAATGTTGATGAACATCGCAAACGATATAAGGACCATGATTTAAGGATATACACCTTGAATGTCCGAACTCTATACAGAGATGGTGCCTCTCTGGCGGATGTTCTCGACAAATACAAGGCTGACATCACCGCCATACAGGAAATGAGATTGACGGGACAGGGATGCACACGACGCAAGAACTGTGACATCTTTTACAGCTGCCATGCAGAAAGACACGAATTTGGATGTGGTTTCATAATCGGCAATAGACTTCGACACCTGGTCTCGCGGTTTAACCGTGTAAGTGACCGAATAGCCACCATTCGCATCCGGGCGAAATATTTTAACATTACGCTGATTTGTGTACACGCCCCGTAGGAAGACAAAGACGATGACATTAAAGATGCATTCTATGAGGGCCGGAGGAGATATATGACCGCTGCCCTGGCCACGACATTAAAATTGTTCTGGGAGACTTTAATGCAAAAATAGGAAGGGAAGATGTTCTTGGTCCATCGATCGGTAAATTCAGCCTGCATACCGGCACGTCAAACAACGGGTTTAGGCTGGTTAGCTTCGCAGCGGGAAGGAACATGGTAGTGAGTGAAACCAGATTCCAGCACACAGATATCCACAAGGCAACTTGGCTATCCCCCGATCAAAACACCAAAAATCAAATTGATCATGTGGTAATTAATGGCAGGCATGCATCTAGTTTCATGGACGTGCGTGTGATCCGTGATGCTAACATTGGGTCAGATCATTACCTGCTTGCAGCCAAGGTGCGCACAAGATTGAGCAGAGCGAAAAACGAACGTAACCAAACACAAAGAAAGCTGGACAACGCGAAGGTGCAAATCCCAGAGAAAGCTACTGCCTACTCCAACCAGCTCTCCCAACTTTAACGACACTATGCCCCTACTTCTGACGTTCCCGATACACCGTGGCAGTATATTGCGCATTCCATGTCAACCGCCGCAACAAACGTGCTAGGATATTAAAAGCGGCGCTCGCGAATCCTGGTACGATGAGAAATGTCGCATAGCGTCTGAGGAACAGGATGCTGCTTATAGGGCAACGCTACAGCCAATTGTAACCCGTGCTGTTAGGAAACGGCACAAGGAGAAAGTAAAACAGGCGAGACAGCTATTTAGGCGAAAAAAAAAAACTACAGATGAAGGAACGGGAGAACGAGGATATAGAGCGATACAGGGATAGAGGTGAGGCCCGAAAATTTTACCAGAAAGTAAGAGCAAATGCCACGTTAATGGGCTTCCCTCCTATAAGGACAGGAATGGAAATCTGGTCACAGATACGCAGAGTGTGCTGCACATATGGAGAGAACACTTCCAGCAACTGCTAGTTCTAGGAGGCAGCGCACGTGAAGTTATCACGCCAATTGTCGACGACAGCTTAGATTGCCCACCACCAAGTCAAGCCGAGCTAAGAAGAGCAATATCGCGGCTGAAAAACAACAAAGCAGCCAGTGCCGACGGTCTGCCGGCAGCGCTCTTCAAGTCCGGTGGCGAGGAGCTGCTAACGAGCATGCACCAGCTCCTGCGATCGGTTTGGCTTAAAGAGGGCATGCCCGACGATTGGAATTTAAACGTATTATGTCCTGCGCTGAAAAAAAGTTATCTAAGTGTGTTCTCCACCTCGGGATCAGCCTTTTACCCTGGAAAATCAACAACTGACCAGATTTTCACACTTCGGCAAATCCTGGAAAAGACCCAAGAGAAACAGATCGATACGTACCATCTTTTTGTCGACTATAAAGCTGCCTTCGACATCCCGATACGGCAGAAATTACTCGAAGCCATGGCTGAGTTTGGTATTCTAGCGAAGCTGATACATCTTTGCGGAATGACGCTGACTGACACTAAGTTTTCAGTGAAGATTGGCAAGGACCTTACGGGGCCATTCCATACCAGGCGAGGCCTAAAACAAGTCGACGGCCTATCGTGCGATCTCTTCAACATAGTGATGGAGATGATAATGACAAAAGCTGCAGTAAACACGAGTAGCACGATATTCAACAAAAGCCACATGCTACTCTCGTACGCTGATGACGTAGACATCATCGGTCGAAAACTGCGGGATGTACTTGCAGCCTTCTCAGGTATACAGAAGGAATCAGCGAAAATGGGCCTAAAGGTGAACGAGGACAAAACGAAGTTGTTAGTTTTAATGAATAAAGAATCTACTCGTTTGGGAAGCTGCGTGAACGTTGACAACTACAATTTCGAGGTGGTAGATAATTTTGTCTACCTAGGCTCCGCCATCAACAAAGGAAATAATGTCAGCCTAGAAATCCGGAGAAGAATCCTGTTTGCAAATAAATGCTAATACGGACTAAGCAAGCGATTCAATGACAGAACCCTCTCTCGACGAACAAAACTCCAGCTATACCAGATACTGGTTCTACCTGTCTTAATGTATGGCTCAGAATCCTGGGTTATGACACAAGCGGATGAATCGGTTCTGGCGGTATTTAAGAGAAAATACTCCGTAAAATATATGGGCCCATCAGCGTTAACGGAGAGTATCGTATCGTCGTATGAATCATGAGCTGTACACAGACATTGACGTGGTCAGACGCATTAAGGTGAAACGGTTGCGTTGGCTAGGTCATGTTGTACGCATGGACGAAAATGCTCCAGCTCGAAAAGTCTTCGACAATGAATTTTATGGATGACGCAGAAGAGGGCGACCAAAACTCCGTTGGAAATACCAGGTTAGTGAGAACCTTACAGAACTTGGTGTGACTAACTGGAGAAGACGCGCAGAAGATCGTGGCGCTTATAATATTTTCTACGTGCGGTATATAATCCACTGGGATTGCAAAGAAGTAAGTAAGTAAGTGTATCAAGTTATTTGTTTTAACGAAGTGGCAGAAGATTACCAATAATGTCAGCCTAGGAATCAAGAGACGAGTATTGTTCGCAAACCGCTCCTACTATGCGCTAAGCAAGCGTCAAAGCCCTTCTTGACAAAGAAGACATTAAGTTGGCACTGATCCTAACTATCTTGCTCTATAGCGCGGAATCCTTGGTAGTTTGGCAGGCGGATCAATCTATTCTGGGAGTCTTCGAGAGAAAAATACTTCGCAACATTTTGGACCCATTATCGTTAACGGCGAACATCATCGACGAATCGAATAAGCCAAGAGCTGTATGAGCTGTAAAACGACATCGACGAGGTCAAGCGCTTTCAATACACCGAATGCAGCATCTTAAAAAGTCTTCGACAACAAAACTGTTGGGCGGCGAAGGATGTGGCGTCTAAAACTTTGTTGGACAAACCATGGTGTGACGAACTATCTACGGAGCACAAAAAACCAAAGCGCTTGGAATTTTTTTCTACGTGAGGCTACTGATAATTGAATTTCTGTTGCTGCTGCCAAATAAAAAAAGAAAAATACAGCCAACATCGGCGGGGTTTCTGCTTACCGGAAAAAGTTATATAAAGTCGCTGTGTCAGATCTAGGAATCGAGATATATCGATTTGAAGTTGGTAAGCATCGTATTGCGGGAATTGATATTTTTGATAAATTTATAATGCATTTTGACCATCTGAATGTTGGAATATCGCAAAGTTATGTTCAGCGAAGTTGTTAGGCACAAGGTTATCAATAAAAAGACACTGCGTACGAATCTGTAGACCATTTTGTTTCAGTACGTCAGGCATTTTTCCATTGGGATTTTCTGACGTTATGTCGAAAACTTGGCGTGATTGGGACAAATAGACTTCATAGCAGGTTTCAGCGACCTCAAAAACATAAAGAAGTTGCTAATATGTACTATTCGTTAAAGTTAAGCTTCGGTACAGGTACACGAGGTAATTTTTTATGGAGGATATCACAAGGTAGGTATGCTTCGCTTCTTTACAATCTCATATCTACATTTCAACAAATGCCACTACTATATTTTCGTCGCAAAGTTTCATAGCATGTATCTGTCATGACGGGACTCTGTTTAGTTGGAAGGCACGCGATGAGAATAAAGATTGCGACTAGTGATAAAGAGAGATGAGGATTCATAGAACATCTTCTACGCACTTGCCCTTCCCTTGCGAACAGGTGGAGTGCGTTTATATTGACCGATTCAACGGGGAAACTAGGGTTCTTCGCTAGTATCTGTGTATCACAATGGACTTATAGTCGAAATGAGTCTGATTGACACACTAATCTAAAATATAGAAAATTCTTACCAGTCCTTAAACATATATGTTATTATTTTCGTCTCAAGCTTTAAACAGTGACTTCAAAATGTGGGCCCTTCTCAGCTAAAATACATTTTGTCAATACATCTTATGCAATGAACACAATATCTTAGAAGTTCTCTAGTATCTACTATGAAGGCCTCTGAAAGATTACAAAAAAGAAAAAAACTTCAACTCGAATCGTCCATCATCCATCTCGCCCATAGTTGTGTAAACATTACACCAAAAAGTAATATAAATCAAATCATGAATCCTCGAAGGCTGATTCCAACCACATTGCCTGCACAAAAAAATCTCACTAATTGTCATCATCACTAGACAACCACCACCAGCAATGACCTACTGCATTCCATGGTATACCATGATCGAGTCCATTACTATGGGCATCTACAAGTAATTTTTTTTCTAGGGATATTTGTTTTTTTTTAAATGTCCGCAAAAGACACAAAAATTGACAGACACACACACACATATATATATATTTTTTCCGTTCCTTAAGACCATGCCAGAGCACTCACACAGAGACCCAATTAATGTCAAAGATGAAGCCACAAAAAAACAACCCAGAGCATCGAATGTTGGTGTGGAGAAACAATAATTGGCACAAACAAAAAAAAAAACACTGAAAACCAACAACAACACCCACGTTCAATTTTCGAATAAACGCTTAAATTTTTTTGCAGACTTATTCTTTGATTTTTTTTTTTTGTTCTACGTTCATGTAAACTTGACTCATGGTTGTCAGTTTGAGTGACAGTTGCTTGATGCAGTGAGGGATTTTTTTGTTGTATCTGAAACTATACCTCAAAAAGGAAAAAGGGAAATGAGTAAAAGAATGCGGCCGTCTGTGGGATGTGTTTTTTTTTTAAACCATTACAGTAACAACATATGTACGTAGGAGCGTGAAGGGTGAACAGTTGGGGGTATTCCAGTGTAAGCGTTGACCATATTACTTGAGAGCTTAAGCTACAACATCACAAAAGCAAGATGTACAATGTTTGTCAGAAAAAACATAAGCCCTCAGGAACTATATATATAGACAGAGGTTTAATGTTTAAATACCAAACTTGTTATTAAGAATGGAAACTTTTTGGTAGTACTGTCAAAAGTTGACCCCGACACAGTACACAATTTTTCGGCTCATTGATTTGAGACTCAATTCTGAGAACTGCACGTGTAAGTAGACCCAAAAAGAAGAAGTTCTGCATCATTCGTTTTGTCAAGTTACATGCCATAATAATTTAATATTGATTTGAAGTAAGTAAGTATGGTATAGGGGAATTTGTCACGTTTTTGGCTCTTTTGTTAGACATAACTCGAGAACCACTAGTCCAATTGAGCTGAAACAAATTTAAAATCTGTTCATATAACGTTTGCCTACATAAGCAACAGTTTCACGCTTGCATTCATCAAATGATTTTAAACTGGGTTTATTTTGCAGCAGTTACAATAAAACTGTTGTACTCCGTGGCGTATGGTTTATGTGGAATCTTACTTATGATAATCATACGCCACCATATAACAATATAACAAAAAACGTGACAAATTCCCCTATACGATACTTACTAACTTCAAATCGATATTAAATTGTTATAGCATGTAACTTGACAAAACGAACGATGCAGAACTTCTTCTATTTGGGACTACTTTCACGTGCAGTTCTCAGAATTGAGTCCCAAAATCGTGTTTTGTACTGTGCAATTTAACGCAGTTTCGTTCAAGGTAGCAAACCAATCCCTAAAGAAAATCTTTAAATCACAACATTTTCTACTCCAATCCGCAGATTTTCACTTTTTAAATCATTTCATCAAATATACAACAAAACAACCCCTGCCATTGTCTAAAGGTTATTAATGTCAACAATATCTCTTAATGTTTTCTCTTTAATGCAATTAACAACACAGAAAAGTTTGGCATACAAACAGTTGACTAGAGCAACAGCTACAGATGAGAGGGGACAACAAAAAACTTAAATTAATGTCATTCTGATGCCAGTCACTTAGTCAGCTATTTGGTAGGGCGCAACGCCCAGCATCATCAGGTGAAATGAAAGGAAGTTAAGCTGAAACCCGGTGACACACACAGCTTGATTAACTACTAACCAGGCTGACTGTCTGTATGGCAGGCTGGCTGGCTGGCAGCATAGCCCCCCATCATCATCATCGGTGTCATTATTATGTACTTTCCAGTGGCTGGGGAGCAACCGAGCAAATCTTGTGCCAAAACACTCATGGCAAATATTTTAACACCTTGCGATTTCAACAGCACATAACCTTCATCGCAGTCATCGTCATTTGACTGACAATAACAGCCAGCAAGCAGTAGCAACAACAACAATGGCCAGCGTAGAACTCAAACTGAAAATAAGAACTGCGAACAAAATGCCCCAATGACACCAGCAAATGAAAAAGAAAGAAACGCTATAGAAAAAACAATAATAATGAGCGTAAACACGAGAAAAACTCAACAGTACAGACAGATGCAAGGACGGACGGACGGACAGCAAACAGACAGGTTGCCAGTCACAGGACAGTTAGTTTAACTCAGTGGCAGGGGCTATGTTAAGGTTTTCATTCGGGCATTTCACTTGGTCGTTGGTTTTTTTTCCTGTTCTTGCAGTTTAGTTCTCTTTTACAGCGACTCCTCGTCAGGACAACAATCTGCTAGAGTGTCAGCGAGTACTTGCTGGCTATAGTAAGAGGTGACCTGGTGCGATTGAGCTTTGTAGTAGAAGGATACTAAAATGATGTTGTATATCCTGAGCCAACTTCCTTCCTTCCTTGGCGCTTCCTTTGCTTTGTTAGCCCAGCAAAAGTAGGCGAGATACCGAGAGAGAGTGAGCGAGAGAGTGAGAGGTATTTCAAAATCTCTGGCATTTGCCATCAAGTGGCACAATATGGCTCAAGTTCATAGCCACTCATCACAGAAATTTAGTCATTAATTTGTTAACAACAACAACAAAACAGAAACAGACAAACGTGAATGTATAACGAGCACGAGAACGACAGCGAGTAGTGAAAAGTGCAGGTTAAATAAAAACTGATGCGCTGCCAAACAGACATAAAGATGTAGTGGCCTTTTGAAAGCGTAAAATTGTATACGAAAAAAAAACATAAAAGCTTGGACTTGGAATTAAAATGAAAATGACCATTAAGTTGACGATGAAGCTGGCTGGCAATGGCTGTGACACCGGCTCTAGCACTCTGACCATGATGACAACTCTCACACCGAGTGTGTCCGCTTGTAGTGTTCAACGACAACTGCCTTCATAATAGTTAGTATGATAATGGTCATTAACACTAACACTACGATGAGATGATAATTACGATGATAAATAAATGGAAACAAAAGATGAGAAACGCTTTTCAAAAGTCATAAGTCAGTATAGTTTCATGAAGAAAGGAGGGAGGCAGGCAGGAGCGACAAACAGTGACAAACAGCCGTAAAGGTAGTGATGAAAAGACAGCAAATAAAACAAAAAAATATGTCAAGGTTTTCAATGAGTGCAAGAGTTGGTTGGCTAACTAGTGGGGTACCATTAAAACTAAAAAGGACTAATAAACAGCAATTCGTGGAAAGACTTTAAATTTAAATTATACATTTATTCTGCAGGATGGATGGATGGGTGGTGGTGTTGGAATGAGTTGTAGTTAAAAATTTAACAAAGGCGACACTCAATATGGAAGTAGGCAATAAAAACACTAACCATATCGCAGATGAAGCCGGATTGTGCTATATGTATGCAATGGATTTGTAAACCCATAACATTGTTATGGAATATAATATTACAGGAAAACTGGCACATGAATCAGTGAAGGTTTGCTCCTGGTATCTTGCCCATCAGCCATGCAGACAATCGTCATAAATAGTTCTGAAAAAAATTTTGTATTAAGATCATCCCTTTGGCTGAGAGTAAAAAAGGCCAAGAGATGACCTTAAGGTAACAGAAGAGTTAATATATTTGAAATACGAATATAAATTTTATAAAACAGACATTCAATGCCACTTTTTAACAATCCAAAGAAGACGGGTTTAGAGGAGGGCTGGGACCCTTATAGAACCAGTTTTAATAGTTACAAAAGGGAAATTAAAAGATCACCTAGGGCTACGTGGATAAAGAAATACTGCGAGTCCATACTCCATGTCAATGATGTCACCTGAGTCACTTCAGTTATCCTGCTCACCAGCCATCCAGACAAACGGATATGGCTCAATCGTTAGAGAAAGTCCTGAAACGAGATGACCTTAAGGTAACAAAAGAGAAAATATATTTCAATTACGATTATAAATTTTATTTTTGCATTTTGTATATTGAAAGGGTGGATTTATGTTATATATTCTAAAAGTGGGTGGACCAAGCCCATTAATGTTTTGCAATATCATAGCTGCTTATAGACAATATGTGCCACATCCTCCTGAAGGCTTTTCAACAATGCTAAGAGAACGGGATTAGAAAAGGGGTGGTATACTTATAGAACTAGTTTCAATAGTTACATAAGGGAAATTAAAAGATCACATAGAGTGACGGACTTTAGGGCACCGAAACTGACTGGTGTGTAATTCAAACTCTCAATGAAGGCCGAGAACGTAGGTGTTGTTCTCGATCAGTAGGTACATTGGTCACGACGAAACGTCAAAAAAAGGTTAAGGAGGGGTATAAGAGCCCTTTATGCGTGCCGGAAATCTATAAGTATATTCGTGCGGGAAATCTGTAAGTAAGAGCTGGAGTCTGAGACCAACAATGACAGACAATGTGGCTGTATACTGCGATAGTCAAGCCAATTATAACATATGGATGTCAGGTTTGATGGGGGGACTCTAAATAAGAGTAATTTACTGAAAATGGTCAGGTACAAAGTATGCCTGCAATGGGGATTACTAGGGCTGATAGGAGTACACCCCAAGTGGCTTTTGTGTGTTACTGTGCCTTCCGCACCTGGACTTATACTTCAAGGCTATTGCGGCCCGAGGGCCGATTGCGATCAATCCACATATGGTTATTAGAATTATAGGTCTGCAAAGAACCATCCAAACACATTTGTTGTATGTATTTCAATTTTCTTATACCTGCCTGTATCTTTTTCGCTCTCTTTGGATTGAGTGCGTATGGAATATTTCTCTTTTAGATAACGTTAGAATAGGTATGAGAGAGTGAAAGTATCAAAAATACTTGTATGATTACATACACAACAAACAGATATATCGGTATTCTTGTTATCTGTGCTTGAAATATGTGGAGAGAGTGACGCTGCAAGCATAAAGAATAAAGAGCGAAATTTTGTTTTATATTTTCTTAAAATTTGCCACAGATGAAACTTACACCATAACTTTTTGTAAAAAGAATAAAAAAAAAGTAAGGAAACATCATTAATGCAAAGCGTACGATCTGGAATATCTATATTAAATGGATATATCCATTTTAAAAAGAGGAACAATAGTTACTTCACTGAGTGGAACAGATAAAGAGAAAAAAAGTTTCCACTACAATGAGAACCAGAGACAGAGATGGTAAGCGATCTACTCAATCCAAAACGCATGAGCACATGTTTTGTTCTACTCTTTGTTGTATTTGTACCAATAATATCAGTTTCTTACTTGTTTTATTTGTTTGTACAAGTAGAATGAATGGAACGCTGCAGGCCTTTAATTCGAATACTCCCTAGCTTTTGAATAATGACAATGTATGGATTTCCGTAAAGTAGACGTACTGACGGATCTAAGATGGTACGTGACACAGGAGCTTGTATATACAGCGAGGACATGCAGCTAAGCCTTTGTTTCAGTCTAACTTATTTCAGCTACTGACAAATGGGATATGGAATCGATATTAGTAGACGAATGCATATACCAGATGCAATAAATGCGATCAATTTTACATTGTGTGCATCAATGTTGGCGAGGAACTGTAAAGAGATGTGGATGTCAGCCTCTGTTGGGTACCAACTCATTACAGAAGTGAAACAGCAAACTAATTGGTTAGAGGAGGCGGTAATCATGACTCCCTGTTGGGCCCCAAGACATTGCGAGATCTCTGCGAATGATCAATCTTATTGACTAGAGGAGACTGTTCTTTATAAAATTTCATTGTGAGACAAATGGTAGGTGTCACTGATCGGGAAGGGTTCAAACTACCGAGGAAAGTTATATCGGTAAAAAAGAAGTTATACGTGTCCCGGCGTTTTGCTGGGTCACGTCTAGGAATCGAGATATATCGATTTGAAGTTAGTAACTATCATATAGGTTCATACCATCCCGATTTTGACTGTCGCATAGTGTTATGATTCTATGATAGCTGTTTACTTGCCTATTTGTTACCTTTTTGGCTTAGAGGAGGATTGTGTGCGGGAAACAAGAAGCAGACGTTGGATCTCCAGAATCGACAATATAACTGCTAAATTGCTGTGGCGCGAATACAGCAGATTTTGAGCGGAGTACATGGTTAGCCAGGAGTGATTTGAGACTGATGTGTGAAATTCTTACTGACCACTGCAATGTCAGGCACCTGATGGACAAATAGGATCGATCTGTACCGGACTATTGTGTGAGGACCAGGAGGAGTCCAAGACGATGGAAAATCTTTTTTGCAACTCTTCCGCTCAAGCCGTATAAGGCTTAGCTACTTAGGGAAAGGACATATAAAGGACCTGCAGTCTCTCTCCTCAGTTGAAGTAAGAAATTTAAGAGGTTTCATGTGGTGCCTTCCATGATTGACGGAACAAGGTGATTGGCTAAGGAACTTTTTTGTACTAGGTTTTTCGTGAAGAATAATTTTCTCTATCTATACCTAGTCTTAGTTATTTTAACATTTTGAATTTAATTTTTTTAAAAAATAGTGAAAACAAAATCACAGTTTTAAAGCTCAAACTACTTATCTGCAAGAATATGTATGTATTCTTTTAGAAAGACGTGAGATTTTTCTATTCAAAACCGTCATGACTTCAAAACTCGGTTAAGAATTGACTAAAACATAAGCTTACAAGTGAGAGTAGTAACGAAAAACCGATTTTAAACCGTAAGTCGAGATTTTAAGGGTGTGGGAAATTTCGATGTACCAATTTATGTAATGCTCGACCTGATCTACACTATGCACTGAGTTACTCCACAAGTTTCGATTGACTGTGGCAAGATGTTATCCATGCAATGTGAAGACAAACAGTTGTATATCCTAAGAAATAGAACATATCGTTGGTGCCACTTATTTCCAAATATTACCATCCCATTTTTTTCGTTAACACTATTTTTCAATAAGTGCTCACATATCAAACTTCAGAGGAAAATGTATCCCTCATACAGGAGTACGTCTCTTCTGGTCAACTATTAGGCCGTAGATAAGACAATGATAAATATTTTATTTATTAAATTGGAATTTCGTGGAAAAAACCCTCCCGCTACACAATACCAGGAATTTTCCACTCCAACTTAAACTAAACATGAGTCCGCTTAAATTGTCCTATTGCTATTCTCTTCCCAATATTTATCCATTAAACAAATATTTAGCTAAGGAAATCATATGACCCTTGTCTCAAATGTCATTTCTGCTTCATTAGTACAGAGAGAAGAAACCTTAGGTTGCCCTAAACAATAAAATCAGCATTTATACAACAATTTGTACAATTTATGCAGATTAAATTAAGATGTTTTGTTCGCAAGGAAACATTAGTCATTGCAAAACGAGCCAAATTCCACAAGGCAGGTTAGATTTTTTACGGTGGCAACATAAAAAGGTAAATGAATTTCTAACAAGATTGCTTAGCATACTTCTGGAAATAACTTAGAATTTCTTTGAGTTACATGCGAAAAGTGGAATGTTAAGGACAACACAAGAATTTTATAAGAATTTTAATAACAACAAAGATGGCCAACAATCAAGCCATGGCAAGTGTTGTAGTTGGTCGGTTTGGTATTTGTGTTAATAATATCACAATTAGTTAAGAAAATTAATATGTGTCTCATTTTCCACGATACTGCCTAAAAATGTTAAGGTATATATGTATGGGGTTTCATTGCTCTTGTCGTATTTATGGACGGCCATTCTAAAAATATAGTTAAACATCCTCAAATACCTACGTTATGTGCGGCGGGCAGTATTCATTCAACCTTGTTATGAATTTACCTTTAACCTTCATCATTTTTAGATGTGACATATTTTTGTTGCGGATAACCGTAATCATTTTCTTCCGCAGTGATTAATGAATTTCAACAGATATGTAAATTAGTTTGAAAAATTTCTAACTTGACAGTTAACATTACAGAAATTACCAGATTTAATGAAAATATTAAACAAATTTTGACACTGACGAATAATTAAGATGTGGTGTATCTAGACAAAAAGTCATGAAACGTATTGTAATGAATGCACAACACTAATGTAAATTGTTTTAAGTTATAAAAAATATTACAACTGAGATGAAATTAAAAACTGGAAAAATCACAGAAGAAATCATCAGAAGTTAGGTCTACTTACAAATTTTTAAATTACTGATAAATTTTTAACATTTTGAAGTATGAATTACAAGGTTGACTTCAAGAAATGCAATAGAAGAAACAGGGATGCACACCACGAAAGAATTGTCATGACTTTTAGAGCTGCAATGCAGAAAGACATAAATTAGGATAAGGATTTCAAGTAGGTAAGAAATTTTGAAATCCGGAATCACATTTTCATACTTAAGGCAAAATAATTGAACACTACGCTGATTTGGATACACGCCTCGAAGTAAGCCAAAGACGAGGACATTAAGGATGCATTCATGACATTAAAATTGTTTCGGTATATGTTAATGCCAAAGTTGAAAGTCCTACACAATTACACCCTTAGTAGCGGATTCAGACTGATTAGTTTCGCGTCGTGAAGAAACATGATAGTGAGTGGACCCAGATTCCCGCATAGAGATATTCACAAGGTAACCTGAATAACTCCTGATCAAAAGACAAAAAACTATATTGATCATGTGGTACCCGTCATCGATGGAAGGCATGTCTGGAGCGTAGTTGACTTTCGTGTAATGAGCGGTGCAAATATTGACTGCACACAAGGTTAAATTGCAACCAATGGTAACGCGTGTTTGACGGAACGATACAATAGGAGATGAAACGCCTCTTCAGGCGGAAGGAGAGTCTTTGGGAGAAACGAGAGAGTCAGGATATTGAAAAGTAGAGGGATAGAGATGAATCCTAAAAGTTCTAACAAACGGAACAATGTTTTAGTCATCCTTCCTGCGATTTCCATCCACTTTATTACCGAAGAATTTTCGAGGTGCAAGAATTCGCTGTATTCGGACGCTGGTGACAAAGATACTCTCAAGCGACGTTGTTGACGTCTTAGTACATTTATCGAAGACTTCAACAACAGGTTCAAAGGCTATAAATACTGTCTTCTTGATCTCCTAAGCCATTCTCCTTAACCAAAATGTATTATGAAAACACGGAGAATAAATATGTTTACGACCCCCGCAAACGATATAAGGACCATGATTTAAGGATATGCACCTGGAATGTCCGAACTCTTTACAGAGATGGTGCCTCTATCCAACTGGCGGATGTCCTCGACAGATACAAGGCTGACATCACCGCCATACAGGAAATGAGATGGACGGGACAGGGATGCACACGACGAAAAAACTGTGACATCTTTTGCAGCTGCCATGCAGAAAGTCACGAATTTGGATGTGGTTTCATAGTCGGCAAGAGACTTCGACACCTGGTCTGGCGGTTTAACCCTGTAAGTGACCAAATAGCCACCATTCCCATCCGGGCGAAATATTATTACATCACGCTGATTTGTGTACACGCCCCGATGGAAGATAAAGACGATGAGATTAAAGATGCATTTTACGAGAGCCTAGAGGAAACATACGACCGCTGCCCTGGCCACGACATTAAAATTGTTCTGGGAGACTTTAATGCAAAAATAGCAAGGGCAGATGTTCTTGGTCCATCGATCGGTGAATTCAGCCTAGCATACCGACACGTCAGACAACGGGTTTAGGCTGGTTAGCTTCGCAGCGAGAAGGAACATGGTAGTGAGTGGAACCAGATTCCAGCACAAAGATATCCACAAGGCAACTTCGCTATCCCCCGATCAAAACACCAAAAATCATATTGATCATGTGGTAATTGATGGCAGGCATGCATCTAGTGTGTCATGGACGTGCGTGTGATCCGTGGTGCTAATATTGGCTCGGATCATTACCTGGTTGCACAAAATTGAGCAGAGCGAAAAACGCACGTAACCAAACACAAAGAAAGCTGGACATCGCGAAGCTGCAAACCCCACAGAGAGAGCTACTGCCTACTCCAACCAGCTCTTCCAACTTTTACGACACAAAGGCCCTACTTCTGACGTTCCCGATACACAGTGGCAGCATATTGCGCATTCCATGGCAACCGCCGCAACAACCGTGCTAGGATATGAAAAGCGGCGCTCAGACGAATCCTGGTACGATGAAGAATGTCGCATAGCGTCTGAGGAACAGGATGCTGCTTATAGGGCAACGCTACAGCCAATTGTAACCCGTGCTGTTAGGGAACGGCATAAGGAGAAAGCAAAACGGGCGAGACTGCTATTTAGGCGAAAAAAACGTCTGATGAAGGAACGGGAGAACGAGGATATAGAGCGATACAGGGATAGAGGTGAGGCGCGAAAATTTTACCAGAAAGTAAAAGCAAATGGATACGGTAATGGCCTCCCCACCTGTAAGGATAGTGATGGAAATCTGGTCACGGATATGCAGAGTGTGCTGCACATATGGAGAGAACACTTCCAGCAACTGCTGGTTTCAGAAGGCAGCGCAGTTATCACGCCAATTGTCGACGACGGCTGAGATTGCCCACCACCAAGTCAAGCCGAGGTAAGAAGAGCAATATCGCGGCTGAAAAACAACAAAGCAGCCGGTGTCCGGTGGCGAGGAGCTGATAACGAGCATGCACCAGCTCCTGCGCACGGCTTGGCTTAAAGAGTGCATGCCCGACGATTGGAATGTAAGCGTATTATGTCCTGGGCTGAATAAAGGTGATCCAAGTGTGTGCTCCAACTACCGCGGGATCAGCCTTTTACCCTTCGCATATAAGGTCCTGTCGAGTGTGCTATGTGAAAGACTAAAGCCAGTGTTATCCAACCTGATCGGGTTTTATCAGTGTGGCTTTAGACCTGAAAAATCAACAATTGACCAGATTTTCACACTTCGGCAAATCCTGGAAAAGACCAGAGAGACCTTTTCGTCGACTATAAAGCTGCCTTCGGCAACCCGATACTGCAGAAATTACTCGAAGCCATGGCTGAGTTTGGTATTCCAGCGAAGCTGATACGTCTTTGCGGAATGACGCTGACTGACACGAAGTCTTCAGTCAAGATTGCCAAGGACCTTACGAAGCCATTCTACACCAGACGAGGCCTAAAACAAGGCGACGGCCTATTGAGCGATCTCTTCAACATTGTGATGGAAATGATAATGAGAAAAGCTGCAGTAACACGAGTGGCACTATATTCAACAAAAGCCACATGCTACTCGCGTACGCTGATGACGTAGACATCATCGGTCGAAAACTTCGGGATGTGACTGCAGCCTTCTCAGGTATACAGAAGGAATCAGCGAAAATGGGCCTTACGGTGAACGAAGACAAAACGAAGTTATTAGTTTCAACGAACAAATAATCTACTCGTTTGGGAGACTGCGTGAACGTTGACAACTATAATTTCGAGGTGGTAGATAATTTTGTCTACCTAGGCTCCGCCATCAACAAACAAAATAATGACAGCCTAGAAATCCGGAGAAGAATCCTGATTGCAAATAAATGCTACTACGGACTAAGCAAGCGATTCAATGACAGAGCCCTCTTTCGACGAACAAAATTCCAGCTATACCAGATACTGGTTCTACCTGTCTTAATGTATGGCTCAGAATCCTGGGTTATGACACAAGCAGATGAATCGGTTCTGGCGGTATTCGAGAGAAAAATACTCCGTAAAATATATGGGCCCATCATCGTTAACGGAGAGTATCGGCGTCGTATGAATCATGAGCTGTACGAGCTGTACACTGACATTGACGTGGTCAAACGCATTAAGGTTCAACGGTTGCGTTGGCTAGGTCATGTTGTACGCATGGACGAAAATGCTCCAGCTCGAAAAGTCTTCGACAATGAACTCGATGGACGGCGCAGAAGAGGGAGTCCAAAACTCCGTTGGAAAGACCAGGTTACTGAGAACCTTTCAGAACTCGGTGTGACTAACTGGAGTAGAAGCGCAGAAGATCGAGACGCTTATAATATTTTTCTACTTGCGGTATATAATCCACTGGGATTGCATAGAAGTACCAGCTAAGTAAGTAATTAAGGTTTCGGTAAGCATTTTTTGGGTCTACCAGGATTTGTTGTACTGTGAATATTTGATTGGCACTGGGTGTCGGAAACATCAGCATTATGGGGTTTGTTATAAGTACTTAATAGAGTTGGCATTGGCTATCTCGGTGTTATGCAGCTTTGTCACGTTTTAGACTCTTTTGTTATATTGTTTTATTGTTTTATGGTATGAATATTTTTTTTTCGCAATATTCCACGTAAATCATACGCCACGGAGTACAACAGTTTTATTGTAACTGATTCAAAATAAACCCAGTTCAAAATCATTTGATAGAAAAGTGAAACTGTTGCTTATGTAGGGAAACTTTATTTGAACAGATTAAAGGAATTATAATTCTTAATTTTGTTAAAATTGCTTCAACTAAATCGGACTATTAGTTCTTAGGACAAAACGAATGATGCCGAACTTCTCCTTTTTGGGGTTACTTTCACGTGCAGTTCTCAGAATTGAGTCCCAAATCACTGAGTTGAAAAATGTTGTACTGTGTAAGTGATGATCCGAGTCAATGTTTGCATGCCTTTCACCACATACCACATGATCAATCTGGTTTCTTGGCTTTTGGTCAGGGGATATCCAGGCAGCCACTCACCCCCATGCATCTTGACGACGCTTGATTAACCACTCTAAATACGTTAGCGGATGTGTTGTTGTGTAGACTGAGTTTTCTGACTACTGAACCTATTTAAGCATCTCCCAGAACAATTTTAATGTCATGGGCAGTGCAGCGGTCATATAAAATATTTCTTCTAGCCACTGTTAGAAAATAACTTTAATGTTCTCGACTTTGTCTTCCTTCGGGGCGAGTACATAAGCCACCGTGACGTAAAAATATGTTACCTTGTTGGGGGTAGTGGCTATTCGGTCACTTATTTTTGCTCTAAGCCTCGTTTCCCGTTGGTTGCTCATCCATATTGCGTGTGTGCAATGAGATCAGGAAATTGATTTCGCTTTTGCCCATATTCATCATCAGTTCCAAGCTTTCCCCCTTTCGCTTCTATGCGTTCCATTTCGCTCGGCTTGTTTTGTCATTCAATTTGCCGTTTACCAGGGCCAGGCCATTAAGGAAAGGCGTTTGCAAGTACATACATATCATTAAATTATGGTCCTTACAAACTTTTCAGGGGTCGTCAACCCATCATTACTTTTGGGAAAATCTTTAACATATTGTCCTATACTATTTAGCTCAATGACGAAAAACACTTTCCTAATTCCCTAAACTCGTTTCAATTATCTCCACTCACCAAATAAGGCATTCATCAAAAGCAACACATTTTGTAAACAATAAAGCAATTAGTAAACAATCAATGTATTTTTTTATCAACTTCGTGCAAAAACTTTTTCAATAACTTCTGCCTCATCGCCCTTATCAGCCGACAAAGCAAAAAATATCTCCAACGCCCCCAAATATTGCAAATAAATTAAAAGTCTGAGTAAATCTCTAATAAGCCAGAAATTGACTAACGGACTTTTATATCCCTCCATCTATATCCGCAGATGTTTTTGTTTTGTGCCGTTAAAAGCAAAACGCTTAGAAAATAAATTATTATATTTGTATTTGAAGGAAATGTGAACAAGAACTCTATTTGCATTGCAATAATTGGTAAGACAGAAAAAAAACACATAACGAAAAACAAAATAATATCCACAACCTCCAGTCATGGTCTGCAATCGAGACGCACACACCACACACGCACCCATACTTATACATTTAATAAGAAATATTTTCACGCTTCTTTGGAAAAGTTTCCATTTCCATATATTTTTATTATGTTATTTAGAGAGACACCTCCGTGAATAAAGCACGAGACGAGCTGACGAACTGATAGAAAAACAGACCGAGAGGGAGAATGAGAGAGAGAAGGGGAGAAAGTGATAAAAAACAATAAAATCCTTATAACCGCCTCTTAGAGACAAAATATGATATCAACGCCCCAGCGTATACAGCTCATAGTGGTGGAAGCTACACGCACCCACGCACACACGCTTTCTCGCCCACACAGGGCAATGGGGTAACTGTGGGGCTTAGGACGACAACGTTCGTCGTACTTTTTGTATAATATTTGCATGGCTAATGAAGTGTTAGTCCGCACTCTGGGCAAAGTATGTACGTTCGCTGGCCCTCCTCAGATAGCTGATGGTGCTGTTGACATCAGGTCAGGTCTGGGTCGGGGCCTGCGATTTGCTGTTGTTGTTGCTATTGCTATTATTCTTGCTCTTGGTATGTATTATTATTGTTGTGTTGTAACATTTCGTATTGTTGTTGCAATATTTTCATTACAATAACACAGTCTATCAATGCTGTGGCTGATGACTTTAGGGGGCTGGGAGAGAGAACGGGTGGCAAGACCGTTTGACTTTAATAATTTTGTTTGCTTTAATATTGTGTTGAGGCTATTTTATTTTTTCGTTCTTTCTAAATTATCATAACAATTGGGGGGCGGGAGACAACCAAGGAAATCTGTTTCACTTTCGTTACGTTTTTGTTTATTGTATTTCTGGTATTGACCCAAACTTATTTAGAAATTTACGTGTCACTCGCAAACTTTGGATTAAATTATGATTATTTTTGTTTGCAATTTTGTAGCACGTCTCGCCTTTTGTGTTTATTAAATAGTGAGTTAGGTGTGGAGTACCCTACAGTGCCGTCGATTTGATCGATGAAGTGTAGGTGAGAAGCAGTGCAAGTAATTTAAGAAATTTTTATACGTGAGTTTCTTCACTTGGGTAATAAACATTCCAAGGACCTTTTCTCTTTATAATTATCGTTAGTATTGAGTATATTCTACTAGGACTTTTTTACTTTACTCTGAAATTTCACCTGGAAAAGCATATTTTGTATTTAAATGTAAGTTATAGCCTTCTGAGTTCGGGAAAAATATAAACAAAATTGTTTTACATGTTTGTATGTATGGGTTGAAACCAGAGCTGTAAACTCAAGTACAAGTAATCATTACCTACCATGTTCGAAAGTATTTAAAAGTTAACTACAATTCTAATTACATGAGGAATTGGAATTGAAACTAAAAGTCTCAACTACACAGGTAATTGTACTTGAAAGTAATGATTCCTAATTACTTTTCAATTAGCTCAATTACTTTTTAATTACAAGGAATTGAAAGGAATTGACGGAATTGGGAGGAATGGGAAGGAATTAAGAGGAATTGCTGCTATCAGCTGTCATCAAATAACATGTGAAGTGTATGTAAACATAGCAGTGTGACGTCACAAAGAGAAAAGGAGAGTGGGAGCAATATATTTTAACATAACGGACCTTTCCACATTTCAGCAATTCCTCTAAATTCCTTCCAATTCCACCCAATTCCGTCAATTCCTTTCAATTCCTTGTAATTAAAAAGTAATTGAGCTAATTGAAAAGTAATTAGGAATCATTACTTTCAAGTACAATTACCTATGTAGTTGAGACTTTTAGTTTCAATTCCAATTCCTCATGTAATTAGAATTGTAGTTAACTTTCAAATCCTTTTTAGATGTACTTGTATTTGTAATTGAGCAGTAATGAGTACAAATTGTAATGATTAGTTTACAGCTCTGGTTGAAACCAATGAGTTTATCGCATATTGCCATAGAAATTGTTAAGACCTCAATAGATTTTCCCTATTTAGCGCAAAATAACAGTATTGTCTATTGATGGTGTAACTCAAACTTATAATCTGTTGGATAAAGTATTTAGATATGAAATCAATTCAGATTGGGATTTAAGTGATAGCGATGTTGTCTTGTTAGATAATTTGTACCCAGCCCGGTATAAGATGATCGCGAACTTTTAGTATACGCTCGGCAAGTATTGATGTGGCCTATGACTGCAATGACAGATTTCGAAACACAGGTCGATTTAAGATAATCGGGGTCTTTACGAATTGGTAGATTTTATGTGATCGGGGACTCTATACTATAAGCTGTAGAGGTCAGATAAGTCAGGGTCGTTTCGGTTCTCAGGATCGCGGTAATTAGGACCCTTTGGCAACTCAGCAGCGTACCATCAGTACGATCATTCCGTGTTTGTCAGCGATTACGATTAACATCAGAAGTACGTGGTCGGCTTTATAATGAGAAGAAGAGGAAGATGAAACGCCTGTACAGGCAGAAAAGCGTTTGCGGAAGAAAATAGAGAGCCAGGATATCGAAAGCTACAGGGATAGAGGTGAAACCCGAAATTTGTACCAAAAGGTAAAATGCAAAGGTTTTGGAACAAGGAACCCCACATGTAAGGACAGTGACGGAAATCTGGTCACGGACACTCAGAATCTGCTGTAAATATGGAGGGAACACTTTCGATCTCTACTCGTTCCCGAAGACAGCATAAGAGACGAAATCACACCAATCACTGATGACGGAGTAGATTGTCTACCACCGAGTCAAAACGAGATCAGCACGGCGGTTGCACGTCATAAAAAAGCAAAGCTGCGATAGCCGATGGACTGCCGGCTGAGGTTTTTGAATCCGGCGGCGATGAGCTGGCAACATGCATTCACCAGCTCATAAACATAATTTGGCTCATGGAATGCATGACCGAAGTTTGGAATCTGAGTGTTCTATGTCCTGTGCATAAGAAAGGCGATCCAAGTGTGTGTACCAACTATCGCGGGATTAGCCTTTTACTTATCGCATACAAGGTCCTGTCTAGTGTGTTATGTGAAAGACTAACGTCCAGACTGGCGAACCTGATTGGACCTTATCAATGTGGCTTTAGACCACGACCGACCAGAAATTCAACCTACGATGAATCCCGGAGGAGTCACAAGGAATGCGGATCGACACCGACCATTTGTTCATCGACTTCAAAGCTGCATTCGACTGTCCGAAACGACAGAAATTGTTAAATGCTATGGCACAGTTTGGTATCCCCGCGAAGCTAATACGACTTTGCGTGGTGACACTGATTGACACGAAGCACTCAGTGAAAGTAGGCAAAAATCTGAGAGCTTCAGACAAGACAATAGTCAGCTATGCGATTTCTTAAATATCATAATGAAGATGATCATGCGCGGGCTAAAGTAAACACGACTGGTACTATATTCAACGAAAGTCACATGCTGCTAGCGTATGCCAATCATAAAGATATCATTGGCCTTGGATATGCGGGATGTAACTACGGCATTTCAAGTATAGAAAAGCAGTCGCCAGAAGTGAAATACAGCCACATGTTGCTCGCGGGTTTCAATGGTATTAATATAATTGGCCGACAATTGGGTTATGTTACTGCGGCCTTTTCAGGTATGAATAAGCAGTCGTCAGAAGTGTCATACAGCTGCAGTAAACCCGACTTGTACAATCTTTAACAAATGTCGTATGCTGCTCGCGCATGTCGATAATATAGATACCAATGGCCGACGTCCGCGGGATGTTACTGCAGCCTTTTCAAGCATTACTAATCAGTTGGTAGAAGTGGTTCTGGTGATAAATATTACCAAAGCCAAGTTATTTCTGTTAGCGAACAAAAAGTCCACTCGTCTGAGACGCTGCGTGAACGTTGGCAACAGTGGTAGATGATTTAGCTTACCTTGGCTCCACCATAATCAAAAATAATAATGTCAGTCTATAAATCAAGAGACGAGAATTGCTCGCAAACCGATGCTACTATGCACTAAGCAAGCGTTTTAATGATAAAGCGCTCTAACGATGAACAAATATATAACTCTACCATACACTGATCCTACCTGTCTTCCTCTACAGCGCGGAATCCTGGGTAATAGCATAAGCAGATCAATCTATTCTGGGATTCTTCGAGAGAAAAATACTTCGCAAAATATATGGACACATGATCGTTAACCGCGAGTATCATCGCCAAATGAACCACGATCTTTATAAGCTGTACAATAAGCTGTATTCGGGCGCGTTTAAATACGCCAAATGCGCTGACTTGGTCACGTTGTACAAATGGATAAAATGTTTCCAGTTCGAAAGGTCTTCGTCAATAAACTCGATTGGCGGCGCAGGAGAGGGCGATCAAAACATCGTTGAATGTACCAGATGAAAGAGCTGTTATCCACACTTGGTGTGACTAACTATTTACGGAGCACAAAAGACCGAATTTCTATTGCTGCTGCAAATTAAGAAAAAAAGACGTCGTCAGCTTGGTGATTCGGGTTTGGTCCGCGTTCAGGTTTATATCAGCAAGTGATGATTGTTGACTCTGGTTTGTCAGTGGTTCGGGTTAATGTCAACAATTCAGACGGGTATTGGTTATTCGGGTTGGGTTGATGATTCATGTTTAAATCAGCAATGTGACGTCATCTTAATGAATCGGTTTAGACGGTGGTTCAGGTTTATATCAGTTGTATGTTGGTAATTCAGCTTCGTATCCGCAACTCAGGATCGTGTTGATGACTTGTATTTTTAAGCAAATCGACTTTTGAAACTCGTGGTTGTATCAATGATTCGGCATTCGTCGGTAAATCAGTTTGGTATCCGCAAATCAAGGTCGTGTTGATGACTTGCAAATCGAGTTGTGCAACTCATGGTTGTATCTATTCCAATTTCGCGACCAAATTAATAATCTTACCCGACGGAGTGTTAGTATCAAAAATGCTATCTTGTACCAGACTAAAATTTGTGCAAACGTCGAGTCGGCATAACCAACAGGAGTTGAATTCAACAGACCGAAGTCCAATTTAACAGGCCGAAGACCGATTCAACAGACCGAAGTTCGATATAACAGACCAAAGTCCGATTTGACAAACTAATGTTTGATTCAACAGACCGAAGTTCGATTTTACAGACCGAAGTTCGATTCAACAGACCGAGGTCCAATTTAACAGACTGAAGTCCGATTCAACACACCGAAGTCCGATTTAACAGACAGAAGTCCAATTCAATAGACCGAAGTTCGATTCAACAGACCGAAGTCCGATTTTACAGACCGAAGACCGATTTAACAGACCCAGGACCAATTTAACAGACCAAAGTTCGATTGAACAGACCAAAAGCCGATTAAATAGACCGAGGTCCAATTTAACAGACTGAAGTCCGATTTAATAGACCGAAGTCTGATTTAGCAGACCGAAGTCCGATTCAACAGACCGAAGTCCGATTCAACAGAGCGAAGTCAGATTTAACAGACCGAGGTCCAATTCAACAAATCAAAGTAGGATTCAACAGAGAGAAGTTCTATTCAACAGACCGAAGTCAGATTTTACAGACCGAGGTCCAATCCAATAGACGGAGGTCCAATTTAACAGAGCAAAGTTCGAAATCCGATTGAACAGACTTAAGTCTGATTTAACACACCGAAGTTTGATTTAATAGACCAAAGTTAATAGACCGAAGTCCGATTCAACAGATCGAAGTCAGATTTAACAGACCAAAGTTCGATTAAATAGAACGAGGTCCATGTTAACAGACCGAAGTCCGATTTAACAGACCGAAGCCCGATTCAATACACCGAAGTTCGATTTAACAGACCGAAGTCCGATTTAACAGACCGAGGTCCAATTCAATAGACGGAGGTCCAATTTAACAGACCAAAAATCGATTTAACTGACCGAAGTTCCACTCAACTGACCGAAGTCCGATTCAACTGACAGAAGTCCGATTGAACCGACTTGATTTAACAGATCAATGTTTGATTCAACTAACTAAAGTCCGATTCAACAGACAGAAGTCCGATTCAACAGTTTGAAGTCCGATTGAACAGACCAAAGTCCAATTAAATAGACCGAGGTCCAATTTAACAGGCCGAAGTCCGATTTAACAGACCGAAGACCGATTCAACAGACCGAAGTCCGATTTAACAAACCGAAGCCCAATTCAACAGACCGAGGTCCGGTTCAACAGACCGAAGTCCGGTTCAACAGATCGAAGTCCGATTGAACAGACCAAAGTCCGATTAAATAGACCGAGGTCCAATTTAACAGACCGAAGTCCAATTTAACAGACTGAAGTGCGATTCAACACAACGAAATTCGATTTAACCGACCGAAGTCCGATTTAACAGACCGAAGTCCAATTCAATACACCGAAGTTCGATTCAACAGACCGAAGTCCGATTTTACAGACCGAAGACCGATTTAACAGACCCAGGACCAATTTAACAGACCGAAGTTCGATTCAACAGACCGAGGTCCAATTTAACAGACCGAAGTCCGATTCAACAGACCGAAGTCCGATTCAAAAGACCGAGCTCCAATTTAACAGACCGAAAACCCGATTCAACATAACGAAGTTCAATTTACCAGACTGAAGGCAAATTCAACAGACCGAAGTCCGATTCAACCGACCGAATTCGAGTTAAACAAATGGAATTTGGGTTAAACCAACAAAAGTTTGTTGAAGAGACTGAAGTCCGATATAACAAAAGAATATTTCTTTCGATAAATTATTGCCCTAAGAAAGTCTGGGGAGATCTGGTATAGTGCAACTTAGCAATAAACTTCACTGCAGTAGCAACCAACGAATCTACCAAGCAAATTACTCGATGCAATGAGAATTACATTGCATCACACTGCATCGATTGACACTTTTCCTTGTGATATAGATTCCTTAGTGTGTTTGGTTGGGTGTTGGTCGTTGCACTCATTCGCTGCTCATGACGATTGCCGAATTTGTCGCTGGTGGTAATAGCGTGCATTGCCGATGCGTCGTTTGCGGCGGTCGTGTGAGCGAAGGTATTAGCGTTTGCGCTTAAAGTTGAATTACACTATGCAACAATATGAGGGCCATTTTCTCGGGGGTGAACGAAACTAATATAAAACGATAGCATTTGACTCCAGTAACAAAACTTTAACTCAATTTTTCTCTACTAAGTCACAATATTTTTAACAGTAGTTTGAAATTTGTTTTTTTTTTTTGGTCCAAAGTCGAATCAAAGAATATGAAAAATTAGGTGTAAAAATATTTTTTCTCGCGTACGCTGATGACGTAGACATCATCGGTCGAAAACTGCGGGATGTGACTGCAGCCTTCTCAGGTATTCAGAAGGAATCAGCGAAAATGGGCCTAACGGTGAACGAGGACAAAACGAAGTTATTAGTTTCAACGAACAAAGAATCTACTCGTTTGGGAAACTGCGTGAACGTTGACAACTATAATTTCGAGGTGGTAGATAATTTTGTCTACCTAGGCTCCGCCATCAACAAAGCAAATAATGTCAGCCTAGAAATCCGAAGAAGAATCCTGCTTGCAAATAAATGCTACTACGGACTAAGCAAGCGATTCAATGACAGAGCCCTCTCTCGACGAACAAAACTCCAGCTATACCAGATACTGGTTCTACCTGTCTTAATGTATGGCTAAGAAGCGTGGGCAGATGAATCGGTTCTGGCGGTATTCGAGAGAAAAATACTCCGTAAAATATATGGACCCATCATCGTTAACGGAGAGTATCGGCGTCGTATGAATCATGAGCTGTACGAGCTGTTCACTGACATTGACGTGGTCAAACGCATTAAGGTGCAACGGTTGCGTTGGCTAGGTCATATTGTACGCATGGACAAAAATGCTCCAGCTCGAAAAGACTTCGACAATGAACTCGATGGACGGCGCAGAAGGGGGAGACCAAAACTCCGTTGAAAAGACCAGGTTACTGAGAACCTTACAGAACTCGGTGTGACTAACTGGAGAAGAAGCGTAGGAGATCGAGGCGCTTATAATATTTTTCTACGTGCGGTATATAATCAACTGGGATTGCATAGAAGTACCACTAAGTAAGTAAGTAAATAAGTAAGTAAGTGTAAAAATACATTGAGTATAGTTTATGTCTATGGAGACATATATTTAAATTTTCCTGGAAATATTTCTTTGGAACATTTTAACCTTTTAGCGCCCACACGTATGGGACGATTTAGGCCCAATTTTGAAAAACAACTTAAAAGTCCACTTTGGAGAAAAATTAAAATTTCGTCCACTTTGGAGAAAAATTAAAATAAAATTTCGACGTTGTGGAGCGAATTGGAGTTTAAGGTTTTTGAGGTCGAATGCTATCGATTGATATTGCTTCGGTTCACCCCCGCAAAAATGTGTTGCACGGTGTTATTTCAATTCAATGACAAATGAAGGTTGTAGGTGGCCGATCGCATGGTTGAAGTTGTTGCCGATTGGGTTGCTTGGTGATATTCATGTCTAAGGATGAGGATATAAAAACATTTTAAAGAGTGCCCAAGGGGTCGACCAGACCTATAGAACAGTCTCAATTAGCTTTGTTTTGCCCAGAGTATGGGTTCATCCATATAAATGTTTAATTTTTATCAAATTTCGTTTTTAGTACGATATATAAATTGTAAATATCATTCAATGTTGGACACATACACCAATTCGAAAGATAAGATTTGTTGAAATTAGAAGTGACCAACCTGTTAGATTGCAAAAAATGTACGTCGTAACAAATGTTCCTGTTAATAACATAGTTACAATAAACATTTTATATAAAACACAATAACTCTGACTTTTTCCCATGGAATGTATCATATCCTTGTACATTGTTTTGATATGTAAATTGCGTACATTTATTTTTCGTCGTCGTTGCTTTTGGTTTCGTCCCATAGTTCTGCCCGTTTTTCTTTCTCATTTAAATATTAGTGGTGCCTTTTTTTTTTTTGGGTAGATGTCACGCAAATTTGTGTTCATTCGTTTGTCAAAAGGGTCATTATTTAATCTCTGTTTCTTGCTGTCGTCGTTATTGCTGCCACCAGCGTCAGAGTGTTTATAATGTTGTTGTTGTGTTGTTTGTTGTTTTTCCATTTGGCTTTGAAATGAAATTGTCCATTTTTCATTCAATTTTTGTAATGAATAATGAACGCCAATGGTTTTCATTGTTAACAGCGCCAAAGTTGTGTTGTTATACTTTTCGCGTTGAAATTGATTGGTCAGGTTAAATATGGTGAGCTGGTAATAATTTTTGTTACGTCAGTTTATATAAATTTTGTGCAATTTTTTTAATCTTAAAGGAGTTTAGAATTATATTAGGAATTTGTTATAAAAACGTTTTTTTTTGTGAAGGAGTTGCTACAGTCGTTGATAAACATACGCCACCATATGACAATATAACAAAATTGCCTAAAACGTGACAAACTGACTAACTTCAAATCGTAATTAAATTATTATGGCATGTAACTTGACATGGCGAAAAACGTACGTAATCAGGCACAACGAAAGCTGGACATCGGTAAACTGCGGACCACAGAGGTAGAGGACGCCTACTCCAACCACCTAACTCAACTGCTGCGGAATGCTCCAACCCCTGATAATATAACCTCGCGCTGGCAATATATAGCCGACTCCATAGAACGGACTGCGAGAAGCGTACTTGGGTACTCAAAGCCATCTCAAGAAGATGCCTGGTACGATGATGAATGTCGCAATGCCACGAGCGAGACGGATGATGCATACAGGGCAAAACTGCAGCCAATGGCAACGCGAGCTGTTCGTTAACGGCACAGGGAGAATAGACGAGAGGCAACTCGTCTTTTTAGAAGAAAAAAGAAGGAGCTGAAGAAGAGGCAGGATGAGTGCACTGTGTTGCTCCGAAGGAGAGGAGTAAGCCCGAAAATTCTACAAGAGAGTTAAAGCTAGAATGCGTGGAACAGGGTTGCCCTCCTGCAAGGACAGCGATGGTCAGCTAGTGACGGACCCGGATAACGTTCTGAAGATATGGAGAGATCACTTTAGAAATTTACTGGATACTGACACCACTCCAGAAGACCCCGCTCCAATCCATGACGATGGTATTAACTGTCCACCTCCGAGCCAGAGCGAGATACGTATGGCCATCTCCCGTCTTAAAAACAACAAAGCTGCTGGAGCCGATGGTCTCCCTGCTGAATTGTTTAAGGCTGGCGGGGAGGAGCTGATTAGGAGCATGCATCAGCTCATGGAGAACATCTGGCAAGAGGAGAGCATGCCCGGGGATTGGAGTCTCAGTCTGTTATGTCCCATATAAAAGAAAGGGGATCGTAGTGAATGTAAGAACTATCGTGGAATAAGCCTATTACCAATTGCGTACAAGGTCCTTTCAAGCATATTGTGTGAACGTCTAAAGCCAATTGTAGAAAAACTAATTGGACCATATCAGTGCGGCTTTAGACCTGGCAAATCTGCGACGGATCAAATATTCACCTTACGACAAATCCTGGAAAAAACCCATGAAAAGCAGATCGACACCTACCACCTCTTTGTCGACTACAAAGCTGCCTTCGACTCTCCGATAAGGAATAGGCTTTATGAGGCTATGTCTGGGTTTGGTATTCCTGCAAAGCTAATTCGACTTTGCAGATGTACCTTAGAAAACACCAAATCCTCGATTAAGATTGGTAAAGATCAGTCTGAACCACTCAACGCGGAAAGAGGTCTCAGGCAGGGCGATAGCCTGTCCTGTACACTATTTAATATAGTTATGGAGAAGGTGATGAGAAAGCCTGGTGTCAACATGTCTGGCACCATATTCCACAAAACCCACATGCCACTAGCCTACGCCGATGATATAGATATCATTGGCCGAAATCTGCGGGACGTTACTGCAGTCTTCTCATCCCTAGAAAAGGAGTCGGCAAAAATAGGTTTAGCGGTCAACGAGGACAAAACAAAAATAATGATTTCGACGAACAAAGAGTCCTCTCGATGGGAACGCAGCGTCAACGTTGAAAATTATTGATTTGAGGTAGTAGATGAGTTTACCTACCTCGGATCTTCCGTCAATAAGAAAAATAATGTCAGCCAAGAAATTAAGCGGAGAATAGTACTAGCCAATAGATGTTTTTACGGACTTCGGCAGCACTTTAGAAATACCACCCTATCTCGGAATACTAAGAAACAGCTTTACCAGGTGCTAATCTTACCCGTTCCTTTGTATGCTGCCGAATCATGGGTGCTTACGACAACGGACATACAAAACCTGGGAGTATTCGAGAGAAAAGTACTCCGAAAAATTTATGGACCTATCTGTGTCGACGGCGAGTTTCGCCATCGGATGAACCATGAGCTGTATGAGCTTTACCACGACATCGACGTAGCTAAAAGAGTCAGAATGCAACGACTACGATGGCTGGGTCATGTTGCCAGGATGGATGTAAATACTCCAGCGAGAAAGGTGTTTGAAAGCGAACCTGAAGGACGGCGCAGAGCAGGGAGACCCAAACTCCGTTGGAAGGACCAAGTGGTAGGCGACGTGCCCCCATCTGGTAGGACTAACTGGAGAACACACGCACAAGACCGAAGCGTGTGAAATTCTTTAGTACTTCAGGCCTCAAACTTATGAACCATGTTTGTAAGTTGTAATGGGCCACTTAAGTAAGTAAGTAAGTAACTTGACAAAACAAATGTTGCAGAACTTCTTCTTTTGGGGCTACTTTCAGGTGCAATTGTCAGAATTGAGTCCCAAAATCATGAGTTGTACTGTGTAATACGTTGTTATCAGCTAATATGAACTCACCTGCATGATAGTCATTTGATACTAGAATTGATAATAGTTAATTGAAGTTTATTTTGTAACTTATGGCATGTAACTTGACAACACGAATGAATGCGAACTTCTTCTTTTTGTGGCTACTTTCACGTGCAGTTCTCAGAATTGAGTCCCAAATCAATGAGCTGAAAAATGTTTTACTGTGTTATAACCAGGGCGACCAATTTTCAGCATATGCTGAATACTGCTGATGCTGCTTAATTTGACGATTTCAAGCGATCTTGCTTATTTAAAAGGTTTGTGCTTTTTTATGCTGTTTTTGCCCTTATTTAAATTTTTGATAGAAATATGTTTCTATCATTTAAAAATGCTCACATATGACAAGCCCTTGCGGTTCATAAAAATATGACAGTTAGTATTAAATTTGCAAGCTATCCTCCTATTTAACACACAGCCTGTGTTCAAGATTTTGTAACAGCTCTGTTTTTATCGATAGCTTAGATCGTTCGATTCTTTATATTCCTATTTTTGTTTCCCCTTCACACTCTATATCGTTGTACTCAATGTGAATTTAGCAAGGTGTATGCAAAGACGAATTGGTTGTACTTTAGCGAAAAAGGACTTGCTAGTAAATGTGTATACTCAATCTGATGGAACGTGTTTGTTTTTATATGTGGAAATTTTTTTGCAAACCAGCGATAAGGTTTCACCTTTGAAAATTTAACCAGTACAAAAATTTCAGGTAAACTGACTGATAAATACCATCACCCAATAAAAGATATTGTTTTAATTAATTAAATAGATTTTTAATTAAAATAAAATTACTTATGTATTATTTTTTGTCTGCATGTAGAGCAAAAACGTAAAAAATTTAACCTATTTGTACAAAAGGTACAATTAGGGGCAGCACAACGTGTCTTATTTCTTTTTTAATAAATCAACGTTAAATGACAAAATTTGTCTGAATTCAATGTACATACAAAAATTATATGTATGTAAAAGGGGAAATATTGGTTATTTGTATGGGAGGTACCAAAAGGGGTGTGTCAAATAGTTAGGCTCTTCGCGGTTTCGCCTCCTATCGCAACATAAATTTATCGACCAATTTTCATTACCCCCCAAGTGTCCGTTTGGAAGTTATGAAAGCCAGCCAGACAGACGGACATAGCTCAATCGTCTTAAAAAGTCCTGAAACGAATTTGGTTTTAAGATACTTGGGGTCTAACTCGTCTCCTTTAATGCGTTACACTTTTTTTCGTATCAAATGATATATACCCTCATCCCTAAGGGTGATGCTGATTAGTGCTTAATTGTAATCGTGACATTGACCAAGGTATAATCTCACTTTAAGATATTTTTTTTTTTGGTTTGAAAATTACATTTTATGTATGAATACCCGACTGAATAAATTTGTTAATTTACTTTTTGTTTTTTTATTACTTCTTTAATAGATGTGATATTGGTTTTTGTTTGTTATTCAATAAATAAAAAAATTAATAAATGCTGAATATATAATTTATCGTGCTTATTTCAAGGGTTTTTCATGCTTTTTTAAGTACTGAAAACCGTTTTTTCGTGCTGAAAAATGGTCGCCCTAGTTATAACCTAAAAACTGTATTGAGGCTACAATACATCTAAAATATGTGTATCAATTGTACTGCGAATATGCGTGTTGAGCACATATAGCTAAAAGCTTTAACAAAAGAACTACGTATATTTTAATTCTTCGATGCCAAATTTTCTCGAATATTTCATTAAATTTTAAAACAACAGTTATTATGTTCATCCCCTTTTGAATATCTTCTTATAAACTATAGTACTTCCCTAAAGTATATCTATCAGATATCTAAGCATTTGTCAATTACAATAACTAACAAAGAAATTGCACCAAAATAACTGGAAACATTTACAAATTTGAGATAACGAAACACAAGAATACTTTAAATTAAGTACAGTACCAACATCAACATCCATAAGGAAGAGAGAGAGAGAGAGAGAGAGAGCCAACAAAGCAACAAATCTGACTCTGATACGATAACCAACCAGTATTGCAATGAATATAAGTACGTTAAAATGCTAAACAATAGAGAATGGAGCAAGACAATAAAAAAAAACGGAGTTACTAAACACAGGGGTTAGAAATTTAGACAAAGACAACAACAACAGTAACGGCAACAACTGGTGATACTTAATCTTAATCTACTGCTGCACCACTACCAATGCACAGAGTCGTCACTACTTGTTGTCACTGCTACAGCTGGGATTTGATGTTAGGGTATAGTGGGAGTAAAGGTATGTATATTAGTATATAGAGTAAAACTCCTATAGTGCAGCAATAGTGATGCAAGTGTATACCGATAGTAGAGAGGGTGTTAGAAAACTAACAACTAAACGAAACAATATAGTTAAAACAGCAGCGAGATGTCTATAAACGGGTAAAAGAGGTAACAGTGAGAATAATATAGAATGTGGGCACATATGCATGAATGTATAACAGAGGATATAGTATGGCTAGGTTGGTACAACATTTACACTGTACAACACCAAATAATCATCAGTCTTTCCATTATAGTTAAAACCTCACCCTTACGAGAAAAGCCGCAAAACATTACAGGTGACGTGGTAGACCCTGATTATTTTAAAACCACATTCGTTTAAGGACCTGTTATAGAATCTAACCATTAATTATCCAAAATATTAACAATGGAATCGTAAATGGGGAGAATAGCCGATTCCTTCTGGTATCTTCCATACAAATTTACCTATTTTGGAAAATCATGATATGTATCACACATAACCACCAAACGTACCACTGTAGGATATTTGATTTTAGTCAGTTTTATAACCTTGTAATTGTATTGGACCGGCTGTGGCAAAGTGGTTAGAACATGCGACTACTATGCAGGAGATCCGAGGTTCGATTCCTGGCTCCAGACATTTACATTTTTCTTTTATTGCCGGCCTTCTCGATGTTGTCGACAGCAACTTCGCAGTATAAGTGTCGATTCTATTGGCATGTCTAGTAGAAGCTACTCAAACAGTGACGTTCGCATTCCTTGATAAACATGTAGTACCTTCTTTGGGAAATTAAAATTTCTCCCCTAATTCCCAAACTGACATTTGGAGGACATTCAAATTTGGACAGTTTATTTAAGTTTAACTAACAAACAAACTCCCGGAAAACCAAAACCTTTGCCACAGCCCTTCTGGTACCTTCCATAGAAATGACCGAATTCCCCTCTTAGTTTTACATATATATTTTTTTTATATGATCACTCATTTCAGTCATATATTCACGTAAGATGTAAGCTTATTAAAATTTAAGTTAGGAAAGGATATGATCTATATCGGGCGAACCCTTCCATACACAATTGTGAAAAAATTAGGATGATTCTAATGATGATCTTCAGTTTTATTATCATCTAATTGTAGTCCCATTGCTAGAACTCCGAAACGTTTGCCACACCCCTTTTATTACCTCCCATATAAATGATCGAATTTACACTCATAGCTATGCATTAGGCTGGCATCGAAAATTCAACTTTGGCTTTCGGTAATGTTCAAGTGGAATATTGTAAATGTTGTTAAGAAATTGCTGTGTTCAAAATTTGAGCAAAATCGGTCAACACTAAGCCGTGCCACAAAGAGGTCAAAGTTCGAGTCTACATATATGAAAATAATTTTGTCTTTGTTAGCTTGCCCTCTTAAGTACTGTAAAGACTCGAAAACGTGTGGTCGGTGGTTGGTATAGGGTACTTTGATTTTTGATATGTTAAGAAGCGTGGCCCCGCCCATTAAACCTTATTTTTAGACAGCAATATCTGGAGGACCGTTCGTCCAATCTCTAAATACATTCGTGGCCCAGCAAAAAATTGGCGGGATTGGAAAAGTAGGCGTGGTAAAAAACTTAAAACTTTAAACGTATCTGTATCTGATGACCTATAAGAGGTATAAAGCTGATATTTGGTATGTGTTGGTGGTACAGTATAAATTACAGACATCGTACTGAAAATTTCAATATTTGTATATTACATATTTGCGAGAAAACCAGCCCATTTTCGCTGATTCCTTCTGTATCCTGAGAAGGCTGCAGTCACATCTCGCAGTTTTCGACCGATGATGTCAACGTCATCAGCGTACGCGAATAGCATGTGGCTTTTGTTGAATATAGTGCCACTCGTGTTTCTCAATTTCATCTCCATCACTATGTTGAAGAGATCACACGATAGGTCGTCGCCTTGTTTTAGGCCTCGTCTGGTACAGAATGTAAGGTCCTTGCCAATCTTCAATCTCCAATAACACTGGATTTAGTCTTTCACATAGCACACACGACAGGACCTTATATGCGATGGGTAAAAGACTGATCCCGCGGTAGTTGGAGCACACACTTGGATCACCTTTTTTCAGCACAGGACATAATACGCATACATTCCAATCGTCGGACATGCACTCTTTAAGCCAAACCGTGCGCAGGAGCTGGTGCATGCTCGTTATCAGCTCCTCGCCATCGGACTTAAAGAGCACTGCGGGCAGACCGTCGGCACCGGCTGCTTTGTTGTTTTTCAGCCGACTTATTGCTCTTCCTACCTCGGCTTAACTTGATGGTGCGCAATCTAAGCCGTCGTCGACAATTGGCGTGATAACTTCACGTACGCTGCCTTCTGGAACCAGCAGTTGCTAGAAGTGTTCTCTCCATATGCGCAGCACAGTCTGCGTATCCGTGACCAGATTTCCATCATTGTCCTTACAGGTGGGGAGGCCATTACCGTATCCATTTGCTCTTACTTTCTGATATATTTTTAGGGCCTTACCTCTATCCCTGTATCGCTCTATATCCTCGTTCTCCCGTTCCTTCATCTGACGTTTTTTCGCCTAAATAGCTGTCTTGGTTAGAACACGCGACTACCATGCGGGAGATCACAGGTTCAACTCCTGGCTCCAGTCAGCTTAAAAAAGAAAAATAATTGTTTCTTTCATTGTCGGCTCCCCTCGAATGTTGTCGACAGCAACTTCGCAGTATTAGTGTCGAGTCAATCGGCATGTCTAGAAAGAGCTTCTCAAATAGTGACGTTTGCATTCGTCGATAAACAAGTAGATGCCGGTAGTTGTGAATCTAAAAATAGAAAGCGTGTTAATTCACAACAACGCGAGAAGCTATCCCATACCTCATTCATTGGGTGTAAAGGGAATTTAAGTTAAGTTAAGCTGTCTTGCCTGCTTTGCTTTCTCCTTATGCCGTTCCCTAACAGCACGGGTTACAATTGGCTGTAGCGTTGCCCTATAAGCAACATCCTGTTCCTCTGACGCTATGCGACATCCTTCATCGTACCAGGATTCGCCTGAGCGCCGCTTTTCATATCCTAGCACGGTTGTTGCTGCGGTTGCCATGGAACGAACAAATATGCTGCCACTGTGTATCGGGAACGTCAGAAGTAGAGGCGTTGTGTCGTAAAAGTTGGAGTAGGCAGTAGCTATCTATGGGGTTTGCAGATTCGCGATGACCAGCTTTCTTTGTGCTTGGTTACGTGCGTTTTTCGCTCTACTCAATCTTGTGCGCACCTTTTCTGCAACCAGGTAATGATCCGAGCCAATATTAGCACCACACGCACGTCCATAACACTGGATGCATGCCTGCCATCAATTACCACATGATCAATTTGATTTTTGGTATTTTGATCGGGGGATAGCCAAGTTGCCTTGTGGATATCTTTGTGCTGGAATTTGGTTCCACTCACTACCATGTTCCTTCCCACTGCGAAGCTAACCGGCCTAAACCCGTTGTCTGACGTGTCGGTATGCAGGCTGAATTTACCGATCGATGGACCAAGAACATCTTCCCTTCCTATTTTTGCATTAAAGTCTCCCAGAACAATTTTAATGTCGTGGCCAGAGCAGCGGTCGTATGTTTCCCCTAGGCGCTCGTAAAATGTATCTGTAATCTCATCGTCTTTGTCTTCCGTCGGGGCGTGTACACAAATCTGCGTAATGTAAAAATATTTCGCCCGGATGCGAATAGTGGCTATACGGCCACTTACAGGGTTAAAACGCGAGACCAGGCATGTGTCGAAGTCTCTTGCCGACTATGAAACCACATCCAAATTCATGTCTTTCTGCATGGCAGCTGTAAAACATGTCACAGGTCTTTCGTCGTGTGCATCCCTGTCCCGTCCTTCTCATTTCCTGTATGGCGGTGATGTCAGCCTTGTATTTGTCGAGGACATCCGCCAGTTGGATAGAGGCACCATCTCTGTAAAGAGTTCGGACATTCCAGGTGCATATCCTTAAATCATGGTCCTTATATCGTTTGCAGGAGTCGTCAACATTTGGGGAGGTTCTTGTTTTTTCTATTCTTCGTGTTTTCATAATAAGTTTTGTTTAAGGAAAGTGGCTTATTAGGCCACCGCTCCACCGCTTGGGGCTGCCAAAGCTACTAAGAGAGCCTGTGTTGAGCTTTAGTAACTTCTGTTACCTTCTTTCTAAGACGCATCGGTGGTAACATGCCGATTAGGTTACTCAACATTTCGCCTTCTAACTCTAGCTAACTTCTAAGCGGTTGCTTTAAAGTCATTGACCACAAGAACCCAAAAATTTTTAAAATAAAATTTAGGGCCATTTATCACTTTTCATTATTCATAAAAGATAAATGGTACCGATTTCAAAAAGAACGATGGCCCTAGCTAAATATGAAAATCAGCCCAAAATTTTTGGACCATTTTTCATTTTTGTATGGATGCCACTTTTCATTGGGGTCACAGTTCATGGTGCCTTCTTTTAATGCTCTCTTATAGTCCAAACGACCTTATATTTATCTTTCTGGATGTCCATAAGCATGTACTCCTTTTAGGCGCCATTATATGATTATGGTTCTCCTACATTGCGCCAGCACCGATGTGTGGGCTTCATTTTAACTTCAGGCCTTGTATTACACGTAAGTACCTTGCAATACCCTTATGCTGATAGTTATATCATACATCTAGTAGCTTATTCTTCGAAGGTTTTACTTATATAGTGGACATCCTTAGTCAATGCTGTTTCCAGCGAAAATCCCTTTACATAATCATGCCGCTTATATTTGAGGAATTAAGTTTGTCTAAAATGATATTTCTACTTGAAGATGTTGCATCAAAATGTAATATTACATGAAAGCATGGAGTGGATTGTGAACTTTTAGAAAGCTTACCTTCAGTCATCTGTCTTTCTTTTCGGCAGCATGTAGTGGTTCATACCTCATCACCATACCAAGAAACCCCTAACAAAATTACGAAAAAAAATCCTATTTAAAAGATCACTGCATGGATGCTGCAATTACATGTCCTGCTCCCTTAGTACATACTGTTTTTGGTCATTACAGCAACAGCAACAAAAACTGCAACACATTCGTGCATATAGATGTTGTAAATTGTTGCTGTTCTGTCTGCCTCCCCACCCCCAAAAAACAAGCTAAAACAAAGAGAATAACATAAGAAACAACAAACAGAAAAACCACAAATGTACAAGTAATAGAAAAAAAATAAACGAAGTATATATCTATATAGAAAACAGGTCCTCTAGTAGTGCTATAGTGCAAGCGGGGCAAAGGACAAACGCACATATACACACACACACACACACCCAGCACAGATCAAGATCCCATGGGGAAAGGGTTGTTGGTGACCAAGAGGAAACAATAAAGTACTTTTGTAGTACAACTGAAATTACAATAACAACTTGCAATTGTGTTGAACAATTTAAAGTTATGAAGCCATTACATGAACATATCAAGTTGTACATATCAGCAGAAGAAGAAGAAGAAGAACCAGTAGAAGCAACAAGAGCAGCAACAGCAACAGCAGCAAGAGCAATAGCAACAGCAATTCACTAAATGACCCAAAGAACTTGTTAACAATCGTACGGGAAAAAGTGAACAAGCTTCAAACATAACAACATTTTTATCTTTAGCTCCGACTCCCTTTGGCCATAACAATTGAACTGATTCTTACACTATTAGAATAAAGAGATATAAAATAAATGATTTGCACAAATCCATAGGAATGTGGGGGACGACGAGGAGTAGCAGCTTACCAGTAATGTTGAAAATCATACTGAGGTATTGTGTAAAATTTACTCGTAGTAAGGTTATAATGCTAACACAAAATTTAAATGGTTTTAGAAACCAAAAATTTATAAATTTTATATATATGTAGTAGTAAATTAGTAATTTATATTGAAGTAAAGTGATAACCCAATAAAGTTATTAATAAAAGTGTAAAAGCAATGTGAAATAGTCGACACTATTAATCAAAGGCGATAAGAGTGGCAAGAGGGTGAGCACACGCAACTGTCATTCGGATGATCTGGTGCGATCCCTGTTGCAGTCATCTACGTTTTCGTTTATCGTAATTATACAAACTGGCAATAGTTCTACCATATATAAAGGGTGATTTTTTAAGAGCTATAGGAAAGTTTACACAAAAAATAACATATAAAATTCAGAAAAATGCATGAAATTTTTATTTGAATCTATAGTACGGTCCATATAATTTAATGTTTGAAGATTATTTCATGCAAATGTTGACCGTGACTGAGCCTTAAATGGTCCATCCTCTTAGTCCAATTTTGGCATACTCTATCCAACATTTCGGCCGGTATCTCATGAATAAATGTTTCAATGTTGTCTTCCAATGCGTCAATTGAAGCGGGAATGTGTGTATAGACTTGAGCTTTAACATAGCCCCACAAAAAATATTCTAAATAAGCTAGGCGGCCAATTGACCGGTCCCAAACGTGGAATAAAATGTTCACCGAACTCGCCTCTCAATAAGTCCATTGTTAAGCGTGCTGTGTGGCATGTGGCACTGTCTTGTTGAAACCACATGTCATGCAAGTCAAGCTCTTGCATTTTGGGCAAAAAAAAGTTGGATATCATCTCACTGTAGCGCTCACCATTCACAGTTACGTTACGATTCGCATCATCTTTGAAAATGATGCCACCAGCCCATAAACCGCACCAAACTGTGACTTTTTCTGGATGCATTGGTAGCTCTTGCAATGCTTTTGGCTGATCTTCACTCCAAATTCGACAAATCTGCTTATTAACGTACCCATTGAGCCAAAAATGAGCTTCGTTGCTAAACACAATTTTTCGAAAAAAAGTGGATCATCGGCCAACTTTCCAAGAGCCCATTGACCAAAAATTCTACGTTGCGGCAAGTCGTTCGGCTTCAATTCTTGCACCAGCTGTATTTTGAAAGGCTTCACACCTAAATCCCTCCGCAAAAATTTCCACGTTGTTGAGTAACAGAGGCCCAATTGCTGCGAACGGCGACGAATCGATAATTGATGGTCATCATTAACACTGGCCGATACAGCTTCGATATTTTCTTCACTTCGTACTCTACGTAAGCGTGTTAATGGTTCAATGTCCCACAATATAAATTTTGTGCGAAAATTAGTCACAATAGCCCGAATTGCCGCTTCAGTGGGTCGATTAAACTGACCATAAAATGTGGAAGGAGCGCGCGATGAACTTTCTTAACAGAGCACGCTGTTTGATAATAAAATTCAATAAATTGCAAGCTTTGTTCGTTTGTAAGACGATTCATGGTTAAATTATAGACCAAACTAAAGATGTTTGACAGTGAATTAAAACACGAAACGTGTGTCAGCTGTTTAAACCAGTGTTGCCAAAAAGATAATAGCTAAAAAATCACTCTTTACTAAATTATGCGTATAGCAGCTATTTGTTCAGTAGGAGTTGAAGAAATGTTTTATAAGTTTTCATATATGTGTTTTTTTCTACTCTCTCCATATCCTACCACCTGTGGTGCAACATCAGAAAAACTTTCGTCATCCATTGTATGAAAGGATATTTTCAAGAGTATTGCTCAAGAGAGCATATAAAACATTTCATTAGTTCCTATGTAGATGTGAATTAAATCACAATTACGAAAACTGAACAACGAACAATTATTTTTAATTTAGAAACATTTTATTTAATTGGAGTTTTTTTTTTATACAAAATAACATTTAAGTTTAAAATATAAAGTTGTTTTGCCTGAATACTTTCTCTCTCTCTCTCTCTGTTGCTGCTGCAGTAGTCAACCATATGCAATTTCTTTCAGTTGTTAGTGTGAGGAAGAGGGGAGGTAATGGCAAAAAGAAAACAATTTATTTCACTTGCAGTCGAATTAAATACGGATATCTCCAGTGGTAGCAAATCATACCCCACAACTCGTCTACTAAGGCAAGCAAATCATGTTGTTATTGAGAGTGCTAGATAACACTAGTGAAGAAAGTTTACGAACGCATCGATAGATTTTATTGTACTAATATACATAAGTTGACATACATATATACCAAATGTAAATGTTTGTGGTTAGGGGTAAGAGATGTGAAAAATCTAGGTTTTTTTTGGTATTGAGTATGAAACAGTGAAAAACTTTTTTAAAAACTTTATTTATTCTTAAACATGAGGGTATGCACTAGTTTTTCATATTATGAATATCAGGGTAAGGGAGTTGTTTAACAACTGGGACTAGATAGTTTATTTTAATGCAATAAAGGCAATAGTGATGGCCGAATGGTCTTACACCAAGTATTCCCTGGGCAATGATTTTAAAGCAACCGCTTAGAAGTTAGCTAGAGTTAGAAGGCGAAACGTTGAGTAACCTAATCGGCATGCTACCACCGATGCGTCTTAGGAACTAGGTAACAGAAGTTACAGAAGCTCAACACAGGCTCTCCTAGTGGCTTTGACAGCCCCAAGAAACTAGGATCGGGAGCGGTGGCCTAATAAGCCACTCTCCTTAAACAAAATTTATTATGAAAACACGGAGAATAAATATAACAAGAACCCCCCAAATGTTGACAACCCCCGCAAACGTTTTAAGGACCATGATTTATGGATATGCACCTGGAATGTCCGAACTCTTTACAGAGATGGTGCTTCTATTCAACTGGCGGCTGTCCTCGACAAATACAAGGCTGACATCACCGCCATACAGGAAATGAGATGGACGGGACAGGGATCTACACGACGAAAGAACTGTGACATCTTTTACAGCTGCCATGCAGAAAAACACGAATTTGGATGTGGTTTCATAGTCGGCAAGAGACTTCGACATCTGGACTCGCGGTTTAACCCTGTAAGTGACCGAATAGCCACCATTCGCATCCGGGCGAAATATTTTTACATCACGCTGATTTGTGTACACGCCCCGACGGAAGATAAAGACGATGAGATTAAAGATGCATTTTACGAGCGCCTAGAGGAAACATACGACCGCTGCCCTGGCCACGACATTAAAATTGTTCTAGGAGACTTTAATGCAAAAATAGGAAGGGAAGATGGTCTTGGTCCATCGATCGGCAAATTCAGCCTGCATACCGACACGTCAGACAACGGGTTTAGGCTGGTTAGCTTCGCAGCGGGAAGGGACATGGTAGTGAGTGGAACCAGATTCCAGCACAAAGATATCCACAAGGCAACTTGGCTATTCCCCGATCAAAACACCAAAAATCAAATTGATCATGAGGTAATTGATGGCAGGCATGCATCAAGTGTAATGGACGTGCGTGTGATCCGTGGTGCTAATATTGGCTCGGATCATAACCTGGTTGCAGCCAAGGTGCGCACAAGATTGAGCAGAGCGAAAAACGCACGTAACCAAACACAAAGAAAGCTGGACATCGCGAAGCTGCAAACCCCAGAGATAGCTACTGCCTACTCCAACCAGCTCTCCCAACTTTTACGACACAACGCCTCTACTTCGGACGTTCCCGATACACAGTGGCAGCATATTGCGCATTCCATGGCAACCGCAGCAACAACCATGCTAGGATATGAAAAGCGGCGCTCAGACGAATCCTGGTACGATCAAGAATGTCGCACAGCGTCTGAGGAACAGGATGCTGCTTATAGGACAACGCTACAGCCAATTGTAACCCGTGCTGTTAGGGAACGGCATAAGGAGAAAGCAAAACGGGCGAGACAGCTATTTAGGCAAAAAAAACGTCAGATGAAGGAACGGGAGAACGATGATATATAGCGATACAGGGATAGAGGTGAGGCCCGAAAATTTAACCAGAAAGTAAGAGCAAATGGATACGGTAATGGCCTCCCCACCTGTAAGGACAGTGATGGAAATCTACTCACGGATACGCAGAGTTTGCTGCACATATGGAGAGAACACTTCCAGCAACTGCTGGTTCCAGAAGGCAGCACACATGAAGTTATCACGCCAATTAGCGACGACGGCTTAGATTGCCCACCGTCAAGTCAAGCCGAGGTAAGAAGAGCAATATCGCGGCTGAAAAACAACAAAGCAGCCGGTGCCGACGGTCTGCCCGCAGAGCTCTTCAAGTCCGGTGGCGAGGAGCTGATAACGAGCATGCACCAGCTCCTGCTCACGGCTTGGCTTAAAGAGTGCATGCCCGACGATTGGAATGTAAGCGTATTATGTCCTGTGCTGAAAAAATGTGATCCAAGTGTGTGCTCCAACTACCGCGGGATCAGCCTTTTACCCATCGCATATAAGGTCCTGTCGATTGTGCTATGTGAAAGACTAAAGCCAGTGTTATCCAACCTGAACGGGTCTTATCAGTGTGGCTTTAGACCTGGAAAATCAACAACTGACCAGATTTTCACACTTCGGCAAATCCTGGAAAAGGCCCAAGAGAAATGAACGACACGTACCATCTTTTTGTCGACTATAAAGCTGCCTTCGACAGCCCGATACGGCAGAAATTAATTGAAGACATGGCTGAGTTTGGTATTCCAGCGAAGCTGATACGTTTTTGCGGAATGACGCTGACTGACACGAAGTCTTCAGTGAAGATTGGCAAGGACCTTACGGAGCCATTCTATACCAGACGAGGCCTAAAACAAGGCGACGGCCTATCGTTCGATCTCTTCAACATTGTGATGGAGATGATAATGAGAAAAGCTGCAGTAAACACGAGTGGCACTATATTCAACAAAAGCCACATGCTACTCGCGTACGATGATGACGTAGACAGCATCGGTCGAAAACTGCGGGATGTGGCTGCAGCCTCCTTAGGTATTCAGAAGGAATCAGCGAAAATGGTCCTAACGGTGAACGGAGACAAAACGAAGTTGTTAGTTTCAACGAACAAAGAATCTACTCGTTTGGGAAACTGCCAGAACGTTGACAACTATCATTTCGAGGTGGTAGATAATTTTGTGTAGGCTCCGCCATCAACAAACCAAATAATGTCAGCCTAGAAATCCGGAGAAGAATCCTCCTAAATGCTACTACGGACTAAGCAAGCGACTCAATGACAGAGCCCTCTCTCGACGAACAAAACTCCAGCTATACCAGATACTGGTTCTACCTGTCTTAATGTATGGCTCAGAATCCTGGGTTATGACACAAGCGAATGAATCGGTTCTGGCGGTATTCGAGAGAAAAATACTCCGTAAAATATATGGGCCCATCATCGTTAACGGAGAGTATCGGCGTCGTATGAATCATGAGCTGTACGAGCTGTACACTGACATTGACGTGGTCAACCGCATTTAGGTGCAACGGTTGCGTTGGCTAGGTCATGTTGTACGCATGGACGAAAATGCTCCAGCTCGAAAAGTCTTCGACAATAAACTCGATGGACGGCGCAGAAGAGGGCCACCTAAACTCCGTTGGAAAGACCAGGTTACTGAGAACCTTACAGAACTCGGTGTGACTAACTGGAGAAGAAGCGCAGAAGATCGAGGCGCTTATAATATTTTTCTACGTGCGGTATATAATCCACTGGGATTGCATAGAAGTACCAGCTAAGTAAGTAAGTAAAGATGGCCGAACTGGAATTAAGAACTTAGTTTACATTTATATTACACACATTTCATACACAAACATCAACAAAATTATTCCGAGTTTCACACGTCAAGTAATAAATACTGCTCTAGAATCTCTATAGTATACTATCTATTTATATATACACATATTTTTTTAAACTTAAGCAATACAGATGACTGATATTGGCCTGAACATTTCAAAACATATTTATGTATATGATTTTTTTTTCAATTAAATGTAAAAACGCTCGTTATTTATACATTGCAACTTGATAACTTTATATTTGCGTCTTGTTCGCCTAACTTTAATTAAACGTATATTATGAAAAACTTTTCTTAGTCATCATTTATTTCCATTCATATATTCACGTTGTCGTTTTCTATTTATAATATTCAATATCACGATGATGTAAATCTAATGACACATATCATTATGGATACCGGCAATTATTTTAATGTACAAATTATGTTTCGTCCTACATTGAAATGTTATTCCCCTATGTGGGTGTTTGAATGGTAACTAAATATATCACTTAGTTGTTACTCGCATAAAAATAAATCTATTGCGATGTTTGTTTATATAATTTCCAAGTGGATTTTATTTCAACATATAGGAAATAGAAGTAAATGTACGAGGATTGTATGAAAACTGCAAATATCAAATGGGAATTACAATAAATTAGTAACCAAATGATACTACGTATTTCGATATTCTTTTTTAAGGATAATAAAACAGATCACACAGCCTATGTATGGCCAGAAACTTGGAGTAATGGGGAAAGTGTTATAGAAAAAGAAATCATCGTTGGTTCCTGAGTTAAAGCTGAAACCCCTTGGGGGTTTTACTGAACTAACCTAGTATCTTCACCGTGACTTGGATTTTGTCACCCTCCATACAATGACCATGAAAATGTTCCACAGTGGTATTGAAACTTGTTATTAATAATATTCCTATGGGAAAGTAGGTGATAATTGTCCCCAAATTAGTGCAAAAGTGGTAGAGAAGTGTCAATTTGACTGATATTTAGTATATCACTAGCTGGCCCAGCAGACTTCGTCCTGCCACTAAATTATTGTAAAATATGTTGAGTTCAGTTGAAATCTAATTCCGATTGGATCATAACATTGGCCTCTGAAATATTTCAATTTGAAGGGCGAGGTTTTCCGGACAAATTCAGTACTTCATATATCTAAACTATTATTATATATTATTGTCAGAATTGCTAAAATGGATTAGCAGTGTCGACCATGATATGATGAAAACTTACTTATTGTTAGGCATATATTCTAAAACAAAATTAACTGACATAAGTATTACATTCTCCATAGGCGTAATGATAACACTTTGCCCCTTTTATCCCAAGGAGTACGAATTTCCAAAAATCCCTTCATTTGGCTCAACAACCCTATTAACCGTTTAGTCTCGGTGATAGCAACAGTTTTCTTATTTCGGGTTTGTCCCCTAATAGTTCGAAATGCGAAAAACCTTTTTTTTGAAGCTCTGTAATTCTATAGGAAGTGCGCCGTATGCGGCCTGGGTGACCATCTGCCCCCTATTCCACCTTTCACTGCAATTTTGCTCAAAATCGGTTTAAAAGTTTTCGCAATTAGTGGTGTCATTTCGTTTGAAGATTCATGCCTTTAGCCATAAAAACTTCTTTTGCCATGTCTTCTTCTCACATGGATCAAGAATACTTCCGAATACTATCTTTGTATTGAACTCGTATTACCATTCTATGAGATAATTCGGTCACCGACGTTTGGCTTTACAAAGTGATGATCTCACGCGCTGTAGGGCATTTTACGCCGTCTTGTTGGAACCATTTCTCCTTCAAATAATGTGCAATGACATGATAAATAAAAAAAATCAATTAATCGTCCACTGGTTTCAGTTCTTCTACCAGTTGGATATATGAATATAGGCCAAGATCTTTCCTCAGCATTTGCAGAGACCGAGTTGCTGAGAACGGCGTCGGTTCGATAAATTCGAGTCCCCTGTCACACTTACGTCTACAGCGTCGATGGCTTCTATTAGCTGCTCAGATGGATGAGTATATGCACCATAAACTTCACAAAGGGCAAACAGAACGCGCATTTTGAAAATAAATTTGCAAGATTTGTAAACGTTGTTCTTGTGTAGTCTACATGGTGATTTTTCAAAGAAAGTCTCAATGAAAGTCTATCACACTTCACACACCTCGCCTGAAAGAAGAATTGGTTGATCTAAACTGGCAACAAAAACGGTAAATGGGTGGGTGGTCAATTGTACATCAAAAATCCACATGATTCAAAATCCTAGCTGATACTTTTTTTAAGATATAAGGATTTTTCGTTTATTTACTCCGTTTTGCGCTTCTTTTAGAAGTGACGTTCGTTGCCCCATGATTTTTGAAAGCGTGCAGACTTCAGCTTTAAGAAACTTCTATCAAAATTTAAGTTTTCTGCACTAAATTAAGCTTTCCCAGCGCGAGCTAGAAATTCATATTACACACAAAGTTTATTGGTGACATTTTCTAACAATTCATCGTAGATTTGGTTAAAATTTTTGCAATAAAAAAACTGGCCCACCTTACTGTTCATATCTCTAGGCGAACTGCAATATACTGTGGAATATTGACAGTTATAACTGTTTATTTTAAAAGGGGTGTGGTACAGCCCACTTCCACTCTTACTGTAATTTATACTGCAACAGCAACATATGTAACAAATCTCATCTTCATACCTCTTATAGTTCATGAGATATAGCTCTTTTGATTTTCAAGTTGTATCAGCGGTGCCACGCCCCTTTATCCAATCACATTCTATTATATCCGGGGACTATCAACAGGTCAACAGTACCATATGGTAAAATTTTCGTATCAATCGGTCTATTAGAAAAGCCGTTAGAGCGATTTTTGAAAAGGGGGCGTGGCACCGCCCACTTTCACATTGGCTGTTATTAATACTGCTCCAACAACATATATACCAAATCTCATCTTCATACCTCTGATAGTTCATGAGATACAGCCCTTTTGATTTTCAAGTTGTATGGGCGGTACCACGTCCCTTTGTCCAATTGGACCGAATTGTAAATATAAACCAACCGGGGCGCCACCCAAACGCATACAAAAAAATTTATGCAAATCGGTCCAGCCGTTCGTGAGTTATAAAGTCACAACACACTTGCAACAATTTTTTATATATATAGATAATAAAAATATATATTTTATTATAATTCCTAATGTTGTTCAGGAGTGGTCTGAGTCATATTTCTCGACGTTGGTTTCAAGACTGATACTGTAGAACAGATATAGAAGTGGTCCAACTTATGGCGTAAGGTGTCAATGCATATCTCCAATGACAAAGTGACGTGTCCCTTGCTTATATTTGAATTAGAACTGGGACCGGTCCTTACCCAACAGGGACCATCATAGAACTAGTTCTGTGTTAGGTTATTTTCCCGCAGATTATATAGTCTAATTATATGTACGTATGAGTTACAAATAACTGCATAAAAAAAGTATACGTCACCGAGTACAGTTTTACAATATTAATTGGATGTCACTTATGTGAAATTACTGTATTAATAGGAAATTATTTTTTTTTACATTTTTACATTTTGCGTACTTCATGTCATCGGCATACACGGTATCTCGGAAGAATGTACATAAGAGTCGAACTTGCGTGCAGCTAACCCATCGACATTATTGACAATTCTGATTGTGGACATACATCAGTAAAACTCTTAACCACAGGAAAGAGTATAAATGTTTCTACAATATAAATAACACAGTGCAAAACACTTTTTCGGCGCTGAACCAAACCAATTTCAAGCGATAGCATTTGACCTCAGTAACAAAACCCTATACTCCATTTTGACACACTACGTCACAATTTTTTTTACAGTGGTGTAAAGTTTGATTTTTTGGTCAAAAGTCGAATCAAAGAATATGAAATATCATCTGTAAAAATAGGTTCTCCGTAGACATGACGTAGTGGAGCAAAATGGAGTTTAGGGTTTTGTTACTGAGGTCAAATGCTATCGTTTGATATTGGTTTGGTTCACTCCCGAAAAAGTGCGCTGCACTGTTTGCTCAAAAATAGACTTTTTAACATTTAATTTTGTTTTTATTTTGGAACCTTTGACTCGTAGAGGTTAATTGCCTTTCCGGAGAATATTTCTAACGAAGATTCTATCCTTGACTAGACGGAGGTCAAATTGACTTTTAAACAGTTTTTTAAAATTGGGACAAAAATGTCCCATACGGGTGGGAGCTAGAGGGTTAAAATGATCCGAGAAAATATTCCCCTGATAGTTTTTATATAGGTCTCCTAAGACATGATATACCTCAATCGTATTTTTACAGATGATTTTTCATATTTATTGATGTAACTTTTGACCATAAAAATCAAACTTCAAACCACTTTAAAAAAATTGTGACGTAGTGTGTCAAAATGGAGTATAGGGTCTTGTTACTGAGGTCAAATGCTATCGTTTGAAATTGGTTTGGTTCACCCCCGAAACAATGGCCATCAAATTGTGTCATAGTGTAATACAATAAATTTAAAATAATACATGTGTTTTTCAATAGCTTTTTAGGAAAACCAAAGAACTTGTTTATTTTGGAACATTTCTCATATGTTCTACACATAACAGATATTAATAACTTCCGAACCAATAAAGATGGGTTCAAAAAACTCACCAAGCGGTTATCAAATTAGTAATCTTCATTGAATTCTAAGAAAATTTACCCAAGAATCCACGAGTCTAACATGAAAATCGAGCCCGTTTTTTTTTTAACGTGAAAATTTACAATTTCAAAATTTAATATGATATATGAAAATGTTCTAGTTCGAAACCAAGGTCTCGATTTTGGTTTTTTGGTAAATTACGATTCTGCTAACAGTGTGGTCGAAAAAAAATTGAACACCTTAATATTAATGGTTTCCTAAATATGAAAAAAACTTTTAAATTTATTCGTATAATTTTTTGTAATCAATGATATATTTTGAAAGTAAGTAACAGCCCCAAATCGCAATTTTTTTTTCACTATTTTTTAAGTTTAAAGAAGTTTGTAGCCACTCTTTTATAGTGACATCTTAATATTTAATATATCATGCTGAAAGTGCACGATGTCGCAAGTAAATTGCACATTTGCTTATAAAAACCCTACGTTATTCAGAGTTTACAACGAACGCAATTTTGCCCCTACCAGAAAAATAGTATCACTTCCCAGGTATATTTTTCTGTCGCACTTTGTAATCAATACATTAGCAAAACCCCTGTCTGGCAAATCCACAAATTGTTTTGATATGTCTACGGAATGTGCACACTTTCTTCTTCTTCTTATATGGCAGCAACAATAGAAATTTATTCCTAGCGATTTTGTGTTTTGCACTTAGATGGATCGTCACACCAAGCTTAGATAACAGCTCTTTTATCTGATCCACCCAACGAAGTTTTGTGACGGCCCTTACTGCACCGCCCATCGTTTTTATTGCCATTTTTATACATTCGCACATCGTACTGAAGCCAGCGCACTCGGCTTTACTACATCGATATTGTTGTACAGCTCATAGTTCATTTGACGACGGTACTCGCCGTTAACGAAGATGGGTGCAAATTTTTTGTGAAGTATTTTTCTCTCGAAGAAATTATATAGAATACTAGTGGGCCCGGCAATGCTTCGCTATTGCATATCCCGTTATATTGGATGTCCCGTTATATTGGAATACAGAGAGTTATTTAAAGAATTTTTTTAAAGGTTTTCCCATGGACGTACGCAGGTATCTTAAAAGAGTACACAAAGTTGTTTATCATCGATTGATAATATATTATTTTTAACTTCTTGTAAGCGCGGAATACCTTGTGTTATCGAATATTGTCATTTTAACCCCTCGCGGGGTTATTCGGAAGATTCCCTGAAAATTTCATCAAAATCGGTCGAGCCGTTTTCGAGTCCATACGTTACATATGTATATACACACATCCTGTTTTATATATAACTAGTGGGCCCGGCAATGCTTCGCTATTGCATATTATCGAATATTGCCATTTTCACCCCCTAAATGTAGAAAAATCCAAACAATGTGTAGCCTATGTTACTCGCGGGGTTATTCGGAAGATTCCCTGAAAATTTCATCAAAATCGGTCCAGCCGTTTTCGAGTCCATACGTTACATATATACATACACACATCCTCTTTTATATATATAGAAGATATTAAACTGTTTGTGTCATTACCCAGGCTTCTGAGCTGTAGTTAGATCTTTGTTTTTGTTTTTCATTATATATCGTTGGTGCCCTACATTATGTGTGCGGGCATGTCGTATCATGCCCCAATCCCACATATAATAAAGTTATAGTTTTCAACGTTTAGACAGCGTCCTCTATGAGTAGATTCTTAGTTCTTCGAAAAAAAAAATAACCCTGTTTTGTCCTCATTTATCACCAGATCCACATCTGTCGATGGCCTCTCAATGCCTTAAAATGCCGCAGTAACATCCCGCAGTCATCGGTCAATGATATCTATATCATCGGCATACATCAGCAGCATGTGACTTTTATAAAAGATGGCATTTGTCTTGTGTACTGCAGGCTTCCGCATGATCATTTCCATTATAAAGTTAAAAAGATCGCATGACAGACTATCTCCTCGCCCATCTTGGTAGAAAATTGCACTGCTAGATATTCCCAATTATCACCGAAGTCATCGTGTCAGTTATTGCCATTCCCAAAACTCATCTCAGCTTCGCTGGAATACCAAAGTCAGTCATAGCTTCTTACAAATTCGGTCGTATCGAATTGTCAAATACAGCTTTGTAAACGATAAACTAATTATACATGGCGATCTACATTTCCTGGGTCTTCACCAGGATTTGTCGTAGTGTGAATATCGTGTCGGTTGTGAATAAACCAGGTCTAAGGCAGTGTCGCTACGATAATTTGGCCTTAAACATAACATACTACCAGGACCTTGTAGACGATAGACATAGGCTGATCCCACCATAGTTAATACACCCACTTGGATAGCCTCTGTTAAGCACAGGACATACAACACACAGATTCAAATCATCTGCAATGAATTCTCTCTTCTTTTTCTGATAACCTGGTGGTCGTCAATGATATCCTGGTTCTCTTTTTCTTCCATAGACGCTTTTCCACCTGAATAGACGATTCTTCTCACTCCTTTTCTCTTCTCTGTCACATCACGCGTTGCCATTGGCTGCAGTTTTGCCTTGTAGGCAGCATACAGATATTTCCCGGCAGTCCTCATCATACCAGTGCTTGTCTTAGAGTGGTTTCTCATAACGACCGTACTCGTTGCGGCAGTGGCCATTAAATTCGCAATATGCTGCCACTGGGAGTTGGGAACGTTAGCATTAGGGGGGTTGATTCAAAGTAATTGAGAGGGTTGTTTGGAGTAGGTATTAGCTATCTCGGTGGTATGCAGTTTTGTGGCTCCCTTAGCTCCCTTTACCTTTGATTATGAGTGCTTTTAGCACTTAGCTGCAACTAGGTGGTGATTAGAGTCAATATTTCCACCGCGCATCACACGCACGTCCATAACGCTTGAGACATGCCTTTCCATCAATTACCACGTGATCAATCTGATTTCTTGTATTTTAATCGGGAGATATCCATGTATAGGGGCCGGCCGTGGCATAGTAGTTAGAACACGCGACTACCATGCGGGAGATCGCAGGTTCAAACCTGGCTCCAGTCATCTTAAAACAATTGTTCTTTCATTGTCGGCACCCCTCGAATGTTGTTGACAACAACTTCGCAGTATAAAGTGTCAAGTCAATTGGCGTGTCTAGTAAGAGCTTCTCAAACAGTGACGTTCGCATTCGTCGATAAACAAGTAGGTGCCGTTAGTTGTGAATCTAAAAATAGAAAGCGTGTTAATTTACAACAACGCGAGAAGCTATCCCATACCTCATTCATGGGGTGCAAAGGGAAATTAAGTTTTTTAGGTTTTTTAAGATATCCATGTTGCCTTGTAGATATCTTTATACAGGTATCCAATACCACCTACTACCATGTTTCTTGCCAACGCTAAGCTTTCTACTCTGAATTCGTTATCGGAGGTGTTGTTGTGCAAAATGAATTGTCCGACTGCTGAACAAAGAGCATCGTCCCTTACTATTTTAGCATTAATATCTCCCAGCACCTTAAATGGCTGCTCAGTCAAATACAGAGTTAAACCACTAGACCGAATGTCGAAGTATCTCAGGAATTCGCAGCCTAATTTGTGTATTTCTGCATGCTAGCTGTAAAAAATAATAATAAATAAAAAATAACTGTGACACTTTCGTCGTAAGTATCCCTGTCCAGTCCATCGAATTTCCTGTATGGTGGTGATGTCAGCCTTGTATTTGTTGAAGACATCCACAAATTGGATAGAGGCACCATCTCTGTAGAGAGTTCGGACATTCCAGGTGCATATCCTTAAATAAAGGTCCTTATAATCTTTGCCCTTTGGCTCGTCAACGTTTTGAAGTTTCTGTTTTTTGTTACTCCTTTTTTAAATAGGAAAAGTAACTTATTGAGCCACCGCGACCGATCTTAGTTTCTTGGGGGTGTCAAAGCCCGTAAGAGAGCTTTTGTGGGGAGCTTCAGTAATTTCGGTTACCTACTTCCTAAGACACATCGGTGGTGTATTGTCATTTAGATTGCTCAACATTGCTGCTTCTTAAATTTGTTAACATTGAACGGATATTCAAAAAGAGAAATTCTGGTTATTAAAATAATGAAGTCCTTAACATAGGGACACCAGTGCAAGGTGTATTTAAAATTCAATTTATTATTAAATAAATGTACTTAAATAAATTAGTAACGCATCAATTAATTCCATTAATACAAACACACGTTTTACTTGCCACCATTTACCTTAGAGTTATTATCTCACTACCCTCCTCCAAAGACTTGAAATTGACTACCTATATGCTTGAGAATTCATTCCACTCAATTTGCTTAAAAATCAAAATACAAAATAAAAGTTTTTACTATTTATGTTTGTGGTTGATAGCAGCAGCAGCAGCAGCAGCACCACTAAAACCATATTTATGCGTTTTGCAAATGCGCACAACCATTGAGGCAAGGAGCCTGCAGGACACAAGGAAATTGAATTTGAGTAAAATGCTTTGTGAGAGTAACTAAATATTACTTTTACTGTTATTATTTCAAAGTAATGTTGTGTAAGTAACAAATCAAATCAATGTAAATTATTGGTTATTTTTCCAAAAGAAACTCTTTTATGTTATATTTAAGGTAAATTGTATTGATGTACATAATAGTATATAACAATTTGTTAAGATGCATTTCCAATGCTGCCGATACAAAAAAAGTATAATTAAAAATACATTCTGTTGATATTATAGGGTTTTTGCAGGATTGATACACAGTGGACAGAAATACTTTTGAAGTTGGTCTATATATAGAAAATTAAATTCGAATTAGAAACTAAATTCGGTGGAAAGAGTCAAAGTAGTATAGTCACCGCAAAGTTTTGACTGAACAGCAACTTTTTAACCAGTTATATATAGAGTAATCGTCGGTACCGTGGAATATATAACGACTCGACATTATTCCTTTCCAATATTTGGGGAAATTCTGGTAACAACCATTAAGTCCCTGGTAAAGAGACATTACAGATGCAACGTATGAGTTACAGATAATAATAAAAACAATACGTATACGTTACCATGTACTTTTCTAAAATACCAATCTTCCCGATATATGCAAAATAATAGATAACATTGAAATTAGTGAGGTGGGTGAGTTAACACGTGACAAATTCCCCTATACGATACTTACTAACTTTAAATCGATATTAAATTATTATGGCATGTAACTTGACAAAACGAATGATGCAGAACTTCTTCTTCTTTTTGGGGCTACTTTCATGTGCAGTTCTCAGAATTAAGTCCCAAATCAATGAGCTGAAAAATGTTTGTGGAAATTCTGGTAACGTCCTTTAAAACCTTACGGATGCTACTAATGTTTCTTACGTATGAGTAACAAATAACACTGTACAAGACGTATACGTTACCACGTATACGTTTCTAAAATATGTGCAAAATTGTGGACAACAGAGAAATTAGTGAGTTGAGTGAGTCAGCACGTTTCTATTTTTGTTCTCACTGTTAAACGAACTGTAACTTTTTTGAGCTGTTTATTCTAGACAAATTTCGAATAACTCTACCATTTAAAATGGTGTTGGCTGCAATACCGAAGTCTGCGACGACCTAAGAAGTGTAGATGGCTTTGACACTACACTCGCGTAAGGTCACTTACATAGTGTCTTGGAAATCCTTAAATGTCCTGGCTATATGCTGCAAGACCATGGTGATATTATGACTGTACAAAAAGTATGGCTTTCGAGGTTACTTTATGTCCTGCATATCCCAATGTTGTAAGGAACTTTGTGATATCGCTCGTTTTCTGCAAGACCGTCATAACTCAAAAAACGTGATTTTTGAGCTAATGATGTAGAATTGTTCATTACATCATACTCCATGTTGTGTAAAACATGCATGTTAATATCTTTTATACACTCCGCATGAGAGCTATTTGAATTCCTCCATTTCGTACAAGTTGTGTGTAAATTAAAAACTTTAAACGCGTTTATTTCGGAATCGATTTTTTGAGATATGACGGTCTTGCAGAAAACGAGCGATATCCTCTGAGTCCTTAAAATTTTCTTATGATCGCACTCTTTCCCTTCATATAAAAACCCTACCGAATATGTCTGAATACTGTTTGAGGCAGACTCATATGTATATCAATGTGCACATTCAGTAAAACTGACACACATTGTCTTAATATAATGATTTACTTTCTATAAAAGCACTAACAATCACCGAATTCCCTTGTAATTCCCATCCTCATGGGTATTCTAGCCGAATCTCTTGTAACAAGAACTTAACTATTCTTTATCTTTTACTTGCCCCAAGAAAACACTGTGAATCAAGAAAGAAACATAACCCAAAAAAAAATTGTGCTAATGAACATCATTTCGTAGAACTTTTTTTCATTTTGTTTGCTCCTAAATTCAAAATGAACCTAATAGCAATCAGATGCGTATTGATACACTCCTTAATACTTAACGCACAAATCCTAAATGAAAGTCAAATATATCTCTAACATCATCACTTTATGCTGCTGTGTGTGTGTATTTTTAAGAATAAATTGTAGTTTTCAAAATTGCAAACATACAATTTACATTTGCCACAAAAACTCTAATGCCAATGCTAAGAATGCATTGAGCAATGCCAAACGGAATAAAATCCAGGAAAGAGGAACCATAAAGAAACAGATGCACAAATACAATAATTCCGAGAGCAGCATTTGAGCCAAACTAACCAAAGCCACAAATATTGTACAAAACCGACAACCTGCTTCCTCTCTCTCTCTCTCTCTTTCTCTGCTACATTTACGCCTCGAGAACAAAAGGATACAACACAATAAACTGTGTTTCAATGTGGGCGGAAGGATTGAACGCTAAAGCAAAAGTTGCATGCACACACACCACCATCACCATCACCAACAACCCAGCCAGTCACCAGTTAATGAAATATAAGACCCATAAAGAAAACCCCAGTAAAAATTATGAAGCAACACAACACAACCAACATCTACCAGTGGACTTAAAAGTACTAAACACCTGAGAATTTGTAAATATCAAGGATGATATCCAAAAATATGTATATAAACATATGAATGAATGAATGTAGTGCAATATTTACATGTTCGTATATTAGTACGTACATAGACAATGTGTATAGGAAAAGGTATTGTTGATGTTGTTGGTTGCATGCCACATTCATTTTGTGCTACGTAAAACTACATAGGTACTTATTTACCCACATTCACACACTCAGCCACACACACACCCACTTGTGTGTGCTAAGCAGGCAGCATCAAAAATAAAGGAGCAAAACTTGTTACATGTGGCTTCAAAATAATCACAATGACAACAGACGAAATGTAATAGGACGATGCCAAAATTACTGCAAGTATAAATGTTGCACAGGGTTTAAAGCGAAGACTTTCGCATACAGCATACTATGTGCATATGTACACATGTGTCTATAAGTGTATGTGTGTGTGCAATACTTACATATGTGTGGATTTAACAATTATATCACATGAGACTTGTACAAATGACAAACACTTGTAATATTTTCAATTACTATTGTTTACGACGACATACGACTTGTGAACGTCGCAGTTGAGGAGAGAGAGAGAGATGTGCACAAATTTATATTTTTAAAAAACATAATTTATATTTTACATGAGTCCTAGGAATTGAGTGTAATCACATTGCACTGCTGTAATCAAAGCTTAAGTGAATGCACAAACAAGGTAAAATAATAATTGTAATGTTGTCAAGCAGAGGGTAGGATGGCAAAGGTTGTGGCCGAGAAACGCCAGCAAAAAAATCTAGGTTATGTATAATAAATCAAAGGCAACTGTTGTCGGTGGAGTCTATAAGATAAGAGTGAATTGTTATAACTAATATCTAGGTATATGCTGATGGACCTTACCTGTGCGGACTTTATTTTGATGGAAAAACAACTTATCAGATATTCGCACTACAGAAGATTTTGAAGACGGATTCGATATATGTTTATTTTCTTATCGTCCTTGAAAGCTCACACCACAAGGACTAATTTAAGCCTCGGTTGAGTTCTATAGACATATCCGTTATAATACATAACCTACATGCGGTTAAACTAGTTTCGTGACTATACGCCATATACATATTTCTTTTAACGGCGTCTTAAGAGAAATGTACTTTGAAAAATATTATGGACCTCTCTGTGTCCTCGGCGAGTTTCGCTATCGTTTGAACCATGCGCTGTATGAGCTTTACCACGACAATTGCCAGGATGGTTAGTAATGCTTCAGCGAGAAAGTTTTTCGAAAGTTCGAAAGCAATGAGGTCCAAACTGCGTTTAAAGGACCAAGTGGTTGGCGACGTGTCACCATCTGGTAGGGCTAACTGGAAAACGCACGCAAACGACCAAAGCGTGTGGATTTCTTTAATACTTCAGACCTCTAACGTAAGTTGTAATGGGACACTTAAGTAAGAAGTAAGTAAGTAAGAGGAAGCATATTGAGAGATGCGTAAGCGAATCTATTGGAAACTATTTTCTTGGTCTTTTCGTGGACTTTGAGGGCGCTTTAGATTGTCTGAGGTGGTACAGAGTGTTAGAAAGGTTTCAACAGGCAGGGTGAGGACCTAACTGTTTAAGTGACAGTATTGAGGACCTAGTTTGGTCAAATAGTTCAGTGCATCATAATATTTGTCATGGATGTCCGAAAGGTTATATTTGTATTAAACCTAATAATAGATATGTTATAGTGGCAGCTGAGTAATCAGTGCATACTATATACGTATACTGATAACTAACTTATATTGATTGATAGCCAGTGTAGCTTTGTGTAGAAATAGTTGGTCCTGGCCAAGATGGATATAGTCGATAAATGGTCTGAAAAGAGAAACATCGTGATTTTGCGGTACAAATTGTCTCGCAGGCAGTAGATTAGACTGTTGGATGGGTCTGTGCGTAAATGTGCCACAGATGTAGCATATGTGGTTGTCATTTTGGGTGAACAGTTCAACTATTTGCGGCATGCAAATAATTGAAAAGTATGTTAATGAATGACTTAGTCGATGCTTATCATCTGTTTATCGATTATATAGCTGCATGCGACATCCCGATACTATAGAAATTATCAGATGCTATGACTTTGCGGGATGACAGCGAGTGACACGAAGCCTTCAGTGAAAATAGACAAAAAAAAAACTCAGACTGAGCCATTTTCTAATAAGCTTTTATGTTGCAATGAAGATGATCATGCGGAAGACTGCAATTAACATGACTGCTACCATCGTTCATAAAAGTCACAAGCTTCCGGCGACTACCGATGACATAGATGTCATTGGCCGTGGACTGCAGGATGTTACTACGGCCTTTTCGTGCATTGAAAAGCAGCCGGCGGAAGTGGGTCTGGTAATAAATGAGGACAAAACCAAGTTGTTTGTTTCAACGAGCAAAGAGTTCACTCGTCTGGGACGCTGCGTGAACGTTGACAACTATAATTTTGACGTGGTACATGACTTTGGTTTCGCCAGAAACAAAAATTAATAATTTTAGCCTGGAAATCAAAAGACAAGTATTAATCGCAAACCGCTGCTACTATGCGCTAAGCAAGCGATTAAATGATAAAGCCCTCACTCGCAGAACAAAGATCCAACTGTACTATACTGCTCCTACCATTGCGATTTGGGTAATGACTAGGGCGACCATTTTTCAGCACGAAAAAAACGGTTTTCAGTACTTAAAACAGCACGAAAAACCCTTGAAATAAGCACGATAGATTTTATATTCAGCATTTATAATTTTTTTTTATTTATTGAAAAACAAACAAAAAACAATTTCACATCTTTTAAAGAAGTAATAAAAAATAATATGTAGATTAACCAAATTATTCAGTCGTGTATTCATACAAAGAAAGTAATTTTTAAACCAAAAAAAAATTTCTTAAAGTGAGATTATACCTTGGTCAATGTTACGATTACAATTAAGCACTAAGTGCATTTTTAAATTTTCCAAGGTGAAACTTTTATTTAATTTAAAAATTTTGATTTTCCCATAAACGCACTTGCTGTTTAGGAATTTTTAAAAATAATATTGTTGATTTCCACAAAGCCAGGATTTAGCGCAAGAACGGCAGTAATTTTTTTAAAATAATTTTTATCAGATGTTTTTCTATAGCATGTTTAATTGATTTTACTGTTTCCAAGCTTTCATTCAATGGCAATCCGCTTGACTCAATTTTTGTGATGGCATGCCAGATGCACTTAAAGTTAATTTTTATGAAGGAAAAGTCGGATTACAAATTTTCATTAGAAAGAACCTCTTTGCTTTATCGCAATGCTTCAGAATCATTTTCGTTAAACTCTTGAATGGCTTCCCTTATGTCTTCCAAATAATTAGTATAATACTCCGCTGCTTTCAACCACGTTCCTAATCGTGTCGTTATTGGTTTAGGTTATAATGGCACATTAGGTTTCATTAGTACAAATTTTGTTTTCGATAAGGCGCCTGAAAACTAAAGGAATATAACGAATCGAACGATCTAAGCTATCGATAAAATAGGGCTATTACAAAATCTTGAACACAGGCTGTGTGTTAAATTAGAGGATAGTTTGCAAATTGAATTCTATCTGTCATATTTTTATGAAACGCAAGGGCTTGTGATATGTAAACATTTTCAATTGATAGAAACATATCTTATCAAAATGTATCAAAAATTTAAATAAGGGCAAAAACAGCATGAAAAGGCGCAAACCTTTTAAATAAGCAAGATCGCTTGAAATCGTTAAATTAAGCAGCATCAGCAATATTCAGCACGTGCTGAAAATTGGTCGCCCTAGTAATGACACAAGCGATTTAACCTATTAATCTGGGGGTCTTCGAGAGAAAAATACTTACTTACTTAATTTCCCTTTGCACCCCATGAATGAGGTATGGGATAGCTTCTCGCGTTGTTGTGAATTAACACGCTTTCTATTTTTAGATTCACAACTAACGGCACCTACTTATTTATCGACGAATGCGAACGTCACTGTTTTGAGAAGCTCTTACTAGACACGACGATTGAATCGACGCTTTATACTGCGAAGTTGCTGTCAAACAACATTCGAGGGGAGCCGACAATGAAAGAAAAAATATTTCGCAAAATATTTGGACCCATTATCGTTATAGGAGAGTATCGTCGTCCAATGAACCATAAGCTGTGCGAGCTGTACAACGACATCGACATAGTCAAGCTCGTTCAAATTGACCGAATGCCTTGACTTGGCCACATTGAAAGAATGTATGAAAACGCCCCAGCTCGTAAAGTCTTCGGGCATAAACTCGATGAGCGGCCAACACTTGGTTGGATGCTATAACTAGATAAAGAATTAGAGAATAAAATTGATTTTACTGAGGGTGAGATTATATGTTAGTCGGTTTACCCTACTGAAACTATCTTACTTGTTTCTTTACAGTTAAAGTTTCTTAAATGTTCCAACACTTGATACATAAAAATACACTAAATAAGTTTGTGTGGCACGACGAAACTTAAATTTAGTTGACCAGTTCTATTGACATTACGGCTTTCTATAGAAATACCGTAGAAATTTAAAAACATACTACTACGAAACATTTCTACACAACTTTTTACCGTTTCAAAGGACACCACCTTTTAAATCCTGCTACGTATTCCATCTATTAACAGCTCTTTTACGTTTACATTTTTCAGTATTAACATAACAGCAATCCTCTTCCTTCCTTTACTAAAATAAGGGGTTGTCTTTGTCGTAATAGCAGCTAATCACATTTAATGCCCGAACATCATATGAATAGCATATTTACCTCCAACAGCTTCATCAGGTGTTAAGTGTAAGGAAATTCCCAAACTTTTTCGTCTATGAACAGTATAAAACGCCCAAAGGCTATTTCCCAGTAAAACCCAGACATCTGTATAGACAATTCATACAAATTTCACCCACCTCCACCGCTATGATGGCGACATTTGCTCACATGATGAGTTGTTAAATCAATAAGTGACAAAGTAAACTTCATTGCAATTTTGTATGGTTGGATGGAGGGTGGAACTAGATCCACAAGAGAAGACATGTTAAATGTTTAAAATTGAATTACAATTTCATTAAATTCAAACTTGATTATTTATCTTGCTTCCTTCCTTCCTTCCGTCCAATCGTCCGTCCTTCCTGTCTATTACAGTTTCTGTTTGTGTTTCTAATTAGCTCAGCTGCCGCACATAGAGTGTGAGATGTTTTTTGTGTGCCACCACACAAACACACATAGACTTACACAGAAAATAAACCCAGCCAGTTTTATGGACGGACAAGATAACCGTTGAGAGCATAACATAGACAAGGTAAAACTAAATTTGTCGATAATGAGTTGATGTATGAAGAAATACTTTAATTTTCAAAAACTAATTAACATTTATAACACAAGTTATTGCTGCCAACTTATAAATATACAGCATATGATGGAGATTTATGATGCTAACAGATGGGGGAGATGTGACATACACATGCATATCGGGGGTACGTCTAAGCCTTAGACATGAAAGAATTATAGACAATATACACATTGGCACTCACACACTCATTTATATATTCACTTCCATATCAGAGTCCTATGGCACATTTCCGTTCTCATTTATTTTATTGAAATTTTTTTCTATATATTCCCTGGGCGGCCGATATGTTAAAGAGATGATAATATAAATTGTGTCCTTATAATCATCGTATCGTAGTAACAAAAGCTATAACGAAAAAAGAAACATACCACCAAATACCTTTGATATCAGTTTGCTTAGCTCAAGTACATTCGAACCCTTTTTTCCGATAGCATTTGATATGGACAAAGCCAAAGAAGTGTGCGAACGAAGCCAAAAGACTGTATCAACATCTTGGCCATTAATCCCTTTTGCCAATGGTATAACGCAATAAGACCAAAAGGACTTAACAACTATGCAGCTGGTGGAATAGTAAAAGATTCTCCAACATACACATAAACTACACCATTCAAGTGTCGCCCTCTCCCTGTCTGCATACACCCCTTTGGAGCCTTAAATCGCTTGCTAACGCTTACATAACAAACCCTACAAACTTGGCTATATTTGTGGATGGGAATTTATTTCTGTGTATATATGTAACGACTGCTGCCTGAAATGACAACACTCCACAAATCATACAATTCAATTCAACGACAAATGGTTAGATTTAGTTACGTTTGCTTTTTGGGTCCCTGGGACATTTGTAATGGTTTGCTCTTTATCTTGGGTAGTTTATTGTCAATAGCTGCCACTTTGTCCTCCCATCGCCCTTGTCGTCTCCTTTGGCATGTCTTCTCCATAGGAAAGTGTTGGAATCGCTTAGATAGTGATAGATACATATATGTATGTATGTATGCATAAATGTCCGCAAAACTATGTTTCTATCATTTGTAATTCCAATTTTCTTCTCAGTTGTGTGGTATTTCTAAAAATAATTTCAAAACTTACCCGTGGCATTTTAGTGTCCTTGTCGGTATACGAGTAATATGTGACATAATTGGTAAGACTTGCAAAGTGTTACATTGCACACGTAGTAGGATGTGAGGAAAGTTTCTGAAATGGGAAAAAAGGAAAACAATACAAATTAATAACAAGCCATAGAAGCAAATACGGGGTTTCTAAACGAATAATTTCTATGTTTTATATTAACATCACTTCTTTCTTATTCTTTAATGGCAGCAACAACAGAAATTTATCTATCAGTAGCCGCACGTAGAAAAGTATTCCAAACACTTCGGTCTTTTGCGCTCCGTAGATAGTTCCTCATACCAAGCTTAGATAACAGCTCCTTCACCTGGTACATCGATCGGAGTTTTGGGCGCCCCTTCTTGCGCCGTCCATCGACTTTATTTCCGAAGGCTTTTCGAGCCGGAACGTTTTCGTCTATTCGTACAACGTGTCCAGCGCATTCGGTCTATTTGAACGCGCTCAATACTCGTCTTTTGATTTCCAGGCTGACATTATTATTTTTGTTTATGGCGAAGCCAAGGTAGACAAAATCATCTACCACTTCAAAGTTATAGTTGTCAACGTTCACGCAGCGTCCCAGACGAGCTGACTGTTCGTTCTTTGAAACAAATAATTTGGTTTTGTTCTCGTTTATCACCAGACCCACTTCGGCCTACCGCTTCTCAATGCTTGAAAAAGCCGTAGTAACATCTCGCAATCCACGTCAAATGATATCGATATGCGAGCAACATGTGACTTTTGTTGAAGATGGTATCATTCCTGTTTACTGCAGCCTTCCGCATCCATCCATCATCATCTCGATTACGATGTTAAAGAGATCGCAGGACAGATTATAGCCTTGTCTAAAGCCTCGCTTGGTAGAAAATGGCTCTGCTAGATTTGTGCCTATTTTCACTGAAGGCTTCGTGTCAGTCAGTGCCATCCCGCACAGTCGTATCAGCTTCGTGGGGATACCAAACTCAGCCATAGCATCCAACAATTTCTGTCGCATCGGACTGTCGAATGTAGCTTTGAACTCGATGAACAGATGGTAGGTGTCGATCTGCCTTCTCCAGGATTTGTCGTAGTGTGAATATCTGGTCGGTCATGGATTTACTAGGTCTTAAACCACACTGACAACACCGGTGGTGGACAGTCCACTCCATCGTCGATGATTGGTGCGATTTCGTGACTTATGCAGCCTTCGGGAACGAGTAGAGATTAAAAGTGTTCCCTCCATATTTGCAGCATACTCTGAGTGTCCGTGACCAGATTTCCGTCTCTGTCCTTACAGGTGGGTATCACTGTTCCAAAACATTTACTTTTTACCTTTTGGTAGAACTTTTGGACCTCACATCTATCCCTGTAGTTCTCGATATCCTGGCTCTCTCTTTTCTTCCATAGACGCTTTTTCCGCCTGAACAGGCGTTTCATCTCCCTATTTTTCTCTTTATAACGCTCTGTCGCCCTACGCGTCGGCATTGGCTGCACTTTTGCCTTGTATGCAGCATCCATTTCCTCAGACATTTCACGACATTCATCATTGTACCAGAGCTTGTCTGAGCGTAGTTTTTCATAACCCAGTACGTTCGTTGCGGTAGTGGTCATAGAATTCGCAATGTACTGCCACTGTATGTCGGGAACATTAGAACTAGTTGGGTTTGTTTGGAGTAATTAAGAGAGTTGGTTGGATAAGGCATTGGCTATCTCGGTGGTATGCATCTTTGGGAAGTCTTACTTTCTTTGCGTTTGATTACTTTAGTTTTTAGCACTATTTAATCGTGTGAGTACTTAGGCTGCAACTAGGTGGTGATACAAGTCAATATTTGCACCGCGAATCACACGCACATCCATAACGCTTGAGACATGCCTTCCATCAATTACCACGTGTTCAATCTGATTTCTTGTATTTTGATCGGGAGGTGTTCAGGTTGTCTTGTGGATATCTTTATGCGGGAATCTAGTTCCACTCACAACCAAGTTTCTTGCCGACGCGAAACTAACCAGTCTGAATCCGTTATCGGAGGTGTTGTTGTGCAGACTGAATTTTACGACTGCTGAACCAAGAGCAGCTTTCCTTCCTATTTTAGCATTAAAATCTCCCAGAAAAATTGTAATGTCATGTGCAGGGCAGTGGTCATATATCTCCTCCAGACGCTCATAGCATGCATCTTTGATGTCACAGTCGTTGTCTTCCCTCGGGGCGTGTACACAAATCAGCATAATGTAAAAATATTTCGCCCGGATGCGAATGGTGGCTATACGGTCACTTACAGGGTTAAACCGCGAGATCAGGTGTCGTAGTCTCTTGCCGACTATGAAACCACATCCAAATTCGTGTCTTTCTGCATGGCAGCTGCAAAAGATGTCACAGTTCTTTCGTCGTGTGCATCCCTGGCCCATTCATCTCATTTCCTGTATTGCGGTGATGTCTGCCTTGTATTTCTCAAGGACATCCGCCAGTTTGGTATAGGGACCTTCTTTGTAGAAGGTTCGGACATTTCAGGTGCATATCCATAAATCATGGTCCTTAAAACGTTTGCGGAGGTCGTCAACATTTGAGAGGGGTTCTTGTTTTTTTCTTTTCTTGGTGTTTTCATAATAATGGGTTGTTTTAAGGAGAGTGGCTTATTAGGCCACTGTGCCCGATCCTACTTACTTGGGGCTGCCAAAGCTACTAAGAGAGCCATTATGTTGAGCCTCAGTAACTTCTTTTACCTATTTGCTAAAACGCATCGGTGGTAGAATGACATTAGCTTACTCAACATTGCGCCTTCTCACATTTGGTATCACTGAACGGATGTGGCATTGCCCGTGGAATTCGTGATCTCTCGGACGTTGTGAGCTGCTGGGGAACTTCCAAATAGAGCGTCTGGTTATTCCCAAATGAATAACAAGCTGAAAGACTCAAATTAGAAAATTCCCCATTCCAAAATACAATACTTACTAACTTCTTATCTATATTAATTAAATTATTATGGCATGTAACTTGGCAAAACGAATGATGCAGAACTTCTTCTTTTTGGGGCTACTTTTACGCGCAGTTCTCAGAATTGAGTACCAAATCAATGGGCTGAAAAACCTTGTACTTTGTAATATTTGTACCATCCATAATATTAGGATTATTTGAGTTAACTCACACATAGAATGTTATGTTGGGGCGCATTGAGAATCTTCTGACAAACTTGCGTATTTTAATGTTACTCATGGCTGAAGGCCTACGCTGCCAGTGCTATTTTCGCTATCAATATTACTCTTGTATTAATTATTAGTTTTATATATTGTAAGTAAATAATAATATTACGCAACACTTAGATGCCACGATGACCACTTGGTTGCCCTAAACTCTGCTAACGCCCCACTTTAAAGCACTGTCCAGTCCAAGAATGCATCTAGTACAACGCAATATGCACTTTCCATAAATACATACAACATTATACACTTTAATTGATATAACCATAAGATTTCCTATCTGTGGTTGTCTCTACAGAGTGCCTGAGATGCTGACAACACCCTCTAGGCCGCGCGCGTGCTAAACATTAACGCCATATGATGTTACATATTTGTATTCATAGAAAGCAAATGTGTTTGGACCTCAAATATTTGTGCAATGACACAGTGATCATGAAATTGTATGTGCGAGTGTGCATGTATATGCTCATGCAGTGAAATGATTACAAACATATCAGCATAATTGCTAAAACCCTTTAGATAATTGTGCCCTTGAGTCCTTGAAGAATACACAGACTATTTATTCATTGTCATTCACACGCATACATGCACACCAAATGCCAATATTGCGACATAGTGGCAATATAGTTTTTATGCATGGACAACGCAAGGATATGGTCACGTGTTGAGCAAACACTAATACAGTGTTTGGGCAACAATAGGCAAAGACAAGGAACAGAGGGATAACTAGGCTTTTTTCAAACATTGGCTGGTGTTACCCTTTTTATAATACCAAAAAAAAAACTAACCAAAAACCCACCCAACCTTCTATCAATAACTGCCAACGACCCACTCACCCAGTCACGTCACCACAACACAACAAACAACCAGCAACAACGGCAGCACTCTTTGTGTGTATGTGTGTGTGTTTGCGTGCAGACAGTGTTTGCTGTATCTGAATGTATCTGGTAACCAATCAGTAAACAAATGTTTTGAACATCGCATGAAAGCATTTTGTGAATTGGTTTAGGCTTATCTTAAGTACAATATAATGTTTTTGCTATACTCACTCTCTTTACTCTGCTCTGCTCTACTCTGCTTTGCTTTGCATTTGCTTTGGACTTTATCAGCAAGTCCAAATCGTAAAATTTCATTGAAAATGCCATAAAAGACAAGATATCGGTAAAACAAAAGGCCCATAATATACAACACAGAGAAAACTGTTTGTTCACGGTGCTTGAAGTACTAAATTCTAATGGCAGACTAATTTTAAATTAGATTTGAGTTAAAAAAAAATAAACTTTTCAGTTGACTTAAAATCTTTTGGTTTCATTGAATGTTCACACGAAGTCTTAAGAGATATGAAAGACGTGAAGTGATTAAGTTGTGTTATGATCCTACGATTCAATTATATTTTAAACCGCAAGTACATACGTTTAACCAAAATAATTTTCATATCAATAAAGTGAAATAAAACCAGTTTTCCATTGGGTTTCTTAATATTAATCTGATGATATAGATGTTGTATTATACGAGCTTGGAACATTTGATGTTTTATTATTTATTATTTTCGATTATTTCCCTTTACACCTCATGAATGAGTTATGGTATGCTACTCGCGTTGTAGTGAGCTTTCTACTTTAGATTCACAACAAACGGCACTTACTTGTTTATCGACGAATGCGAACGTTACTGTTTGAAAAAGCTTTTACTACACATGCCGATTGACTTGTCACTTATACTACGAAGTTGCTGCCGTCAACATCGAGGGGGCCGGCAATGAAAGAAAAATGTATATGACTAGAGCCGGGAATCGAACCACAGATCTCCCGCATGATAGTCGCGAGTTCTAACCACTATGCTACGGCCGCTGCCCTTTCCCTTTACAGCCCATTAATGAGGTATGGGGTTGCTGCTCGCGTTGCTGTAAATTAACGCGCCGTTTATTTTTAGACTTCAACAACGGCACATACTTATCAATAGAAATGGAAAACGTCACCGGGCATTTTTATACATATTCTAATAAAAAAGAAATTCGCACAAAGTTGCAAAGCTCTTTTTCATATTGCACCAGATAAATATTGTAAACTATTCACCTTGCAAGAGAGTTTCTGAGTTTCTTTTTTTCATAGCGTGTGGGGCAATTACACACGCTATGAAAAAAAGAAACTCACATAAAAATTCAAAGCTCCCACTTTCATATTATTCCATTACTCAGTCTTATTACTATTTATATAGTTACTATTCAATTTGTATGTGAGGTGCCACGCCTACCATTTTCTTACTTACTTAGCTGGCACTTCTTTGCAATGGTATTATATGCGCTTCTACTTCAATTCGTGGCACCAAGTCCCTCAAGGCTCTCAGTAATTTGAACATTTTATCGAATTTTTGGTCGCCCCTTTTTTTCGCCGTCCATCAAGTTCTTTGTGGAAAACTTTTCGAACTGAAGCATTTTCATCCATGCGTACAACAGGAACTACCCAACGCAACCGCTGTACCTTAATGCCTCTGACAAACAGCTCTTACAGCTCAAAATTTATACGACATCGATACTCTTCGTTTAAGATGTTGGGTGCGTATATTTTGCAGAGTATTTTCCTCTCGAATACTGCTAGAACTGATTAATCAGCTTGTGTCATAATCCAAGATTCTGAAACGTACGTCAAGATAGCAAACCCCAGTGTCTGGATTAGCTGTGTAGTCGGTAGTGAGCTCTGTCATCAAGTCGCTTGCTATGTCCATTATAGCATCTATTAGGTTTAGGGTTTTTAAAAATTCGAACATTTAGGGGAAAAAGGCTGAAAAAGGATAAACTGGTCCCATCACCCAGACCAAAAGGCTTCAACTATAATCATATATGGGCACGCTTCCGATAGAATTAGAAGAAGGTACCAGTCCATTTTAATTGTGCGATACGAATATATCTTTTGAAATTTGTACTTTTGGGGATAAAAAGCGACTAAATCGGTACAATAATTTAGACAAATGGGATAAAGCTGCAATCACATAAATGTTCGTTCGTCTTATGAAGGGTTTGCATTTTACCTTTATTGCTTAAATTCGTAAGAATATTCATTGTAAGTACCGGTGAAGAAACGCGAGTTGGGAAAGCTAGTATATATATATTTATATGTACCCTTTAAATCCCTAACAGAAACCCTTCGTTTTTCTTTGTAAGTCGGCTTACCTGACTGCAACTTTCTCACTTATTCCATAGTGTGTATAATTGGCCCAAAAATGGGCATGGTCGTGGGTATGATTAGTAGACGTGGCGTCTCCATGGCAAAGTGAAGTGTTTACAACATTTATATGGTGAAATATAAAACCAGTAAAAAATTTTTAGTTGGGCAACCCGAATTACATATACCCTCACCCTCAGTAAAACATAAAAGTTGCTAGCATGCAAGTTGGGGGCGATAAATTTGCCATGGTCATCTTTCAAAACATTTGGTTGCGTGCTTCGAAAGTTATCGTGCTTACCAGCCGGACAGACAGACAGATGGACATGGATCAACTGAATCAAAAAGTCACGAATCGAATTTGGTTCATAAAACCTAGGATCTAATGTGACTCCTTATATGTGTTATACATTTGGGTAGTATCAAATGATATATACCCTCCTAACCGTAAGGTGAGGGTATACAAATTATGTTAAAAATAGTTCCCAATACTTATTCAACTTCAAATTGACAAGACCAGTGATTCATGTCTTTTGACTTACTGCGAACACTCGCCGCATTACAATAATGGGATATTGTACTACTGTGGTATTTAAGTAAAAGCTTTCTACTTAAGTCCATTCTTCTTGCTGTTTAATATATATTGTCTAGTAATAAGAATATCGTCGGAGCTGCATGAAAGTATAGTGATATGCTGCAGAGGTATGAGGTAGTATTTGGTTTACGAAAGAGTAATGGGATACATAGGCAGTATCATACCCAAAAATGCCAGAAATTGGCTTACATCTATTCTTTGCCTTGCCTTTTTGGTAAATTACTCCAAAGGTACTGCTACCCACAGTGTCTACCCTAAAATGTTAGCTACTGTAGCATCAGCATAAAGATATGTACAAAATTGTTTTCCTCTTATACCTTTGCTGTAAATATATGTATTGGTATCCTTTAAATCCCTAAGAGAAACCCTTCGGTTTTCTTTGCCTTTTCGGATAATCCAATATTGTTTGCAATACAGTTATGTGGTAATCAAATGAATGTCTTATTCGATTCTTTTGCGTTACGGTTATTTATCGGAATTAAGAAAACCAAGACAAAATGTGCATGTAATATGATAACAATTTTGACAAGTATCGCTCTCACTTGAGTTTTATGTGAGAGCGTGTGTGTGTGTGTGTTTCATGAATGAAGTCCTTCAAACAATTTATTTTCATCAAACTGTTTGGAGTAGTTATCAGCATTCCATTTTGGTTTTTTTGTTTGTTCGATACATAAAAGACAATACATATTTCCTTTTTTCTGGTATGGTAGTATGTGTCAGTGTGCCTTTGAGTAGCATAGCGTCTGTTTGTTATAATGGCGGTCATTCCTTTTAATGCCTGAGATGACAATCATTCGTTGTAGTGTAGTCCGCCAGAAGATGGTGACAATATCGTAATTCAAAAGAATACCAAACCTAAGATATATAAGACTTACATACAGTTTGACTCGTATAGTGAATTACTAGCATATACTCCGCCTTTCCGCACCCTTGCATTAGGGATAACATTTTTACGACAACAAAACAATAAACCTTGTGTAAATTGTTTTGCTGTTTCCCCTGCCATTTCCTGTCCATGTCCATGTCTGTCTGCAGCTGTTAGTGCTGTGTTTCGCAAACGGTTGTCGTCTCTTTTCTCTGCATTAAAGCTTTGTGGTTGTGGCTATATGGCCACGTTGTCTCCACTATCGGTCGGCGCTTTAGTCCCCATCCGACCGGTCTTGTTAACTTGTTTAGTAAATCCTATTGATCGACCATGAAGATCTAATCTCACATGTTTACACAAAATAGTGTTTTGGCTTTAGTAGTCCACTCTTACGCTCGTATTTGGTCATTTTGGTTTTAGTTAAATTGTGTGCGCTTTAATGACACTTGGGAGCGTTAAATCGATTACTACAAAGCACACGAGAAGAAGGATGGACAGTGGTGAAGAAAGGGAAAGATGTGGCGGGAAATTTCATAAAGTAAATAGGTTATGGAATATAAGCAATTACATTAGGGAGGGATGTAACAAATTGTTGGTTGCTTAAAAGCCATTTCAGTCATAAGGACTTTTATAGACTTGTCTTATACAAAATACCCAAAATTAAACGAAAACCAGTGGGCTGTAAAAGGTGGACTACTTGACAGTGCGGCTGACATATTAATATAAATCCAAGTAATGAAAAATTGAAAAATTTTTATACCCTCACCCTACAGGTAGGAGGGTATATATCATTGGATACAACTTAAAAGTGTAACACATAGAAGGAGTCACTTTAGACCCTAAGTTTCTTTCAACCAAATTCGATTCATGAATTTTTAAATCGGCTGAGCCATGTTCGCCTGTCCGGCTGGTACGCACGATAACTTGCGAAAGACGCAACAAATGTTTTGAAATTTTCCACAAGTTAATATTTCCCAAAACTACTTACGGTATTGCAAATGGGCTACATAGCCCCGCCCCTTCTGGTACCTCCCATACAAATACATCATTCCGCCCACTTTAGAAATCGTGTAATAATATCAAGACCCCTCACGGGATCTTACCCGAATTCTGTATTTAGTAAAGCTTTAAAAGGATAAAATTTTGGAAAAAAAAATGCAGAGTCTAGCCACGCCCCTTCTGGTACATCCACAAATGTACCCTTCCGCCCACTTCAGAGATCCAGCGCGATCGTTTTAGTAAAGCTATAACAGGATAAAGTTTTGGAGAAAAAATTCGAAGGCGAACCACGCCGCTTGTAACGTGACGCCAGTCGTACGTACTTACATTCACCTACATAAACTATTCTTTCTCTAAACAACCTTTTTTGACCTTCAACATCGCCAACAAACTCAACCTGCATACATACTTTAAATTACTTCGAGCGCAACAGAGGCCGTATGGCACCAACTTCAAATACGCGAGCGGCCACCTACAACCTTCATTTGCCCTTCAATACTGATAATTCTTCAACTACTTGAAGGGCAGACGTCAATTCCACCGATCGCACGACCACCCCAAACGACGCGTTCGGCAATGCACGCAGCTGTCACCAACGACGCATTCGCCAATCGCCACGAACGGAGAATGAGCGCAATGACGAACATCCAACCAAACACATTAAGGAGACGACATCACAAGGAAAAGTGTTATTCAATGCTGTGTGATGTGATGAAATTCTCATTACATCGAGAGATCCACTTACTTTAATGATCGAACAGTTTGCTTGGTAGGTCGTCGGTTGCTACCGCAGCGTAGTTTATTGCTAAGTTGCTTTGTACCCGTTCTCCCTTGCCCATCTCAGGGCAATCAATTATCAAAAGAAATATTCTTTTGTTTAATCGAACTTCGGTCTGTTGAGCCAACTTTTTTTGGTTTAACCCGAATTCCATTGGTCTGTTAAAACGGACTTCGGTCTTTTGAATCAGACTTCGGTCTGTTAAATCGGACTTCGGTCTGTTAAATCGGACTTCGGTCTGTTGAATCGGACTTCGGTCTGTTGAATAGGACTTCCGTCTGGTAAATCAGACTTCGGTCTGTTAAATCGGACTTCGGTCTGTTAAATCGGACTTCTGTCTGTTAAATGGGACTTCGGTCTGTTAAATCGTACTTCGGTCTCTTAAATCGGACTTTGGTCTGTTTAATCGGACTTCGGTCTGCTGAATCGGACTTCGGTCTGTTGAATCGGACTTCGGTCTGTTGAATAGGACTTCGGTCTGTTGAATAGGACTTCGGTCTGTTGAATCGGACTTCGGTCTGTTGAATCGGACTTCTGTCTGTTGAATTAGACTTCGGTCTATTGAATCGGACTTTGGTCTGTTGAATCGGACTTCGGTATGTTAAATCGGACTTCGGTCTGCTGAATCGGACTTCGGTCTGTTGAATCGGACTTCGGTCTGTTGAATAGGACTTCGGTCTGTTGAATAGGACTTCGGTCTGTTGAATCGGACTTCGGTCTGTTGAATCGGACTTCCGTCTGTTGAATCAGACTTCGATCTATTGAATCGGACTTCGGTCTTTTAATAAATCGGACTTTGGTCTTGTAATAAATCGGACTTCGGTCTGTTGAAATTCGACTTCGGTTTGTTATATCGGACTTCGGTCTGTTGAATCGGACTTTGGTCTGTTGCACAGATTTCGGTCTGGTACACGAAGATACTCTTCGTTCCTGTAGCGTTGTATTAGAAATAAGCAGCGTAGCATTTTGATACTAACTCTCCGTCGGCTACGATTATTAATTCGGTCGCAAATTCGGAATCGATATAACTACGAGTTGCAAAAGTCGATCTACTATGGAACACGAGTCATTAACACGATCCTGAGTTGCTGATACCAAACTGATTTACGACGAAAACCGAATCATCGAAGAACACGAATCATCAACACGATCCTGAGTTGCGGATATAAAACTGATTTACGACGAAAGCCGAATGATCGAAGAACACGAATCATCAACACGATCCTGAGTTGCGGATATAAAACTGATTTACGACAAAAGCCGAAACTTCGATATGTTTCCGATTTGCTGAAGTTTACCTGAATAGCCGAATACCAAAACGGCCACATATTGCTGATATAAACCTGAACCAAAGACAAACCCGAATCATCAAGATGCCCCAGTATTAGTGATATGAACCAGAATCATCAACGAAACCCGAGTCACCAATACTCTTCTGAATTGTTAACATTAACCCGAACCACCGACGAACCGGAGTCATCAATTATCACTAGCTTATATTAACCTGAAACCACGACAAAACCCGAATCAGCAGTACGCTGCCAAGTTACTAGTACGAGCCTGAATCATCGAAAGTACCCTAATTACCACGTTCCTGTATACCGAAGCAATCCTGACCTATCTGACCTCTACGATTTGGAAGTATAGCATAAAGTTCTATTGAGTTCTTATTCCGCAAAGTTTTGTGGCTCCTTATGGCAGCCCTGGCGACGACTGGACTTACCTCAGCCGACGAGAAAACCACGTTACACCCTTCTGGTAACTCTCATACAAATTTACCATGCCGCACACTTTAGACAACGAGTAATAATATCAATATTAGTAAATTTTATGTTTCACGGAGGGTCAGGGTATATGTAAGTCGGGTTTCTTACTGATTTCATATAAAATGTGATTCATATTTGCAGACACTTCCTTTTACCACTGTTCACTTTGGTGGCGGTGTTTACTGGGGTGGGTGTATTTCGTTGATTTGGTTGTTTGTCTTGCATTTGACTATGAAATCAATTTGTATTTCTACACGGTCACATTATCGTCAACTACTGTTCTTTGTATCTTTGTGTAAGGCCCCACCCAAGCCAACCGATCCCGTACCCAAACTTGATTAAGTTTATTTCGTTTATCCTTTCCCCCATGGCATTGACCGAAAGGTGGGTGGTGTAAATAACCCGACTAGGTGGTAGGTGGGTATCTATGTAGTTATAGACAGAAGGCGTATGTTGTTGGTCCTAACTGGTTCACAAATCCAATCGAAAGGGTATTAATGTGTATCGCTGTGATTACACACGTGCTTGTATTCTATACCAATTTGCGTTTATCTGTGTGTGTGTGTGTGTACAACGATATATTTGTGTTTGGCTGTGCGTGTGTGTGTACTCAGCTGTGTGTGTGTGTGTGTGAATATGATATGTTTGCCAAATGGAGTGAGTGTATAAGTGCGCGTGTGTCTGAGTACGTGCATACGTCTGCTTCTGTGTGTGTGTATCTGGTATGTATGTCTGCTTGTGTGTGAGTAGTTTGATTTATTGCAGCTGATGCAAAAGATTATTATGTTGAATTGATTGTTAGGCATGAATCAATATATCATGGTCTCAGCTTACGGCTTAGTTTCATATATACATATAAATCAATAAACGTCTCGCATCTCCTTTGGGCTGTCATTGACCACCATTATGGCGGATGAACTCTAATTGCAATTTTAAATTTCTAAATTGTAGGGAAATCACATATTTTTTGCAAAATACAATAATACACCGAAAAATATACAATGGCAATGACAATTTTATTGGCTTCACTGAAGCGGATATAGCTGAAAATAACCGGAAAAGCTTTTAATGTTCGAATGATCGTACGTGGCAGTCATACAATGATTGCTAATTCATAGTATTATTTATGTTAAGTGGACATATTTTTATCATGTATTTAGCATGAGATATTATCGTCATCGTCCTACCGCCATACATATTAGTCAACAGTAATATTGAGTGTGGAAAATGTAAAAATTTTTACTGTGAGGATTGGAGAAATATAAAAAGCACTTTTGATTTTAAATTAAGTAAGTTTGCCTAAATAATTTGTACTAAACAACCGGAGGATAGCAAAATTGTTATTTTGAATCTTCAGCAAAATTATGCTTCAGAAATTGTCCTTAAGTTCCACAGCACTCATAGCTAGAACTATGTACTCCCAACCCTCACATAGCAACTCATATCCAGAACTGTGTACTCCCAACCCTCATAGAACAACAATTTTTCTAATTATCACAAATGCAAGCAATGTGCCACAACTCTCGCATAGTAAAGCACTTGCATGCCCACAATACTATAGCATTCCTGACAAACCAACAACACAACTCCTCGACAAATCTATCACCATGCAATAGCCCCGACCACTACACTAGCAACAGCAACAAATATGGTAACTAAACATTAACCTGTCAGTTAAAGTCCAACCCAATACGAATGACCTGTTTATGGTCATTCGCGCGTATGGCGGCCACGACCAGATCTAAATATGTACATATGTATGTATATGTGGGAAACACAAGTATATGTTTACTTTTAATGTCATATCTTGTATTTGTTGTTTGTGTCATGTCGTATATTTGGCAGTTTGATTTGCCAGTTGGCTTTGCCACCATCGTTGTACTCTTGTATTTATGTCCAGCTTCACTGGCTGCCTGACCTTGTCACCATGTTGGTGGTGGTGTTGGTTGCTAGCTATTGGCAGTGGTCAAATCCTTATACACAACGCTGTGCGTTTCATGTTTAATTAGACCAAAAAGTCAGATTTATATGAAAACATTAAGCAACAGCAACAGTTGTAAATATTTATATTTCTATGTATGTATGTATGTTGGGCGGAAGTTGTATTTGCACCGGTGATTGTGTCAAACTATGTGTGGTAAGTTTATGTACAAATACACCAACACCTCCCACACACAGGAATACATAAATATGTGTTACATGTGGTTATTTGCAAAGGCGTCACCAGATTCAAGGACAATTTTTGGAGTTTGTTCCTTTTTATTTGTTTGGTACATTCTGGGCCACAAGAATTGTAAGCACTGAGATAGAGTCAAATTTATGTGGGACATAATAATTTATTATGGCAGTTACCACAATTGAATGTTAAGAGAGAAATAACGTATAACGGAGAGCAGTTCGTCAATGCATTATATGAAATAAATTATAATAAAAACCTGTACACCGGTAAGGATTGTGGGGGTAATGAATTCGCAGATGCTCTAGAATAACAATGACATTACAATATAGACAATATCATTGGCAATTATGTACATGTGGTATAGTAATATAACTGATTTCTATGTTATCATTTAGCGATTAATTACCAATACCAAGTATGTATGAAGTAGTTGAAGTTTTGGGAGTCTTTTGAGAGACAAATATCAAGAAAAATATTAAAGCTCATCGACGTTAACAAAGAGAACCGTCATGGTGAAAATTAATTTAACGGCAAAGGAAGAAAACATTGCTGAATGGACCTTGTTATTTTTTCTACGTTCAGCATTTCCTAACATAACCAGTAAGAATGTTTCAGTAAGGAAACCCGACTTACATATACCCTCACACACATATAAAATTGTCCAGTATACTTACTTAATTACTTAATTCCCCATAAATGAGATAGGAGATAGCTTCTCGCGTTGTTGTGAATTACCACGCTTTCTATTTTTATATTCACAACTAACGGCACCTACTAGTTTATCGACGAACGCGAACGTCACTGACTGAGGAGCTTTTAAAAGACATGCCGATTGACTCGACACTTTTACTGCGAAATTGCTAACGACAACATTGAGGGGGCTGGCAATGAAAGAAAAATGTATTTATTTTTTTAGATGACTGGAGCCAGGAGTTAAACCTGGGTTCTCCCGCATGGTAGTCCCGTGTTTTAACCATCATGCCACGGCCTCCAGTATATTGATATTAATACTCGATTTCTAAAGTGGGCGGAGTGATGCATTTGTATGGGAGGTACCAAATGGGGTCTGGCTAGGTTTCTAAAATTTTATCCAAAACTCTATCCTATTATAGCTTTACTAAATGTGTACAGAATTTGAGCACCAAGTCTAAAGTGGGCGGAGTGCTAAATTTGTATGAGAGGTACCAGAAGAAGCATGGCTAGACTTCCAGTTTTTTCCACAACTTTATTCTGATTTAGATTTACTAAAAACAGAATTTGGACACGACCACGTTGGGTGTTTTGATACTACTGATCCATACATTTGTATTAGAGGTACCAAAAGCGGCGGGGCTAGCCTAATATACCCACTTACTTACTTACTTAGCTGGTACTTCTATGCAATCCCAGTGGATTATATACCGCACGTAGAATAATATTATAAGCGCCTCGATCTTCTGCGCTTCTTCTCCAGTTAGTCACACCGAGTTCTGTAAGGTACTCAGTAAACTGGTCTTTCCAACGGAGTTTTGGTCGCCCTCTTCTGCGCCGTCCATCGAGTTCATTGTCGAAGACTTTTCGAGCTGGAGCATTTTCGTCCATGCGTACAACATGACCTAGCCAACGCAACCGTTGTACCTTAATGCGTTTGACCACGTCAATGTCAGTGTACAGCTCGTACAGCTCATGATTCATACGACGTCGATACTCTCCGTTAACGATTATGGGCCCATATATTTTACGGAGTATTTTTCTCTCGAATAACGTTAGAACCAATTCATCCGCTTGTGTCATATCATATCTCTCGAATATCGCCAGAACCGATTCATCCGCTTGTGTCATATCCCAGGATTCTGAGCCATACATTAAGACAGGTAGAACCAGTATCTGGAATAGCTGGAGTTTTGTTCATCGAGAGGGGCTCTGTCATTGAATCGCTTGCTTAGTCCGTAGTAGCATTTATTTGCAAGCAGGATTCTTCTCCGGATTTCTAGGCTGACATTATTTTCTTTGTTGATGGCGGAGCCTAGGTAGACAAAATTATCTACCACCTCGAAATTATAGTTGTCAACGTTCACGCAGTTTCCCAAACGAGTAGATTCTTTGTTCGTTGAAACTAATAACTTCGTTTTGTCCTCGTTCACCGTTAGGCCCATTTTCGCTGATTCCTTCTGTATACCTGAGAAGGCTGCAGTCACATCCCGCAGTTTTCGACCGATGATGTCTACGTCATCAGCGTACGCGAGTAGCATGTGGCTTTTGTTGAATATAGTGGCACTCGTGTTTACTGCAGCTTTTCTCATTATCATCTCCATCACAATGTTGAAGAGATCGCACGATAGGCCGTCGCCTTGTTTTAGGCCTCGTCTGGTATAGAATGGTCCTTGCCAATCTTCACTGAAGACTTCGTGTCAGTCGGCGTCATTCCGCAAAGACGCATTAGCTTCGCTGGATACCAAACTCAGCCATGGCTTCTAGTAATTTCTGCCGTATCGGCCTGTCGAAGGCAGCTTTATAGTCGACAAAAAGATGGTACGTGTCGATCTGTTTCACTTGGCTCTTTTCCAGGATTTGCCGAAGTGTAGATTTTCCAGGTCTAAAGCCATACTGATAAGGCCCGATCAGGTTGGATAACACTGGCTTTAGTCTTTCACATAGCACACTCGACAGGACCTTTTATGCGATGGGTAAAAGGCTGATCCTGCGGTAGTTGGAGCACACACTTGGATCACCTTTTTTCAGCACAGGACATAATACGCTTACATTCCAATCGTCGGGCATGCACTCTTTAAGCCAAACCGTGCGCAGGAGCTGGTGCATGCTCGTTATCAACTCCTCGCCACCGGACTTGAAGAGCTCTGCAGGCGGACCGTCGGCACCGGCTGCTTTGTTGTTTTTCAGCCGCGATATTGCTCTTCTTACCTCGGCTTGACTTGGTGGTGGGCAATCTAAGCCGTCGTCGACAATTGGCGTGATAACTTCACGTGCGCTGCCTTCTGGAACCAGCAGGTGCTGGAAGCGTTGTCTTCATATGTGCAGCACACTCTGCATATCACTATCCTTACAGGTGGGGAGGCCATTACCGTATCCATTTGCTCTTACTTTCTGGTAAAATTTTCGGGCCTCACCTCTATACCTATATCGCTCTATATCCTCATTCTCCCGTCCCTTCATCTGACGTTTTTTTCGCCTAAATAGCTGTCTCGCCCGTTTTGCTTTCTCCTTATGCCGTTCCCTAACAGCCCGGGTTACAATTGGCTGTAGCGTTGCCCTATAAGCAGCATCATGTTCCTCAGACGCTATGCGACATTCTTCATCGTACCAGGATTCGTCTGAGCGCCGCTTTTCATATCCTAGCACGGTTGTTGCGGCGGTTGCCATGGAATGCGCAATATGCTGCCACTGTGTATCGGGAACGTCAGAAGTAAATGCGTTGTGTCGTAAACGTTGGAAGAGCTGGTTGGAGTAGGCAGTAGCTATCTCTGGGGTTTGCAGCTTCGCGATGTTTAGCTTTCTTTGTGTTTGGTTACGTGCTTTTTTCGCTCTACTCAATCTTGTGCGAACCTTGGCTGCAACCAGGTAATGATCCGAACCAATATTAGCACCACGGATCACACGCACGTCCATGACACTAGATGCATGCCTGCCATCAATTACCACATGATCAATTTGATTTTTGATGTTTTGATCGGGGGATAGCCAAGTTGCCTTGTGGATATCTTTGTGCTGGAATCTGGTTCCACTCACTTCCATGTTGCTTCCCGCTGCGAAGCTAACCAGCCTAAACCCGTTGTCTGACGTGTCGGTATGCAGGCTGAATTTACCGATCGATGGACCAAGAACATCTTCCCTTCCTATTTTTGCATTAATGTCTCCCATAACAATTTTTATGTCGTGGCCAGGGCAGCGGTCGTATGTTTCCTCTAGGCGCTCGTAAAATGCATCTTTAATCTCATCGTCTTTATCTTCCGTCGGGGCGTGTACACAAATCAGCGTGATGTAAAAATATTTCGCCCGGATGCGAATGGTGGCTATTCGGTCACTTACAGGGTTAAACCAGGAGACCTGGTGTCGAAGTCTCTTGTCGACTATGAAACCACATCCAAATTCGTGTCTTTCTGCATGGCAGCTGTAAAAGATGTCACAGTTCTTTCGTCGTGTGCATCCCTGTCCCGTCCATCTCATTTCCTGTATGGCGGTGATGTCAGCCTTGTATTTGTCGAGGACATCCGCCAGTTGGATAGAGGCACAATCTCTGTAAAGAGTTCGGACATTCCAGGTGCATATTCTTAAATCATGGTCCTTATATCGTTTGCGGGGGTCGTCATCATTTGGGGGGGTTCTTGTTTTATTTATTCTCCGTGTTTTCATAATAAATTTTGTTTAAGGAGAGTGGCTTATTAGGCCACCGCTCCCGATCCTAGTTTCTTGGGGCTGCCAAAGCCACTAGGAGAGCCTGTGTTGAGTTTCAGTAACTTCTGTTACCTACTTCCTTAGACGCATCGGTGGTAGCATGCCGATTAGGTTACTCAACGTTTCGCCTTTTAACTCTAGCTAACTTCTAAGCGGTTGCTTTAAAGTCATTGCCCAGGAAATACTTGGACTAAGACCGGAAGTAGTAAGCTGCTTGGACAGTGCCGCAAAGGAATAGATTCTGGTCACTCCCAAGTGAGTGACAATCAGTAACTTTCAGCCTCTGGGCAAAGTCCCATTCCCTAATATAGCTTTACCAAATACTGAAACTGAAATTATTAATCGATTCCTAAGTGGGCAGAGTGGAACATTTGTATGGGAGATACCAGAAGAGGCGTGGTCATATTTCTAGTGTTTTCTCCATAACTTTTTTCTGTTATTGCTTTACTTAATACAGAAATTGGATATTAATCAATTTCTGAAGTGGGCGGAGTGATACATTTGTTTGGGAGCTACCAGAAGGGGCGTGGCTAGACTTAAATTTTTTCTCCAAACTTTATCCTGTTACAGCTTAACAAGTACAGAATTTGGGCACGAACATATCGATTTCTAAATTGGGCGGTTCCAGAAGGGGCTTGGCTAGATTTCCAGTTTTTCTCCAAATCTTTATACTGCTATTTGTACCTTTGTATGGGATGTACCAGAAGTGCGTGGCTAAGCTACCAGGTATTTCTACAAAACTTTATCCTGATATAGCTTTGCTAAATACAAAATTTGGGCACGAACGCGTTGGGCGTATTGATATAATTACTCGACGTCTAAAGTGGGCGGAATATATATATTTGAATGGGAGGTATCAGAAGGGGCCCATTTGCAATGCCATAAGTAGTTTTGGAAAATATAAACTCGTGCGAAGTTTCAACAGCCCGATATCCAGCCAGACAGCGTCATGAATCAAATTTGGTTGAAAGAAACCCAGGGTCTAAAGTGACTTCTTCTACGTTTTACACTTTTGGGTTACCCTTCTACCAGTAGAGTGAGGTTATAAAAATTAGTGTAATTTTTGATGTAACCACCAACTGCGAAAACGGTTCGACCGATTCCTATTGTAATTTGGGGATGGTATGTAGATGGTTTAAATGAAGATTGCGCGAAATCGGCCCAGTGGTTCCGGAGATTTGATAGTTTAAAGATTTTCCTCACATACTGTCACACAAATTTATATATCGGCCTAGTAGTTCCGAAGATATGGCACTTAAGAGATATTCCCATATACTCCATTATCTGTCCTACTATATATATTAGGATGGCCGCGAAAATTCGACTTTGGATTAGAGCGGAATATTATGTCAGTTGGTATGAAGTAGCTAAGGTCAAAATTTGAGCTAAATCGGACAACTTTAAGCCTTTATGGGGCATAGAGGTCAAAAGTCAAATCTATATATATGAAAATGAGTTTGTCTTTGTATGTTTGCATTTTTTAGCACCGTATAGACACAAAAACGGCTTGAACGAGTGGGCGTGGCCCCGCCCATTGGACCATATAATTAAAACTCTGGAGAACTGTTGCCCGATCGCCTTAAAAAAGCAAAGCAAAGTTCGTGATCCTATAAAAAATTGGCGGGATCGAATCAGTGGGCGTGGTAAAAAAAACTTGAAACTTTAATCATATCTGTATCTCATGAACTATAACAGGTATAAAGATAATTACATTCTGGGCGAAACTGGGCTCTGACTGACACGCCCCATTTAAAAGAAACCGGTATAAAAGACATAATAATAGTTTGATCGTCCTGAAAATTATACTGTATAGTAGATTTATAGTCAGGGTATTTGGAACCAAGATGGCAACAAGGGCAGAGGCGGCGACCAAACACGTCAACATTTAACTGTTACATATTTGCGAGAAAAAACAAACAATTCTTTAACCGAACATTAATAAATAAATATAGGATTTACTAAGAACCTGAACTTTTACCTCTTTGGGGCACAGTAAATAGTTGTCCGATCTAATTCAAATTTTCGTCATGAATTTTTTACATAACATCACAATATTCCAGTCAAGCATTTGTAAATTTCCGCAAATAAATTCGTACATACATTTCGCTGCTATATGTATAAAAATTAGTTGTATGATGTATGTTATGAGTTATATAAAACGTCAACAATCCTATATTATGTTAATCAGTGTTAAGTTGCAAATTGGAAATAAATTCTAACACAATGAAAACGGTATTAAATTAGTAAAAAATTAACTGACTCATTTTAGCTTACAAGTGAGGCATGTTACGAAAACCAGGTTTTTTTTAATTGGAAGCCAAGATTTTGATGGTATTAGCAAAATTTGGTCTACAGTTTCATGTTGTACTCGATCAGGCCTAATGACTGTAGCACCGTCTTATTTAATTCAATTATGCCGTTATAATGAGATTTCGACCCAAAAGAACCTGACCTAAGTAAAGACGATTGCATTCTTAAAATATATTTTGCCTTCCTTTGGAAAATATTTGTAAAAATTTTCAACTCATATAACTGCAATCATTTTTAGGTATATGAAAAAGTAGACCAACTATTGTTCGGTAAACATTTGGTGAATACACTGGTTCTAAGAGCATTTAGTTAGTAACAAACGCTTATAATTTCGACTACTAGACGTAAAGATATATAAAGTGTAGCGGCGCTCTTATTACTTACAATTACTATTATTAATTATTGTCATTTGTTATACCAATTATATTAAAGTTAATGAAGTTATATATGTTATTTTACACTAATGTTCATTTATGTTTTCGTATTGACAAGAAGTCTTTTTATGTTATGTTCATGTTAATTTAAAATCACACATTGTCTCATTTTCTCATCAGCATACATAACTACTAATGTTCTCAATATTATATATTAAAACTCATTCTCACGATCAAACAATATCACTCATATTCTCACTTTCATACATAAACACTCACGTTCTCATTATCTAACATTATCACTCTCTTTCATATTTATAATTATTAATAATCTCATACTCTGCCCAGCAGCAAAAAATGGGGCTTTGCATGCTTTCTTACAGGCCTGCAAAGGCAGTCAGAAGCCCTACCCTTCAAATGCAGTCTTCATTTCAAATTAACATAGGGTGTCATAGGCAGGCAAGGCCTGCACATTCCCTTTCTCATTGAAGGCGTTTCAGTAGGCATGCCTAGTATGTCCTGCTTGGAGTCCTAATAACAAGGGCCTTCTATGAGGCATTGCTACTGCAGACCAGCTTGCAGGCCTGGAAAAGACCATTTATAGAAGGACTTAAATAAAAAAAAACATATGCGAATTATTTCCATATTAAATGATTTCCTACTTTTTATAAATTTGTAATACAATATTTATTACAATTTGTAATAACTATTTTTTTTTAACTCCAGCAGCGGGAATCGAACTCTCTACCTCAGTACTCATAGTTGGGCATGCTACCTACTCGGCTATCACGTGATATAGTTGTTGTACGACAAATAACAAACATGTGGTTTTCATAAACAACAGCATCTGTCTTTCCTTCCCTTTAGAGGCCTGTCTACAGGGCTAATCGGAGAAGTGACAAGTGCATGGCTATGAACGTCAATTCTGCCTTCTACTAATAGGACTGTCACCAGGCCTGTTTAAGGCAAGAAAGTTTGCATGCCCTTTGAGAACATCTATGGTATTTTTGTGGGGTACACAAAAGGTCTGCTCACAGGCCAGTTTTAAGAAGGGAAAGAGGCATGTCTGCGGGATCTATTCTCATCCTAGTAAGAGGCCTCATTGCAGGTCTCATTTGAGAAGCGAAATGTGCATGGGAATGGAATTTTTTATTAGGCTTAGTGAAGGACTTATTATAGCCTGTATACATGCCTGGAAAAGGAAGGCGTATTTGAATGTCAACAAAATGCCTTTGAAGGCATGTTTGCAGGCATACTTTTACAATGCCCCGTCTTTTCCGCTGCTGGGTGGTAACCTGTTACTCTAAAGCAGCTATCGGCAACTAACACAACCTCAATATGGGTTTGTGTTGGTGAGTTGTTCTCTTCCCTCTCTCACTGTAGTGAAGGAAATTGTTGTAAAGATTTTTTCATAACTATGAACAAAATTATAATATAGAAAATATTACTGTTGTGCGCGTGGCAATGCACATTAACATATAAGAACTCATTTTTACCGAAAAAATTCATTTCTTTTATTGTCTTGCTAACAACAAGCGTCGACACAACTGCGTCGGACGAATGCTCAAGCGAGACTGATTCAGTTTGTTTGTTTTCGTTCAATGTGTGTGAGAATACATGTGTGGCTCTCTCGCTCATGTTGCACAAGTGCGCGCTCTCGCCGATCGCTGCTCTAAAGCTTTATTTTGTTTGTGTAATAATCACTGACGCTTGCAATTACCAGTAGTTTTATCACTCACATGTAATATGAACAAGAGATAAAAGCTCAATAAATAACTCTAGACTACTTTTATGATTTTACTAGGTAGTACTTATGCTTCTCTTAATGTATGTTAACTTCTTCCGAATTCAGATGTCAAGCAATAAAGACACGTAAAATTACAAGCGCATTGTTTGACTTAGAAAGGCCATAAAATAATAATTACACTAAGACTCAGGAAGCATTGCCCGCTACTGTGGCTAGTGTACAGAAGACGAATGCTGGAGTTCTGCCTCATTCTGTCTCTGAATAAATAAATAATAATTTAAATAATATTTAAGGAGATCCGTCCCCTTACAAAAGCTTTTTAGGTTTTTATGCAAAGTTTTATAACATATGCACATCTACTTCCGTCTACTTTTTGTATAGTTTTCAATTTATTACTTACATTACCTACAATCGATATCATTGTCCGAACACGTTGAAGAAAAGCAGCGCATTAAATTACTACAGCCTTTTCTATAGAGTATGTGGTAACCTACTTATTCTTCCAACTTGTACATCAATATAACATATTTATGCATATTTACATGTGTTTATCTATGTTCACGTATAATTTGTTCTTTATGCTTTTACGCCATTAAACACAACAACATACAAGTGAACATATAAAAACTTATGTAAAAAAAAAAACAACATCTTGTTGATGTCATGTAAAACATTATCAAATAACTAAAAAAAATATCCAACCAATAAATATATTGCTTCAAACATGCTATGCATATGTATATGTATGTATATATATGAAATATATATAAATACAATATAAAAACATAATGCATTCATTGAGTGTTTATTAGGGATGTTCAGATGTATATTTCAGATTTTTAATCTAACATAATAAGAGGATCCGGCAATTTAGCAACATAATGTGTTCTACGAATATATTGTTAAATATCACTCTAAACTATTTGTTAGCACCTAGTAATTTCTTCGGCAAATTCATGAAAGCTACTCTGACGGTATTGTTTTGAATTTTCATACGATTTTCTGAAAGTGAAAGAATACAACTTTGCAATAATTATTTTACAATAGTAACATAGGGTCCGACCGTGACATGATGGTTAGAAGACACGCCTATCATGAGGGATACCATGATAGACATGACAATATGTATCTAATAGGACGGCAGCGAATTGAATGTAGGTTTTTTTTATTGTTTTTTTTTTTTTTGGTAATTTAATAAAATGCGACCTTAATATTATGTCACTTGATGTAATAAATAAATGGCAGAAATTTGAGTAAGATCGGACAATTATTTCCAATGCCCCAAAGAGGTCAAAGGTCAGGTTATTAGTAAATCCTTTATTTTTACCAAAGTTAAATTAAGGAATTGTGTTTTTTCTTGTAAAAATGTAATAGTCATTCACACAAATTTTCAAGGCGATTATAGAAACAGTCCTCCAGATATTGCGGTTTCAAAAATCGGGTCTAATGGGCGAGGCCTTGTCCACGTGATATATCAAAAGTAAGTAACGTATTTTTGCGGCCGACCACATAGCTACATACTGTGAATGTTTCATAAAGACCAGCCAAGCCGTTTCTTGTCTATACTGTACTAAAAATGCAAACAAACAAAGACAAACTCATTTTGATTTTGACCTCTTTGGGGCAAGGCTTAAAGTTGCCCGATTTTGTTAAAATGTTGACCATAGCCGTTTTATAATAATTAACACAATATTTCGCTCGAATATCAAATATCTAAAGTTGACTTTTCGCTGCCACCCTAATATATCGTGGGTATACAAGAAAAAAAAAAAACTGACCAAGTCCACTTTCTACATAGATTAAATGATGCAAAAATTTTCCAAAAGTCAAACTCTATGCCTTTTAAACAAAACCTATGTCTATTTGGAGTAGTTTTATAGTTTTATTGTAGTACATAGGCGGCCATAAACTTTACATCATGAATAACTCAAAAACACAATAAGTGTACTTCAGAACTCTTTTGCAAAAGTTGGGACACTTTTGCTCAGTTCTATTCCCTGTAAAAAAATGTAGGTAGTTTTTAAGTTATTATATAAAAACACAAGCGGCCATAAACCGCAACAAGTGGACTTGGTTAGTTTTTCCTGTATACCTACGAAATATAAATGATCAGCATCAATTTTGTAACCGCAATTACAACCGTAGCTTAAGAGCCATAGAGCTGAAATTGGGACACAAGCTTTCAGTCTCTAACGGAAGGTTATGTTCTAAGATGAGCAAGATCGAACAAAAGCCACTCTCTCTTACAAATACCGCCTATTTTGGGGTTGTCCGTCTGTCCCCGCGATTACAGCCGTAATTAATGAGTCATGAATCTGAAAATTGGTATACAAACGTTTATTCTCTAAGCGAAGGTTATGTTCTAAGATGAGCAATATCGGACAAAAACTACTTCCACCTCTCATACAAATATCCCCTTTTTTGGGGTGTCCTTCTGTCTGTCTGTCTACACTAATACAGCCGTAGTTCAAAAACTATCAAGCTGAAATTTGGTATACCAACCTTTATCCTCTAAGCGGAAGCTTAATTCTAAGATGAGCAATATCGAACAAAAATTTCTTCCACCTCTCATACAACTACCCCCTTTTTGGGGGTGTCCGTCTGTCTGCCCACACTATTACAGCCTTAGTTCAAGATATATCGAACTGAAATTTGGCATTTAAACTTCTATCACTCAAGCGGAGATTAAGTTCTAAGATGAGCAAAGATCGGACAAATCTACTACCACCCCACAATACAAATATTCTCATTTTGGTGGTGTCCGTCTGTCCTTGCGATTACAGACTTAATTTAATAGCTATCGAGCTGAAATTTTTCCTACAAAGTATTATTCTCCAAGAAAAGGTTAAGTTATAAGATGGGCAAAAACGACTACCACCTCCCATACAAAACTCTCCCTTTTTGGGAGTGCTCGTCTGTCTGTTTCCCGATTGCAGCCGTAGTTTAAAAGCTATGCAGCTGATATGTGGCATACAAACTTGTATCCTCTAAGCGGATGTTGAGTTCTGCGATGAGCAAGGTCGGGCAAAAACTACTCCCACCTCCTCCTTATCAGGGGTTAAAAAATCAATAACAATATAGGTCTTAGAAAAAAGTCAAGAATAGTATTTGACATTGCAAGAAAAAAATATTGACAAAAATTGATGTGAGAAGTTAAAAGTAACGTTCAACTCGGATACAAATTCTCCTTTATGTACCCCCTCATCCTACGCGTAGGAAAGTATATATCATTTAATATGACCCAAAAGTTTAACACATAGGAGGAGTCATTTTAGACCCTATGTTTCTTCGAACCAAATTCGATTCATTACTTTTTAAGTCATTTATCGAAGACCGTCTGTTCGACTGGTACGCACGATAACTTTAGAAAGACGTAACCAATTGTTTTGAAACCTTTACATGGGTTTATATTTTCCCACAACTATCTACGGTATGGCATATAGGTTACATTGGCACAAACCCCTTATGTTACCTTCCATACAAATTTACCATTCCGTCCACTTTAGAAATCGAATAATAATATCAATACACCCAACACAATCGCGCCCTAATTCTATATTGGAAGTCTAGCCTTAACCCTTCCTGTACCTCCTGGAAATCTATATATATATAAAATGGTGGCAAAAATGTATAGTAATTCATCAATTGAGAACGGCTGGACCGATTTTGTTGAAATTTTTTTTCTGTTGTTCGTAGAAGAAAATTTTGGGAAAATCCTCCGGAAAAGCCGGAAAATTGGAAAAACTATAACTGCTTTTTGTATGGAATTTTGTGTGCAATTGTTACGAATGATTTCTCGAATGGAAAATATAATTTATTTTTGAAAAATTCGGAAAATTCCGGAAAAATTCGACATATTTTAATTCTATTTTTCGACGAAATTTTGCTTTTTGTCATTTGATTTGATAGTTTTGAACGAAATTTCAAATAATTATTCCGAAATGACTCCAAATGGAATAATATATAAATTCTCGGTGGAAAACTGGGAAAATTCCGAAAAAATTTAAAATTTAAATTTTTTTAAAAAATTTTGCATTTATTCGCTTGATTTGAGGAAAACCGAAAACTGAATTTTTGTCGCCTTTCAGATATAAAAATAGAAAATTTTGTTTGGAAAATTATGAAAAATGACAAAAAAAAATTTTATGTAATGTTTTGATAATTTTGGGCGATGTAAATGTGAACAATTTCGAACAATTATGACTTTTCGAATGGAATATAAAGATGGTGTGTGTATAGTAATTCATCAAGAGAGAACGTTGGCCCAGTTTACTCAATTTTTTTTTTCAATTGTTCGTAATTGGAATGAATTTTTTATGCAAGAAAATTTTGGAAAAATCCGTAGGAAAAGCCGGGAAATTTGAGTGCAATTGCTACGAAATGGCTTTTTGATTGCAAATATAGAAAATTATTAGCGAAAACTCAGAAAAGTGCAAAAATTAGATTTTTAATCGACGAAATTTTGCAGCTTTCGCATGATTTGATGATTTTGATGTTGGTGAGAAAGTTTAACGAGATTAATAATATTTAGATAAAAAATATTTATTGATATCCTATACAATATTTATCAATTTGATAATTATTTCAGAAAATGAGTTAACGTGTAAAAATTTTGGTTATCTAAATAGATTGCGGGTACTCATTCTGTAACGGCTGTAACCGTAGTGAGTGTAAAATCTATCGTGGAATTAGCCTCTTACCGATTGCGTATAAGGTCCTGTCTAGCATACTGTGTGAACGTCTAAAGTCAATTGTGGAAAACCTGATTGGACCTTATCAGTGCGGCTTTAGACCAGGCAAATCCACGACGGATCAGATATTTACACTACGGCAGATTCTTGAGAAAACCCATGAGAAGCAAATCGACATTTACCACCTCTTTGTCGATTACAAAGCTGCCTTCGATAGTCCCATCAGGCATCGCCTATACGAAGCCATGTCTGAGTTCGGTATTCCTGCGAAGATAATTCGTCTCTGCCGGTGTACCCTTACGAATACCAAATCCTCTGTTCGGATTGGCAAAGATCTATCTGCACCATTCGATACGACGAGAGGTCTTAGACAGGGTGACGGTTTGTCATGTATGCTGTTCAAGATAGTGATGGAGAAGGTGTTAAGGAAAGCAGCGGTTAACATGTCTGGCACCATATTTAATAAGAGCCACATGCTGCTCGCATATGCCGATGATATCGACATTATCGGTCGAACGATGCGAGCGGTAACAGCTGTTTTCACATCAGTTGAAAGGGAGTCAGCGAAAATGGGTTTGGCAGTGAATGAGGACAAGACGAAGTTAATGGTATCATCGAACAAAGTGTCCACCCGTTGGGGACGCAGCGTGAACGTTGAAAACTATTGCTTTGAGGTAGTGGATGAATTTATCTACCTTGGATCCGCCATGAACAAGAACAACAGTGTCAGCCTCGAAATAAAACGGAGAATAGTGATTGCTAACAGGTGTTTCTTTGGACTACGCGAGCACTTTATAAACACCATCCTATCTCGAACTACCAAAGTCCAGCTGTACCAGGTACTAATTTTACCGGTCCTGTTGTACGCCTCCGAATCTTGGGTGCTTACACAGGCAGATGCAGCTCATCTGGCGGTGTTTGAGAGAAAAATACTCCGCAATATATATGGACCCATTTGCGTAAACGGCGAGTTTAGGATTCGGATGAACCATGAGCTGTACGAGTTATACCACGACATTGATGTCGTCAAGCGGATCAAAGTGCAACGATTACGCTGGCTAGGCCATGTCGTGAGAATGGATGAGGAAACTCCAGCGCGAAAGGTATTCTATCAAGACCTCGAAGGACGGCGCAAAAGAGGGAGACCGCGACTACGTTGGAAGGACCAGGTGAAGGAATCACTGACGCTGCTTGGTAGGACTGACTGGAGACGGTGCGCACAAGATCGAAGCGAATGGAAATCTTTGATCATTTTGGCCTCTGACTTAGGCACTAAGATATAAATATATATATGTGTCAAGTTGTTTTAAAGGCTAATAATAATAATAATTAAATTGGGGCCAGTCGAAGTTCGCCGGGTCCTCTAGTAATATATAGTTATAATTATATATACTTTAAAATTTAATGTTTTTACTAAGGGTACAATACATGATTTTGGGACTCAATTCTGAGAACTTCACGTGAAAGTAGCGTTATTAATGTTTAAACTTCCATAGTCAGCGATTTTTAGGTTAAAAAATTAATAAATTTATATTCTCTAATATTTTAAAAGATATGCTTTCATTTGAGTCAATACATTGAGAAACTCTGGCCTCTCACACGCACTCACCCGCACATAGAAATTTAGCCAAACCTCTAGTCTAAATGAGATAAATAATCAACCAAGTGTCCATTACCTAAGTTTGTGTGTATGTGTGTGTATATAAAAGATTGGCCATTCAAGTCATTTGAGTCTGAAAGATTTGAGGCAGTCCTTAAATGACAAATGACCCACAGGAGGTGATGGTGTGGATGGAATTGAAATGTTTCAACTAAACATACAGGGACAACATGTATACGAACACACATACACTTACAGATTGCGTAACGTGTGCTTCAGCTAATTGCAGCAGATGTTGTGGTAATTTCTAAACTATTATCATAATTTAAAGTAGTTTAAATTGAAATTTAAAACGAATATCCAAATGAATGCCACAACCCCAAAGGCAGCACCCTGTATGCTGCGTATAGAACCAATATGTTTCTGCACTAATGCCTACAGTTTAACCATGGTCGATTTGTATAATTGTCCTTTGTCGTTGTAGTTTTCCCCTTTGCCATGATAGGGCAAGAGGGGTGAAGGAGACGTACAGAAGGCATGGTCATAAATAAAAATGAGGAACCATACACCCAATAGCATTTTGGGTACACTAAAATATGCAATGGTATTGAATTTGAGAAGGCCATTGAATGAAAGTATGACCTACGGTAGTCAATTACTCATACCACCACAGTAACAAATGACAGCAGTGAGAGTGCGGAGTGTGTGTGTGTGTGTGGGACAAAATAGTATACAACACTAAATTTACAAATGTACCTGTATGTATTTGTGACATTACCATACACAGATCTAGACAGACATTCGTGCAATCAGACTCTTTATGCATATGTTATCGAATGTAGTTGTACAAGTATCTACATAACAATTCAACAGCTTTGTGCTACAGTGGTAAGCACAAGCAGAAGGACAATCATAAATCTAAGTAATGCACACACACAGGTGATATTGGAAGTGGTCATATGATGTTTGCATAAAGGCATCATAGCATGCATATAACAAAAGGCAACTTTTTTTTATCCCTTTCACCCCAACGTTGCTTGTGGACAACTTCATATGTTTGACGACTAACGGTCAGCTTTGTTTTTGTTTTTGTTCGTGTAACCGTATCTATATCGAAAGCTACAAGTGTTTTCTTTAAGTTGAGTAAAACAACATCTAATTTGATTGTAAATTAGCTAAGTTATTTTCATTAGAACGCGCGTGTGTCAAGACAAATATATTTGCGAATTTGGAAAGAGTTTTTTGTACATGTGACTTTCTTTCAGAATTATAACAAAAATATGTTTATTGTATCTTTTTTAGTAAATAACAAGTAAAATATTTGTAGAAGTTAAATCTTAGAATTGCAAACAAACAACAGGTGAGTAATTTTCAAAGTTGTCAAGTTGCTTGTGAGCAACTTTGAGCAATTATGGTAATTAATTTACATACTTTTAGATATGAGACCCCAAAAGAAAAGGGCTTGACAAACAAAGATATTGAAAGAATTTTGAACTTTGATTGGGATGTTTTCAGTGACGAGGAAAGCGGTGATGAGGTAGAAGACGTATCTGCAGTGCTGGAGAGGAATTTGGAAGGAATCGTGAAAACAGGAAAAAGCATAGAGAACGGCCTTCTTGACAACATACTGGCGGATGTGTTTGAGCAAGAATCTTCTGGTGCTGTTAATATGTGCTTTGAAAAAATTTATCCGAAATCTCTCAAATGGAGATCAAGGCCATATGTAGCCCCAGAGAATTTTCTGGCGGACGATAATATCCTGAAAGTTTATGAAGTTTTGATACTCGTTGTATAGGTTTGATCACACTGCAAACTAATTTATGTGGACTACAGGAACTCGGCGTTAAGCTTAACCGTACTAAAGAGGAAATAAGACGGTATTAGGAGCTTTGTTATACTTAGGTGTTTTCACACTACCCCAGTTTAAAATGGCATGGGCCCAAAACATAAAGCTTACGGCCATATCAGAAGCAATGTCTAGCGGCCGGTTTGAAAAAATTAAGCAATGCCTACATTTCAACGAAAACAGACAACACCCCGAAAAGGATGATTTAAATTATGACAAGCTGTACAAAAAACGCCCTTTGCTAAATATCCTCAAAGAGAACTTCAATAATCTACCTCAGGACGAGCATCAAAGTGTTGATGAACAGATAATTGCATTCAAAGGTATACATCGATATAAATTCATATATTCGTAAATTTATACTGTTACTCTTGGTTATGGGATGGTCTACTTATAAACAATATAACCCAGCTAAGCATTGGAGCCCGAAGGTTAAAGCCTACATTGATGTTCCAAGACCTGCTATTGCTGCTTCCTATAATAAAGGCATTGGCGGGGTTGACCTGGCTGATATGCTCATGGAGCTGTACAAGGTTAACCACCGCTCAAGAAAGTGGTACATAAGAATCTTCTATTGCAAATGCCTGGTTGCTTTACTGAAAACATCTTCGTCTACCTTAATCCAACCAGAAACATATTCCATAATTGCTAATATACTCTTTCAATATAGCTCGGTTTCTGAAGATTCCATCCAAAGAAAAAGAGGTCGACCATCGAATTTGGAAAAAATAATCAAACATCTTTCGATAGTATCTCTCCCTCGAGCAGTGTGTCTTCGCAAAGCACCAAAAACTATAGGTTCCAACCGAACACTTCAGATGCAAAGCGGTATGATAAAGTGGATCATTGGGTAGTATTTGGTGAAAAAGATCGCTTCTGATTGTGCAAAACAGGAACTCCAATGTCTTAAATGTAAAGTCCATCTTTGCTGTTATAATAACAAAAATTGTTTTTTGTCCTTTCAAACTTAACATTTAAAATAATTCAACAAAACTTAATACGGTTATAATTACAAAACAAAATTTTTTATATACCACAATTGCCCAACGTTGCTCACAAGCAACTTTCTCTGCCGCCCAAACAAATGGACCTGGCGACTTTAAATTTTGGCCAGACACTCCTTAAATGACTACAAAATGATTAAAAGTTAAAAAAATTGTTAGGGATACAGATAAAAAGTTGGGGTCGAAAGGGTTAAATAAAGTATTTAACCATTTTAACAACAATTGTTACATACAAGTTATCTTGAAAGAAAATCGTTTAATATCAATAATCTAAAAATGATGCAAAAATATATATCCAAAGACTCGAAATATATAGAACGTAGAAGTTTTGGTCGCCCTCTTCTGCGCCGTCCATCGAGTTCATTGTCGAAGACTTTTCGAGCTGGAGTATTTTCGTCCATGCGTACAACATGACCTAGCCAACGCAACCGCTGCACCTTAATGCGTTTGACCACGTCAATGTCAGTGTACAGCTCGTACAGCTCATGATTCATAAGATGCCGATACTCTCCGTTAACTATGATGGGCCCATATATTTTACGGAGTATTTTTCTCTCGAATACCGCCAGGACCGATACATCCGCTTGTGTTATCACCCAGGATTCTAAGCCATACATTAAGACAGGTAGAACCAGTATCTGGTATAGCAGGAGTTTTGTTCGTCGAGAGAGTTCTCTGTCATTGAATCGCTTGCTTAGTCCGTAGTAGCATTTAGGCCGTCGCATGATAGGCCGTCGCATGATAGGCCGTCGCGTTGTTTTAGGCCTCGTCTGGTATACAATGGCTCCGTAAGGTCCTTGCCAATCTTCACTGAAGACTTCGTGTCAGTCAGCGTCATTCCGCAAAGACGTATCAGCTTCGCTGGAATACCAAACTCAGCCATGGCTTCAAGTAATTTCTGCCGTATAGGGCTGTCGAAGGCAGCTTTATAGTCGACAAAAAGATGGTTCGTGCCGATCTCTCCGATTCTTGGGTCTTTTCCAGGATTTGCCGAAGTGTGAAAATCTGGTCAGTTGTTGTTTTTCCAGGTCTAAAGCCACACTGATAAGGCCCGATCAGGTTGGATAACACTGGCTTTAGTCTTTCATATAGCACACTCGACAGGACCTTATATGCGATGGGTAAAAGGCGGATCCCGCGGTAGTTGGAGCACACACTTGGATCACCTTTTTTCAGCACAAGACATAATACGCTTATATTCCAATCGTCGGGCATCCACTCTTTAAGGCAACCCGTGCGCAGGAGCTGGTGCATGTTCGTTATCAACTCCTCGCCACCGGACTTGAAGAGCTCTGCGGGCAGACCGTCGGCACCGGCTGCTTTGTTGTTTTTCAGCCGCGATATTGCTCTTCTTACCTCGGCTTGACTTGGTGGTGGGCAATCTAAGCCGTCGTCGACAATATGCGTGATAACTTCACGTGCACTGCCTTCTGCAACCAGCAGTTGCTGGAAGTGTTCTCTCCATATGTGCAGCACACTCTGCGTATCCGTGACCAGATTTCCATCACTGTCCTTACAGGTGGGAAGGCCATTACCGTATCGATTTGCTCTTACTTTCTGGTAAAATTTTCGGGCTTCACCTCTATCCCTGTATCGCTCTATATCCTCGTTCTCTCGTTCCTTCATCTGCCGTTTTTTTCGCCTAAATAGCTGTCTCGCCCGTTTTGCTTTCTCCTTATGCCGTGTCCTAACAGCAAGGGTTACAATTGTATCGGGAACGTCAGAAGTAAAGGCGTTGTGTCGTAAAAGTTGGGAGAGCTGGTTGGAGTAGGCAGTAGCTATCTCTGCAGCTTCGCGATGTCCAGCTTTCTTTGTGTTTGGTTACGTGCGTTTTTCGCTCCGCTCAATCTTGTGCGCACCTTTTCTGCAACCAGGTAATGACCCGAGCCAAAATTAGCACCTCGGATCACACGCACGTCCATGACACTAGATGCATGCCTGCCATCAATAACCACATGATCAATTTGATTTTTGGTGTTTTGATCGGGGGATAGCCAAATTGCCTTGTGGATATCTTTGTGCTGAAATCTGGTTCCAATTACTACCATGTTCCTTCCCGCTGCGAAACTAACCAGCCTAAACCCTTTGTCTGACGTCTCCCAGAACAATTTTAATGTCGTGGCCAGGGCAGCGGTCGTATGTTTCCTCTAGGCGCTCGTAAAATGCATCTTTAATCTCATCGTCTTTATCTTCCGTCGGGGCGTGTATACAAATCTGTGTGATGTAAAAATATTTCGCCCGGATGCGAATGGTGGCTATTCGGTCGCTTACAGGGTTAAAACGCGAGACCAGGTTTCGAAGTCTCTTGCCGACTATAAAATCACATACAAATTCGTGTCTTTGTGCATGGCAGCTGTGAAAGATGTCACAGTTCTTTCATCGTGTGCATCCCTGTCCCGTCCATCTAATTTCCTGTATAGCGGTGATGACAGCCTTGTATTTGTCGAGGACATCCGCCAGTTGGACATTCGGACATTCCAGGTGCATATCCTTAAACCATGGTTCTTATATCGTTTGCGGGGGTCGTCAACGTTTGGGGGGGTTCTTGTTTTATTTATTCTCCGTGTTTTCATAATAAATTTTTTTTAAGGAGAGTGGCTTATTAGGCCACCTCTCCCGATTCTAGTTTCTTGGGGCAGTCAAAGCTACTAAGAGAGCCTGTGTTGAGCTCCAGTAACTTCTGTTGCCTACATCCTAAGACGCATCGGTGGTAGCATGCCGATTAGGTTACTCAACGTTTCGCCTTCTAACTCTAGCTAACTTCTAAGCGGTTGCTTTAAAGTCAGTGCCCGGGAAATACTTGGTCTAAGACCGGAAGTAGTTAGCTGCTTGGACAGTGCCGCAAAGGAATCGATTCTGGTCACTCCCAAGTGAGTGACAATCAGTAACTTTCAGCCTCTGGGCAAAGTCCCATTCCCCAAGAAGTTATGTAGAAGTTACATATCTTTAAACTACTAAAATTGAGATGAGACTTTGTTTCTTATGGGGGCAGAGTAGGTCCAATGCTTAGAATGCCTAGAAACTGATTGAAAGCGAGAAGCTTTCCTTTGAAATATCACAGCTGACACAATTTTCTCAAAACATATGACCAATAAGCACCTTTTCCCAGTATTCCTATAAACGTTAGAAATTATTAATACGAATCTTATCGCTAAGATTAAGCGTACCAGCCATTCATTTCACACTGGCAACTGGCAACAAATTATCCCTTTTATATGCAAGTTGCATTGTTGTTTTTTCTTTCACGCTCTAGCATAACTCAAAAAATCTTTTAAGAATTAACAACATTGCAACCCTACGATGTGCCTTCAAGAATTTCCTTTGAAGGTAAAACATTGCGTGAACATTGTTGCAGCATCCAAATGCTATAAACAAATACGAAACTTTGTTACACTTTTGAAATATTTTATTCTTTTCTTTGAAAGAGTAGAGGCAACAATTGTTTTTTTCTTCTTCTAAAGGTTTCAGTTGTTGCGAAACGTGTGTTTTCATATGAGTCTATCTCTGGTGTAAAGCAAATGTAACTGTTGTGGCACGTTCGTGCTTTTTAAACAGATTTTACTTCATTTTCCCGAGTGAGAGAGAGAGAGAGAGAGAGATAGAGTGGCAGAGGAGTGCGTTGTAAAAACTATAAAAAGAAAACATTGAACATATTCAATTCCATTTTTTTTGTCACAAAAATAATACAAGTTTTCCGTGTGTGAGTGTGTGTGTGTGTGTGCAGCTAAAACTTTTGTGCCACCATTCATTTATTCCTTCATTCAGTCGAATGGCCTGATAAAAACGACGTATGACAAAGTTTCTTTTTCATTTTTTTTTCTTCTCTCGTGTGCTGTATGTAGCCCACTTGCAAACACCGTGCCGCCACTTCCACTTGAGTGTTATGCACATTGACGCCCTCTACATTTTGAATGTAAGCAATTACCCGGAATTGTTCGGGGTGTTTCCAGGCATCGCCGTATCTTTTGTATGCCCGAGTGTTGATGATGGCAATGTAATAATTTTAATATGAGATGAATTTTATTATAATGTTTATTGTTAAAGTTTTCTTTCGAGTATGCACCTCAATCAACATCATCGCAGCCACCGCTGCCAACCAGCAACGGCACTACCCCATCAGCACCTTCCGCACGGCGCGCCGCAGGTACAACTTCGGCTGGCTGCATCGTACAGATGCACCAACACCCTTGTGCAATAAACGAGTATGGCTAAAGTGTACTAATATTTAGTTGGATTGGTTTGTGGCGGCAAAAAAAAATTAAAAATTGAGAGAGATGGAAACGAATGTGGAGTAGTGGGTGGGTGGTTGTAGTAGGAAATAATCAGTCGGCCATGTTGTAGCTGTCAAGGCCGTCGAAAAACTTAAAATGTAACTTAATTTATCTTTACCTCACATGAATGAGGTTTAAGAAAGCTTCTCGCGATATTGTGAATTAGCACGATTTCTATTTTTAGATTCACAACTAACGGCTCCCACTTGTTTATCGACGAATGCGAACGTGACTGTTTGAGAAGCGACTCTACACTGTGAAGTTTCTTCCGATTACACCGAGGAGGCCGGCATTGAGAGAAAAATGTAGATGACTGGCGTCTGGAATCGAATCAGATGCGTCTTAGGAAGTAGGTAACCGAAATTACTGAAGCTCAACAGAAATTTTCTCTTAGTTGACTTGTAAGCCTCAAGAACCTAAGTTCAGGCGCGGTGGCTAGTAAGCCACTCTCCTCAAATCAAACAATACGAAGAAGAAAAAAACAAACATTACAAAGAGAAAATATATGAAAGCGGCCCTGTCTATAAAATTCAAATAGCTCTGGGAGATTTCAATGCTAAAATAGGAACGGAAAATGCTTATGGTTTAGCATTCCGAAAATTCAGTCTACACAACAAAACCATCGAAAACGGATGCAAAGGGTTTGTAAGAAGTATAATCATATTCCCGCATATAGATATTGGCACAGCAACCTGAATATCCCCAGATCAAAAGACAAGCAACCAGATTTATCATGTGACAATCGTGTCAAGTCACATTGACGTCCGTGTGATGCGGGATGCAAGAATTGACTCGAATGACCACCTAGTTGCAGCCAAGGTACGCAAGCAACTAAGTAGTACCAAAAACGTTCTCAACCAAACGCATAGGAAGCAAGACATCAGAAAACTGCATCTCACCGATGTAGCCAATACCTACTCCAACAGACTTCCTCAATTACTACAAACTAACTCCCGTAATTCTGATGATACCGCGACACATAGTGGCAGCATATTGCGGATGCTTAGACCACTGCAGCAACGACCGTCCTGGGTTATGAAAAACCATGCTCAGACAAATCCTGTTATGATGAGGAATGTCGCATAGTATTAGGAGTAAAGGATGCTGCATACAAGGTAAAACTGCAACCAATGGCTACGAGTCGTTGACGGAGCCATATACTGAAAAGACGAGGGGGATCAAACTCCCCCTCAGACGAAAAACGTGTTTATGGAACAAAAGGATATCGAAAATCCCCACCTGTAAGGACAGAGATAGAAAACTGCTCACGGACACGCATAGTGTGCCGTATATATGGAGGAAACACTCTTGTTCTCTGTTCATTACTGAAGGCCGCATAAGTGACGAAAATCACTTTAATCATCGACGACGGAGTAGTTTGTCTACCACCGAGTCAAAGCAAGATCAGCACGCCAATTGCACGGCTCAAAAGCAATAAAGCTGCAGGAGCCGATGGACTAGAGGTAGAGTTTTTTAATGTTGGCTGCGATGAGTTGACAATGTACAAGCACCAGCTCACAAACACATTTTGGCTTAAGGAGTGCATGCCCCATGACTGGAATATGAGTTTTCTATGTCCTGTGCTTAAGTGTGTGTACCAACTATTGCGCGATCAGTCTTTTACCCATCGTATACAAAGTCCTGTCTAGTGTGTATTGTTAAAGACTAAATACCATACTAGCGTACATGATTGGTCCTTATCAGTGTCGTTTTAGGCCTGGTAAATCCACGACCGACCTGATATTAACACTAAAACAAATCTTAAGGGAATACCCAAGATATGCAGATTGACACCTACTAGGTGTATATCAACTGCAAAGCTACATTTGACAGTCTGTTATGACAAAAACTATTAGATGATATGGGTGAGTTTAGTATCCCCTCGAAGCTGATACGACTTTGAGGGATGAAATGGGCTGAAAATTGGCTAGGCAAGGCAAGGCGAGATCTGTCATGCGAACTCATTAACTTTATAATGGCTATGATCATGCACGACTGGTGCAATATTTAATAAAGGTCGCATATGCCGCTGATAAAGATATCATTGGCCAAGGACTACTGGATGGTACTGCGGCCTTCTCAAGTATTGAGAAGCAGCCGAAAAAAGTGAGACTGGTAATAAAAAAACTAAGTTATTTGTTTTAACGGACAAAGAGTGTATTTGTTTGGGACGCTGCTTGATTTTGCCTACCTTGTCTCCAATGTAAACAAAAAATTTAAAGTCAGTCCAGAAATCAAGAGACGAGTATTGATCGCAAACCGATGCAACTATGCGCTAAGCAAGCGATGTAACGATATAGTCTTCTCGCGCCAAACTAAGACCTATCTCTACCACATACTAATTCTACCTGTCGTGGTCTACGGCGCAGAATCCTGGGTAATGACACAAGTGGATCAATAAATTCTGGGAGCCGTCAAATGAAAAATACTTCGCAAAATATTTGAAACCACCAACATTAAGGGCGGGTGCCATCGTTGAATGAAACTTAAGCTGTTTGGGTTGTATAAAGTCATCGACGTAGTCAAGCGCGTTCAAATAGAAAAGTGTACAAAGTTTAAATTGTTTTTAGTAATAAACTCGATGTGCGGCGCAGGAGGTGGCGGCCAAGACTTCGTTAGATGGACCAGGTGAAAGAGCTATTGTCTGAGCTTCGTTGACGATTTATCTGAGGAGCACAAAACACCGAAGCGCTTGGAATTCTTTCATACGTGCGGCTACTGATGTATGACTTTCTGTTGCTGCTGCCAAATAATAAGAAGTATATTTGCAGCACTGTTTGCGTTGACGTGGCCAGACTTCTATCTCTGCAGCTGCAGATTGAAACTCCTTTCCTTATAGTCCTGCCCCTACTTGTTTACTTTTGGTAGAATTAGTGTATCGAAAACATTGGAGTAATTGAGTGTGTTTATTGGAAAGGCCATTAGCGTTCTCGGGAGTATGCATCATTGCGATATCCAAAGAACTATTTTGCATTTGATGACAATCATATTTGGCGCTAACTAATCTTGTGCGTACCTTAACTAATCCGCGTCTATATTTGCACCGCCGCTCAACACACACATGTCCACAAGGCATGATGTATACCTTTATCGTGATCCACATGGTGATCTGTGGATATCCAGATTCACTGACGGATATCTTTGTATGGCGGTTTGGTTGCAATCACTACCATGTTTTATGCCCCGACTCAAAGTAAACTAGTCTAAATACTCATACATTATCGGAGATATTGCTGTAGGGACGAAATTTTCTGACTGTTAAACCGTAAACATCTTCTTTGCCTATTCCTAAAACAATTTTGATGTCGCGGTCATATAATTCAACCAGGCACTGATAGCACTGTTCGCCTTAATGAAGATAGTGGTTATTCGACCGCAGCTCCGCACATTTGAAAGAATGTCCGGTGGCTTTTCCGGGAAACATGTGATCTACCGGGAGTTGTGAGCTGCTTTGGGATCTTTGCAGTAAATAACGATCAGAAAACTCAAATTATAAATATATCCAACCTCAATACCCATTAAAAACTTTAGACAAATTTTTTTATTTACGATTCGAAGTTACTTTCATATAAGAAATGGTCATGTCTGACAAATAGCAATATTGACCATCTTTTCGTTGAATAAGTGACTTTTCTCGCAAAAAGTTGGGTCGTCTTCCGAAGCCCAGTCAGTGAACAATTGGCATTTAAGCTTCTGGGCCAGTTAGAAATTGTATGAATGCATGTTCCGCCTTGGGATCTCCTGTACACTTTTACACACAGCAGCGAAGTTCTCGGTCGATCTGATATTACTTTGACGTATGGGTGTTGGATGACTTGGTCGTCGTGAACTTGACCAGCAAACGGTAAAGAGTCGACTTTGAAGCGCCACCGCCTTTGTCATATAGAGGGGGCAGCACTCGTAACCTTTGCACTAACGAACATTTATAGTGATCATATGGTTTTATCATTTGGATGCTCGGCTCAATTGTGTAACTTATTAAAGTAATTTGACATCAGGAACTAAAAAATGAACAATAGGTTAGGCAGACAACGCCGACAAAACAACAAGGCCGTCACTAACAACATAGACGCGCACCAATTGAAAAACCACGCATAGGTTAAAGGCACAAAAATCTGCTACATATATTTGGAGGAAATAAATATGTAACATAATAAAGCAACTTTTTTTAAAGGTCTTTTCAAATCCTTCACCGTGTGATCCTACTGTTGGTAGTGGCTGTATTGAAAACTTTGTAGAGCTCTCTCTTTTGGGGCTTTTTTCCCAGTTTTTCTCCCCTCCCCCCTCACTAACAAAGAGCTGTTGGGGCTGATGATGAGATGTTACTTGTTGTAAAATCATACACTAGTATTTTTTCACACTAATGCACACAGAAATACAAGTAAACTACATCATTACCAACACATATGTACGAGTATATGATGTTGTCATACTATTACATGTATGTATAACAATATAGTCATCATATGTTTTAGATTATACAAGTATTGTTCTATGAAACAGTATGTGTGTGTGTGTGTGTGTGTGTGTAATACACATTCAAACATAGTTATAGTAAATTTGGTTATACATACTGAATATATACATTAGACCATTTCGTTTTACCAATTTTTTCGAAAAGTCATTGGGATAATATATTTTCTAATTCTACTTAAAAAAACAAAAATTTTGGTATATAAAACTTGAAAATTGATCAACGTTTAGGGGTCGCGCAAAATCGTTTAAGGTTTTTGGCTGCAAAAAGGCATGTTTCAAAAATACTGATTTACTTATATGATTAAAAGTTATGATACGCTTGACCGATTTTAATCAGATTATACTTGTTTTAAAGGTAATAATATTTCGCACATTTTCTGTGAAGACATCAAAACATTTCAGATAGTAGTTTGAGTTTAAGAACCCTTCAAACCTAAAAATTTTAAAATTTTAATTCAAAATTTACCTACTTTTGCCCATTAAAAAATTTTTTTTTTTAGTTTAGGGTCTATTTTTTGTATATCTTTAAATGCACAATTAACAAACACTTTCTAACGATACTTTTGATGTATGGCAGGACCATGCAAATGACATATGTTCAGCAGCAGCAATAATAATCAATAGTGATAAAATTAAACTAAAACTGTGTACTATGTATATTTTTAGTAAGGAAAACGATTTAGGTAATTAAAAAGAAGATACGATAACAAATTGGATACGATAACACATTTTGTGTTCTTTTTGTATGTTTTATTGCGTTTTTAGATGACTTGTACTAATTAGTTTTGCTGGTTATTATCCTTCGTCAAAGTGTTGTTCACAGTTTTAATAAACCCAATAGCAATCGTTGACAACGCTGATATTTTTCACAATTTCTTTAATCCGTTTAAAATTCTCATTCTTGGGCCAATTCGACGGGTGGATAGCAAGAAAACCGCTGTCTACTCCAATAATATCGAAGAATTTCATAGTATTTTCTGAAATCATTTTTGTAACATTTCCTTCGCAATCTTAGTCTCCAGGATGCTTTAATGCAGACGTAATTTTAATTAAAGTTCCTTTGGTATGCGTGGGGTCGAAAAGAAAAAAGCCGAACGCGATGTCACTTATATACCATAAATGCCGTACAAAAGTTTTGAGTGCAACATTTGGTATCATTTCATTTGATTTGCGGAATTTTTAAAGATTCTATCAAGAAAATGTCGTTTAATGGGGCTTGTGTTGCAAGGGGACACGTAAACCAGTTTTGAACGTAAATTTTGACCACAAAAATGTTGATCTGAATTAATCCATTTAGCTCATCACTAGCGAAATAGTAAAAATTTCAGCAACAATTAAAAATTCTATTCATTATATTATACATCAAAAGTATCGTTAGGAAGTGTTTGTCAATTGTGCATTTAAAGATATACAAAAATTAGAGCCAAAACTAAAAAAAATAATTTTTTAATTGGCAAAAGTAGGTAAATTTTGAATTAAAATTTTAAAATTTTTAGGTTTGAAGGGTTCTTAAACTCAAACTACTATTTGAAATATTTTGATGTCTTCACAGAAAATGTGTGAAATATTATTACCTTTAAAACAAGTCTATTCTGAACAAAATCGGTCAAGCGTATCACAACTTTTAAGCATATAAGTAAATCAGTATTTTTGAAATATGCCTTTTTGCAGCCAAAAACCTTAAACGATTTTGCGCGACCCCTAAACGTAGATCAATTTTCAAGTTTTATATACCAAAATTTTTGTTTTTTTAAGTAGAATTAGAAAATATATTATCCCAATGACTTTTCGAAAAAATTGGTAAAGCGAAATGGTCTAATATACATACATACATAAATGTTTTGGTGAGAGGATATTGTCGACTCTTTCAATTCTTTGTATTCGCGCCCGACATGCCTTCAAGCTACGCTAATCAACAGTGGCTTTTGTTTTTTCATTCTCGACTCTATTCAGCATGTGTTTTTGTTCTTCTTTAGTAGACAATGAAAATTGTTAATATAGATAGCGAGGCAATAATAGTAACAGACACACTCACACACACAAAACCGGTATAAAAAAAATCCAAAATTTAGTATTGTGTTTGAAGGGTGGGGGCAGGGGGTAGACATAAAGTAAATCTTTGATAGAATCAATATAATTTTTTTTATTGTTGGTATTTGGTTTTGCAATGCGTTTTTTGTGTTGTTTAACGATAGGGTCAGCCTAAGGCGACATTTGTTAATTTAGCTTTAAAATAAGAGTTGTAAATTCCATTGCTATCAGCTTTGGTATAAATGGAGCATGTGTAAATGTATGCAACGACGATCCCTTAGGTAAAAGTTAATAAAAAGGTATCATACAAAACCATATAGAATGGAAAACCTTTTGGGGGTTTTTCTATAATGGCCTAGTACCTTCACCCTGACTTGGAATTCCTCACTCCCCAGACAATGACCCCGAAAATGTGCCACAGTATTATTGGTCGGACTACCGCAGTATAAAGACACCTTCGTCACCTTCGATCTGAGACTTATGCTTTTCGGTATTGACACCCCTCTTTAACCCCTCCTCGAAACTTAAACTTAATTTCCCTTTCCACCCCATGAATGAGGTATGGGATAGCTTCTCGCGTTGTTGTTCTATTTTTAGATTCACAACTAACGGCATCTACTTGTTTATCGACGAATGCGAACGTCACTGTTTGAGAAGCTCTTACTAGACACGCCGATTGACTCGACACTTATACTGCGAAGTTGCTGTCAACAACATTCGAGGGGAGCCGACAATGACTGGAGCCAGGTTTGGACCTGCGATCTCCCGCATGGTAGTCGCGTGTTCTAACCACTATGCCACGGCCGGTCCCTCGATGTTCTAATACCAATTTAACTTTTGATCGGGAACAACATCTACGCACTTGGTCTCCGTTGAGAACTTCACTTCTACACCATATAGTGTCGGTGGCCTGAAGTCCTTGACCTTATATCGACGAGTAAAGGGAACCAATTCCGCACATTGTTGGTCAAAATTTTCTACCTATCATTATTGAGGCTTAAACTAAACATAAACTTAAGAAGCAAATTCTTGACAGTGTGCAATCATAAGCCTATAACAAATGATTTCATGCCTTTTCTCCTTTGATCTAATTAACTTATAAGTTCCTAAAAGCTTGAAATTGAATTCAGTTAACTAGAGTTTCCTACAATCACTTACACAGTACAACACATGATTTTGGGACTCAATTTTGAAAGGTGCACGTGAGGGGTTCTTTTGTTTGACATAACATAAATACTACATAGTGGCGTATGATTACCATCAGTAATATTCCACGTAAATCATACGCCACGGAGTACAACTGCTGCAAAATAAACCAAGTTCAAAAAAATTTGATGAATAAAAAAGTGAAACTGGGAAACGTTTTATGAACGTTATACCCCTAACGAATGATGCAGGACTTCTTCCTTTTGGGGCTACTTTCACGTGCAGTTCTACGAACTGAGTCCCAAATCAGTAAGCTGAAAAATGTTTTACTGTGTTATTTTACGAAAACTTTAATATGTTTTGCGATCACAAAAACCAAAACACTTTCCCTAAGCTTATTTATTTCCTACAGCTATACTTATACACCTGACAAATGACCACACCTAGCTTGATGTCTTTCACACAAATATTCCGGTTTTTCCTCTCTTATTTTTTTATCATTTACCACTTTTTTCATTATTGCCATTTAAAGTCATGTCGCACATTGCCCAACAATTAAAATATCGAAATCAATTTAAATGTTAATACTTTAAATCTATTTGGATACAATTGTGCGGCACTTTAAAGTTTTACAACAAAGCATCATCATGCATCTTTTGCACAGATAATTCTGATTGCATGGCTGGCATTGAAATCGCATTGGGCCAATGACAATAATGACTCGCGTATGGCCTCTCAACAAAAGGATTATGAAACCAATTTGCAGCAACAAAATCAACAACCACACGACAACAATACAGAATCGAATTAAACTCAAACATAAATACACACACTAAAGCACGCTTATGCACTCTCTTATAGTTGTAGCACACACACACATACACACACTTAAAAGTGCAGCGTTAATGAAAACCCCCAAAGGGATCATCAACTGTACATACAGTAAATGTGTCTGCCTGCAAGTGCTAGGGTATGTGTGTGTGTGTGCGTGTAGCCGTTATATGAACAATATAACTGACACAAAAGGTTTTTTTTGAGTTTGTGCATATTAAGGACCAGTTGCCTCATCTTGTGAAACGTGGGTCCGATTATTGTCAAAGTAGCTTAAAATGCAATTATTACAAATAAAATGCCTCATGCTACATCAGCTACGGCAGTCGTGACAAATAGACTGAGGCATGAGGCCAAAAACAACAAAAATACTTGTGCTACAATCCTGGAAAATTGTCATTAGCAATTGTTGCAAATAAACAATGGCTGCTATGCATAGTTAATGCTGGAATATATCTACAACTGTAGACTTGGCCGTTGTAGGCATTCATAACAATGTACTGTGGCATTGAAAGCTCTAGGGATGCGGTGAATTATTGTGTTTGCAGTTTCGATTAAGGCTCTGTTACTTTAAATGATGTACATAGAATGTATGATATCTTGCTATATTGTTTTGTTATACTAAGCAAAATATATGAAAAAAAGAATGTATTGTTACACAGTACAACACATGATTTTGGGACTCAATTCTGAGAATTTCACGTGAAAGTAGCCCTAAATATGGGAAATTCTGCATCATTCGTTTTGTCAAGTTGGCTACAGTAATATTTTAATGGACATTCAAATTTTTTAGCTCAAAGTGGATTTATACCACTTATTCTATATTTTATATCCCGTCATTGGGGTTTGGCTTTTGCAAATAAAACTTTATCAAAAATTTAACTTTATCTGTTTTTATTGTAAAAAAATATATAAAATGACCTAGTAATTGTGGGTAAAACGTTATTGTGTCGCATATTATGCAACAACATGAAGTTTACCCATGCCAGAGCGTATGAATTGTGTGGAATTTTATTCGTTACTCATACGTAAGTCAGTATATGTACAACACATCATTTTGGAACTCAATTCTGAGAACTGCACGTGAAAGCAACCCCACAAAGAAGAACTTCTGCATCATTCGTTTTGTCAAGTTACATGCCATAACAATTTAATATCGATTTAAAGTTAGTTAGTATCGTATAGGGGAATTTGTCACGTTTGAGGCTCTACTTTCACGTGCAGATCTCAGAATCCGAATTCAATGAGCTGAAAAATTTTGTACTGTGTAATGGCATGCTACCATCGATGTGTCTTAGGAAATTCGTAACAGAAGCACCTGAAGCTAACACAACGGCTCTCTTAGTGGCTTTGGCAGCCTCAAGAAACTAGAATCGGGCGCGGTGGCCTAATAAGCCACTCTCCTTAAGAAAAACCATTTATGAGAACACGAAGAAAAGATTCCAAGATGAGGTCCTCACCTAATGCTACCTAATCTTCGTTGACAGATGGACAGGCCGTTTTATCGTCGCCAATGTTGGAGTCCCCTTGAGCTCAAGGCTTCTTTCGATCATCGTTTTTGTATACGCGCAGGATGATGGACTCAAATACATAGAACAACATCCCTTGTATCTCTCTAAGTGGCAAAAGTGAGTCACTATTAACCCTTAAGTGAGTTAAAAAACACCTTCTCCAGAGTGACACGGGTACCCGGGTACCCACATACAAATTGTAAGAAATTTGGATATTTTTCTCATCGTACTGTACGTAAAATCGATATAAAACGGTACTTTTATGTTTCGTAGCTTTTTAATATCGATTTTACGTACAGTACGATGAGAAAAATATAAAAATGTCATACAATTTGTATATGGGTACCCGGGTACCCATGTCACTCTGGAAAAGGTGTTTTTTTTTGTCCTAACATAAGCGCTCAAATTTATTTTTTCATCTTCCCAAAAAAATTAGGACATTTTTCGAAGAATAATGCTTTAGAATATGTTATTACAAAAAAAAAATTTCTTTCTTGTAGTTTCATTGATTTAAATTTGGGGTACCCAGGTATCCCTGCCACTCTCTTAAAGGTGTTAAACGTATACCGATATGCCACGCTCTTCTAAAGGGATTAAAAAACCCACTCCAATGAAAATATAGAAACAATTAAAACAATTAAAAGTTAAGAATTGTCAAAATGTTTGAGCTTTGTAATGCATCTATGCATCTATTACATATATTCACTTGAAAATGAAAAGGGTACTCGGGTACCCTGTCCCTCACATAAGGTTAAGTATTATGGTGGCCTTCCTGGAGTCTTTCACCACTTCAGTAACCTTAGCTACTTTACAGTCGTGTGTGGTAAGTAAGGATTAATGTATTGAAAAATTGTCAGGATATCCATAGGGTCGGAGATTTCGGCAGGAATATTGGCAGTGGATCATGGCCTTTTGGCGACATTCTTTTACGATCTGTGTCCGTGTCCGTGCAGGATTAAATTTGGTTAGGGGGTTTCGGGATAGGATACAATAGGTTATTTGAATCAGGGGTGTCGACAGAATTACATCCCATCAGGACCTTGGGGGCCAATAAGGTATCTGGTTTCGAAGAACCCTTTTGTACCAGTCTTGGATTAAGACTGCCTTTTGGCTGTGTTTGTTTGATTTTTGGCACACTAGTTTCAGATCGACTAGCGGAGCCTGGCGTCACCACTACACAAGACGAGGTCTCAGTAGCAGACAACATACTACAACCTAAAACCGACGCTGTAGTAGTTGTGTCTCTGGAGATAATAAAGCCTTTGATCGGATACGCAGGGCATGATTGTTTTTCGTACATTTGGACGGAAATATGGGTACTACATTCTATGCCTAACTGGCAGTCGTGGAAACCTGCCGCTTCTATGGAAACAAACGCAGAAAATACGTTTATCGATTTCAAGTACCGGACCGACGACCTTTAGAAGGACGGATGAAAGACCCCTAGGACACATTTTCCGAGAACAGCAATAAAATTAAACGACGAGGTAAACCTGAGATCATGTCTTTAAACCTATAGGTTTTTGGTAAAATCTGTTTTCGGGTAGGTTTGTTCCTTAATTTTTTTTCTTAAATTTAATATCTACAAATATCAGTGCGGCTTTAGACCTGGCAAATCTACGACGGATCAAATATTCACCTTACGACAAATCTTGGAAAAAACCCATGAAAAACAGATCGACACCTACCACCTCTTTGTCGACTACAAAGCTGCCTTCGACTCTCCGATAAGGAATAGGCTTTATGAGGCCATGTCTGAGTTTGGTATTCCTGCAAAGTTGATTCGACTTTGCAAATGTACCTTAGACAACACCAAATCCTCGGTTAAGATTGGTAAGGATCAGTCTGAACCATTCAACACGGAAAGAGGTCTCAGGCAGGGCGATAGCCTGTCCTGTACACTATTTAATATAGTTATGGAGAAGGTGATGAGAAAGGCTGGTGTCAACATGTCTGGCACCATATTCCACAAAAGCCACAAAACGCCACTAGCCTACGCCGATGATATAGATATCATTGGCCGAAATCTGCGAGACGTTACTGCAGTCTTCTCATCCCTAGAAAAGGAGTCGGCAAAAATGGGTTTAGCGGTCAACGAGGACAAAACAAAAATAATGATTTCGACGAACAAAGAGTCCTCTCGATGGGGACGCAGCGTCAACGTTGAAAATTATTGTTTTGAGGTAGTAGATGAGTTTACCTACCTCGGATCTTCCGTCAACAAGAAAAATAATGTCCGCCAAGAAATTAAGCGGAGAATAGTGCTAGCCAATAGATGTTTTTACGGACTTCGGCAGCACTTTAGTAATACCACCTGATCTCGGAATACTAAGAAACAGCTTTAACAGGTGCTTATCTTACCCGTTCTTTTGTATGCTGCCGAATCATGGGTGCTTACGATAACGGACATACAAAACCTGGGAGTATTCGTGAGAAAAGTACTCCGAAAAATGTATGGACCTATCTGTGTCGACGGCGAGTTTCGCCATCGGATGAACCACGAGCTGTATCAGCTTTACCACGACATCGACGTAGCTAAAAGAGTCAGAATGCAACGACTACAATGGCTGGGTCATGTTGCCAGGATGGATGTAATTGCTCCAGCGAGAAAGGTGTTTGAAGGCGAACCTGAAGGACGGCGCAGAGCAGGGAGAACCAAACTCCGTTGGAAGGACCAAGTGGTAGGCGACGTGCCACTTTCTGGTAGGACTAACTAGAGAACACACACACAAGACCGAAGCGTGTGGAATTCTTTAGTACTTCAGGCCTCAAACTTATGAACCATGTTTGTAAGTTGTAATGGGCCACTTAAGTAAGTAAGTAAGTAAGTAATATCTACAACTTTGCTTCAGACACAAAAGATATATTCCGTACGGTATACGTAGATAAACGGAGTGATAAAATCTATCTTGAGCAGAAAAATTCGAATGGCCATTAAATTCTTAATGCAGCAAAATTGACAAAACGAATGATTCACAAGTTCTTATTTTTGGCTGTACTTTCACGTGAAATTCCCAGTATTGAGACCCAAATCAATGAACTGAAAAATGTCGCACTGTGTTATGATTATCTGACTACTTATGTTTAGAGAAATAGCTTAAATCTCTTGTTGGAGTTCCCCAACCAACCTGCTTTGGAACCACTGTACACGATGGGCACTGCACACAAAGCTTCTTATTTATTTTGCTTATTTTCATTGCAAAAAAAAAAATAAAAAAACTTCAACGTAAACGTAAAGAGTGTGTTAAGTAGCAAAGAATGTTAATGAGTTGGTTAGCTGGATTTCTTTTTCTTCTGTTTTGAACATTGTCCTACCTTCGTTTGTGTTATCTTTATATTCTTTAGAGCAATTAAAATAACACTTTTTTTCAAGGATAAGGCCAGTTAAGGCGAAAGTTGCAAAAGCACAAATATACAGAAACACAAACAAACAAATGTATCCCCTTGTGCACAATGTCATGAATACAAATAGAAATAAAAAGAACCGAAGACGACCAAATGTTTCTTGTACATTCGTATAAGCAGCAGCAGCAGCTGACGCTGGTCTGGAGCCATAAGAAAGTACCAGCCAGTACTTGTTGTATTAAGTTCACTCGTACGTCTTTCATAGCAACGTGCGCTTCTTCATTCGTCCGCCGGTCGTACATTTACCAAACCAGACGCCGCCTGAATATAAATTGTATGCAAGCAGGGCCAGTGGCAGCAGCAACAACAGTACGTTAAGAATGCTTAAATGTTGTTGGGTAACTTAAGCGGCTGAACTGGCAATTATAACCCAGTAGGCGTCTGCCATGCAGGCTGTGTGTACTGTGGCTTTAAGAAACACTACCAGGTTGTGGAAGACGTAACCGCAACAAAACATAAATATGAAACCAACGAAGGCAGCGTATCCAGCAACAGGGATCAGCAGGAGCAGACACCGCCACAGCCTCAGCAGCATGCAAAATTAAGGAAGTGAAACCAGCAGAGTAACCAGAAGTAGGGGGTGGCTGGCTTCATACAAAAAAAAGTTATACTGAATTTATGTTAACTATGCGTTTTATGTTTTCACTTTTAATATGGCTCTAAAAATGCTTAAAAGAGATTTCGCAACAAATACGTGGTGGTTAGGTATGACGACTATAACGCAGGTGTTTTTGCCTTTACTTTATACTCGCTCGCTCACTCGCTCGGGCTTTTCTCTCCCCTCTTCTGTAGCGGCATCAGTACACGCGTATGTGTACGTGTGTACGTTATTTGTACATTTCACCTTTCTTTGTATATATCCTTGTGGGCATTATTAACGTTTTGAATTTGGTTTCATTTATGGTCTCAGTGGTTGTTCATGGTTCGCAAATTCACATGACCCTCACGTTTCTTTTTTGTATCCTTGGTGTTGCTTTTTTCATTCTTTTTGCTTTCATTTCGTTTGTACTGCTGTTGTTTGGCTTTTGTTGTGGCCTTACAAGTCATATGATTTTCGCTTTCCTACCTTTTGGTCTTTGGCCGCTGCTCCGCGTGTTCCCGCATGTCCTTTTAAGGTGCTTATTGAGGTTGTTTAGTTCATTTTTATTACTTTTATTTCTCTGCTGTTTGTATGTGGTTTAAGTTTATGCTCATTTTTATTATTTAAACATTACTTCATTGTTCTGTTGCACTAACAATTTCAGTAGCCGACGGGAAGGTGCACTTGTTTATTACTGGCGCTTGGTAAACTATTATTACATACTTGGTTGATAGTGTGGGGAAGGAGAGGGACATGTGCTCTGAATTATACTTTTGTGTTGTTCTATTAACACGGTTATTAAATTTAATCTTAAAGGCTGAATGGGACGATGGGGGAAATATTGGAAGTTACTTTGAATTGTAGAGTTTTTATGTTAACTTGTAACAATTTAATAAAATATACCAGCCATTTTTAACTAGCCGGTCATTGGAAGGGAAGTGCACATGTAGGATTTAGGTACTAGAATGTAGCGGAGAGAGATTAAAAGATGGCTCTGTCATTAAATCTCTTTCTATGTCCGTAATAGCATCTATTCGCACGCAGGATTCTTCTAAGGATTTCAAGGATGACGCTATTAGTTTCTTCACAATTATAGTTGTTCACGTTCACGATTCCCAAACTATTTAGTAGAAACTAATAACCTTGAAACTAATAACTTCGCTTTGTCATCCTTGTTGATCATAAGAACGATTTTGTTGATTCTTTCTGTATACCTGAGAAGGTTGCAGTCACATCTCGCAGTTTTTGGCCGACGATGTCACGTCATGCTCTGGAGACTGGCCTTAGCATAGAGGTTAAAACACGCGACTACCATGCGGGAGATCCGTGGTTCGATTTCCGTCTTCAGTCATCTACATTCTTCTTTCATTGCCGGACCCCTCGGCATGTCTAGTAAAAGATTCTTAAGCAGTGACGTTCGCATTCGTCGATAAACAAGTAGGTGCCGTTGGTTGTGAGAAGCATTCCATACCACATTTTAGAGGTGTAAAGGGAAATTAAGTTTTTTTCTTGCCAATTTTCACTGAAGACTTCGTGTCAGTCAGGGTCATTTTAACAAGGCGTATAAGCTTTGCAGGAATATCAAACTCAGCCATGTCTTCGAGTAATTTCTGCCTTATCGGGCAGTCGAAGGCAGCTTTATAGTCGACGAAAATTACGATCTCTTAGCACATTTCCAGGATTCGCCGCAGTGTGAAAATCTGGGCAGTTGTTGATTTACCAGGTATAACGTCACCCTGATAACGCTCAACCAGGTTGGATAACATTGACTTTAGATTTTCACATATCACACTCGGAGGGACTTATATGCGATGGGTAAATGCTAAACCCCCAGAGTAGGATCTAAAAATTTAATCACCTTTTTTCAGCACAGGACAGACTAAGCTTAGATTCCAATCAACGGGCATGCATTCGTTAAACTGACCGTACCTGAAGCTAGTGCACTATCGTTATCAGCTCATCACCAACGGAAATGAAGAGCTTTCCCTTTACACCCCATAAAAAAAGGTATGGGATAGCTCATCGCATTGTTGTGAATTAACACGCTTTCTATTTTTACATTTACAACTAACGGCACCTATTTGTTTATCGACGACTACGAACGTCACTGTTTGAGAATCCTTCACTAGACATGTCAATTGACTCGATACTTATACTTCGAAATTGCTGACGACAACATCAAGGGGGCCGACAATGAAGTGTGGAAGAAACACTTACCATCCATATATGCAGCACACTCTGCGCATCTGTAACCTGATTCCCATCGTTAAAGGAGGGAAACCCAGTACCGTAACCTTTTGCTTTTACTTTCTGATAGAATTTTCGAGCTTTACCCCTATTCCTGTAACTCTCTATATCCTTGCTCTCCCATCTTCATCTGAAGTTTTTTTTAGCTCTCAAAGCTTCCTAGGAGTTGCTGTCGCCTTGTGCCATTACCCAACAGTCATATCCAAGCATGGTTGTTGGGGCAGTTGCAGCCTTTGTGTTTTGGCAATGTCAGCAGTAGAGGCGTTGTGCAGTAGTAGTAAGAAGAGACAATTTGAGTAGGCAGGGGCTATCTCTGTGGTTTGTTTTGTCCAGCTTTCTTTGTGATTGATTACGTACATTGTTCGATCTGGTCAATCTTGGGCGTACCTTAGCTGCAACCAGGTTATGATCCGAGCTAATGTTAGCACCGCGGATCAAGCTAGCAAGTCTTTCCGTATATGCAGATTCCCATCCTTACAGGTGTGTAAAACAGTACCGTAACCTTTTGCTTTCTGATAGAATTTATGGGCTTCACCTCTATCCTCGTACCTATATATGTCCTCGATGTCCAGCTTTCTTTGTGATTGGCTACGTACAGTATTCGCTGTGCTCTATCTTGGGCGTACCTTAGCTGCAATCATGTAATGATCCGAGCCAATGTTAGCACCACGGATCAATCGCACGTCCATGACACTAGATTACTACATGATCAAATTGAATTTTGGTCTTTTGCTCGGAGGATGCCCAAGTTGCCTTGCCAATATCATTATGGTGAACTCTAGTTGTACTCTCTACCATGTTCCTTGCCGACGCGAAGCTAACCTGCATAAATCTGTATCGTATGCACTGATATGTAGGCTGATTTCACTGGTCGATGGACCAATATCATCTTCCCTTCTTACTTTTTTTATTAAAATCTTTGGCAGAAAGAATAAAAACTAACTAATTGGACCTTATCAGTGCGACTTTTGACCTGGTAAATCTACGACGTATCAAATATTCACCTCACGACAAATCCTTTAAAAAACTCATGAAAAGCAGATCGACACCTACCATCTCCTTGTCGACTACAAAGCTGGCTTCGACTACCCGATAAGGAATAGGCAAAAAGAGGCCATGTCTGGCTTTGGTATTCCTGCAAAGCTGATTCGACTTTGCAGATGTGCCTTGGAAAACACGAAGCCATTCAATGTGGAAAGATGTCTCAGACTGGGTGATAGCTTTTCCTATACACCATTTGATATAGTTAAGGAGAAGGTGATGAGAAAGGCTGGTGTCAACATGTTTGGCACTATATTCGACAAGAGCCACATGCCACTAATATATGCCGATGATACATACATCATTGGCCGAAATCTGAGGAATGTTACTGCAGTTTTCTCAATACTAGGAAAGGAGTCAGCAAAAATGGATTCAGCGGTTAAGGTAGACAAAACAACAATAATGATTATTTGATGAACAAAGAGTCCTCTCGATGGGGACGCACCGTGAACGTTGACAATTATTGTTTTGAGGTAGTAGAAGAGTTTACCCTTCAGTCAACAAGAAAAATAATGTTAAGCGGAGAATAGTGCTCGCCAATAGAAGTTTTTACGGACTTCGGCAGTATTTTAGTAACTTCACCTTATCCCGAGATACGAAGAAACAGCTGTACCATGTGTTAATTTTACCCGTTCTGTTGTATGCTGCCGACGGACATACAAAACCTGGGAGTATTCGAGAGAAAAGTACGCCGAAAAATATATGGACCTATCTGTGCCGACGGCGAGTTACACCCTCGGATGAACCATGAGCTGTATGAGCTTTACCACGACATCGACGTAGCTAAAAGAGTCAGAATCCAACGACTACTGGGAGATATTGCCAGAATGGATGCAAATGCTCCAGAGAGAAATGTGTTTGAAGGCGAACCTAAAGGACGGCGCAGAGCTGGGAGACCCAAACCTTGTTGGAAGGACTAAGTGGTTGACGATGTGCTACTATCTGGTAGGACAAGAAAAAAGTCATTTTATTGTACTAAAAAGTACTTCAATTGTAACACAAACTACTTGTATTGCAAAACAAAACATTTTTATTGTACCAAAAGGAACTTTCATTAAATCAAAAAGTACTCTCATTGTACCAAAAAGCACTTTTATTGTTATCATAACAAACATTCATTTTGTTCTTCCATTTGTAACGTCCATAAGAAGACATGGTAGTTATGATATCTGTATATAAATATATGATCAGAGATGATCTAAAGATGTCCGTCTGTCTGTACGCCTGTTCCAGCGATTTCAGGAGAAGTTTTAGAGCCATCGAGTTTAAATTTGGTATGCAACCTTGTATCCTCCAAGCAGATGTTAAGTTCTAAGCTTACCAATATCGGACGAGAACTACTCCAATCTCCCAAGCAAACTCCCTCTTTTTGGGGGAGTCCATCTGTCTGTCCGACCTATTACAGCCTTGGTTTCAGACTGTCGAGTTGAAATTTGATATAAAAGCTTGCATCGTCCAATGGGGGGTTAAGTTCCAAGATGAACGAAACGTACTCCCAACTCCCATACAAACTCCACCCATTTTTGTGATGTCCGTCTGCCTGTCCCAGCGATTTTAGCAGTAGCTTATGAGCTATCGATCTGAAATTTGGTATGCGAGTTTCTATCCTCTAGGCAGAGATTAAGTTCTAAGTTAAAGAAGATCGGACAAAAACTACTATCATCTCTTATACAAACTCCCTGATGTTTGGGTGTCCGTATGTTTGTCCCAGCGAGTGCAGCAGTAGCTTAAGAGCTCTCTTAATTTCCCTTTGCACCCCATGAATGAGGTATGGGATAGCTTCTCGCGTTGTTGTAATTTAACACGCTTTCTATTTCTAGATTCACAACTAACGGCACCTACATGTTTATCGACGAATGCGAACGTCACTGTTTGAGAAGCTCTTACAAGACACTTAATACTGCGAAGTTGCTGTCAACAACATTCGAGGGGAGCCGACAATGAAAGAAGAATGTTTTTTGTTTTTTTTTTGAGATGACTGGAGCCAGGTTTGAACCTGCGATCTCCCGCATGGTAGCCGCGTGTTCTAACCACTATGCCACGGCCGGTCCCAAAGAGCTATTGATTTGAAATTTGGTGTGCAAATTTCTATCTGACAAAAACTGCTCCCACTTACCATAAAAACTGCAAATTTTTCTGCCCCAGCGTGTGCAGCAGTAGCTTAAGAATTATTAATCTGAAATTTGGTGTACATATTGTTATCCTCTAAGTGCAGGTCAAGTGCCAAAATAAACACAATCGGACAAAAACTGCTCCAACTTCCCATACAAACCCCGACTTTTTTTGGGATGTCCGTCTGTCTGTTCCCGCGATTACACCATAAGTGAAGGAGTTATCGATCAAAAATTTGGTATGCTTGCTTATCCTCTAGGCGGAGCTTAAGTGCCAAAATAAGCACGATCGGACAAAAACTGCTCAAACTTCCTATACAAACTGTCCCCTTTTTTGGGGGTGTCCGTCTGTCTGTTCTTCCCAATTACAGCCGTAGTATAAGAGCTAAGGAGCTGAAATTCGAGCTGGAATTCAAGCTTCTATTCTATAAATGGAGGTTAAGTTCTATCAATGTCAAACAAAAGAGCCTAAAGCGTTAAAAATTACCCTATACGCTACTTACTTACTTCAAATCGATATTAAATTATTATGAAATGTAACTTGACAAAACGAATGATGCAGAACTTCTTCTTTTTAGGGCTTATTTCACGTGCAGTTCTCAGAATTGAGTCCCAAAATCACGTGTTGTACTATGTATGTAAAAAGACACGCCAGTCGTACGTCCAGACCTAGGACGCGTTCCAGTGACTTTCACGGGTTTTTGAATAAAACACACAAGTCTTTAATATAGATTATTACAAGTAATCGCCGCATTTCAAATTCAATCCCTTCCACCAACTACTGCTGCTGCTGCTGGTCACCAATAAGACTTAATTGGATTTGCCGTAACTAATGGAATTAAATACCTTTTTATGCATCCCCTTTATCGTTTTACCCAATTTTGCACAAATTGTTTAAGTCAAAATTTATTTTATCCTTTATCTTAATGTTATCTGCAAATCATCAACACAGTAAAACCAATAACAATTAAGGCTGCATCCCGTGTAAAACACACTCAAATGTCTTAACCACTTTACGTAGGCTTTTATAAAGGATTTCCCACATAATACAAGAAACAACTTAAAGAAGAGGGGGTTGAGGGGCGTTGTAGGATATCCGGCTGTAAAGAGTAAAGAGAATTTTAAAAGAAATTCTTACAAACAAAACATCCTGATATGACAGCAACAGCAGCAGCAACAACAACAACAATATAAACAAAATAATTCTTATTGTTAAAGGACAACTTTCAATTAAATTATACCCATATCATGACAAGTAGAAAATGTCATTGCTACGAAGAAGATGCTGTGAAGTAATAGCACAAGAACGGCAGAACGGCATAGATGAAAATGATGGAAAGAAATACTTTCACTTTTTGCCAAGGAAATGGGAAAAATATTTTTGTATTCTCAGCTGTATGTCAAAGACGCAAAACGACAACGACGACGACGACAATGACGCGGCGAGGACTATGTTGTAAGAAGACGAACAAAATGTTGTTTCCATTAAAATCATGGAAACAACAAATCCTATTAAAACTTAATTTATTTACTTTAAACAAACACCTAATGGCATCAAATCCTTTCTCCTTTGCCTGCGCTGCCGTTCGCAACCCAGAAATTGTTGTCGTTCAACATCTTCATGTGGCAACCAACAGTGTGACAGACATTCAGTAAACGGCAAACAATGATGGCTTGATAGCTGCTACAGTGGGGGGTCAGCATGGGGGACGGCAAGGATCTATGAGACAATTACAAAAGTGGAACAAAATATCAACGAAATTCTCGTCATGGCTTGAGTGGTATACCGCTAACCGATGGTCCATATTTTTAATGACTCCAAGGACTCTTAAGGTGTGACTGGCAATAAACATCGTGCATTACACCGTACAAAATTTTTCAGCTCATTGGGACTCAATTCTGAGAGTTGCACGTGAATGTAGCTCCAAGTAAGTATCGTATAGGGAAATCTGTCACGTTTTAGGCTCTTTTTAGCTGAAACAAATTTAAAAAAAAAATTAAGAATTAAAATTCTTTTAATCTGTTCATAAAACGTTTCCCTACATAAGCAACAGTTTCACTTTTTCATTCATCAAATGATGTTGAACTGGGTTTATTTTGTAGAAGGTACAATAAAACTATTGTATTCCGTGGCGTATGATTAACGAATATGATTACAAATGATAATCATACGCCACCATATAACAATATAACAAAAGAGCTTAAATCATGACAAATTTCCCTATACGATTACACTAGTTTACAGTCATTTTGCTGCAGAGTTCTAAACAATTTTTTTCTATAGATTTCGGCCTCCTAAACACGAATATGAGATTTAAAAATTTTTCCTCTGATTAGTTTTCAAGATATGAATTTTTGAATTATTTAGCAAATTTTTTGTGACATGCATCAGCTTATTGGAGAATAATTCGTAAACGCGTCCAACGATTTGAAGAAGAGTGGTCTCCAATTAAAGGTAATGTGCTCCTCTAAAACCCTTCTATACAAGCTTTTAACATCGGTTGGGTAGTTTTGATGGTAGGAGCATTTAAATTTTAAAAAACTAATATTTTTGTGCAAAAATCACGGTTTTAAATTTATAAAAAAATTTATAAAAAATATTAATCGCAAAAATAAATCCAATTTCATAAATTGAGTATAAAGATTAGACTTTCCCGAGCAAAACAAGCCATCGTTTATAAAAATTGGGCGATAAGAGGAAGAGTAACACGTTTTTAAAGAGGACACTACAAATGGTAATTTTTTAGATTTTAAGCATATCACGGCAGGTTTAGAGCTAAACTTCACGTTGCATGAAAATGACAATAAAAAGTGGAAATGCCACTGTATTCTGGGTTGATCATGCATCACGAAAATGTTTAATTTGAAATCCTAGCTGATCATTTTTTGAAAATATCGATATTTTCCATTTCTGCCGACTGGGCCAAAAGTCTTTTTACTTTTTAAACGATGACAGTAAAAAACTAGACCAATGAGATAAAAACTGTTTATTTATTATCAAAGTATACAAACAGGGAATCTTGTATGATCATTGATTATTTTGACATTGCTTAAAACTGGAGGCTGGAGTGCATTTTAAGCCTACATTTTTGGAAAATATCTATATTTTTCATTTTTAAATCATATATATATATACACATATATTGCAATTAATAAATATTCCACTTTTCTAATACTGAACAAATTCTTCTTAGGCGGTTACGCTGTTTAAAAATGAAAAATATAGATATTTTTCAAAAATGTAGGCTTAAAATGCACTCCAGACTCCAGTTTAAAGCAATGTCAAAATAATCAATGATCATACAAGATTCCCTGTTTGTATACTTTGATAATATATAAACAGTTTTTATCTCATAGGTCCAGTTTTTTACTGTCATCGTTTAAAAAGTAAAAAGACTTTTGGTCCAGTTGGCAGAAATGGGAAACATCGATATTTTCAAAAAATGATCAGCTAGGATTTCAAATTAAACATTTTCGTGATGCATGATCAACCCCAAATACAGTGGTATTTCCACTTTTAATCGTAATTTTCATGCAACGTGAAGTTTAGCTCTAAACCTACCGTGATAACCTTAAAATCAAAAATTTACCATTTGTAGTGTCTTCTTAAAAAACGCGTAACTCTTCCTCTTATCACCAAATTTTTATAAACGATGGCTTGTTCTGCTCGGGAAAGTCTAATCTTTATACTCAATTTATGAAATTGGATATATTTTTGCGATTAATATTTTTAATAATTTTTTTTATCAATTTAAAACCGTGATTTTTTCACAAAAAAATTTGTTTTTTAAACTTTAAATACTCTTACCATCAAAACTACCCAACCGATGTTAAAAGCTTGTATAGAATGATTTTAGGGGAGCACATTACCTTTAATTGAAGACCACTCTTGTTCAAATCGTAAGACGAGTTTACGAATTATTCTCCAATAAGCTGATGTATCTCATAAAAAATTTGCAAAATAATTCAAAAATTCATATCTTGAAAACTAATCAGAGGAAAAAATTTTAAATCTCATATTCGTGTTTAGGAGGCTGAAACCTATAGAAAAATATTATTTAGAACTCTGCAGCTTACAAAAAATAAAGATTTGTAAACTGGTGTTATTATTAACATCAAATCGATATTAAAATATTATGGCATGTAACTTGACAAAACGAATAATGCAGAACTTCTTCTTTTTGGGGCTACTTTCACGTGCTGTTCTCAGAATTGAGTCCCAAAATTATGTGTTGTACTGTGTTATGGTTGGACCACCCTTTATATTAAGATAGACTTTTAAGTTGTCCTTTGCGTATGATTAATAGGAAGCCTTTATCAATCGTATCACTCATAGGTTAACTAAAACATCACCGCCTATAGATACATCTGCTATTTAACTCTTAACACTAATTTAACACTAATTTAACACTTTTCTTTTTCCTAAACCTTCGCGTTTCATTTACGAACAAACCCGCAGAAGGAAGTTTTCAATTTGATACAGCCGTTTTACAGTTTTAAGCAGCCGAACACAACACGTTTCTTTTTTCGTATAGAGATGGGGTAATATGTCTAAATGTCACAATTTTACCCAAAGGTCAAATATTTTTTTCTTTAAGTGTTGACTAGATGCCCCTTTTTATGTGACATTTATTAGTTACTCTAACCGATCCACTACTGCAACACCATAGTGGCATTGCCAACGATTACTTGCGACAACACCGCACTGCATTGGCAGTGAAACGAAAGAAGCTTCCGTTCATAGACCAGACCATCGTACTTCATATTTAAAACATTATTTTGTAATTTGTTATGACAGCAATCAACAAGAAATGTGAAATAGAACAACAATAACTTTTAGTAGCAACAACACTAGCACCAGCAGTACCACCACCAACGACACCATCATTGGCAGCCGCAACAGCAGCAGAAACAACAACATTAAGAAGCGCAACAACATTTACAATGAAACGATAAAGCCACCATCAAGCAATACAAGAAACACAACCAAAGACTAAAGACATTTATGCCAAAGAACCTTTGGAATCCTTAGAATCAGGACACATACACACACACTCGAACAACAAATACACAATAAATGTAGACAACAACAACAACGTCAATAACAAAAAACGACAGACATTTAGGAAAAATTCAACCCGTACAATAATGACAACGTAATGCAAGCGAAAATTTTACTTCATACCCCCATCTGCCGGCAGTCGAAACTTCGCCTCATCTAAAGAAAAACAATTTCAGTTTTTGATGATAATTTATTCGTATAGAGCAGTGATATAAATGTCACATGAATACATTCATAAGTGTGAGTATATGAAAGACCATAATAACTCGCATATGAGTGTGTGAGTGTATCTGTGCCATACAGTATGAGTGTCGGTGTATAAGGGGTAATGTTTAACAACAAATAAAAACTTCCTTAATGGCAAATATATGTATGAAATGTTCTATTATGGGAGTATTACGACTTCCATTCAAATTAAAAAAAAAAAAAATAGTAAAATTGTAAACAATGAGAAGTGTTTAAAGCCATGGCAAGGTTTTTAAATATGATGGCTTGAAAGAAGACTTTGGCAAAACTAAGGAAAATTTTAAATACAAGGTAAATTTGAGTAACAGTGTCTTCTACAGTAAATGATTCCAATAGGTGACTAATATCCAAAAAAAAAAAAAAACTAGTAAGGTAATTATCTGCGGCAATGGCGAAGTTCAGATACCTTTCACTATTTGAAAAAATTATGATTAAACTTATTATTTGTACTACAAATATATTATATACAACTTTGAACCGCAAAACAAGGGGAGTTTCTATGAGAGGTGAACGTTACCTTTTGTTAATAAGCTGATATATTTTTCTGAATTGTTTAACTCTCGAAAAGTGTTTGTCCGAATTTGTTCATCTTATTACTTATCCTCCGCTTAGAGGATAGAAGCTTGTGTAACAATTTTAGCTCGATAGCTCTTAAAATAAAGATGTAATCGAATAAAGGGAGTTTGTATGGGAGGTGGGAGTTGTTTTGTTTCGATTTTATTCAGTTCAGAACATAACCTACGCTTAGAGGATATAATTTTGTATACCAAATTCCAACTCCATAGGTCTTAAACTACGCACAGAGGGGCAAAATCTCAAAAAATGGAGATTAATTGAAAAATAAAAAATTGATTTTTTGAAAAATACTTAGTATCCGATTAAAGTATATAAAATTCGACATCACTACTGAAAATTTCAATGTCATATGTATTTTACTTGTCAAGCTGCATTGTATTAAAGTTAAGTAATTTTTGAGTTATTCACGCACAATAGTGTTAATTGAAATTCGGTATATTTCGACGCTTAATACATAGTTTTTCGCAAGCCAAAAGTAATACTTTTACAATGGAATCTTTAAATTCAGGTATTTTAGCGTTGTTCTAAAAATAATTGTATTAACAAAAGTTGTGTAGAAATATTTTTAAAATTATTTTAAAAATATGTCTAAATTTTGGCTATTTTCAAAATATTCGTGGATATTTAAATATGAATGGTGTCAGTTGGCGCTCAAATATAAATTTTTTGAGAAACTACAGTTCCTAGGCTTTCATATTCAGTAATAACATGTTGCTCGTTTTTGCGCGAATTTATTTTATTAAATTAAATGTGATAATAGTCACTCAAGCAAAGAACACAAGTTCTTGTCTTTTGTTTGCATTTTCTTCGTTTTCGTTGTTATAATTTGTGTTTTTGTATATCATTGGCAACTGTGTGTTACAATGACATAAATAAGTTTTTAATACATGGCCCATAAATCATTTCGCACCCGCTATTATAGATCAGTGAACTGTCTAAGGACGCCCAGGAAGCCTGAAACAAAGATTTTAAAAACTATAGAGAACCTTTTTCTAGCAAATGTAGTCGGGAGGATTGCAATCGGGACATATTAAATAGGTTCCTACTAAGTTCAGATCCAATCCTATCTTGTAAAACAAAATTTGACGAACGTGGCACCAGAAGGCACAAATCATGATACATATGACGACAATGATTATATCGAGGGCGATGCTTTAGAGTATGGTGACTTTGGGCATATGACTTTGGACATATATAAATACTTATCTATAATTTTTTTTCCTATTGTGTAGACTTGAAGGAGCAAGCTATTAACATTTTTGAACAAAACGCTCACCAGACACATCCGTGCACGATCAAACAATTTTAATATCTGCTTTGAGTCTCATATATTACATATACGATACAATTATCCCCCTTTCGTCTACGTATATAATAAAAATAAATTGATTACTATGTAAAAATTGTATGACTTTTTTTCAAAAAAAAAAAATCTACTGAGCCAGAGCAATTTTTGAAAAGGGGGTGTGGCACCGCCCTTTTCCACCTTGGATGTAATTTGTACTGTAGGATCAACATATATACCAAATCTCATCTTGATACCTCTAATAGTTCATGAGATATACCGGTTTTAAGTTTCAGGTTATATGGGCGGTGCCACGCCCCTTTTTCCAATCATAACCAAGTCTGGCCAAAGACTATAGCAGGTCAACAGTACAACATTTGGAAAGTTTCATGACAATCGGTCTATAACTATGGCCGCTAGAGCGATGTTTAATAAGGGGGGAGTGGCACCGCCCACTTTTCCAAAAGAAGTTTAGCATATGTCACTAAGTGATAATGTAGCATTCTAATAGTGAAAGAATTTTTAAATTCGGATAAGTAGTATAATTAATCTCCATTTTTTGTGATTTCGCCCCTCTGTGCTACGGCTGTAAACAAGAGACAGACAGACGGACAACCTCAAAAAGGGAGAGTTTTGTATGACGGTTCGCAGTATTTTATGTCCGATTTGTCTCATCTTATAACCTGGTTCCCTTTAGAATTTAAAAGCTAAAATACCAAATATCAAATTTCGATATCACTTAAATCTACGTTGTAATCGCACGGACACGGATGGACCCCCTAAATCGGGGGTTAAGGTTAAGGTTAAGGTTAAGGTTAAGGTTAAGGTTAAGGTTAAGGTTAAGGTTAAGGTTAAGGTTAAGGTTAAGGTTAAGGTTAAGGTTAAGGTTAAGGTTAAGGTTAAGGTTAAGGTTAAGGTTAAGGTTAAGGTTAAGGTTAAGGTTAAGGTTAAGGTTAAGGTTAAGGTTAAGGTTAAGGTTAAGGTTAAGGTTAAGGTTAAGGTTAAGGTTAAGGTTAAGGTTAAGGTTAAGGTTAAGGTTAAGGTTAAGGTTAAGGTTAAGGTTAAGGTTAAGGTTAAGGTTAAGGTTAAGGTTAAGGTTAAGGTTAAGGTTAAGGTTAAGGTTAAGGTTAAGGTTAAGGTTAAGGTTAAGGTTAAGGTTAAGGTTAAGGTTAAGGTTAAGGTTAAGGTTAAGGTTAAGGTTAAGGTTAAGGTTAAGGTTAAGGTTAAGGTTAAGGTTAAGGTTAAGGTTAAGGTTAAGGTTAAGGTTAAGGTTAAGGTTAAGGTTAAGGTTAAGGTTAAGGTTAAGGTTAAGGTTAAGGTTAAGGTTAAGGTTAAGGTTAAGGTTAAGGTTAAGGTTAAGGTTAAGGTTAAGGTTAAGGTTAAGGTTAAGGTTAAGGTTAAGGTTAAGGTTAAGGTTAAGGTTAAGGTTAAGGTTAAGGTTAAGGTTAAGGTTAAGGTTAAGGTTAAGGTTAAGGTTAAGGTTAAGGTTAAGGTTAAGGTTAAGGTTAAGGTTAAGGTTAAGGTTAAGGTTAAGGTTAAGGTTAAGGTTAAGGTTAAGGTTAAGGTTAAGGTTAAGGTTAAGGTTAAGGTTAAGGTTAAGGTTAAGGTTAAGGTTAAGGTTAAGGTTAAGGTTAAGGTTAAGGTTAAGGTTAAGGTTAAGGTTAAGGTTAAGGTTAAGGTTAAGGTTAAGGTTAAGGTTAAGGTTAAGGTTAAGGTTAAGGTTAAGGTTAAGGTTAAGGTTAAGGTTAAGGTTAAGGTTAAGGTTAAGGTTAAGGTTAAGGTTAAGGTTAAGGTTAAGGTTAAGGTTAAGGTTAAGGTTAAGGTTAAGGTTAAGGTTAAGGTTAAGGTTAAGGTTAAGGTTAAGGTTAAGGTTAAGGTTAAGGTTAAGGTTAAGGTTAAGGTTAAGGTTAAGGTTAAGGTTAAGGTTAAGGTTAAGGTTAAGGTTAAGGTTAAGGTTAAGGTTAAGGTTAAGGTTAAGGTTAAGGTTAAGGTTAAGGTTAAGGTTAAGGTTAAGGTTAAGGTTAAGGTTAAGGTTAAGGTTAAGGTTAAGGTTAAGGTTAAGGTTAAGGTTAAGGTTAAGGTTAAGGTTAAGGTTAAGGTTAAGGTTAAGGTTAAGGTTAAGGTTAAGGTTAAGGTTAAGGTTAAGGTTAAGGTTAAGGTTAAGGTTAAGGTTAAGGTTAAGGTTAAGGTTAAGGTTAAGGTTAAGGTTAAGGTTAAGGTTAAGGTTAAGGTTAAGGTTAAGGTTAAGGTTAAGGTTAAGGTTAAGGTTTAGGTTAGGTAATGGTTAGATTATTGTTAGGTTATGGTTATGGATAGGCAGCAGCCTTCACCATAGCTCACATATGTAGGTTCTAATATCGGTCCGCTTGTAGTACAATTTTAAATCTCGCACTTATTTGTTCCGATCTGGTCAACATCGCTCGTTGCTGTGATAAAAACGTAAATAGACACAGGTATTGTTTATATGTGTCCGATGAACAAACAATTGGGTTCTATTAAAGGTCCCGTTGTGATACAATTTTAAATTCTCGCAGTGATTCCTTCTACTCTCTTTGGTAAACGTTGCTTGCATGGATGATATCCAGATGATAGACAAGTATTGTTCATACTTATCCGATGACCAAACTACTTAATCTCAGCTTACCAAAAGCAGGTCAGTAACATGGAAGATGTTCCGTTGTCTCTTCTTCTTCCTCATCATTGCAGCTTCTTCAAAAATCGTTGTAGGGAAGTTTTAAACTCTTATCGTGTTTGCCAACCGGCCAGTGACCGGTTATTATAGACATGATGCTCCTCAGATGTACTGTAGATAGGTTCAGCAGGCTTCAGCATAGCCCACTTGGGTTCTAATAAAGGTCTTGTTGTGATATAATTTTAAATTTTCGCATTTATTTCTTCTACTCTATTTCTACAAAAAATCGTTGTAGGGAAGTTTTAAACTCTTAGCGTGTTTGTCAACCAGCTAAATCTATCTAGAGGCATCAGAGGAACACGCACTCTAAATAGGTTTAGCGCAAATCCATGATAGGCCAAATTTGTTTGGTCGCTGTGCAAGTGGGTTCTCTGACCCATCTATGAAGTTCAGTTTCCCCGCTATTAGCTGATTCCACCTTATGAGAGAAACACCGAGAGACCGTAGACTTCGCCCGAGTTCACTGTGATGGCGGTCTTGCCAATGTATCGGCCCTTTGGTTACCAAAAAAGTCCCCCATGTCCCGGAAACCATGTGTGGGTCACCGTCGAATGTCTCGCTATCTTTTTAAGAGACGACCACGTATGCTGGTCAGCTGTCACGTTTGTCTTTGTCGAGGACATCTCTTTATTGGATTTTGTCTTTTCACATTAGTTTTTATTTAAGGAGTGCTGGTTATTGAGCCACATCATCCGAACCTAGTTTCTTGGGGCTGCCAATGCCACTAAATGCATTCATGCTGAGCTGCAGTATTATATGTTACCTACTCCCTATGGGGGGTAGCATGCTACTATTGAACGCATGTCCACAATAGTAAATGGTAGGACAAAATGATAAAAAAAAAATATTTGTAGTTCCTTAGATTGGACTTTCTTTTAATTAAGGACAAAGTGTTGGGAGCGCTTATTAATTCACTATATCCCCTATATCTATACTTTTCGAAAGAATATATAGTCGGTAGCCTTCAAAAAGATCTCAAGTCCACTTATTGTTTTCCTAAGTTATTGATGATTTAAAGTTTATGGACGCTTGGAACGTGATACAATAACTAGAAAACTACTTTAAATAGATACGGATTTTTTTTTACAGAGCATCGACTATAATTTTTGGAACACTTTTGCTTAATTAAGTCCACTTCCCAAAAAAGTTGACTTGAGACCTTTCTGCAGATTAACGATGATATAACATTAATAATCTAACTATTGTGTATTTAATCGGCCAGGAATAAATAAATCTCAAAAATTTTAAGATTTATTATATTTAAACAAATACTAACAAATTACCCTATGACACAGCAGTGTATGCGTGCATCTTGTACATATCTTAATTAGAGAATATAAAATTATTATAATATTATTTTTGTCTGTCATTTTTATTTGTTTAACATTAAAACCAAATACAGATTTATTCTCTACATCTGTAGTTGTTTGTATACAATGTTGTTGACTACCAGTATATTTGGTAAATAATTGGCTTGGCATTGCATGTAATGTCACCACTTTATGAGTTATTAAAACTTAATAACATCATCATCCTCGGCAGCAGTACCGGAAACAAGGGGGGGTGATGGGAGCTGCAGCAAAAGTCGTTAAAATACAATGTCCATGTCCCGTGTGTAGGGACAGGGAGACCCATAGTTAAGATGTTGGTCAACTTGTCGTATAAATTAAATTAAGGTCACATTAATAATGTGTGTGTGTGGCAATGTGAGAGAGAAAATAATACAGCTGTAATTACGGACGTACATATGTATGTAGGACCACCAGTAACAAGTCCATTATAAAATTCTAAAAATGTTTTATATGTGATTGTTAGAACAAGAGAATTATTTTAAATGGACTATGTTTAGTGTGTATACACACTATGTGGGTTGGATGTGGGTGGTAACAACTAATGTAGTAGATTTAAAAGTAAATTTAGATTGAATATAATTTAATCAGTTTTTTCACAATAATTTATTCATTTGTCTTAAATATTCAATAAACAGAAATTAATGGGTTAATAAGTCAACAATTTACATAAAACTGACTGAGTTATTAGCTCATAAGTGAGGAAAGACCCGAGAAAATCGTTTTTAAACCATAAGTTAAGATTTTTTCGGTGTTTGCATGCATTGGTTTACAGTTTTACAGTAGTCGCAGTGTGTAATTAGCGTCTCAAACAAGACGTCGCCACTAGGCTACGACTTTGCGGGATGACACTGAATGACACGAAGTCATGAGTGGAAAAAAGGCAAAATGTCTAAGAGCTATTATCTATATTTTGGGGAATGGGACTTTGCTCAGAGGTTGAAAGTTACTGATTGTTACTCACATGAGAGTGACCAGAAGCGATTCCTTTGCGGTACTGTCCAAGCAGCTAACTACTTCCGGTCTTAGACCAAGTATTCCCCGAGCAATGACTTTAAAGCAACCGCTTAAAAGTTACCTAAAGTCAGAAGACATTACAACCATGTATCCTGAAAGGTCAAAGATACGTCTCAGGAAAGTAGGCTTAAACCGCTGAAGCATGGTTGCATCGTTGGATTGGACGTGCAGATAGCAGCCGTATTACCGATCTAGGAGACTAGGGTTAGCAAGCCACATCTTTCGAAAACTAAATTGCGAAAATCCATAGCGTCTGTTCCATATTGCGCGGCTTCCTTGTCAGCGTCTGCCTCAGAAATAGTGGCTGAAATGGCAGTGAATAAAATGAGAAATAAGAGAAAAAGAACCCCCCAAAACGTTGACGACCACCGCAAACGTTTTAAGCACCATGATTTGAGAATATGCCTTTGGAATGTTAGAACTCTTTACCGACCAGGTGCCTTTCTTCAACTGGCGGATGTCCTCGAAGAGTATAAGGCTGACATTACTGCTATACAGGAAATCCGGTGGACTGGATATGGATGCTCGCGGATGAGGATGTGTGACGTGTACTACAGCTGCTACGCGGATAAGCATGAGTTTGGTTGTGGATTCGTGGTCGGCAAGAGACTACGAGACCTGGTCTCTAGGTTTACCCCTGTCAGTTAACGAATCGCCACCATAAGAGTTAAGGCAAAATTTTTCTACATCAAGCTGATATGTGCTCATGATCCGACGGAGAGGAAAGGGGCGAGTTTCAAAGACGAATTCTATGCCCAACTTGAAGAAACATATGACCGTAGCCCGGGCCATGATGTTAAAATCGTGCTGGGAGATGTTAATGCCAAAATAGGCCGGGAGAATGTCTTGAGAACAGTCGGAAAATTTAGTCTGCATAGTGACACATCGCCAAACGGAATCAGACTGATTGATTTCTCTGCAGCAAGGAACATGGTAATTAGCAGCACACGATTTGAAGGGAGAAGAGGCGGGAGGCGACTCGACTCCTCAGGCGAAAAAAACGAGAGCTGAAGGAGCGAAATAATGTGTGTATTGAAGAATACAGGAACAGAGGTGAAGCCCGAAAATTCTACCAGAAGATAAATGGTAGGGTACATGAAACAGGTCTTCCCTCCTGTAAAGACAAGGATGGTCATCTCGTTACTGACTCCGAGAGCGTATTGAGAATATATAAAGTTCACTTCTGCAGCCTATTGATGTCTGAAAACTCGGCTGATGAAGACGGTGTACCAATCCGAGATGATAACATCGAGTGTCTACCTCCGAGCCAAGCTGAGAAAACAACTGCCATATCCCACCTAAAGAACAACAAGGCCGCTAGGGCTGATGGTTTTCCAGCTGAGTTGTTTAAGGTGGGTGGAGATGAGCTTGTTTTAAGCATAAAACAGCTCATAGAGAATATTTGGCTTGAGGAGAGAATGCCAGAGGATTGGAATCTCAGTGTGCTATGTCCAATCTACAAAAAAGGTGACCGAAGTGAGTGTAAAAACTACCGTGAAATTAGCCTCTTACCGATTGCTTATAAGGTCCTGTCTATCATACTGTGTGAACGTCTAAATCCAATTGTGGAAAACCTGATTGGACCTTATCAGTGCGCGCCTTTAGACCAGGCAAATCTACGACGGATCAGATATTTACATTACGGCCGATTCGGGAGAAAACCCATGAGAAGCAAATCGACACTTACCACCTCTTTGTCGATTACAAAGCTGCCTCGATAGTCCCATCAGGCATCGACTATACGAAGCCATGTCTGAGTTTGGTATTCCTGCGAAGATAATTCGTCTCTGCCTGTGTGCACTTACGAATACCAAATCCTCTTTTCGAATTGGCAAGCATCTATCTGCACCATTCGATACGGCGAGAGGTCTTAGACAGGGTGATGGTTGCTTGCTTCACAATGCGGAAGATCCAACTCTACCAGACACTGATTCGATCTGTCTTGCTCTACAGCGCAGAATCCTGGGTAACGACACAAGTAAATCCATATATTCATGGAGTCTTCGGGAGAAAAATCCTAAGCAAAATATTTGGAGCCATTATCGTTAATGCCGAACGCGGTTACCGAATGAACCATTAGCTGTAAGAGATGTGCAACGACATCGACGTAATCAAGCGAGTTCAAATAAACCAAATGAGCTAGCATCGACACGTTGTACGAACGAATGAAAATTCTCCGGCTTGAAAAATCTTTGGCACTTAAAATGCACGTGCGACGGAGGAGGGGGCGACCAAAAATGGACCAGGTTTAAGACCTGTTACGCAAACTTGGTGTGATGAACTATTTAACGATACCCAGAGTGAGAGAGAAAAAATTTTTTAGAACCGCATAGACTCTAACCCGATCTTTTTGAATTTTTACAAAATACAGCTGTGTGTTTGGAGTTGCAAAAAGGGTAACTCATTTTTGATATATCAAGTGGGCGTGGTCCCGCCCATTGGACGCTTTTTTTTGAAACTGCAATATCTGGAGGACTATTTCAACAATCGTTGTGTTAGTGCATCCGATCCAACAAAAAAAATGGGAGGCATCTGATAAGTGGGCGTGGTATAAAACTAGAAACTTTATACGACTCTATCTAATTTACTATGAGATGTATAAACATAATATTTGATATGTTTTGTTGCTACAGTTTGAATTACACCTAGGATGGAAGTGGGCTGTGCCATGCCCTATTTAAAAGAAACCGTTATAAAAGCCACAATAATAGTTTGATGATCTTGAAAATTTCACAGTATAGTAGAGATATAGCTAGACTGTTTGGAACCAAGTTGGCAAAAAGGACCGAGGCGCAGCCAACACACGAGAACAAATACAATTCTTTAAACGATAATTTTTAAAAATAAGTAATAAAGTTTCAGACGGGTAAATCGACTTATTAATACCCTCACCCTCATATTGATATTATTCCCCGATTTCTAAAGTGGGCGAAATGTTACGTTTGTATGGGAGGTACCAGAAAGGCGTGTCCATATAGGCCATATGCAATCCCATATATAGTTTTAGGAAAAATTTAACCCATGCAAGGTTTCAAAACAATTGGTTGCATCTTTCGAATATTATTGTGCGTACCAGCCGGACAAACAGATGGACTGACATGGCTTAAACGGCTTTAAAGTCATGAATCGAATTTGGTTCAAAGGAAACTAGGGCCTTAAGTGACTTCTTCTATATATTACACTTTTGGGTCGTTTCAAATGATATTTACCCGCCTATTCGTAGGGTGAGGGTATAAATATATGAATTAGTAAAAATATGACCATTGATGACGTATTTTTTACATCATGTGGCACAATATTTAAAGGGCCGATGTTGATTTTGAATAAAACACAAATTACACTATGACACAATTTGTCTCAGGGGTGAACCAAACCATAGCATTTGACCTCAGTAAGAAAACCCTAAACACCATTTTGCTCCACTACGTCACAAAATTTTTTTTACAGTGGTTTGAAGTTTGAATTTTTTGGTCAAAAGTCGATTCAAAGAATATGGAAAATCATCTTTAAAGTAAATTTGGGTATTTCATGTCTTCTGAGACCTATACTAAAACATTCAGGGGAATATTTCCTCGGAACATTTTTACCCCCTAGCTGCCACCCGTGTGGGACATTTTTGGCCCAATTTTGAAAAACTGTTTATATGTCAACTTTGGAGGGAGGTCAAGGCTTAAAATCTTCGATAAAAATATTTTCCGGAAAATTTCACTAAGAGTCACCGAAGACATATAGCATCTACGAGTCAAAGGTTATAAAATAAAATCAAAATTAAATGTTAAAAATACTACTTTTGAGCAAAGAGTGCAACAAGATTTTTCGGGAGCGAAACAAACTAATGTCAAACGGTAGCATTTGACCTCAGTGACAAAACCCTAAACTTCATTTTGCTCCACTACGCCACAATTTTTTTTACAGTGGATTGAAGTTTGATTTTTTTTGGTAAAAAGTCGAATCAACGAAGTTGTATAATCATGTGAAAATATTCATTTGGGATAGTTCATGTCATCGGAGACATACATTAAAATTTTCTGGGGAATATTTCATCAGATGAATTTTAAAAAACAACTAAAAAGTCAAATTTCTTAAAATGATCAGCATGGGTGGCAGATAGAGGGTTAAAATGTTCCGAGGAAATATTCCCCGGAAAGTTTTAATGTAGGTCCCTGAAGACATAAACTAACTCAAATCTATTTTTGCACATGATTATTTATTTTCTTTTATTTAACTTTTGACCAAAAAATCAAACTTTAAACCACTGTAAACAAAAATTGTGACGTAGTGGAGCTAAATGGAGTTTAGGGTTTTGTTACTGAGGCTAAACGCTATTGTTAGATATTGGTTTGGTTCACTCCCAAGTGTGTTGCACTGTTTGCTGAAAAATAGATTTTTTAACGTTCCTTTAACATTTAATTTTGATTTTATTTTGAAACCTTATACTCATAGACGCTATTTGTCTTTGGTGAATCTTAGTGAAATTTTCCGGAGAATATTTCTATCGAAGATTCTAAGCCTTGATCTCCGTTCAAAGTTGACATATAAACAGTTTTTCAAAATTGGGCCAAAAATGTCCCACACGGTTGGCAACTAGAGGGTTATTATGTTTTGAGTAAATATTCCCCTGAATGTTTTAGTATAGGTCTCCGAAGACATGAAATACCCCAAAGGTACTTTTATAGATTATATTTTATATTTATTATATTTTTTCTTTATATTCTTTAAATTCAAACTTCAAACCACTGTAAAAAAATAGGGTTTTGTTACTGAGATCAAATGCTATCGTTTGATATTGGTTTAGTTAACCCACCAAAAAAGTGTGTTGCATTGTGTTATTTATGAAATTATTGTCATTTTATTTTATTATCATAATATTGGTATGGTTCAATTATGTTTGGAACAAAATATCGGCCAAATGGCCGCCGCGACTTCGGCGGCACACCTCCATCTGCTGAGGCATAATTTAGGTTCTATGCCGTTAATGTAAGCAATAATTTCATCCTTTAGCTCTTGAATTGTTGCTAGCTTATCGTACAACGGTGTCAAATCACATGATATTGGCGGCCAATTGACATCGCCACGTTAGCTGTGTGGCAAGTAGCACCATTTTGTTGAAACCACACATCGTCCACATCCATATCCAATTCGGGCCATAAAAAGTTCGTTATCATCTCATCTCCTGACCGGCCTCATTTTGGATAAAACTACGGTCACTCTTTGTGGGTTCATTGGTTTTTCGATAATCACTCTTAGATTACACAAGGGAACAAGGTATTTGTTGTTTAAGAACTGAATATTGTTTTAAAGGTAATTTGGGACGCTGAATCCAAATCTGCACTTGGTTTTTTTGTATCAGCTCGACTTTTCGCGATATACCGTTATGTCCATAACTAAGGCACTTCCACTACAAATATTTAAATAACTTGAAAACGGTTCACCATATTCAATTAAAAAAAAAAACTTAAACTCGTCAACAAAATTATCTTTAATCCGTGCCTACATTGTTTTCAATTTGGCTTAGTAGTTTCAGAGATATCGTTGTAGTTTTAAAAAATAAAACAAAAAATTTACAAAAAAAAAAAAAATTTTTTTTTAAAAATTCATAAAAAAAATTATTGCAACAAAAATCACAGTGTTTGTCTTAAAACATTTAGTTTAATATAGTGTGAATCAAATGAGCTTTATTTCATTAAAATATCTGCACAACTTTTGATTTTTACAACAATTTACTGAGATAACTAAATTTACAAAAATCACGATTTCCATACAAAAATAATATTTATTATAATGTTTGTGAAAGTGTAACTCGAGCAAACCTTAACGGATCATTATGAAAATTTATCAGTATTAATATTTTTCGAAACGAACTTATGGGATTGTAAATGGGCGGAATAGCCCCACCCCTTCTGGTACCTCCCATACAAAATTACCTATTTTTGGATAATTAATCTATCTTCGATAGCTGCCAAACAGACTACCGGAGGATATTGAAATTTGGTCAGTTTATTTATCTTGCAAAAGTAGACAAACCCTAGAAAAACCGAAAGCGTTGCCATACCCCTTCTGGTACCTCCCATACAAATGACCGAACTCACCCCAATAGTCTTACATACATATCTTTTTTGTAAGTACACTGAATTCAGTCAAACTATGCGGAAGTTTTACGGTTATGAAAATATAAATCAGGAATGAATTTGAACTATATCGGATCACCCCTTCTGGTACCTCCCATACAAAATTACCTATTTTTGGAAAATTAATATTTCTTCCTTAACTTCCAAATTGAAACCTGCCGATTAATTAAATTTGGTCTGTTAATTAATATTGTAATAGGAGGCAAAACTAAAAATTAAACTATAAATAAATTTGCAAATTTGTCAGGATTTTTAAAAATACAAAATTTTAATTTTTTTTGGGTAAAAACAAAAAATTGCGAAAAATCTGTTATAACCGAATTTAGCATAACTCATTCAATTTTCAATCGATTATTATGTACATACATGTTTTAGAAAGCTATCTTAATATGATATTCAATAAAGCTAATAAAAATAACAATTTGCGCCCAACCGATTAACTTTCAGCGTGAAGAAAATTAAAATGTGTAATTTTTTGTGTAATTTTTTTTTTTTTTTTGAATAAAACAGCCGTTGCTCAGTCATTTTTTTTTGTAATATTAAAAAATTTGATTTTTTTCAAAGGTAACAACGATATCTTTAATAAAAAAATAAAATTTTAAAATCCGGCTTATGAAAAAAAAATTATGATTTTTTGAACTATTATTTTTTGGAAAAAAGTCGAAAATACGATTAGTACCTGTAACTTAAAAATTCGAGCTGATGGAGAAAAATGGAGATTAGATTTGAAATCAGCGACCCCAAATTAGTAAAAAACAGCTATCGAATTCCAAACAACACTCAAAAAGTTCAATTTTGTTCCCTTGTGTTATCATTCGCCCAAATGCGCCAATTCTGCTTATTGACGATTCCACTGAGGTAAAACCCCAAATAAAGAAGTCCAACGGTGTCAAATCACATGATCTTGGCGGCCAATTGACATCGCCACGTTAGCTGTGTGGCAAGTAGCACAATTTTGTTGAAACCACACATCGTCCACATCCATATCCAATTCGGGCCATAAAAAGTTCGTTATCATCTCATCTCCTGACCGGCCTCATTTTGGATAAAACTACGGTCACTCTTTGTGGGTGCATTGGTTTTTCGACAATCACTCTTAGATTATCATTCGCCCAAATGCGCCAATTCAGCTTATTGACGATTCTACTGAGGTAAAAATGTGCCTCATCACTGAAGCTAATTTTCTTGGAAAATTGATCATCCACTTTTGCCATTTATTGCCACCATTCTGACCATTGACAACGTTTGGAATGGTCAAGAGGCTTGAGTTCTTGAGTCAATTGAAATTCCGTATAAATGAAAGTCTTTATGCATAATGTTCATCAACGACGAGCGTGAGAGGTGCTATTGTTGGGCACGACGACGAGTTGAGGTGGACGGCTTTTCAGCCACACTATCGCGAACAGCAGCAATATTTTCTGCAGTTAGTCAGAAATTGAGAAATGTCAAATGAATTGCAGAAAAGAACTTGACGTTTTGGGGTGGTTCACATTCAACATCGGCCCTTACAATTTAAACACCCTTTATTTTAAAAAAAAAAAATCGTCTATACATTTCGCTGCCGCCCTACTAGACATATAAGTCCTTCGAAAAAACACTTAAAAGCCTTAATATATAAGAATCTATTAAGATTAATCCAAAAGCGATTATGTGAATTAATGTTTAAACAAATTTACTTCAAGACACTGCCAGACAGTTGTGGAGCTCCAGCCGGGTTGGTTTTGTATAAATAACAAAATGCAAATGCAACAAAATGCTTAAAAATGGGCTAAAATCAAAAAAGGCACAAGAAGAGTAGAAACCCTCGAACATATTTCCACATAATATATTTTCTTAATACTTCATGGCTGGTGGTGTTTGCTGTTGCTATTTTGTCAAAAAATATTCTGTTTATATGTTGCAATGATAAACATATTTCTTAAGGAACAGGGATAGCAAAAAATCTGGCAAAACAACTGATTTCCAATTTAAGTTTTTAGTAATGTTTACCAAGGATACTATTCTGTGGTATATTGTGAAAAGATAAGTGACTCTGGTCGATTTCAAAGTTACCCTATAAATATAAAAAAAAAATCAAAATATATCACAAATAAACTCAGAGAGGATGTTTTGATGCTTATTGTTAATTATACAATGATACGTCGATAATACTTTTGTTATTCATTATATAATAGTTTTTATTAAGTAATTGGTTCTGATCTCCTAAGATAGAAAGTCACATCTCCATTTTAGTAGTATTGAGAAGAGTAACTTTTAAGTTATATAAATTTCAAAATTAATTCAAAAATATTTTTGAATAATTTCTAAATTTTTCCAAAAAAAAAAAATTTAAGAATTGAAAGATATAGAACGTTGAAGTAACATATATTAAAACTACAAAAATGGAGATGTGACTTTCTTTCTTAGCAGGGCATTGTTATACTGGCCTTTCTGTTACAGCTCCATGCCTTGCGACTTATGCCTACTGAAAATATACTTATCCCCTTAAGGAATTTTATGGTTTGTGTATTTTTGTTTACCTCCCCTTTAATGTCGGTTGCTCCTTCCTTATTTTTCTACTCTAATCTGACGTTTCGTTAGCTAATATCCCAAAACTGTTTAGCTATTCATATGCCCACACACTCACCCCTACACTCTTATTCCTCTATATAGATTTGTTGTTTGTTGTAGCCTTTGGATGCGATGGAAAATCCCATTTTTTTATTTGCATGGATATGTAAAGTAATCTGCTGATTAAGTTTTTAAAATAAAAACAAATTTCTTTGAAAAAGACAAAAACGCAACACAAGAGAAAGAGGATACGGATGTTTTGGTTTGATACGCACACGCTAAGAATGTATATGGTTACTTTATTATCACATAACATAAGATTATGTGAGTATTTGTAAATCGTTATTAAATAAGCGTTGTTGTGAGGGGGGAAAATCTCTGCTTCTAGGAAAATTTTAGGGCGACATAGCTAGACTTAGGGAGAAAAACACATTAGATATAAATTTAAGATTTAAGCACTTAATGTAAGCGGTATTGCTACTATACGCACTCAACAACAACATTACAACAAACAAACAAGTAAATCACACATTAGTTTTGCATGAAAACAAGACAATTACTGCCAAGTGACAAAGTTGTCAATGGCAATTGATAGAATCCTGGGATGGGGAGCAGCTATGCCCCAATATTATCAACAGAGAAGCCTAAAATGCTGTTATCGTCAAAACTTTGTAGAAAACCCTCTATATGGCATAGTAGTAATCGATGAATGTACCAAGTTAAACTTTAAACGGAGCTTAATTTGTGATTACTTTGAAAATACAGAGAAACATCTATGAAAGGGTAACTCTCTAAGAGGCAGAGTAGAAATTGACGAAGGTCTCAAGGAAAATATATTGATGTCCTCTCCAATAAGCTTACAAAAACTAAGCTGCAAATCGCAAAAAAAAAATGGATTTAGAAAACGAAATACAAGTCAAAGTCAAAATTGACTTCGGAGTCAAAAGTGACTAAAGGAAAAAATTAAGCCTTCTATATACCTAGAACAACGGTATGAGTTTTGTTTCGATATGACATCAAATATCAAGGTAGATTAATAAAACGTATCAGGGCCGTGTGTAGGATGCACGGATCAAAAAAAAAAATTTTGTGTTCTGCAGTTTTCTTTGCTTAATCTTTAATCGTAGGGGGTGTCCACATCAACCGTTTTTTTCGCCCCACACTAATGCACTTATACGATTATAGCTTTAGCCGTTAAGTTTGGGCGATAGTACAAGTTTTTTCCATTTTCCGGTATTTTTACAACTAAAGATCGCATTTCGAAAACTTACTTCACAACGCACAACTAAAATATTTATATAAATTTAATTTTTTTTTACCTTTTCGGCCTTTTTTTACCTTGAAAAGCCTCCTTGCGTCGTTCTAATTCCTTAGGGATCAAGCCCATGTAAATTATCATAATTATATCATTATTGGTTTGGGCGATAAAAATATTTGTATCCCTTTTTAATTTTTTTTTACCTAGAAATATGAATATACCTTCAATTCAATTTGAGTGTGAGCATTGTGAGCCAATTGGAGCTTTGGCCGATTGGTCTGGGTGATGGCACGGTGCCACGCCCTTTTGTCTATTTATGTTTTCATGTAGCCCTTGACAGAGGCCCCACGGATAATTCTGCACAATGAAAATTTTATTGAAATCGGTCCATTTTTTTCGCCGTGATAACGATTTAATCAAAAGGGGCGTGGTACCGACCATTTTTCAGCTAGACGCAATCCCCCATGTACCATTTACATATGTAGCAAATCTCATCTTCATACCTCTAATGGCCTCTGAGGTATAACCGATCGAAATTTTGGTTTGTGTGGGCGGTGCCACGCCCCTTTGTCTAATTATGATTTCATATAACCATTTATAGAGGTCCTTTGGACAGTAGCTCACATAGAAAATATAATTCCAATCGGTTCATTTATTTGGCTAATATAACTGTTTTTAAAAAGGGGTGTGGCACCGCCCTTTTTCCACAAACAAAATATTTTGTCTTATTATAGGCTTATACGCCTATAATGGGTTGAAAGATACAGCCATTTTAAAATTCGAGTTATATAGGGCGGTGCCACGCCTACTTTACCCCCTTGCAGTCCGAATTTCTAAAAATACCGTCTTAGTGCGCGCCTACGTCATAAAAGGCACTTACATTCCGAATTTCACGGTTCTAGCTTTATCCGTTTGGGCTGAGGAGTGATCAGTCAGTCACCCAAGCCTTTTATATATATAGACTAGTGGGCCCGGCAATGCTTCGCTATTGCGTATTAACTTGTAATATATTTCACATTTAGGTCTACAAAGTACTTTGAAAACGGTACTTAAGCTCGACAATAATATATTGAGTTTATTTACTTATGTAACTTATTTAAAGTAACTCCTTAACATTAAAGTTAACCAATTAAGTTTTATTGTTGTAAATGCTAATAAAAAGTTCATCATCAAAGTCATATCTATAGTGCCAGCATGTAGATTAAGTTTTTTCTGTATGTTGGGCGAAAAACCACTTCTTTCACAAATCGGAAACAGACATTCCTCGAAAGATCAAAATTATTTATTTTGATCCGTAGTAGCGTGACCAATCTGTATACTAACTATCTCATTTTTGTTATGCCTTCTCCTATTGACCGCAAATGAAAATTCCGTTTGAAGCTTCATGCCTTTAGCCATAAAAACTTATTTTGTCATGTCTTCTTCTCACACGGATCAAGAATATTCAGGAATGCTATTTTTGTATTGAACTCGTATTATCATTTTTTGAAATAATTCGGTCACCAATGTTTGGCTTAACAAAGTGATGGTCTCACGCGCTGTATGGCATTTTACACCGTCGTGTTGGAACCATTTCTCCTTCAAATAATGTGCAATGACATGATAAATAAAAACAAATCAATTGATCGCCCACTGGCTCTAATTCTTCTACCAGTTGGATTTTATATGAATGTGGGCCAAGATCTTTCCTTAGCATTTGCAGATACCGAGTTGCTAAGAAAGACGTCGGTTCGATAAATTCGAGTCTCCTGTCACACTAACGTCTGCAGCGTCGATGGCTTCTATTAGCTGCTCAGATGGACTATTATATGCACCCTCAACTTCACAAAGGGCTCCATAAGTTGGCGAACAGAACGCGCATATTGAAAATAAATTTGCAAGATTTGTAAACGTTGTTCTTGTTTAGTTTTTGCATGGTGATTTTGCAAAGTATACTAAAAGAAAGTCTATCACACTTCATTAGTATGACAGCTAGATTTACACTTATACCTATCAGAAGTTCTATATGTCAAGAAAAATACCCCATGCATAGGTTATTTACAATTGTTTGCTAATGTTACCTCTGATATACTATAAAAATTTAACCATTGTGGTATAACTACAATGAATATTGCTTAATTTTTCTATCTATATGATTTATTACCGATTTGCTCTCCTGAAAAGTAATTGAAAAATACATACCTGTAAAGTAAGTTAAAAAAAAATCACTATTTTAGTCTGCGCATCCTCAACTGCCTGGTGTACGGACCATTATTTGATACAGTTAAAAAGTTAACTATTAAAGTGCGTGGGCAGCGCCTCAGCACTTTTAACTTATTTAGTTGGAAATAGCCTGAATCAATTAGTTCGCGTCAAAAAAAACGTGTTAATCGTATATGAGTATAGGAATGTACGAAGAGTTCGTAGAAAATTTCACTAAGAAACTATATGTCTAAATATATCCACTGACTATCAACAGGTCAACAGTACCACTTTCTAAAATTTTTGTAACAATCGATCTATTAAAAAAGCCGTCAGAGCGATTTTTGAAAAGGGGGCGTGGCATCCCCACTTCTTCCCTGGATGTAATTAATGCTGCTCCAACAACATATATACCAAACCTCATCTTCATACCTCTGATAGTTCATAAGATATAGCCCTATCGATTTTCAAGTTGTATGGGCGGTGCCACGTGACTTTATCGAATCACAGCCAAATATAGCCTGGGACTATCAACAGGTCAACATTACCACTTGGTCAAATTTTCGAATCAATCGATGTATTAGAAAAGCCGTTAGAGCGATTTTTGAAAAGAGGGCGTGGTACAGCCCGCTTTCACCTAGTTGTAATTAATACTGCTCCAACAACATATATACCAAATCTCATCTTCATACCTCTTTTAGTTCATGAGATATAGCCCTTTTAATTTTAAAGTTGAATGGGCGGTGCCACGCCCCTTTATCCAATCACAACCAAATATAGCCTGGGACTATCAACAGGTCAACAGTACCACTTGGTAAAATTTTTGTATCAATCGATCTATTAGAAAAGCCGTTAGAGCGATTTTTGTAAAGGGGGCGTGGCGCCGCCCACTTCCATCCTGACTGTAATTAATACTTCTCCAACAACATATATACCAAATCTCATCTTTATACCTCTGATAGTTCATGAAATATAGCCTTTTTAATTTTCATGTTGTATGGGCGGTGCCACGCCCCTTTATCCAATTACAACCAAATGTATTCAGGAACTATCTACAGGTCAACAGTACCTCATGATAAAATTTTTATATCAATCGGTCTATTCGAAAAGCCGTCTGAGAGATATTTGAAAAAAGGGGCGTGGCTCCGCCCACTTTTTGAAAAATTAAAACCTTTTAAACCATCCGGAAGCTAAAGCGAACAAAACAAAAAAAAAATTTTGAAAATCGGTCTAGCCGTTTTTGAGTTTTAGCGAGACAACTGCACAGCAATTCATTTTTATATATAAGATTTATACCCCATACTAAGCGTCTAATCCAAAAAAGGAAATAACTTTGAAAAAGAGAAATTTTCAATGTATTTTGATCCAAAACTTATGAGTGTAATCAAAACAAGGACCTTAAAAGGTGATCACTAACGAAAAGCAGGGAAACCCCTTACTCAAGGGGTTACAACAAAAAGCTTCTAACAAGAAATGGGAGCTTAATTTGCCATCTCTTTGAAAATGTTAAGAATTCACTCAAAAAGGATGGGTAATTCAGTTTTGTTTAAATAGGCAAGTGCAAAATTTTTAGTCGATTAAACCGACTTACAAATACCCGCACCACCAGTAGAAACATAAATATTGCTTAACAAAATACAGAATTTGGGCACTATAGCGTTGGGTGTATTTATATTTTTACTCAATTTCTATAGTAGGCGAAATGATACATTTCTATAGGAGGTATCAGAAGGGGCGTGGCTAGACTTCCAGGTTTTTTCTCCATAACTTTATACTTCTATAGCTTTACTAAATACAGAATTAGGGCAAGATTGTGTTGGGTGTATTGATATTATTTTACCTCTAAAGTGGGCGGAGTGGTACATTTGTATTCTGTCAGTGTATTATTCAAAACTTTATCCTGTTATAGCTTAATATAAAACTGAATTAGAGAGTATTACTATTATTATTCGATTTCTAAAATGAGCGGAGTGTTACATTGGTATTGGTGGCTAGACTTCCAGTTTTTTCTCCAAAACTTTATCTTGCTTAATGTAGAATTGAGGCATGATCGCGTTGGTTGTCTTGATGTTATTACTCGATTTCTGCAGTTGGCGGAGTGGTACATTTGTATGGCAGATACCAGAAGGGGCACGGCCAGATTTCCAGTTTTTTCTCCAAAAGTTTATCCTGCTATAGCTTTACCAAATACAGAATTTGGGCATTTCTAAAGTGGGCGAAATTATATATTTCGAATGTTGTCGTGCGTACTAGCCGAACAATCAGACAGACATACGAACATGGCTCAAACCTAGAGTCTTAAGTAACTCCTCCTATGTGTTTCACTTTTGGGTCTTAAAAATTATATATACCCTCCTACCCGTAGGGTGGGTGCAAGTCTTATTTTGAAATGACCGTATCTTTTAAACCGCACAGAAAAAGGTCCCAGGCAGGGTGATAGCCTGTCCTGTACACTATTTATTATAGTTATGGAGAAGGTGAAGAGAAAGGCTGGTGCCAACATGTCTGGCACAATATTCCACAAGAGACACATGCCACTAGCCTATGCCGATGATATAGACATCATTGGCCGAAATCTGCGGGATGTTACTGCAGTTTTCTCATCATTAGAAAAGGAGTCAGCAATAATGGGTTTGGCGGTCAACGAGGACAAAACTAAAAAAATAATGATTTTGACGAACAAAGAGTCCTCTCGATGGGGACGCACCGTGAACGTTGAAAATTATTGTTTTGAGGTAGTAGATGAGTTTACCTACCCCGAATCTTCCGTCAACAAGAAAAATAATGTCAGCCAAGAAATTAAACGGAGAATAGTGCTAGCCAATAGATGTTTCTACGGACTTTGGCAGCACTTTAGTAACACCACCTTATCTCGGAATACTAAGAAACAGCTTTACCAGGTGCTAATCTTACCCTTTCTTTTGTATGCTGCCGAATCATGTGTACTTACGACAACGGACATACAAAACCTGGGAGTATTCGAGAGAAAAGTACTCCGAAAATGATATGGACCTATCTGTGTCGACGGCGAGTTTCGCCATCGAATGAACCATCAGCTGTATGAGCTTTACCAAGACATCGACGTAGCTGAAAGAGTCAGAATCCAACGACTACGATGGCTGGGTCATGTTGTCAGGATGGATGTAAATGCTCCAATGACAAAGGTGTTTGAAGGCGAACCTGATGGACGGCGCAGAGCAGGAAGACCCAAACTCCGTTGGAAGGACCAAGTGGTAGGCGACGTGCCACCATCTGGTAGGACTAACTGGAGAGCACACGCAGAAGACCGAAGCGTGTGGAATTCTTTAGAACTTCAGGCCTCAAATTTATGAACTACGTTCGTAAGTTGTAATAGGCCACTTAAGTAAGTAAGTAAGTATAGTGCCCTGCAAAAACTATTCCCAAGTTTTCACATCACACGGACGAGATGGTCAATTCATAGGTCAATAATTCGGTCACGACACTTTTGGCAAAACAAAGTGATCTCATGCGGTGTATGGCATGTTGATCCGTCTTTATGCATCTTTTCCTCCTCCAAATGATTTGTAAATTCATGAGGAGTATGGCGTTCGCCATTCTCGGTAATATTCAAAGCACTTCGGCCTTTTGCATTTTCTTCTTCGCATTTGGCAGCAGAAATACTTTATGCCTTCGGACTTATACGCTCCATAGATTGTTCTTCACATCCAGTTCCGATAACAGCTCTTTCACCTGGTTCATCCAACGATGTTTTTGTTACCCCTCCAGCGCCGTCTGTCGTGTTTATTGCGGAAAAATGCAATAAATGCTCGAGTTGGAGCATCTTAATACATTAGTACAACGTGTCCAAGCCAGCCAATTTGAACGCACTTTACTACGTCGATGGCGTTATACAGCTCATGGTTCATTCAACGATAGTAGTCGCCCTTGGCAATAAAAGGTCCAAATACTATAACATACTTTACAGTTTTACAAAAGATGTGTAAATATCTGGCCTTACGATTAAAAGTCCTATCTCAAACCGATGATGATCCACATGCTGGCAATTAATAATATATAAATAATATCTATTGAGTACATTTAATTTCAATAACTTAAGCAAAATCATACAAAGGATGAGGTTATTTATTAAACAGTTTACCTGACTGAAGTTTCTGTACTGGTTTTAATTTTATGCACTTACCTTTATATTTAGGAGATTCAATATTTCTGCAGCACTATCATCGCTACCCTGGTATAGTTTGGTCCATTTCATTACCTGAAAATAAATTTAATAATTGCTTTAAATCCTTAAGTGATACATGTCTAGTATTAAGAGTATAGTATTTAAACCACAAAATATATTTTAAAGTGTATTTAAGTTTCAATTAACCTTCAGTTACCAAAGGTTTTTTCCTATGGCCTGACAATTTTTTTTAGCATCGCCTAATATATTCCTTAAATGAATGCGGAAATTCTAGCACACCCTCTTCTTTTGCCTCATAGGCTTTAGCGGTAGCCTTGACAAAATCATTTCATTCATTTACCAATGACACACAGAAGAAGATAAAACGAAACAAGCGACAAAAAAATCTATAACAAAACAAATTGTTACAAAGTAACGAGAGAACGAATCATCATATTCAATTACGTTTCAAGTCTATTTATCCTTTCGCTTGACATTGGTCCTATTTTGAATTTTATTCACTTAGTTACTGATGGTACAATCTCATACATGTGCTCCGTCTCCGTCCTTCACTCGCCCAACATCGCTCGCCGCATTGCCGTGGCCCACAATACATCAAGGACCACAAGCAGGAACTGCTGCAGCTGCTTGCTATTGAGGAAGAGCCGTATGTATGGCAAGCCGAATAGAAGCCGAAGCGGCAGATTTGCAAATTGTATGAATTTGCATACAAAACTTTTCATTTAACACTAATTGACATGTATTCTATATCAAAAGCTTTAAATGCAACAGACATCTGTCAATGCTTTTTATTTCGAATATCTACTTGTGTGAATCAAAACATGCACCTATACACAGACATAGCACATATTCAAATATTCCAGGGAGTTGGGTGGGGAGGTGGTTGTGTCCGTGTGTATGCGTGTATAATCAAGTAAATATCACTGTGTGGCCGAAGGCGGTATATGACCGGTAAAGGAAGGAATTCGAAAGGGCCCCATTGAGTAAGTAATATTTTAAAATGTCGTCTACATATTCATATTTGTGTTTGTATACAAAATTTTATGTTTTTAAGGCTAAAATATGGTTTTGCCACGCCCCCTCCGGCCCTGAGATTACAAAGTCGTCTGAATATTCATTTTCGTATTCCCGTTACTACATGGGTATCAAATTGTATCTCTCTAGGGCTAAAATACGGTTTTGCCACGCCCCCTCCGCCCACTGACCCAAAATAGAAATGTTGTCCGCATAATCATATTTGTGTTGCCGATTACTCTCTGGATATTAAATTGTATCTCTCATGGGCTAAAATACAGTTTTGCCACGCCCCCTCTGCCCACTGATTCAAAATTTAAATTTCATCTGCATATTCATATTCGTATTGGTGAGTACTACCTATGAACCATGTTAGATCTCTCTAGGGCTAAAATACAGTTTTGCCACGCCCCCTCTGCCCACTGACCCAAAATAGAAATGGCGTCTGCATAATCTTATTTGTGTTGCCGATTACTCTCTGGATATTAAATTGTATCTCTCTAGGGCTAAAATGCAATTTGTTCACGCCCCCTCCGCCCACTGATTCAAAATTTAAATTTCATCTGCATATTCATATTCGTATTGGCGAGTACTATCTGTAAACCAAGTTTGATCTCTCTAGGGCTAAATACAGTTTTGGTATGCCCACTGTCCCAAAATTAAAATTTCCTCTGCATATTCATATTTGTATTGCCGATTACTACATGGGTATCAAATTTTATCTCTCTAGGGCTAAAATACAGTTTTGCCACGCCCCCTCCGCCCACTGACCCAAAATAGAAATGTCGTCTGCATAATCTTATTTGTGTTGCCGATTACTCTCTGGATATTAAATTTTATCTCTCTACGGCTAAAATACAATTTGTTCACGCCCCCTCCGCCCACTGATTCAAAATTTAAATTTCATCTGCATATTCATATTCGTATTGGCGAGTACTATCTGTGAACAAGTTTGATCTCTCTAGGGCTAAATACAGTTTTGGCATGCCCACTGTCCCAAAATTAAAATTTCCTCTGTATATTCATATTTGTATTGCCGATTACTACATGGGTATCAAATTTTATATCAGAATGAGGTATGACATAGCTTCTAGCATTATTGTGAATTAAGACGATTTATATCGTCAAACGACACCTACTTGTTTATAGATGAATGCGAAAGTCAGCTGTTTTAGAAGCTTCTACTATCGGCACCTATACAGCGAAGTGGCTGTCGACAACATCGAGGAGCCGCCCGATGAAAGAAAATTTAGGTAGTTGTGACAGGAATGGATCTGCTGCGTGCTACTCGCATGTGCAAACCATCATGCCACGCCCATACACTATCGCTAATAATCAAAACCTTACCCATTTTTGCTGTTACTTATTAAGATAAATCTATTTTTAGATATACCATATATCACTCTAGTCTAAGTGATCCTCATTATTAAGTTCTGTCACCTAACCCAAAATAACGCTCAAACTTTTTGAAAAAAAAACCTCAATACGATCAATTCGAGTTAAGGCCTCTCAAGCCGTTAATACTGCACCATCAAGGATAATCTAGTTATTCGGTTGAGTGTCTGTGTGTGTATGTGTGCGTGCGCGCGCCTGCTGTATTGCTGTTGCATTAATGTATTCAGCTCTTGAAATTTATGACAGCAGCAACAGCACAAATGCACCCTGAAACATTCTGTCTCGTTTCTAATTCATAAATGTCAATACAAACAAAACGTTTTCTGATTTTTAGCATTTATCTCTAATTCAACGCACAGGCACCCACACACACACATACACACACACGTACCATAAAGGCCATCGACAGTCAAGCAGCATTGCAGCTTTGATTGAAGTAATGATTGTGAATTGTAATCGCAGTCATAGTCCTTAATGTAATACACGAATTATGTGTTGCTGCAATTGCTGTGTGTATGTGATTATGTGAGTTGGTTTGTTATTACCACTCGATTTTCTGAGGGTGGGAAAAAATCCTTTTATTTTTCCTTTCATGTGTTTTTTTTTTGCATATTGTCAAAATGTTCAATGTGGGAAGAAACTGGTTTTTAGATATTTGACAGCTGTTGTGACATCAAATTGTCGTTTATTACTGATTTAAGTGTGCTGGTAGTGTGTGTGTGTGTGACTTAGTGTGTTGTTAAAACTCCAAAGCTGTGGGTCTTTCCTTAGTAGTTATATGTATAATGTGAATTCAAATACAGGTTTATTCTTATTCCCGTTTGTGTCGATTAGAAAGTGCTTGATATTTGAATTGTCATTTATTTAGTTGAAATTATGTATGAACATGATTATAATTAAACATAAAACAATTCTCAGAAATTTTTGGCACAGCAAGAATTTCTTGCAAAAAAAACTACCTGGGGTTGTATGGGTAGATTAGGTAGATTATAATTTCGTCAATATAATGCTTGGTTTTAAATTTCGATGATCTATAATCACTTATTATAGGTTTTGCATAAAAATGTATAAAGCCCTGCCACAGTGTGGCATGGTCGCTATTTCTACTATATCGAGGATCATAGCCCTTTTTGAGAATTATCCTTGATTTCAGACGCGATTAACTTCCTCAAACCTAAAGTGGCGATTTTCCCAAAAACGTTTACGATAAAAAACAAACAAACTTTTTGTTCTAGTTCAGTGAGCTCGATCACATTCGTAGTCGTGTAAAATTTTCTGCACTTTTAGGCCGCTATAGAGGTAGTCGATGGAAGGCACGCATCGAGTGTTCTGGACGTACGAGTGATTAGGGGTGCGAACATTGACTCCGATCACTTCCTTACCGCAGTTAAGGTATGAACAAGGCTATGCATGGCGAAAAACGTACGTAACCAGGCACAACGAAAGCTCGACATCGGTAAACTGCGGACCACAGAGGTAGCAAACGCCTACTCCAACCACCTAACTCAAGTGCTGCGGAATGCTGCAAACCCCTGATAATATAACCTCGCAGTGGCAAAATATAGCCGACTCCTTACCACGAGCTGCGAGAATCGTACTTGGGTACTCAAAGCCGTCTCAAGAAGATGATGAATGTCGCAAAGCCACGAGAGAGACGGTTGCTGCATACTGGGCAAAATTGCAGCCAATGGCAACGCGAGCTGTTCGTTAACGGCACAGGGAGAAGAGACAAGAGACAACTCGTCTTTTTAGACGGAAAAAGAAGGAGCTGAAGAAGAGGCAGGATGAGTACACAGAGTTGCTCCGAAGTAGAGGGGAAGCCTTAAAATTCTACAAGAGAGTTAAGGCGAGAATGCGTGGAACAGGGTTACCCTCCTGCAAGGACAGCGATGGTCAGCTAGTGACGGACTCAGATAACGTTCTGAGGATTTGGAGAAATCATTTTTAAAATTTATTGAATGCAGACACCACTCCAGAAGGCCCCGCTCCAATCCATGATGATGGTGTTTATTGTCCGCCTCCCAGCCATAGCGAGAAACGTGTGGCAATTAAAAACAACAAAGCTGCTGGAGCCGATGGTCTCCCTGCTGAATCGTTTAAAGCTGGCGGGGAGGAGCTGATTAGGAGCATGCATCAGCTCATGGAGAACATCTGGCAAGAGGAGAGCATGCCCGGGGATTGGAGTCTCAGTCTGTTATGTCCCATATACAAAAAGTAGATCGTAGTGAATGTAAGAACTACCGTCGAATAATCCCATTACCAATTGCGTACACGGCCCTTTCAAGCATTTTGTGTGAACGTCTAAAGCCAATTGTAGAAAAACTAAATGGACCGCATCAGTGCGGCTTTAGACCTGGCAAATCTACGACTGATCAACTATTCACCTTACGACAAATCCTGGAAAACCCCCATGAAAAGCAGACCGACACCTACCACCTCTTTGTCGACTACAAAGCTGCCTTCGACTCTCCGATATGGAGTAGGCTTTATGAGGCGTATCTGAGTTTGGTATTCCTGCAAAGCTGCTTCGACTTTGCAAATGTACCTTAGACAACACCAAATCCTCGGTTAAGATTGGGGAGGATCAATTTGAACCATTCAACACGGAAAGAGGTCTCGGGCAGGGCGATAACCTGTCCTGTACACTATTTAATATAGTTATGAAGAAGGTGATGAGAAAGGCTGGTGTCAACATGTCTGGCACCATATTCCACAAGAGCCACATGCCACTAGCCTATGCCGATGATATAGACATCAATGGCCGAAATCTGCGTGATGTTACTGCAGTTTTCTCATCACTAGAAAAGGAGTCAGGAAAAATGGGTTTAGCGGTCAACGAGGTCAAACCAAAAATAATGATTTCGTCTAACAAAGAGTCCTCTCGATGGGAACGCACCGTGAACGTTGACAATTATTATTTTGAGGTAGTCGACGAGTTTACCTACCTCGGATCTTTAGTCAACAAGAAAAATTATGTCAGCCAAGAAATTAAACGCAGAATAGTGCTAGCCAGTAGATGTTTCTACGGACTTCGGAAGCACTTTAGTAACACCACCTTCTCTCGGAATACTAAGAAACAGCTTTACCAGGTGCTAACCTTACACGTTCTTTTGTATGCTGCCGAATCATGGGTGCTTACGACAACGGACATACAAAACCTGGAAGTATTCGAGAGAAAAGTACTCTGAAATATATATGGACCTTTCTGTGTCGACGGCGAGTTTCGCCATCGGATGAACCATGAGCTGTATGAGTTTTACTACGACATTGACGTAGCTAAAAGAGTCAGAATTCAACGACTTCGATGGCTGGGAAATGTTGCCAGGATGGATGTAAATGGTCCAGCGAGAAAGGTGTTTGAAGGCGAACCTGAAGGACGGCGCAGAGCAGGGAGACCCAAACTCCGTTGGAAGGATCAAGTGGTAGGCGACGTGCTATCATCTGGTAGGACTAACTGGAGAACACACGCAGAAGATCGAAGCGTCTGGAATTCTTTATTACTTCAGGCCTTAAATTTATGAACTACATTCCGTAAATTGTAATTGGCCACTTAAGTAAGTAAGTAAATTGTAAGGGCTGATGTCGAATGTGAGCCACAGCTAAACTTCAAGTTCTTTTCTGCATTTCATTTTAAATATCTCAATTTCAATTTGAATCATGGAAAGATACACAATCGAGCATCGCGTTGAAATTATTCAGGCTTGTTTATCGACTACTTGTTTATCGTAGAATGCAAACGTTACTGTTTGAGAAGCTCTTACTAGACACGCCGATTGACTCGACACTAATACTGCAAAGTTGCTGTCGACAACATTCGAGGGGAGCCGACAATGAAAGAAAAATTAATTTTATTTTTAAGATGACTGAAGCCAGAGTTGAACCTGTGACCTCCCGCATGGTAGTCGCGTGTTCTAACCACTATGCCACGGCCGGTCCCATTATACCTCAGCGTCATCGAAAATTTGGATCATCGGACTCCTATCATCGCTCATGGCCTCGTTAAGCTAAACCAAACCGGGCTTGAAGAGCTCTGTCGGAAGTCAGTCGGCTCCAGCTGCTTTATTATTTTTCAGCCGCGATATTGTCCTCTTACTTTCGCTTGGCTTGGTTGTGACCAATTTAGGTCGTCGTCGTACCTTCACTTGTTCTTCCTTTTGGAACCGGTAATTGCCGGAAATATTCTCAGATTTCCATCCTTGTCCTTCCAGGAGAGCAGGCCAGTACCGTCTTAACCTTTTTTTATTACTTTCTGGAAAAAATGTTGGGCTTTACCTTCAACCCTGAACCTCGCTATAACCTCGTTCCCCCGTTCCTTGATCTGACGTTGCCTGTTTTACTGTCTCCTTCTGTCCTTCTCTTTGAGTCTGGCTTGTAATTGGCCGTAGCGTTTCAATTTAAACATAATCTTGTTCTTTAGACGCTATGCGACATTTTTCATCGTACCAGTATTCGCCTGAGCGCCGTTTTTCATATCCCACCATGGTTGTTGTGGCTGTTGCCATAGAATGTACAATAGGCTGCGTATCGGAAACTTTAGAAGTAGGTGCATTGTGTCGTAGTAATTTAGAGAGCTGGTTGGAGTAGGCAGTTGCTGTCTCTGGGGTTTGCTGCTGCACGATGTCCAGCTTACCTTGCACGTCGTTTACCACATTCCATCGTTTACCACATGATCAGTTTGATTTTTGGTGTTTTGATCTGGTGATATCCAAATTGCCTTGTGGATATCTTTATGCTGAAATCTTGTACCACTCACTACCATGATCTCTGCTGCTACGGGGGTAACTAGCCTAAGCCTGTTGTTAAACGTGTCGGTGTGCAGGCTAAATTGTCCGATCGATGGACCAAGAACATCGTCCCACCGAGGACAATTTTTATGTTGTGGCCAAGGAAACGGTCGTATGTTTCAAAAAATGCACCATTACACAGTACGACACATGATTTTGGGACTCAATTCTGAGAACTGCACGTGAAAGTAGCCACAAAAATAAGAAGTTCTGCATCATTCGTTTTGTCAAGTTACATGTCATTATAATTTAATATCGATTTGAAGTTAGTAAGCATCGTATAGGGGAATTTGTCACGTTTTAGGCTCTTTTGTTATATTGTTATATGGTGGCTCATGAATATCATAAGTGCTACAAAATAAGCCAAGTGCAAAATTATTTGATGAATGCAAAATTGAAACTGTTGCTTATGTAGGGCAACATTATATGAATTGGAATTGTAATTCTTAATTGTTTTTTTAAATTTGTTTCAGCTAAATCGGACTAGTGGTTCTCGAGTTATTTCAAACAAAAGACCCTAAACGTGACAAATTCCCCTATACGATACTTACTAACTTCAAAACGATATTTAATTATTATGGCATGTAACTTGACAAAACGAATGAAGCAGAACTTCTTCTTTTTGGGGCTACTTTCACGTGGAGTTTTCAGAATTGAGTCCCAAATCAATGAGCTGAATTGTTGCTCCATTGTTGACGAATTGTAACCAAATTGATAACGCTCGATCACAACTCTAATGGAGCCACCCATGTAATAGCATCAAACGCATATAAATATTTGCCAAAAGCCAACACAACCATAAAAAATCAGACTTCATCATATAGAAAAAAAAACAAAACAAAAAAAACCTGAATGATAAATTTATGACAATTTCTTTATCGTTTCGTTTTCGTTTAAGGCAAGACAAAAATGACACACAAGAAACATATACGATATGAATTGAACGAAATATAAAAAAAAAGTGAAAAGGAAAAAAATTAAGTAAATGCAAAGTTATGTAAATAAAATATGCTCAACGCACACTCACACATTCACTCATTCAGAACGCTCGTACTCACTGTCACTCTCAAAATCCATCACACACACACACACAGAGAACAACAGCAATACTAGCAGCAGAAACATAATAATGTTTGCCAGCCATTCCTGATGCACTCATACAAATACACAAGTACCAGCACCTCCACCATCGGTGTAGAAAGATGTTGCATGCTGATGTTGATGTTGATGATGCTTTTGCTGTGGCTGCTGTTGCATAAAAACATCATCAACGTCATTGCCACTTCACTTTCTCGTGCACTTAATTTTCTCATGGTTCTTCAGTTACTCCTCCTCCTCCTTTTGATGCCGCTGCATGATGCTTGCTGTATGTCCTCTTTTCGCTTTTAATGACATCAGCTTCTCATCGTACATACACACACACACACATGCAGCAGAGAGTTTGTGAAATAAAGTAATTCAGAAATACATGCTCAGCATGATTATTATGCATATACACTCATACGTTTGTTCATATACTCATATGCATTATCAGCATGTCAATGCTTCTGCTTCTTGCTACTGCTGCCTGCTCCTTTCTATTGATTGATAATGCATCATGTTCAATAAATACAAAATGAATGAATGAGCGTAAGAATCGAGAAAAATTTCCTCACAACCAAAAAAGGAAAACGAAAATATGAAATCTCTGAGCAAAGGGACAACATCATAAGAATTTTCTTTCAAAGCCCAAATATGATTTCTTTTATTTTCTTTTTAATCTTTTTCGTCGTAACCCTTGCCCCACATTTGCCTTAATGGGGCAGGCAATCTGGACTTAATTTATGGCAAACATTAAAGAATCTTTTCACTGACAAATTCTTAATTTAAATATGAAAGCAGTTTTAAGAAGGATCCTGTTATGCTTTTTTACATGATTATTGCAGTTTGTCCGAATTTCGCTAACGAGACTTTATACTAAAGACACAAATAAGGAGTATTGCTTAAAAATTTGCTTAAAAATTAAACACAAAAAATTTAAAGGAATGTATGCAATGAGATTTGAGCTTTATTACACAGTACAACATTTTTCAGCTAATTGATTTGGGACTCAATTCTGATAACTTCACGTGAAAGTAGCCCCAAAAAGAAGAAGTTCTGCATCATTCGTTTTGTCAACTAACATGACATAATAATTTAATATCGTTTTGAAGTTAGTAAGTATCGTATAGGGGAATTTGTCACGTTTTAGGCCCTTTTGTTTGACATAACTCGGGAACGACTAGTCCGATTAAGCTGAAACAAATTTAATTAAAATTAAAAAAAGAATTACAATTCCTTTAATCTGTTCATATAACGTTTCCCTATATAAGCAACATTTTCACTTTTCCATTCATCAAATTATTTTGAACAGGGTTTATTTTGTAGCAGTTACAATAGAACTGTAGTACTCCGTGTCGTATGATTGACGTGGAATATTACTTATGGTAATCATATGCCACCATATAACAATATAACAAATAAGCCTAAAACGTGACAAATTCTCCTATACTGTACTTACTAACTTCAAATCGATATTAAATTATTACGGCATGTAACATGACAAAACGAATGATGCAGAACTTCTACTTTTTGGGGCTACGTTTACGTCCAGTTCTCAGAATTGAGTTCCAAAATCATGTTTTGTACTATGTTAGGTCACAAATTCAGTGCCATTAATTTTTTAAGAATAATTTCTGGCAAATGGACTTCGCGACTGCGCCTTCTGAACGCCATCCTTTCCACCACTTGTTACAGCATACCTGGTCATATTTCGTTAATAATGCTTCGAATGTTGACTTCAAAATGATAAATCGTTGTTGGTTTCTCAGCATAACATAGGCCAGAGATGTAACGTACTTCCACCAAAAAAATGAGTCAAAATATATCAAATCACACGAACGTGGTGACCAATTCATAGATGCATTTCTTGGGATAATTTGGTTACCAAACGTTTGGCGCCACCAAGAGATAATTTACCGTGCTGCATAGCATGGCCGGCCATGGCATAGCGGTTAGAACACGCAACTATTACTTGGGAGATCTGCGTTGTTCTCTTTCATTGCAGGCCTCTTCGATGTTGTCGATAGCAACTTCGCAGTATTAATTGTCGAGTCAATCGGTATGTCTATTAAAAGCTGCCGAAACAGTGACGTTCGAATTTGTCGATAAAAAAGTAGGTGCCGTTATTTGTGAACCAAAAACTAGAAAGCGCGTTAATTCACAATAACGCGAGAAGCTATTCCAGAAAAGTCTTTGTCATTATACTCTTTGTTCGTTAAAACAAATAACTTGGTTCTGCCTCATTTACTGTCCTCATTTATCAGCAGACCCTTTTTAGTCGACTGCATCGCAATGCTTGAAGAGGCTGCAGTAACAGTTAACAATAAGTTATCGGCATACTTTTATAAAACATTGTACCAGTCTTGTTTACTGCAGTCTACCGCTTGACCACATCCATTGCTACTATCTCTCTCTCTCTCTCTCTCTCTCTCTTTCTCTCCCCCCGCCGCATACGTCGTAGTTTGTTAGTTACTTAAAAAGTCACTCTGTTTTTTGGGGGTGGGCGTCCGCCCACGGTGCCGTGACATAACCCCACACGGACATAATCCCCAAAACGATTTTGGGGCTTATGTTCGTACAACTTGCCGGACATAACCTCCAATTTCATTGGGGATTATGTCCAATACTAATCTGTGGACATAAATCCCAATGGGGATTATGACCGAATTTGTTGTTGTTTTTAGTATTTCAACATATGAAGAGAACAATTTGAAATATTTTTATTGTAGCGAGGGACGAATGCGGTGGGGGGCATGCATTCGTTGTTGTCCGAAGAATATATGATCGGTAGTGAATTTACCAGGTCTAAACGCACACTGATAAGTCCAATCAGGTTGTTTTACACACTTAACAGGACCTTGAATGGAATGTTTAAAGGCTGATCTAGCAATCAATATTATGTGATCAGATCTGGTGAATTCATGACAGATCAAATATTCAGAGGACAACAAATCCTATAGAGGATCCAAGAAAGGCAAATAGAACCAAATTTCTTAAACACAGGGTATAGAACACTCAGATTCAAATCAATATGCGGTTATTTGGGCCTACAATGCTCCCAGGTCCCTGCAGTTTATTATTAAGCCTTGCAATTGCTGTGTTGATCTCGTTTTGTGTCGGTGTTGGACAATCTACTCTGTCGTCGATGATTGGCATGATTTCGTCACTTACGTTGCCTTTATATTTTCAATATCCTGGATCTCTATTTTCTTTCATAGATGCTTTTTTCGCCTGAAGAGTCGTTTCATCTCACTCCTCTTCTTATTACATCCTTCCAACACCGTTTGCGTTATCATTGGCTGCAGTTTTTCACTGTGTGCAGCATACACATCAGGACTTGACTGAACGTGGTTTTTCATAACCCAGTACGGTCGTTGCGGCAGTGGTCATAGAATTTGCCATATTTTACCACTGTGTGTCGGTAACATCAGAATTATTGAGGTTGTTTGAAGTAATTGAGCGATTTTGTTGGAGTAGACATTGGCTATCTCGGTAATATGCAACTTTTCGATGTCTAGCATCCTTTAGCACTACATAATCGCATGCGTATCCTGGCTGTAACTAGGTGGTACGTCCATTACGCTTAAGACATGCCTTTCATCGATTGTCAAGATATCTATCTGGTTTCATGTCTTTTGATCAGGGGATATCCAGGTTGCCTTGTGGTTATCTGTCTGCAAAAATCTGGTTCCATTCACTGCGATGTTTTTCCAGAACAATTTAATGTCATGGTCGGTGCATCGGTTATATATTTCATCCAGGCACTTCTCGTCTTGTCTTTCGTTGGGGCGGGCACATTTCGCCTTGATTCGGATAGTGGCTTTTCGGTAACTTAAATGGTTAAAGCGCCAGACTATATATCAAAGTCTCTTCAATATGAAGCCACATCCAAATTCGTGCCTTTGTGCATGTCAGTTGTAAAAGATGTCACAGTTCTGAAGTCCTGTCCATCGCATTTCCTGTATGGCGGTGATGTCTGCCTTGTATTTGTCGACGACATCCGCCTATTGTATAAGGGCACCATTTCGGTAAAGTGTTTGCATATCCTTAATAGTGGTCCATATAGCGTTTGCGGAGGTGGTCAGAAATTGGGAGGGATATCAGGCCACCATCCTAGTTTCTTGGGGCTGCCAAGGCCACTAAGAGAGGTGAGCTTTATTAACTTATATTACCTACTCCCTAAGACGCATCGGTGGTAGCCCGCCATGTAGGTTATTCCACATAGTGCCACATGGCAATCAAAGACAGATTCTGGTTATTCTCAAAGGACTAACGATCAAGATGTTCAAATTAGAAATTTCCCCTTCCAATGACATGAGTAATAAAAAACCTGTAAGAAAGTTTCAGTCGGAAAACCCGACTTACATATACCCTCACCATCAGTAATACATAAAATGTTCGATTTTTTTTTTCTATATTTATATTATTACTCGATTTCTAAAGAGGGCGGAGTGGTACATTTGTATGGGAGGTATCAGAAGGGGTGTGGCTAGACTTCCTGTTTGTTCTCAAATATTCCATCCTGTTATAGCTTTACAAAATACAGAATTTGGGCACGATCGCGTTGGGTGTATTGATATTATTACTCGATTTCTAAAGTGGGCGGAATGGTATAATTGTACGGGAGGTACCAGAAGGGGCGTGGCTAGATTTTGTCTCCAAAACTTTACCCTGCTTAAGCTTTACTAAATACAGAATTTGGGCACGATCGCGTTGGGCGTATTAATAATATTAATCGATTGTACAAGATGGGGCGGTACAAGAAGGGGCGTGGCCATAAAGCCCATTTGTAATGCAGTAAGTAGTTTTGGGGAAATATTAACTTTGTTCGAAAGTTATGGTGAGTATCAGCCGGACAGCAGACAGACGAACATGGTTTGAGACTTAAAAAGTAATGAATTGAATTGGGTTCAAAGAAACTTAGGATCTAAAGTGACTCCTTCTATGTGTTACACTTTTGGGTCGTATCAAATGCTATATACCTTCCTACCCGTAGGGTAAGGGTATAATTACGAATCATTTGCCTGTAGCATTCGACATTCACTGTTATGTTGGCACCAATTTCGGATATAAAGACAAATGGACCAATGATGCCTTCGGCATGTAAACCATACCAAACAGTGATTTTTTTTTTGGATGTAATGGACTCTCAAGGGCCTCATGAGGATTGTGAACCCTCTAAAAATCGTTAAGCCAGAAATTAGAGTCTTCGCTGGAAATGATTCGACAAAAAGAATCTGGTTGAACTTCAAGTTGATTCCCAGTCTATCACCGAACACACGATGCCATTGATGTAAGTCAAGATCTTTCTTCAAAAATTTGCCAATAGTGGACGGACAGGGACCGAGATGATGCGAACGGAGTTGGATCCCTAAATTCGAGTCCTCCGTCACACGTACGTCTACAGTGCCGAAGTCTTCTTCTGTACGGTATGGGTTCGATTTGGATGAATATTATCCAAAGGAGTAAATATGGTCATGAATCGATCCATTATTAGCTGCCCGGATGGACGATTAAAAAAAACTTAATTTTCCTTTCCATTTTAAATTCATAACAAACGGCACCTGCTTGTTTATCGACAAATGCGAATGTCACTGTTTGAGAAGCTTTTACTAAAAATGACGATTATCTCGACACTTATACTGCGAAGTTGCTGTCGACAACATCGAGGGGATCGGCAATGAAAGAAAAATATAGATGTCTGGAGCCTGGAATCGAACCACGGATCTCCCTTATGGTAGCAGCGAGTTCTAACCACTATGGCACAGCCGGTCCAGTTATACGTAGTGAAAGCTTGATTAAGAACTCTATCTACAGACAAACATGTCCTCTGCACTATCGAAACATTCTCTTAACAAATGATTCTATTGGGGTCAAGGACTCAAAATTCTTTATTTTTTAAAAAAAATCAGTATCAGTATTATTCTTTATAATAAAATAAACAAATATATTTCATTAACATTTATTTATTTATTTGCCCGATTGCAAAATCATTCCCTTGTACAAATTTCAAAATCTTCTTAATGTCTGTCACCTCCTGTGCCATGCAGACGAAAGCTAATTTAATTTCCTGCCCTTCAACCAAACCACAAATATTTACAACCAAACAATCGCACACACATACACTTGCTGACACACACACATACATATACTTGTATGTATGCTGTCATATCTTGCAGGATATGTAGTAGGAGAAAGAAATATAATATAAAAACAACCACTTTCAAATATAAACGGAAACGGATGCTGCCGAGGAGACGGATGTTGTCATACACATGTACATCCGTACTCACATGCCAAGGCAAAAACATCCGAAATAATAAATTATAAATAAACGACAACAGTCGTAGCAGCACCAGCAGCAACAGCAACAGCGGTGAAAGCAACTAAAACCACAAATGTTAAATGACTCCAATACACCTACGGACAGACATAACAACCCCCTTAGCTCTTAACCCCTTTTGCTCTTCCACAACAATTCTAGGGGATGTGAAAATATTTGTGCAAGAATTACTACTGCTAACAATGTCAAAACATATTAAAGTGGGTTTTTGAGTATGAACATACGAGTAGATATGAATGAGATGTCTCAGCATAACTATCATACGATTGTAAACTATTCTATCCTTCTTCTTACGCTAAGCAAGACAAATTTTTAAACATCGTATTACTGATACAACCAATGTTCAAGAGACCTTTTGTTATGGTGCCCTAAACAGTTATCCCTTTTCTTAAGCTTTCCCGTTCGCTGCCTTGACATACAAGGATTGTATGATTTCAAATGTCTGCGGAAATAAACTCATTAGTTTTGTGTTAAAGTATCTCAGAACGAAAACGTCTCCACAGCCACGGCCTTACATATAGTAGTGTAGTAGTAGTTTTCGGTAATTGTCTGCGTTGTCGTCGAGCATTTTGTGATTTACTTTATAGTCTTGTTCTTCCTCCAAATCTGCCCTCCACACATAGTCCACAATGGTTTTCACAAGATTTTCTAATTTTAATTCATTCAACCTTGTCTCATTTTTAGCAGCAGTGTGTGTACCTTAATAGCTACCAAAGTGTTATTAGTATGTGTGGCAACAGCACGATTGCTCAAAATTTAACTCAGGCTCTTAAGCGGAAATACATTAAAATACACCACGAAGCAGTATAATTTAGCAAGAGAGACTACCACCGCTCAAGAGCTGACGCCAACAAGCCACTACAAGAGGAAAAGTGCTGTTGATCATTGTATTGTTTGCCTGAGTTTTGGGCGGGAAATGAAAAGGATTTTGTAGAAATTCAAGGATAATTAAATGTAAATATAACAATTGTATACGAGTACATGCTAAGTAAAAACTGTAATTCAAAATTGTATGCATGTATGCATAGCAAAGATTCCTTTTTTGTGTTATGCACCTAGAGTTTAGCTTAATCAGAAAATAGGAAAACCAAATAGAAAAGAAAAAGTGAAGATTTGCAAACTATTAATTTTGTTCCATTCATTATGTGGCATTGAGCGCTATGCAGCATAAGTGGTTAGGTTGTAAAGGGAGAAAAACAAAACAAATTCGCCAAAGAAATAGATGACATATGTCTCCGAAGTTGTTCATAAAATTTTGGGCAAAAATCAACATGATGGATTGAATTGAATTTTTCCTTTCTTAAAGGATAATCTGATCATATATTAATTACCATACCATATTACCATATATTAAAAACGAAATTAACATTGATTCGATGTCCTGCATAATAGAATAGAGTTATGTATATTCGTCTTGTCATCTGAATGAAAAATTACTTTATGTTGACTCATTTAGTTTCAATCCCCAGAAAGAGAATATGGTATTTATGACTTACTTTTATAATAAGTGCAAAAAACGCTAGTAATACCGAAATAGCCAGTGCCTATTTTAACCAACCCTCTCTCAATTGCTGAAAAATAACGATATCTATTAATTCCAATTTTCCTGACATATATTTTCAGTACATTGCGCATTCTATGATTACTAATGCAACGACAGAACTTGGGTATGAAATACTACATCCAGACAAGTCCTGACACGATGCAAAACATAGTTTACTGTCTGAAGTAATAAATGCCTATACCAGGCAACATCCCATCGAATAACATGCATGCTGTAAGGGAACGATATAAGTAGAAGAGGAATCAGACGTTGTTGTTACCGTTACCTTCGCAATGGTCGAGTCTAGAAAAAGTTTCGCAAAGAGCCGACATTCGGTTTGGTGGTTAACCTGTAGGTCCCTGTAGGTTAACCTTTTAACCCTCTAAATGTGGGAAGCTTTCTCACATATCATTTGTGAGGTATAGAGAAAAAATAAGTTTAAGTTATAAGAAAAAAGACGAAATATCCTTTTCAAACAGAAAAAGCATATTTGGAGGACACAAGAGATATCGAAGAGTATGGTGATCAAATTCTTTGAAAGGTTCCAACAAGAAGAGTTTATGTAACCAACCTGTAAAGACAGAACTGGAAATATAGACAAGGGCTCACAGAATATGCTGCACGTATGCAATGTAGGGTGTATGTGCTCTCTGCTTATCCGAAAACAGCGCACGTGATGCAATCTCGCCAATCATAGTCAACCACCACGGAACCACAATAAGTTAAGTACGAAATTTACACAGATCAGTAATAAGAAAGCTGCTGGTGTCGATGGGCTGCCGGCAAAGCCTTTTTAAGGCCAAGCATGTAACACGAATAAGCTATAAAAATTTATTCTCAATAATTCAAATCTAAGAGAACAATGTAGTCTCGTCAAGAAAGGCGAAAGTGTTTCTCATCGCTATACAATAGTGAATTGTTTGGTTAGAGGAATTGAATTTTTTCCAACAAAAAAAAACCCCAACAAATGTAAGGGAATGACCAAAATTTTGGCTTTCTTATCTAAAAAATTCAGTGGCATTTTATGTATAAGAATAATTTCTGGCATATAACCTTAGCTTCAGCGCCGTATTAGCGTTTCCCTAACGGTCCAATTATCAGCACTTTTTCTAGCATAATCATATTTTAACCATAACACAGTACAACACAGTACAGTACACAACATGATGGGATTCAATTCTGAAAACTGCACGTAAAAGTATCCCCAAAATGAAGAAGTTCTGCATCATTCGTTTTGTCAAGTTACATGCCATAATAATTTAATATCGATTAAATAAGTTAGTAAGTATCGTATACGGGAATTTGTCACGTGTTAGGCTCTTTTGTTTGACAAAACATAAATACTATATTGTGGCGTATGATTATCATGAGTAATATTCCGAGTAAATCATACGCCAAGAAGTACAACCGGTTTATTGTAACTGCTACAAAATAAGCCCAGTTTAAGATCATTTGATGAATGGAAAAGTGAAACTATTGCTTATTTAGGGAAACGTTATATGAACTGATAAAAGGAATTGTAATTCAATTTTTTTTTTAAATTTGTTTCAGCTAAATCGGACTAGTGGTTCCCGAGTTATGTCAAACAAAAGAGCCTAAAACGTGACAAATTTCCCTATACGATACTTACTAACTTCAAATCGATATAAAACAATTATGACATGTAACTTGACAAAACGAATGATGCAGAACTTCTACTATTTGGGGCTATTTTAACGTGTCGTTCTCAGCATTAAGTCCCAAATCAATGAGCTGAAAAATTTTGTACTGTGTAAGTCATATTTCGTCATTGGAACGTCGAATATTGGCTTGAAAACGATTAATCGCAAATAGTAGTCCATACGTGATGGACTCACGCCCCATTTCTACTTCAAATGATTTGCAATGACTTCTTCTTATTTGGAAGCAGCAGCAACAATTCATTCCTCAACAGCCGAGCGTAGAAAAGTATTCCAAGCGCTTTGGTCTTTTTCGTTACGCAAATAGTTCGCTACACCAAGAATAGAGAATAGAATAGATAACAGCTCGTTTACCTGGTCCATACCACCCCATCCTGCGCCGCCCATCGAGTTTGTTGACGAACACTTTTTAAGCCGGAGCATTTTCGTCCATTCGTACAACTTGTCCAAGTCAGCGCATTCGGTCTCTTTAAAAGCACTTGCCTACGTCGATGTCGTTGTAAAGCTCATACAGCTTATGATTCAATAGACAACGGTACTCGCCATTAAAAAAAATATTTTGCGAAGTATTTTTCTCTCGAAGAATGATCTGTGTTAGTCATTACCCATAATTTGGCGATGTACAGCAAGGCAGGTAGAATCAGTGACTGGAAGAGTTGAAACTTCGTTCATCGAGAGAGGGCTTTATCAATTAATCGATTGCATAGCATATCGAAGCAGAGGTTTGCGATAAATAATCATTTCTTGATTTACAGGCTGACATTATTATTTTTGTCTACTCTGAAGCCAAGGTAGACAAAATCATCTACCACCTCAAATTGTAGCTGTAAACGTTCACTTAGCGTCCCAAATAAGTAGACCAATTTTTCATTGAAATTATCAATTTGATTTTGTCCTCATTTATCACCAGACCTGCTTCTGGCGAATGGTTCTCAATGCTCGAAAAGGCAGCAGTAACATATCGCAGACCTCGGCCAATGATATCTATATCATCGGCATACCGCAAAGTCCTATCAGCTTCGCGGTGATACAAAACTCAGCCATAGCATGTAATAGATTTTGTCGCATGCAGCTTTTTAATCGATAACCAGATGATAGATGTCGAACTACATTTTATTCTCCAGTATTTTTCGTAGTGTGAATATCTGGTTGGTCGAGGATTTACTAGGTCTAAACCCATAAGGTCCACTCAGGTTCACTAGAATAGGCTTTAGTCTTTCACATAACACACTAGACAGGACCTTGTATGCGATAATTCATCCTGCGATGATTGGTAAGCATACTTGGATCGCCTTTCTTAAACACTGGACATAGAAACCTCTGATTCCAATCATCGGTTATGCATTTCTGGAGCCAAATCGTGTTTATGAGCTGATGCATGCATGTTGCCAGCTCATCGCCGTCGGCTTTAAAAAGCTCTGCGGCAATCCATCAGCTTACGCAGCTTTGTTATTTTTAAGCCATATTTCTATGCTGATCTCGTTTTAGCTCGGCGGTGGACAGTCTACTCCGTCGTCGATGATTAGCATGGTTTCGTCACTTATGCTACCTTCGGGAAAGAGTAGAGATCAAAAGTATTCCCTCCATATATGCAGTACATTTTGAGTGTCAATGACCAGATTTCCGTCTCCGTCCTTACAGGTGGGGACCCCTGGTCCTAAACCTTTACTGTTTACCTTTTGGTAGAACTTTCCGGCTCTATCCCTATAATTTTCGATACCCTCGCTCTCTCTTATCTTTCAAAGACGCTTCTTGCGCGTATTATCTCCTATCTCTTCTCATTATAACGCTCCGTCACTGCTCGCGTTGCCACTGGCTGCAGTTTTGCCCTTTATGCAGCATCCTTATCTTCAGACATTGCGCGACATTCCTCCTCTGAGCATTGTTTTGCATAATCCTGTACGGTCGTTACGGCAGTGGTCATAGAATTCGCAGTATGCAGCCACTGGGTGTCGGGAACATCAGAATTATGGGGGTTGGTTTAAAATAATTGAGAGAGTTGGCTGGAGTAGGCATTGGCTTCCTCGGTGGTATGCAGCTTTGTGATGTCTAGCTTCCTTAGCGTTTGGTTACGAGCGTTTTTAGCACTGCATACCTTGGCGGCAACTAGGTGGTGATCCGAGTCAATATTTGCACCGCGCACCATACGTACGTCCGTAACGCATGAGACATGCCTTTCATCAATGGCGTACCGTCATTTCGCCCAATGTCATTTCACCCAAAAACGAAAATGACATATCGCCCAAAACATTTGATATCGACCAAAACCTAACTACAAAATGACATATCGCCCAAATGCAAAGAGATTAGGCCCAACACAAATTTTTTGGGCAAAATGTCAGTTTCAACAGGAATCATATTATACAAATCGTATGACGACGGCATGCTACTCTCAGTCTTGCTACTCTCTCTCTGGCATTATTAAAAGACGAATGCTGTGGGGGGCACGTCGTAGTCAGTCTCGCTACTCTCTCTCTGTTATTTCCATAAGTCGATAAAATAAAATGCAGCGGGGGGAGGGGGCGTCTATGTCATGCGTCGCTATCGGCTTGAGAAATGTCATATTGCCCAAAATGCATGTCATACGGCCCAAAACCCCAATTTCTTGGGCAACAACAACTAACATTGTATTTGTTTTGGGCAATATGTCATAATCGTTTTTGGGCGAAATTTCGGTACGCCTCCATCAATTACCACGTGATCAATCTGATTTCTTGTATTTTGATCGGGAGATATCCAGGTTGCCTTGTGGATATCTATATGCGGGAATCTGGTTTCACTCACTACCATGTTTCTTGCCGATGCAAAGCTAACTAGTCTGAAGCCGTTATCAGGGGTATTGTTGTGAAGACTGAATTTATTGACTGTTGAACTAAGAGAATCTTCCCTTCCCATTTTAGCATTCAAGTCTCTCAGACATTCTTAGAATGCATCTTCCAAGTGAATGTGAATATTGTTATGGGTTAATTTTGTATGGGTGTAGTTTTTGTCCGATTTTGCTCATCTTAGATCTTATTTGTGCTTAAATAAAAGAAGTTTAAACAGACGGACATCCCCAAAAAAAAGGAGTTTAAATGAAGGTGTGAAAAGTTTTTGTCAGATCTAACTCATTTTAGAACTTATTCTCCGCTTGAGAGATAGAAGCTTGCATACGGGTTTTTAGATCGATGCCTCTTTAATGCGCCCTTTTTGGGTTATTTGTATAGGGGGTGGGTGTTTTTTTTTATCAGATTTTAGTGGAGGTTAAGATACTCCACTTAGAGAATAAAAGCGTGCATATTAAATCGCAGCTCGATATTTGCTAAATTACGTCTATAATCGCTTTATAACTTATGATTATAACTGTAATCATTTTATAACTTAACCTCCCCTTAGAGCATATAAGCTTGCACAACAAATTTCTTAAATAATAGCTGTTATCCAGAGGGCAGATATGCGGACACGACAAAAAAAGGCAATTAGTAAGGAAGGTGGGAGTAGTTTTTGCCCGATTTTCTTCATATCAGAACTCAACCTCTTCTTATAGGATATAAAGCTCTTTGAATACAGCTGTAATCCCAGGGACAAACCCGCTAAGGTGTACCTCCTGCTTAGAGGACAAAAGCTTGCATTCCAAATCTCGATAACTCTTAAACTACGGCTTTAAATCGAAACAAAATTCTATATAATTATATTGTCATATTTATCACGCCTCTTTTTGGGCGTTACAAATGTAAGAATAATATACCCTTTACTCAGCTCGTTCGGGTGGTAAAGTGTATAAAAACGCATATGAAGCAGGCAAGAGAACGGCGATATCGATAAGAAACGGGGGCAGAGGTGAAGTCTAAAATTTCATTCAAAAGGTAACAAGTAATGAACCACGATCCTTAACTGTAAACACAGAGAAAATATTGAGGGTACACATGGGGTCTCTGTTCATTCCAGAAGTCAATGCTAGTGACGAAATCTCGTCGTTCATCTATGACTTAGTTGAATGTCTACCCCCGGCATAGACACTCTGACGAGAATGAGCTGTTAGTATGTTCGAACCAGTTGCTAAACACGATTTGGCTTAAGGAATAAATGTCCGATGATTTGAATTTTAACAGGACATGCAGATTGAAAATTGTTGCGTTACTGATTGACTGACTGACCTCATAGTGCATCTATGTATATTCGGATTGATCATCAGCCTGATAGATAACAGATCTCGAGCCTTAATTAAACTGTGTTAGAGCCTACTGGCTAAAGCTAAGATATAATCCAAGACTTGCGGCTTCAATTCTTCAACGAATTGGACAGAATTTAAAAAATAATTAATTTCCCTTTGCACCCCATGAATGAGATTTGGGATAGCTTCTTGCGTTGTTGTGAATTAACACGCTTTTTATTTTTGGATTCACAGCTAACGGCACCAACTTGTTTATCGACGAATGCGAACGTCACTGTTTGTATTCGAGGGGAGCCGACAATGAAAGAACAATTTTGTTTTAAGATGACTGGAGCCAAGTTTGAACCTGCGATCTCCCGCATGGTGTTCTAACCACTATGCCACTGCCGGTCCCAATTTAGCTTTTATAAAATTCATTACACACGAGAGTCCAAAATGGTGCGAAAGTAATATGGTTCAGTATGGTAACACTCTTTCGGACTAATTTCAATATAATAAAGAATACATCTAAGCATAAATCATGCATGATCGGTAAAAAGTAACAAAGAAAAAACAAGTCTCTAAATGAATCGCATTTTACAATAGAAACCGCCGAATTATCATAAACATGTGGCATTATTTTTCAGTATAATTCAGACAGTTACCACCTACATATATAAATAGATGTGGAAGTAGCTCATTAACTAAAATTTACATAAAACTTTGTTTCGACCATCCTGCTATTGGCCAAAGTAATATCTCAGTTAATTTCCTGGCAAATAGGGTATGAGAATATTTACCTTTATGTCTGCTTAATAAAAATATTGAATTCTTTTCAATATTTCTGAAAGCTGTCGATTACTCTCTCTCTCTCTGCATAAATTGCCCAAGCCAACTGCATATATATGTATATTTACAAATGGAACCCACAAAAAGTGTGTTTTTTACCACACACCTCCCGTACACACACACACACACCATTATATAAACAAACACATCGAAATGAACAATGTGTGTGTTTTTATGTGTATATGTACGAGTGGGTTCGTTAAGTTTTGTTTATTTTTGATATTTTGTTATTTTGAGCTTTTTTTCTTTCTCAGTGCCCGATAAGTCCCTTAACTGCCTTCTTAATTGCTACTCTTCTAGCTGTAGCCAAAGAATACTCACTGGTATTTATATGGCTGTATATTAGACCATTTCATTTTACCAATTTTGTCGAAAAGTCATTGAGATAATATATTTTCTAATTCTACTTAAAAAAACAAAAATTTTGGTATATAAAACTTGAAAATTGATCGACGTTTAGGGGTCGCGCAAAATCGTTTAAGGTTTTTGGCTGCAAAAAGGCATGTTTCAAAAATACTGATTTACTTATATGATTAAAAGTTGTGATACGCTTGACCGATTTTAATCAGATTAGACTTATTTTAAAGGTAATAATATTTCACACATTTTCTGTGAAGACATCAAAACATTTTAGATAATAGTTTGAGTTTAAGAACCCTTCAAACCTAAAAATTGTAAAATGTTAATTCAAAATTTACCTACTTTTGCCCATTAAAAAATAATTTTTTTTAGTTTTGGCTCTAATTTTTTTATATCTTTAAATGCACAATTGACAAACACTTCCTAACGATACTTTTGATGTATAATATAATGAATAGAGTATTTAATTGTTCCTGAAATTTTTACTATTTCGCTGGTGATGAGCTAAATGGATTAATTCAGATCAACATTTTTGTGGTCAAAATTTACATTCAAAACTGGTTTACGTGTCCCCTTGCAACACAAGCCCCATTAAACGACATTTTGTTGATAGAATCTTAAAAAAATACCGCAAATCAAATGAAATGATAGCAAATGTTGCACTCAAACTTTTGTGTGGCATTTATAGTATATAAGTGACATCGCGTTCGGCTTTTTTCTTTTTGATCCCACGCATACCGAAGGAACTTTAATTAAAATTACATCTGCATTAAAGCATCCTGGTGACCAAGATTGCGAAGGAAATGTTACAAAAATGATTTCAGAAAATACTATGAAATTCTTCAATATTATTGGAGTAGACAGCAGTTTTCTTGCTATCCACCCGTCAAATTGGCCCAAGAATGAGAATTTTAAACGGATTAAAGAAATTGTGAAAAACATCAGCGTTGCCAACGATTGCTATTGGGTTTATTAAAACTGTGAAAAACACTTTGACGAAGGATAATAACCAGCAAAACTAATTAGTACAAGTCACCGAAAAACGCAATAAAACATACAAAAAGAACACAAAAGGTTTTATCGTATCCAATTTGAAAAAAAATCTTCTTTTTAATTACCTAAATCGTTTTCCTTACTAAAAATATACATAGTACACAGTTTTCGTTTAATTTTTATCACTATTGATTATAATTGCTGCTGCTGAACATATGTCATTTGCATGGTCCTGCCATATATCAAAAGTATCGTTAGAAAGTGTTTGTCAATTGTGCGTTTAAAGATATACAAAAATTAGAGCCAAAACTAAAAAAAATAATTTTTTAATGGGCAAAAGTAGGTAAATTTTGAATTAACATTTTACAATTTTTAGGTTTGAAGGGTTCTTAAACTCAAACTATTATCTAAAATGTTTTGATGTCTTCACAGAAAATGTGTGAAATATTATTACCTTTAAAATAAGTCTAATCTGATTAAAATCGGTCAAGCGTATCACAACTTTTAATCATATAAGTAAATCAGTATTTTTGAAACATGCCTTTTTGCAGCCAAAAACCTTAAACGATTTTGCGCGACCCCTAAACGTTGATCAATTTTCAAGTTTTATATACCAAAATTTTTGTTTTTTTAAGTAGAATTAGAAAATATATTATCCCAATGACTTTTCGAAAAAATTGGTAAAATGAAATAGTCTACTGTATATATTCCACATTTTTTTTGCGTCGTAAGTGGGCTGATGATGCCTCTTTTTCAGTCTTGTTGAATTTATGTTGAATTTTTTTTGCTTCTCTGCCATTGCCTTCTCCTGGTACTGCTGAGCAGTCCTGCTTTACATGTTGTCTGTTAAAGTTTGTATTGAAAATTTTTGTTGCAAAGAGTTTTGCAAATTGAAATCATTTAGTGGATTTATCTGCTCGATAGAGTGTTTGTGTGTGTGTGAGTGCTTGTAGCACATGTCTGTGCGTTTCTTTCACAGTCCGTCTTGTTAGCATTTTTTTTTGTCGGTCGCAGCATTTTTGACTTTGTGCCTTTTTTGCTGCTGCTAATTTGACGTCGTAATATTAAATGAACTAAATCAAAATAAATATACCATAAATTAAACTTAATTGTATTGGTTAAAGACCAAATATCACGAGAGACAATAAATTAAAAGCGATAATAAGAATTCTCCAGAGGCGCTTAAGAAATAATACAAAGGACTTTAGGCAATCCCCTTAGCTGTAATTAAATTGCATAGCCGAAAGTTAATGTTTAATATTGTTTGTGTTTTTTTGTTGTTGTTGGTTTTTTAAACAAACAATTATCGCGAGTAAATATTTAATATACTTAAAGGGTTTAGAAGAAAGATTTGCCGTATTAAACTGTGTCTAATTGGTGTAATCGCGCCGAAAAGAACAATAATGATTGTACAAGTATTGTTACAAACGATTAAAGCGTATTTAAAATAAATATTTGCCAATTTATTTGGAATCAGTCCATAGCAGATAAGCTGTTAATGCTTAATTGCTAAATTATGTTACTAAAAAGGATACAAGATTAAAATGGCAAGATTAATTTCGACACACTTTGAGCGTTATGAAGTGACGGTTATAAATTCGAAATATAACGGTCATACAGATGTATTGGTCGATGAACTTTTATTGAACATTTCGGGATGGTGATCTTGTTAGTGCCACACCCTCAAAGAGTGGAGTGGACTCGGCAATGCTTTGCTATTGCTTACTTGACGAACATTTATAATATATTTGGCTCTGTATACAATTCGCTACCCCAAATTACTCCTGAACTTGATCAAAATAACAAGGTCTCACTAGTTAGTTAGCTGGTTCTTCTATGCAATCCCAGTGGATTATATACAGCACGTAGAAAAATATTATATGCGCCTCGATCTTCTGCGCTTCTTCTCCAGTTAGTCACAACGAGTTCTGTAAGGTTCTCAGTAACCTGGTCTTTCCAACGGAGTTTTGGTGGCCCCCTTTTCCATCGAGTCCATCGAGTTCATTGTCGAAGACTTTTCGAGCTGGAGCATTTTCGTCCATACGTACAACATTACCTAGCCAACGCAACCGTTGCACCCTAATGCGTTTGACCACGTCGATGTCAGTGTACAGCTTGTACAGCTCATGATTCATACGACGCCGATACTCTCCGTTAACGATGATGGGCCCATATATTTTACGGAGTATTTTTCTCTCGAATACCGCCAGAACCGATTCATCCACTTGTGTCATAACCCAGGATTCTGAGCCATACATTAAGACAGGTAGAACCTGTATCTGGTATAGCTGGAGTTTTATTCGTCGAGAGAGGGCTCTGTCATTGAATCGCTTGCTTAGTCCGTAGTAGCATTTATTTGCAAGCAGGATTCTTCTCCGGATTTCTAGGCTGACATTATTTGCTTTGTTGATGGCGGAGCCTAGGTAGACAAAATTATCTACCACCTCCAAATTATAGTTGTCAACGTTCACGCAGTTTCCCAAACGAGTAGATTCTTTGTTCGTTGAAACTAATAACTTCGTTTTGTCCTTGTTCACCGTTAGGCCCATTTTCGCTGATTCCTTCTGAATACCTGAGAAGGCTGCAGTCACATCCCGCAGTTTTCGACCGATGATGTCTACGTCATCATCGTACGCGAGTAGCATGTGGGTTTTGTTGAATATAGTGTCACTCGTGTTTACTGCAGCTTTTCTCATTATCATCTCCACCACAATGTTCAAGAGATCGCACGATAGGCCGTCGCCTTGTTTTAGGCCTCGTCTGGTATAGAATGGCTCCGTAAGGTCCTTGCCAATCTTCACTGAAGACTTCGTGTCAGTCAGCGTCATTCCGCAAAGACGTATCAGCTTCGCTGGAATACCAAACTCAGCCATGGCTTCAAGTATTTTCTGCCGTATCGGGCTGTCGAAGGCAGCTTTATAGTCGACAAAATGATGGTACGTGTCGATCTGTTTCTCTTGGGTCTTTCCCAGAATTTGCCGAAGTGTGAAAATCTGGTCACTTGTTGATTTTCCAGGTCTAAAGCCACACTGATAAGGACCGATCAGGTTGGATAAAACTAACTTCAGTCTTTCACATAGCACACTCGACAGGACCTTATATGCGATGGGTAAAAGGCGGATCCCGCGGTAGTTGGAGCACACACTTGGATCACCTTTTTTCAGCACAGGATATAATACGCTTATATTCCAATCGTCGGGCATGCACTCTTTAAGCCAAACCGTGCAGAGGATCTGGTGCATGCTCGTTATCAGCTCCTCGTCACCGGACTTGAAGAGCTCTGCGGGCAGACCGTCGGCACCGGCTGCTTTGTTGTTTTTCAGCCGCGATATTGCTCTTCTTACCTCGGCTTGACTTGGTGGTGGGGAATCTAAGCCGTCGTCTACAATTGGCGTGATAACTTCACGTGCGCTGCCTTCTGGAACCAGCAGTTGCTGGAAGTGTTCTCTCCATATGTGCAGCACACTCTGCGTATCCGTGACCAGATTTCCATCACTGTCCTTACAGTTGGGGAGGCCGTTACTGTATCCATTTGCTTTACTTTCTGGTAAAATTTTCGGGCCTCGCCTCTATCCCTGTATCGCTCTATATCCTCGTTCTCCCGTTCCTTCATCTGACGTTCTTTTCGCCTAAATACCTGTCCCGCCCGTTTTGCTTTCTCCTTATGCCGTTCCCTAACAGCACGGGTTGCAATTGGTACCAGGATTCGTCTGAGCGCCGCTTTTCATATCCTAGCACGGTTGTTGCGGCGGTTGCCATGGAATGCGCAATATGCTGCCACTGTGTATCGGGAACGTCAGAAGTAGAGGCGATGTGTCGTAAAAGTTGGGAGGGCTGGTTGGAGTAGGCAGTAGCTATCTCTGGGGTTTGCTGCTTCGCGATGTCCAGCTTTCTTTGTGTTTGGTAACGTGCTTTTTCGCTCTGCTCAATCTTGTGCGCACCTTGGCTGCAACCAGGTAATGATCCGAGCCAATATTAGCACCACGGATCACACGCACATCCATGACACTAGATGCATGCCTGCCATCAATTACCACATGATCAATTTGACTTTTGGTGTTTTGATCGGGGGATAGCCAAGTTGCCTTGTTGATATCTTTGTGCTGGAATCTGGTTCCACTCACTACCATGTTCCTTCCCGCTGCGAAGCTAACCAGCCTAAACCCGTCGTCTGACGTGTCGGTAAGCAGGCTGAATTTACCGATCGATGGACCAAGAACATCTTTCCTTCCTAGTTTTGCATTAAAGTCTCTCAGTCTCTCACTAGCCGATATGAAAACATCCGTCTGCAAATTCATATCAATAGGGCCAAGTTCTATTTGTATACAAATACTACCTTTTATAGTCATAAAAACATTTGTCCACATTCCCTTCTATCCACCGATCGGAAATAGAACATTCCCTAGTATAAAGGCTTATTTACACTAGTGAGACATTATTGTTAGTATTTGCCTTCAAAATGTGTCAGCATTGTGTTTATGACGTTGCTTTGTCAGAATTAACCAACATACTTTTTTCTGACGAATTTTTGCCAAAACTTTTGATGCAACAAACTGACCTCGTGAAAATAGTTCTTAAACATTAAACACACAGTTCTGAAAAAATAGTTGTCACCAGTGTCAACAAAAAAAATTTAAAAACATTATGAATTTAAGAAAAAAAAATCTTCTAGTCCTTACATTTTGTTTCAACAACAGTCTTTTTTGATAAAAATAAAAGTAATTGTTGATACAGTAAAAATAATTTTTGGCACAACTCAAGAACTTTTTGGTACAATAAAACTACCCATTAGTACATTTAAAGTACTTTTTGGTACAATAAAGGTACTTTATGGTACAATTAATTGTTGTTTTTGTGTACTTTTTATAGTCTTCTTCTTTTAAATTGGCGGCAGCAACAGAAATCCGTTTATCAGTAGCCGCACGTAGAAAAGAATTCCAAGCGCTTCAGTCTTTTGCACTCCGTAGATAGTTAGTCACACCAAGTGTATATAACAGCTCTTTCACCTGGTGTCGCCCCCCTCATGTACCGCCCATCTATTTTTTTGACGAAAACCTTTCGAGTTGGAACATTTTCATCCATTCGTACAACGTTTCCAAGCCAGGGCATTCTGTCCAATTCAACGCGCCTGACTACGTCAATATGGTTGTACAGCTTATACAGATATTTTGCGAAGTATATTTCTCTCGAAGACTTCCAGAATAGATTGATCCGCTTGTGTCATTACCAAGGAAAATGCGCTGTAGAGCAAGACAGGTAGGATCAGAGTCTGGTACAGTTGGATGTCGGTTATTCAAGAGAGCGCTTTGTCACTAAATCCCCAGCTAAGCGCATAGTAGCAGCGGTTTGCGATCAATACTCGTCTTTTGATTTCGAGGCTGACATTATTATTCTTGTTTATGACGGAGCCAAGGGTGACAAAATCATCTATCACTTCAAAGTTATATATGCCAACGTTCACGCAGCGTCCCAGACGAGTGGACTCTTTGTTCGTTGAAACAAATAACTTAGTTTTGTCCTCGTTTATCACCAGACCCATTTCAGCCGACTGCTTTTCAATGCTCGTAAAAGCCGCAGTAAATTCTCGCAATCCACGGCCAATGATGTCTATATCATCGGCATACGGTAGCAACTTGTGACTTTTGTTGAAGATGGTACCATTTCTGTTTACTGCAGACTACCGCATGATCATCTCCATTACAATGTTAAAGAGATCGCAGGACAGAACATCGCCTTGTCTAAAGCCTTGCTTTGTAGAAAATGGCTCTGTCAGATTTTTGCCAATTTTCACTAAAGACTTCGTGTCAGTCAGTGTCATCCAGCAAAGTCGTATTAGCTTCGCGGGAATACCAAACTCAGCCATAGCATCCAACAATTTCTGTCGTATCGGACTGTCAAATGCTGCTTTGTAATCGATGAAGAGATGATAGGTATCGATTTGCATTTCTTGGGTATTCTCCAGGATTTGTTGTAGCGTAAATATCTGGTCGGTATTGGATTTACCAGGTCTAAAGCCACACTGATAAGGTCCAATCAGGTTCGCCAGAATGGGCTTTAGTCTATTCCCGCGATAGTTGGTACAAACACTAGGATCGCCTTTCTTAAGCAAGGGTCATAGGACACTCAGATTCCAATCATCGGGCATGCACTCCCTGAGCCAAATCGTGTTTATGAGCTGGTGCATGCATGTTACCACGTCATCGCCGCCGGCTTTAAAAGCTCTGCCGGCAGTCTATCGGCTCCCGCAGTTTTATTATTTTTAAGCCGCGCAATTGCCATGTTGATCTCGTTTTGGCTCGGTGGTGGACAGTCTACACCATCATCGATGATTGGTGCGATTTCGTCACTTATGCTGCCTTCGGGAACGAGAAGTAATTGAAAGTGTTCCCTCCATATTTGCAGCACATTCTGAGTGTCCGTGACCAGATTTCTTTCTCTGTCCTTACAGGTGGCGATTCCTGTTCCAAAACCATTACATTTTACCATTACATTTTACCCTCACCTCTATCCCTGTAATTTTCCATATCCTGGCTCCCTCTTTTTTTCCAAAGAAGCTTTTTCCGCCTGAACAGGCGTTTCATCTCCCTCCTTTTCTTTTTATAACGATCCGTCACCGCACGCGTCGCCATTGGCTGCAGTTTTGCCTTGTATGCAGCATCCATTTCCTCAGACATTTCGCGACATTCATCATCGTACCAGGGCTTGTCTGAGCGTGGTTTTTCATAACCCAGTACGGTTGTTGCGGCAGTGGTCATAGAATTCGCAATATGCTGCCACTGCATGTCGGGAACATCAGAACTAGGGGGATTTGTGTGGAGTAATTGAGAGAGTTGGTTGGAGTAGGCATTGCTATCTCAGTCGTATGCAGCTTTGTGATGTCTAGCTTCCTTTGCGTTTGATTACGAGTGTTTTTAGCTCTACTTAATCGTGTACGTACCTTGGCTGCAACTAGGTGGTGATCCGAGTCGATGTTTGCACCGCGCATCACAAGCACGTCCATAACGCTTGAGACATGCTTTCCATCAATTACCACGTGATCAATCTGATTTCTTGTATATTGATCGGGAGATATCCAGGTTGCCTTGTAAATATCTATACGCAGGAATCTGGTTCCGCTCACAACCATGTTTCTTGCCGACTCGAATCTAACCAGTTTTTTCCGACTGCTGAACCAAGAGAATCTTCCATTCATATTTTAGCATTAAAATCTCCCAGAACAATTTTAATGTCGTGTGCAGGGCAACGGTCATATATCTCCAGGCGCTCATAGAATGCATCTTTAATGTCATCGTCTCATTTCTCTTCCGTCGGGGCGTGTACAAACCCCAGCGTAATGTAACAATATTTCGCTTGGATGCGAATGGTGGATATTCGGTCACTTACAGGGTTAAACCGGAAGACCAGGTGTCGAAGTCTCTTGCCGACTATGAAACCACATCCAAATTCGTGTCTTTCTGCATGGCAGCTGTAAAATATGTCACAGTTCTTCCGTCGTGTGCGTCCCTGTCCCGGCCATCTCATTTCCTGTATGGCGGTGATGTCAGCCTTGTATTTGTCGAGGACATCCCCCAGTTGGATAGAGGCACCATCTTTGTATAGAGTTCGGACATTCCAGGTGCATATCCTTAAATCATGGTTCTTATAACGTTAGCGGGGGTCGTCAACATATGGCGAGGTTCTTGTTTTGTATTTTCTTCGTGTTTTCATAAAAATTGTTTAGTTTAAGAAGAGTGGCTTACTAGGCCACCGCGCCCGATCCTAGTTTCTTGGAGCTGCCAAAGCTACTAAGTGAGCCTGAGTTGAGCTTCAGAACTTACAAGGATAGCGACATATACATTAGACCGGGTCACGAAAACAAATGTCCAAAGTCAAGGGAAATATTAAGGATAACCTCGAGCTAAATTTAAAAAAAAAATCCTCCACCACCCCCCGAAAAACAGCCGAAACCGTTTTTTGTTGCTGCTTTTTTTGATTGTGGCTCAACCATAACACACAAGACATCGCTGTGTAGATATCGACGAGTACCACATATAATGATGTTCTCATTTAAATCACTTTCTACCCCTAAAATTTTAATATATTTTCCCAGGATTAAAGCTTTTTAAAAACAATGAAAATTGTGCTTTGGATGTGTAAAGTTTTATTAAAAAAAGAAAAGTTACACAACAAGATAACAGAAAACTTTATCCACTATTCCAAAGTCAATATTTTTTCTTTACGACACCAATGAATTTGTCAACATTTCTAGTGCACCTGCATTATTATCATTATCAAAGATTACGTAAATTGTTTAACTTTTTTATTTAAAATTTTCGTTTGTAAACTTCTTTGCCTAGAAACTAATTTTATTTTCTTGCCAAGCCAATTCAACATTTGCTCTTCGTTTACAGTGCCTCCGTGCATTTGCATTTCAAAATATGCATACCTTGTTAGGAAAGTCTCTTAAATCTATCAAAGCCCACTGGCAACATATTGTTTTAAACTTTGAGTAAATACCTAAAATTTCCTTGCGAAATCAAAGCCCAAGAAGCACAACAACACAACGTGCATTGCAGTAAATAACTTCTATTCATTTCATGGTCATTCGATGAATTCAAATTAAAATTGGGTAAAAAAAACATAGATGAAATCTTTGAAATCCCTAGCAGTAGGACATTCACATTCACTTGGCCAATCCAACTTGCCCATATTTCAAATTGTTGCATGCAAACTTGCTGAACGACGACGTTCATGGCAAAAGTTTCACAATGCACTGTTTCCTATTCGTAATAGGCTCTGAGAGCATTTGTATGACGGCGCTTACAAAAGCGCACTGCACGTAAGCACACCCAAACACACGTACACACACACACATAAGCTGCATTGCCTAAATGTGTATCAATATTTCGTTCGGTTACAATTTTGACAGAGTCCTGCAAGCAGCCATAGTGTGTGTGATGCGATGCGATGAACGTATGAAGCCATAAATTTGATTTTTCCATTACGAAACGAAATATCTCTTTTTTTGTTTTGTATTTTTTTTTGTCTTGCTGTTAGTGCGGGTGTTTCCATTTATAGCATTGCAAGTCCTATGACTGGTTGTGTGTAATTTCGGTCCGAAAAAAAGAGAACTTTACATCAGTTATTGTTTCGGATAGTCCTTTGCTGGCATTTTAGGCTTTGTCAAAGCGGAAATTTGAATTTGGTATCTCTTTGATTTTCGAATGTTTCCTAGCTCTGTGTATATAAACTTGTTGTTGTTTTACGCTTACGACAGCCGACAGTCATCTTGCCTGGCTGCCAAGAACTCAGGCCATATCCTGGCCAGTGTGAGTGCCTCCTTCTGTTATGTGCCTGAAGCAATCATAATTTAAAAATTATTATTTTTCTGCTAACCAAAGCTATATTTTATTGCATTATACCCTCGCTAGTCTAAAAGACAATTCAAATTGTATGTGTAGATCTATAGAAGTGTTAGTCGGTGTGTTTGTTTCGCTCTTGCTCTCTTTCAATGTGTTCGCTGAACTTTTCACACAAAAGGACCCTCTGAAAGTCTCTGTATATGACATGTATTCCCCTAACTTATGTACATACATACGTATGGATGAATTAGTAGGTATTTGTGAGTGTATGCAAGTGTGTGTGTGTTTGCGGGTATAGTGTAAATGTGTCTGGATGTTATAAAGGGCATAGAAGTACGTATGGCCTTTTTTGACACTTATAACAGTACGTACAGTGACTTACGTGAGTAGTTAGTAACCAAATGCAAAGGAACCTAGACATCAGAAAGCAGCATACCACCAAGATAGTCAATGCCTACCCCAACCAACTCTCTCAATTATGTATTTCAAACAACGCGGAAATCTGATCATGGAAACTCAGAGTGTACTGCAAATATAGAGGGAAAATTTTCCTGCTCTTCTCTTCCCGAAGGCAGCATAAGTGTCTAAATCATCGATGACGTAGTAGATTCTCCACTATCGAGCGAAAACGTGATCAGCACAGTAATTGTGTGAAAATTAAAATGTACATGACTGTAGACAGGAATCGAACCATGGATCTCCCGCATTGTAGTCGCCACACACACTGTAAAAATCCTCAAAGTGACCATTAGAAATAGACCTAGAGCCTGTCAATACAGCAGCAAAGATCAACAGATGCCTTTTGAAATCACATCGGATTTTCAAGACAGTTTCCTGTCGAGGATAATTTCTAGATTATCGGTAGATGGCTAACTTACTTCAATAAGGACTACCGTCGCCCTTGGGTAACAATTGTGACTCCTCGCCCTTCAGATCTGACGGTTGTTTCCACTAGAAGCTTTAGGATTTAAGAAGCTACCCTACGGAAAAGGTGTTGTTAATTTACCTAATGTACCTATCTCAGAACGGGTGAAGAGGGGATGTATCACCAAACAGGTTCTAAAGTGTTAAAGAAAAGTCAATTTGACTGATCTGTAGTATTCTGCGGCGTTGTGTTTCCAACGCCGTTGCTAATAAATAAGTAAAAAAGTCAGAAAAAAAGAAAATATTTGTGTATATATTTTAACCCTAGACAACTAAGTTATTTATCAAAAAGATTCATTTAATTTTTCCGTCTTATTTTGGGGCATATTAACAAAAAAACAGATATCATAGTTAGGTGACTGGTTTTTACTGAACCTGTCGTAGAGCTTGTACTGTTGAACCGGTTCAAGACACATCACAAAGTATCAGTTAGGTGTCAAATGACACTAGTGGCCAACCCCCTACAAAACGTACCGGTTCTCTACATACAAAAGTTCCGGAACAAGAACCGGTTCATGCACCCCAGGGAACCGGTCCCGTGACTGGTACTGTACTGGTTAATTTTCCCGTAGGGTGTGTACTGTACTGTACATATGTAACGAGTTTGCATATGGTCCTTGTCACATATGTATATATGTTTTACGTATGAGTACTATTAATAATATGCTGATTTTATATTAATCATACGCACATCGTTCCTATATTGGCGATTTATAGTTTAATAACACAGTGCAACAGCCAATCTGGAAAGGTAGACATTCCAAGTCAGGGTGAAGGTATTAAGTCAATATAGTAAAACCCCCATAGGGTTAAGCGTTCTCTACAATTCTGCTATACATTGAAATTAGAATTCGTTAATGTTTCTTGAGTTTGTACCTGAAAAACTAAGCAAGCAAGCATCAAGATAAAAAAAAAGTTTGGCTTGAGAACACCAGGGAGTTTTGCTATACTGACCCAGAACCTTAACTTGCCCTGACTTGCCCAGTAATGCCCGTTGCCACTATTCTAACAATTATAAGCTCTATTTATTATGATGTGACGTTTGTTTCCACCAAAAGCTTCCCAATTAGGTTGGTCACATAACTGACAACCCTTAGATCGTGTAATGAGTTTAGGATTGCTGTAGGTAATATATGCGTTATTGAGGGCTCCCTCTATGTCTAGGAAAGTTCCCAGGGCGCAGATCTTATTCTCGAGGGATATCTTGACTATAGAGTGGAGAGCTATTTCAGTTGACCTTCCTATCCTTTAGTGTAGTCATAGTGAGATTTTGATAGATAATTATGTGTAGGATTACTTCAATATATGGATTTTTAATAACCATTAAAATGTTTTAAGGGCAAAAGATGAGAGACTGATCGGTCGAAAGTCGTTTGGTTTGACGTGGGACCATATGCCAGCTTTCAGGATGAAAACCACTTTGGTTTGCATCCAAATGTTGCATCCTTACTTACTTACTTAGCTGGTACTTCTATGCAATCCCAGTGGATTATATACCGCACGTAAAAAAATATTATAAGCGCTCCGAACTTCTGCGCTTCTTCTCCAGTTAGTCACACCGAGTTCTGTAAGATTCTCAGTAACCTGGTCTTTCCAACGGAGTTTTGGTCGACCTCTTCTGCGCCGTCCATCGAGTTCATTGTCGAAGACTTTTCGAGCTGGAGCATTTTCGTCCATGCGTACAACATGACCTAGCCAACGCAACCGTTGCACCTTAATGCGTCTGACCACGTCAATGTCAGTGTACAGCTCGTACAGCTCATGATTCATACGACGCCGATACTCTCCGTTAACGATGATGGGCCCATATATTTTACGGAATATTTTTCTCTCGAATACCGCCAGAATCGATTCATCCGCTTGTGTCATAACCCAGGATTCTGAGCCATAAATTAAGGCAGGTAGAACCAGTATCTGGTATAGCTGGAGTTTTGTTCGTCGAGAGAGGGCTCTGTCATTGAATCGCTTGCTTAGTCCGTAGTAGCATTTATTTGCAAGCAGGACTCTTCTCCGGATTTCTAGGCTGAGATTATTTGGTTTGTTGATGGCGGAGCCTAGGCAGACAAAATTATCTACCACCTCGAAATTATAGTTGTCAACGTTCACGCAGTTTCCCAGACGAGTAGATTCTTTGTTCGTTGAAACTAATAACTTCGTTTTATCCTCGTTCACCGTTAGGCCCATTTTCGCTGATTCCTTCTGTATACCTGAGGAGGCTGCAGTCACATCCCGCAGTTTTCGACCGATGATGTCTACGTCATCAGCGTACGCGAGTAGCATGTGGCTTTTGTTGAATATAGTGCCACTCGTGTTTACCGCAGCTTTTCTCATTATCATTTCCATCACAATGTTGAAGAGATCTCACGATAGGCCGTCGCCTTGTTTTAGGCCTCGTCTGGTATAGAATGGCTCCGTAAGGTCCTTGCCAATCTGCACTGAAGACTTCGTGTCAGTCAGCGTCATTCCGCAAAGACGTATCAGCTTCGCTGAAATAACAAACTCAGCCATGGCTTCAAGTAATTTCTGCCGTATCGGACTGTCGAATGCAGCTTTGTAGTCGACAAAAAGATGATACGTGTCGATCTGTTTCTCTTGGGTCTTTTCCAGGATTTGCCGAAGTGTGAAAATCTGGTCAGTTGTTGATTTTCCAGGTCTAAAGCCACACTGATAAGGCCCGATCATGTTGGATAACACTGGCTTCAGTCTTTCACATAGCACACTCGACAGGACCTTATATGCGATGGGTAAAAGGCGGATCCCGCGGTAGTTGGAACACACACTTGGATCACCTTTTTTCAGCACAGGACATAATACGCTTACATTCCAATCGTCGGGCATGCACTCTTTAAGCCAAACCGTGCGCGGCAGCTGGTGCATGCTCGTTATCAGCTCCGGACTCGAAGAGCTCTGCGGGCAGACCGTCGGCACCGGCTGCTTTGTTGTTTTTTAGCCGCGATATTGCTCTTCTTACCTCGGCTTGACTTGGTGGTGGGCAATCTAAGCCGTCGTCGACAATTGGCGTGATAACTTCACGTGCACTGCCTTCTGGAACCAGCAGTTGCTGGAAGTGTTCTCTCCATATGTGCAGCACACTCTGCGTATCCGTGACCAGATTTCCATAACTGTCCTTACAGGTGGGGAGGCCATTACCGTATCCATTTGCTCTTACTTTCTGGTAAAATTTTCGGGCCTCACCTCTATCCCTGTATCGCTCTATATCCTCGTTCTCCCGTTCCTTCAACTGACGTTTTTTTTTGCCTAAATAGCTGTCTCGCCCGTTTTGCTTTCGTTTTGTAGAGGCGTTGTGTCGTAAAAGTTGGGAGAGCTGGTTAGAGTAGGCAGTAGCTATCTCTGGGGTTTGCAGCTTCGCGATGTCCAGCTTTCTTTGTGTTTGGTTACGTGCGTTTTTTGCTCTGCTCAATCTTGTGCGCACCTTGGCTGCAACCAGGTAATGATCCGAGCCAATATTAGCACCACGGATCACACGCACGTCCATGACACTAGATGCATGCCTGCCATCAATTACCACATGATCAATTTAATTTTTGGTGTTTTGATCGGGGGATAGCCAAGTTGCCTTGTGGATATCTTTGTGCTGGAATCTGGTTCCACTCACTAACATGTTCCTTCCCGCTGCGAAGCTAACCAGCCTAAACCCGTTGTCTGACGTGTCGGTATGAAGGCTGAATTTTCCGATCGATGGACCAAGAACATCTTCCCTTCCTTTTTTTGCATTAAAGTCTCCCAGAACAATTTTAATGTCGTGGCCAGGGCAGCGGTCGTATGTTTCCTCTAGGCGCTCTTAAAATGCATCTTTAATCTCATCGTCTTTATCTTCGTCTTTATTTCGCCCGGATGCGAATAGTGGCTATTCGGTCACTTACAGGGTCAAACCGCGAGACCAGGTGTCGAAGTCTCTTGCCGACTATGAAACCACAACCAAATTCGTGTCTTTCTGCATGGCAGCTGTAAAAGATGTCACAGACCTTTCGTCGTGTGTATCCCTGTCCCGTCCATCTCATTTCTTGTATGGCGGTGATGTCAGCCTTGTATTTGTCGAGGACATCCGCCAGTTGGATAGAGGCACCATCTCTGTAAAGGGTTCGGACATTGCATCCAGTCCCTGAAAATTACTTTTAACCAACTACAAGATAGTAATAAGACCTCCTGTAATTACGTTGGAATTATGCCGTCCAAAATTAAAGTACTCGAGCGAACTGCATTTAATATAGGCGGAGTTCCACCTAACATTTCTGGCTGATGACAAGGAATCGATATTAAATTATTATTGCATGTAACTTTAAAAAACGAATGATGCAGAACTCCTTCTTTTTGAGGCTACTTTCACGTGTAGTTCTCAGAATTGAGTCCCAAATCAATGAACTGAAAAATGTTGTAATGTGTTTGTTTCCTGTAATTTTTTTACAAAAACTTTTTTTTTTATTTAAAAATTTGCCATTTTCAGGCTTCTTCCCAAAACACTGTTCCATTTTATGAGCCACATAACAGCGCCTAACTACACACACTTAGTACATTTGCTATGGCCTCGTCGTTATGCGAATGAATTTATCTCCATATCCGTGTATCTTTTCGTATCGTATCTGCTCAGACATTTTGTGCGACGATAAGAGTGTCATTCAATACTACGAGTAAGAAGATATATTCAGTGTTTTGAGCACTCGCTGCTAATTTATGTTGTGTGAATGTTTCATATTTTTGTGCATGTAAAGATTTTTTGAAATGAGGCAACACAAAAATGTATCAATGTACCCCCATACCCGTTGACAAACTACGACTCTACGAGGGGTGGCGGTGATGGCAATATCAACCAAGCCAAAATGAGGACAAGAAGCGAAAAACGATAAATTTCATATGTACTCATATATTATTACAGCAGTCACTGCTGCCGCTTCGTGTGTTAACATTTTTCCTTTTCGAAGATCTCTGTCAGTGAGTAACACATTAAATATGAATTGAAAAATGTTTCATTTATTTCAGTCGTTCTTTCCGACTTCCCCCCACCCCCACTTGTTCACACATACGCACATAGTTATAAAGAAATTATATGAAAATTTATATTTTGCATGCAGAAAAGCTTTATGCTCTCACCAACATCTTCTTTTTCCAGCTCCTGCTATAATGTGTAGTTATCCCACCGCATTATAGCACGGGGTGGGGGGGGGGGGGCGGTTGAAGTCCTTGCTTGCTCGCTGCCCCAGGCTATGGCAGACAATTTAAGGTGTGAATTATGGATTCTGTATGGAATTTATTATGCTGACGAATGGTTTTCATTTAGATCTAGTCAGCGTTGGCGCTGTAAAGGCAAAAGGGTGGCCCAATTATAGAAATAAATGATTTATTTTCAGCCTTGGTGGCAAAAAAAAAAAACATAAATGTCTAAAGTTTTCTGAATGCTGCAATACCCCCACGATTGTATAATAACTTTGTTAACTTATATTCAGACTATGGCTATGGTTGTTACAACTTAAATGTTTAATAATAATAAAAACACACACACGCGCACAAGTAACCGATTTCTTCCTATCCCATAAAAACCCAATCAATTTCAGCTCTTCCTCCTCTTTTAGTCTTTCGGCCTGCTGCATGTACTCGTCGTCGTATTGATAAATGACTTTTTTGTTTTTTAAGATTCACCGATTTACGTTTAAAACGCACTTGGCTCCTCTAGTGGCAAAGAGAGGTGAGAGGAGAGGCCGACCATGCGGGTGATGGTAATGTTTTAAAACCTGTAGCAATACTGTGGGAATGCGGCTTAAAACGGGGCTGCCGGGTGTTGGTGCATGTTTGTATTTACTTCATCCCGGACATGCACGAAGCATTATATTAATCCTTTTGCAATTTAATTAAAAACAAATTTCATCCTGCTCATCCTTTTGCTGGAATGTGTTTGGAATTACAACGAAAAAAAAAGGAATGCCAGAGAGAAAAGTATTTAAATTACTCTATGAGAGGAGATGTGATGAATTTTGAGCACCCTTTGTTGAGGTAATTTTTAGATATTTTGAGTTTTAGGAGGAAATGAATGTCTCATGAAAGCGAAGAGATGTAATTTTTGAGGTGTTCACTTATACCTAATATCTAAGGGTTTTGATACAAACGAATGAGTCTGATCCGTGAAGCTTAGAGAGAAAAACACTCCACAAATTATTTGGACCCATTATACAGTTCAACAGTCAAACTGGGGAGTAAGAAATTTCCAGTTACGGTAATGGCATTAGGTCGGTATAGTAACACAACCAAAGGGTTGGCGTTCCCAGACCAAACTTTTTTATGACCTTTTATAATGTTTTGCTTATCTTGATGTTTGTTCGCTTAGTTTTTCAGCTATAGCTCAAGAATTATTGACGATTTCTCATTTCTATCTTCAGCAAAATTGTGGGGTGGGGTGTGAGAAACTCCAAGTCAGGGTGAAGGTACTAGGTCAATATTGTAAAACCCCCAAAGTGGTTGGGGACCTCTACAATTGTGCAAAAGTAAAATGAGGAATGAGAAGGGTTGCAGAACACATCAGCTCCTGTGTTCGACCCGACGTTCGATCTATCCGCAAAGACATTAAAAGAGTTTCCAAAGGGCATCCTGCCACGTCTACTTTACGGAAATCCTTGACCAAAGGAGTAGGAGGCATAAGAGAAACTCCAAGTCAGGGTGAAGGTACTAGATCAATATTGCAAAACCCCCAAAGTGGTTGGGGACCTCTACAATTGTGCAAAAGTGAAATGAGGAATGAGAAGGGTTGCAGAACACATCAGCTCCTGTGTTCGACCCGACGTTCGATCTATCCGCAAAGACATTAAAAGAGTTTCCAAAGGGCATCCTGCCACGTCTACTTTACGGAAATCCTTGAACAAAGGAGTAAGAGGCAGCAAACGACAAGAGTTACCAGTACTTAAAGTCTGGAAGAAATGCGCATGACCATGTGCGGACTGATGCCAATCACCAAAATTTCTCAATATGATGGTAGCCTCGGGCTGCTGTAGCGTTGGCCAGGAGCAAAATACAAAGGAACACACTTAAAACCGCTTACAGTGTGCTCCTTCTAGCCCCAGTGACCCCCACTGCAATTATCCTCTGAACCTTGTCGAGCATTTAATAGATTGATCTTATTTAGGCCCTCCGAACAAACCATACATTCACCTGAAATTAGTAAAGTATTCAGTGCCACCTTTTGGCAGACACCCCAGGTCATACCCACCATAATGTTCCCATACGTATAAAGGGTGTTGAGGCCCTTTTTTAACTTTTCCTCCGTGCCTTTTTAACTTGTGATGGTGAACACCAAATAGGGCTTCAGTTCCATACCATTCAGTCGTTGTGGTCTGAAGATCTTTAATACTAATCTACCAGTGAAGAACTAACGCCTTTTTCTGGGTGTTTATCACAAATCACAAGTCATGGTCCAACATAGCAGGTAGTTTGCATAAGGCCACACATCCTTCGTAGAAATTTCTCACCTATCTTGATGATCAAGTCGTCCGTATATAACAATTTTCGAATCGTCTTTATTAAAGGATTTGAGGACTCCGTTTATAACAAGGAGCCATACATATTGCTCATGTTCCTCAAGCAGCTTCCACTATGTTCTTAGTTGACGACAAGGATTCCTAGAAAGCAATCAACCAAATACACTAGCGTTCCTCAGACATTAATGCTCTGCAGAGAGTTCCTTATTAAAGGCACCTTCTATATCAAGGAAGTCATCGCAATTGAGACCTACTGTACTCTGATTATGCTCCGCAAAGCCTACAACGTCATGAAAAACACTCTTAACTAAACCTTCAGCGATGTAACCGTGTTGAGAAGTGTTGCTCTTAAAAACATGTACATCAATCTTTACAAAAGACACAGAACTCCAACTGTTCGTAATTCTCCAGTAGCTATCTTCCCCACGCAGTTTCCAACATGTTCTGAACCGACGACAAGTTTTACCAGCTAGCAATACTAGCGGTGAATAAAAAGACCAAGAAGACCTTAGAGAACGACTTTAAAGACTGTCAGTAGGCCTGCGCTCTGCATTCCCTCTTCCTTTCCAAGTAACATAGGGTGTCATTGGGAGGCAAGGCCTACCATCGTCGATTCCTATAAGAAGGCCTGATGGAAATAAAAAAAATATTCAGTCGGTCACCCTCTAATTTTTGTTTATTTTTAGACATTTCTCACTTCTATATATTTCTCTCTATACATACACTTTTTTCCAACTTTGCTGGAGTTTGAACTTACTACCTCGAGATTGTTAGTCAGTCATGCAGCCATCTAGCCTATGAAGATGCATTCAAATTGTGTGACTGGAACTAATGACAAACACACGAACACATTCCTCGTTTCTTTTTTTTCATGCCTTCTTTCATGCTTTTTATGAGAAGGGAGGCGGAATGTGTATACAGACAAAGTGGTGGTATAAAAAATCATCTTAATCGTTGATTCACCCTTCTCAAAAAAGGTCTGAAGTAGTGGTCTTTGAAGAATGGTGTGAACTTGTGTTTGGGTATTTCAGAAGGAAGGAGAAGGCCTATTTTCAGGCATGTAAAAACAAGGAAGACACATTGATGACATGACGTTTGAATGTCTCAGAAAGCCTTGTTGCATGTCTGCTTGTAGAGGCCTTGCTAATTTCCCTGCTGGGATCTACCACACCCACAAGTGGTCGTCATACATTAATGCTCTCCAAAGAGTTTCTTATTGCACATGACGTCATTTTACCGAAGGCCTTTTCTGTATCCAGGAATACAGCGAAAGTGAGATCTTCCGAACTCTGAAAAGCGCTGCCACCTGATCATCCTGTGATGTAACCATGTTAAGAAGTGATGTTATACTCTTCAATTAGGTTGAGAGACTTGGTGGTCTCTAATCCTTTGGGTAAACAAGAACAGGCTTGGGTATAAAAACCTCCATAACTTTCCTCCATTTCTCTGGAACATAACATAGCCACATGCAAGCCTTGAAGATGTCCACCATAATTATGGTTGTATCATGCCTATAAGAGTTTTGTAGCGCTCAAATGTACTTATAGCCTAGTTTATCTGTTCCTTATTCACCACCTTATCTGCAACATCCAAGTCCATAAAAGGGGATCCACGTGAGTGGGACAACATGATCCACATCCAAGCAGCCCGGAAATTGTGCATTCATGAGGACGTGCATTGTTTTGGCGCCGAACTTGGCCCAAGAACCCTCTGCGTTACCAATAGAACCCAACACTATTGAGAGCTTAGAGACTATTCATAATTTGGCGATGAGATTTCATCCAACCTCCATCAATTACACTGTGCGGGGAATATGTCAGGTTTGGGGGTCTTATTTTTCTCATATATCCAGAATGAAAAATACTTATATTATCCAAAACTTTGCTTTTAAAGGAAGTGGGGGTGTCCTTTGAGATAATTGCATATCGATAGATCTTGATTCCCAGATGTGACGTAGCGTGTAAGTTGGCAACCCTGGTGATAGGACGCGTTTGTGGCGGTGCTCTGATCGTGTCTATCAAATATTCATTTTATCAAGGAAATACTTGTTGTTTTATAAAAAAAAAGTGCTTAATTGATACATAATAATATCAGCTGTTACTGAAGTTAAAATGCCTAAAGCTGTAGCTCGTAGAAGTTGTGCAAAAAAGAAAACAATTTGTTTCAAATGCGAACATGAAATCAAAGAAGAAACACAAGATTATATTGAATGTGACAGTTGTGAGAAAATGTTTCATTTCAAGTGCTCTGGTCTCTCCAAGAGAGAATTTGAGAGACTATTAGAAAATGAGAGTGATATGTTCACCTGCCAGTGTTGTAAAGAAGAAAGTTCAGAGAAGGAGGATGAAGAAAATGACATAAAGAATGAACTAAAATCAATAAAAACCGAACTGAAGCAATTAAAGAAACTAGAAAAACTCGATCAGCTGACTGAATCGATAATGTTTATGTCTGCAAAATTTGATGAAGTGATAAAAGATGTAAATGAAAACAAAAAGAAAATTGCTAAAATCGAAAATGAAAATAAAAGACTTAAAAATGAAGTTATCACTCTAAAGGAGTCGGTAAAGAATTTGAGCGATTACCGCGTTAGAAACGACTGTTTAATCAGCGGTTTAAAAATTGGAAATAATGAAAAGCCTCTTGATGCAGTAATTGAATTAACTAAGAACGTTGGAGTAGAAATACAAGAAAGTGAAGTTGAAGAAGTTTTTGTTATTGGAAACAAGAATAAAGCAAACGCGAATAAATCGATTGTTGTCAAATTCGCTTCGAAAGCAAAAAAAGAAAAGTTAATGGCCGCAAAACAAAAATTAAAAGAAAATGAACGTACAAAAACTGTTTTTGTCAACGACTTTCTTAGTAAAGAAACCTTAAGTTTGCTGCAACATGCCAAAACATTAAAATCTATCGGTTATCAACAAATTTACGCTCGAAACGGAAGAATTTACTGCAAGAAAAATCATATTTCAAAGCAACAGCTAATACGAAGTGCGGATGATGTTGATAAAATTCTTTTGGAAGCAACAACAAATAAATATTGGAAGAGAAGATCGGAAGTGCAAGGAAGGGCAGTAGAATTGGCGGATGAATCTGATGACAGCAATGATAATGATGAAGGCGATGATGCGTATTTATCTCCATTAACAAGAAAATAAAATAATATATCTGCGAGTTTGTTAATTAATTTTTATTTCCCTTCTTTATTAATGAGTTATAATAAATATTTTAAAACTTATAAATCTTTTCAAGAATATATTTGTAATTACAAACAGTCCCATTTTAATATTATAAGTATAAATTGCAGAAGCGTTTCGTCGTTAGATAAATTCAACCAACTTAAATCTTTAATATCAAGTTTGCCTATTTTACCTGATGTAATAGCGATCCAAGAAACATGGTTTCATAGTAATATTTCTCAGATTTATTCAATTCCTGGTTATGGTCAAGTTCACTGTTGCAGAGAGGATGGTTATGGTGGTACTTCTTTGTATATTAGAGATAATTTGCAATTTATAGTAGAGGTTTGCAAAAGTGAAACATTTGTTGAACTAATAACAGTAACATTATTAAATTTTAAAATTGATTCAAAGCCTGTGAAAATTGTTTCTTTCTATCGCTCTCAAAAATGTACAGTTGTACAGTTTTTGAATGCGATGGAGTCTGTATTGCAAGATCATGCTAGTAGTCCCTTGGTTGTTGTTGGTGATTCTAATATAGATCTTTTCCAGAACCCACATTTTAATGAATTAATTGATCTTTTTCAAAGTTTTGCCTGTGAAAATGCCCACAGCATGGTTACAAGACCTGCAAGTAATTCGTGTATTGATCATGTTTATAGTAATTTTGTGGAAAGAATTGCAGTTGATTCTGTTGAATGCAACCTTTCTGATCACAATTTAATTTGCTGTAAGATTAAATGTAAATTATCCAGGATAGATTACATTGAAATTTAAATGTATCTGAAAAAGCAGACACACTAGTTTCTTGTATGGAAAATGCGATAAAACAGTCAACATCAGTAACTAAGTTAAGAAAACATGCCCGTTTTGAGCTGACCCCATGGATAAATGAAAGTTTGCAGAAATTAATTTTATTAAAACTTAAATTGTTAAAAAAACGTCGTAGAAGTCCTGAGAATCAAAATATTCGAAATATATTAAAAAGGATAAGTAAAGTGATAAGCATTGCAAATGGGAGAAGTAGGGATGATTATTACCATGATAATATGGAAATTGCTACGAATGATCCCAGGAGAGGATGGTTATTTCTAAATAAAACCCTAGGCAGGAAAAAAAGTAATGAAGTCATTTTAAATGATACGCATGGAAGAAGGATTTTTAATAATATTGAAAAAGCAAATTGTCTTAACAGATATTTTTTAAATTCAGTTAACGAATTAAAGCAAAGAATTGAAGTCACTCCTGCTGATAATATTAATGCCTTAGGTACACTTTCGGGGACGAATAGTGTCTTTTCTCTTGATATTATTAATGAAAATACGATCAGGGATGTATTAATGGGAATGAAAGCGAATAAGAGCCCGGGATTTGATAATATAACAACAAAATTTGTTCAGGAATGCTATGAGCAAACTGTACCATATCTTGTGGCAATTTTCAACGAAATGCTGAGTTCAAATACATACCCTGATGTTCTAAAAATCCACAAGGTAGTACCAATACCTAAAATAGTAAATGCAAGAGATGTAAACAATTATAGGCCTATAGCTGTTTTATCGACAATAGATAAGATTTTTGAAAAAATAATATATGATAAACTCTATTTGTATTTATTGGAAACAAATTTATTATATACCAATCAATATGGCTTTAGAAGAGGATGTGGGACAGAGGAAGCAGTATTAAATGTTGTCAAATATATTTGTAATGGTTTAGATGATGGGTATTGTGGAGTTGCAGGCATATTTTTTTGACTTTACCAAAGCTTTTGATCTCGTCGATCATCAGTTACTGCTTGAAAAAATGCCCTATTATGGTATTCGAGGAAGAGAGCTGCAACTGTTCAAAAGTTATTTGTGTAATAGAAAGCAATTTGTTCAGATAGATCAGAAAAAAAGTTTTACTGGTTATGTGGAACATGGGGTTCCCCAGGGAAGTTGCTTAGGTCCGTTATTGTTCTCAATATATATCAATGATATCAAAAACCTACAGCTGAGCGGTAAATTGTTCATGTTTGCGGACGACATCTGTCTTTTTTACCCTTACAAATACGATCTTGTATTAAAAACACATATGGAAAGAGATTCTGCGCTGCTATTTGAATTTGCTAGGATAAACAAGCTTGTGATTAATCCTGATAAAACTAAATTAGTAAGATTTCGACCTAATCCTTCAGCCAGTAATAGCTTTAGTGTATTTGTTGACGGAGAATTAATACAAGAAACCAGTTGTGTAAAATACCTTGGCATTATGCTACAAAGCAACCTTTCTTGGGATTTGCATATTAGCTCTCTGAAAAGTAAAATAGCACCAGCAATTGGAATTTTGTATAAGTTTAAAAACAAATTAAGTGTTAAATCTAAATTGATGATTTTTTCGTGTTTAATTCAGTCACACTTAAATTACTTAGTCACTGCTTATGCATACAATAAAAACAACAGATCGCTTAAATCTCTTCAATCGATGCAAAATAAAGCGCTGAAAATTGTGCATAACTTGCCAATAAACTATCCTACTACGTTATTGTTTAAAGAAGTATGTAACAAAATCCTCCCAATCAATGGATTGTATAACTACAACATTTTAAAGTATGTTTTCAAATGTATACACAACATTGGTTACCACACAATAACCTTTTTTCAGAACCAGATGAATTTTAATACCAGAAATAGAGTAAATTTGAGAGTGCCAAGATGTAGGTTTGAAAAGTCAAAACAGCGGATTGATTATGTTGGTGGTATCACCTATAATAATCTTCCCACAGATATCAAATCAATTGAACGAATGTCAAATTTCAAGATTTGTTGTAAAAAACATCTTTGTGAGAACGTCGAATCGCTTCTGTTATAGCCTTATTCCAGTAAATTATATTTTGTATTTATTTTTCTCTTTTTCGTAAATATGTTTATTAATAATTTTCACATTTTACACATTTTACATATTTTTTTTTTATTTCTCCTTGAATTATCTATATATATAAAAAATTGTTGCAAGTATGTTGTGACTTCATAACTCACGAACGGCTGGATCGATTTGCATAAATTTTTTTTGTATGAGTTTGGGTGGCGCCCCGGATGGTTTATATTTACAATTCGGTCCAGTTGGACAAAGGGGCGTGGCACCGCCCATACAACTTGAAAATCAAAAGGGCTGTATCTCATGAACTATCAGAGGTATGAAGATGAGATTTGGTATATATGTTGTTGGAGCAGTACTAATTACAGCCAGGGTAGAAGTGGGCGGTGCCACGCCCCCTTTTCAAAAATCGCCCTATCGGCTTTTCTAATAGACCGATTGATACGAAAATTTTACCTAATGGTACTGTTGACCTGTTGATAGTCCCTGGCTATAATAGATTGTGATTGGATAAAGGGGCGTGGCACCGCTGATACAACTTGAAAATCAAAAGGGCTATATCTCATAAACTATCAGAGGTATGAAGATGGGATTTGGTATATATGTTGTTGGAGCAGTATTAATTACAGCCAGCGTGGAAGTGGGGGGGTGCCACGCCCCCTTTTCAAAACCGCTCTGCAGGTTTTTCCAATAGACAGATTGATACGAAAATTTTACCAAGTGGTACTGATGACCTGTAGATAGTCCCTGGCTATATTTGGTTGTGATTTGATAAAGGGGCGTGGCACTGCCCATACAACATGATAATAAAAAGGGCTATATCTCATGAACTAAAAGAGGTATGAAGATGAGATTTGTTACATATATTGTTGTTGCAGTATAAATTACACTAAGAGTGGATGTGGGCTGTACCACACCCCTTTTAAAATAAACAGTTATAACTGTCAAAATTCCACAGTATATTGCAGTTCGCCTAGAGATATGAACAGTAAGGTGGGCCAGTTTTTTTATTCGCAAAAATTTGTAACCAAATCTACGATGAATTGTTAGAAAATGTCACCAATAAACTTTGTGTGTAATATCAATTCCTAGCTCGCGCTGGAAAAGCTTAATTTAGTGCAGAAAACTGAAATTTTGATAGAAGTGTCTTAAAGCTGAAGTCTGTACGCTTTCAAAAATCATGGGGCAACGAACGTCACTTCTAAAAGAAGCGCAAAACGGAGTAAATAAACGAAAAATCCTTTTATCTTAAAAAAAGTATCAGGTAGGATTTTAATTCATGTGGATTTTTAATGTACAATTGACCCCTCACCCATTTACCGTTTTTGTTGCCATTTTAGGTCAACCAATTCGTCATTCAGGCGAGGTGTGTGAAGTGTGATAGACTTTAATACTTAATAATTATGTCAGTTAATTTTGTTTTAGAATATATGCCTAACAATAAGTAAGTTTTCATCATATCATGGTCGACACTGCTGATCCATTTTAGCAACTCTGACAATAATATATAATAATAGTTTAGATATATGAAGTACTGAATTTGTCCGGGAAAATCTCGCCCTTCAAATTGAAATATTTCAGAGTCCAATTTAATGATCCAATCGGAATTAGATTTCAACTGCACTCAACATATTTTACAATAATTTGGTGGCAGGACGAAGTCTGCCGGGCCAGCTAGTAATGAATAAAAGAAACTTTGTTATTGTACATTATCGAAATTAACATTTGCCAACTTGTCCCAATTATGCCTTTCTGGCGCGGGACACTTAATGCTTATGAATGTAAATAAAATTGTACAATAAATATCAAAAAAAAAAAAAAAAAAAAAAAAACGCCAGGACACGTATTGCTTTTTGTACCGATATAACTTTTCCCGTTAGTCAGTACCCCCTCCGTTTTTGGCTGTCTCCAAGTGATATCATTTTATTACAAAGCTGACGACTCACCTAAGGTACTTACAATCCACTTACAGCACTCACGGTTTACAATAAGCAACAAAGGTTGCTCAAGTAGTTAATTTTATTTTTACAATTTCATTGGTAGAAAATCGCTTACTTACACATACGACCACAAAATATATACACATATACACACACAAACACAGCACGCAAATACATTTGCCATGCAGTTCGTTGGACATCCTTTCGATTGCAGCCATATATACAATAACAACTTTTTGATTGTATTCACGTGTCACAGCGTATAAGTGTTGCACTATATGTGCATGTGTGGGTGTGTGTGTGCCATAGCGTATGACTTTAATATCTTTTGTCTGTACTGAAAACACACACACACAGCCTTAAATATTCGTGGAGACAATTAAAAATCCATTAATTTGGACAGTAAATATAGGCCCGAGGATGATGAACAGCTCTAGCAGTTTAAGCTACGACACAATGACGTGAGGACTCGGCTACTATCGCATTAATTCATTTCCTTGGTATTATTATTAATACAATGAAGGCTGCATTCATTTAAAATGATTTCGAAGCAGAGCGCTTAAGCTGACATATGTATACGTAGAGCGTAGAGGACCTTAACAACTTTGTGACTTTATTTAAGGTTGTGCGCCACCGCATGCAAACTCTTTGGGCCAAGTAACAGGCCAGTGGTTTGAATGAAAATATATACAAGTCTTTCAGAAATAATGAATGAGTGTTTTTGTAATTACAGCACAAAGATGTGGGATTTTGTTCTCAAACATTGGGTGCATTGGGTAGGAGGAGATGGTGGAAGAGTAATGCAATGACTATACGCAGCTGGCAAATGCAATTCATTTTTCATAAAAGATATCGAGCATCATTAAAGTTGTTTATTTGATAAAAAAAAAAATATTATTATTAATAAATATGAAATTTATAGGATTTAAAGACGGCTTGAAAATCGCACTGGTTTAGGATAAGGGCTTAAGAAGAGAAATATTCTAACAATTCATCGTAGATTCCGATTCTGGTTACGATTTTTGCCAATCAAAAAATTGGCCCACCTTACTATTCATATCTCTGGGCGAACTGCAATATACTGTGGAATTTTAACAGTTATAACTACTTATTTTAATAGGGTGTAGCACAGCCCACTTCCACCCTTACTGTGATGCATACTGAAACAATAACATTTGAAACAAATTACATCTTCATACCTCTGATAGTTCATGAGATATAGCCTTTTTTACTTGCAAGTTGTATGGGCGGTGCCACGCCCCTTTGTCCAATCACAACCAAATATAGCCAGGGACTATCTACAGGTCATCAGTACCACTTGGTAAAATTTTCGTATCAATCGGTGTATTAGAAAAGCCGTTAGAGCGATTTTTGAAAAGGGGGCGTGGCACTGCCCTCTTCCACCCTGGCTATAATTAATACTGCTCCAACAACATATTTATCAAATCTCATCTTCATACCTCTGATAGTTCATGAGATACAGCCCTTTTGATTTTCAAGTTATATGGGCGGTGCCACGCCCCTTTGTCCAATTTGACCGAATTGTAAATCTAAACACCCGGGGCGCCACCCAAACGCATACAAAAAAATTCATGCAAATCGGTCCAGCCGTTTAGGAGGAGTTCAGAATTTTATATTGTATTCGTCGCATCGGTTCACGCTAGAGCTTTTTGGAAAGCTCTTTTCACGCGCTAACACGTGTTTGATTTATTGTTGTTTGTTTTTAGTCGTTCGTGAGTTATAGCGTCGCAAACATGGAGCAAAATAAAGAGAATATACGGCATATTTTACAGTACTACTACGATAAAGGCAAAAATGCATCTCATGCTGCCAATAAAATTTGTGCAGTATATGGACCCGATACAGTTTCCATTTCCACCGCACAACGATGGTTTCAACTTTTTCGTTCTGGTGCAGAGGTGATCGAAGAGGCGCCACGGTCCGAAAGGCCTGTCGTCGAAAATTGCGATAAAATCGCTGAATTGATCGAAAGAGACCGGCATAGTAGCAGCCGTAGCATCGGCCAAGAGCTGGGCATGAGTCATCAAACCGTTATAAACCATTTGAAGAAGCTTAGATTCAAAAAGAAGCTCGCTGTATGGGTGCCACACGACTTGACGCAAAAAAACATTATTGCCCGTATGGATGCATGCGAATCGCTTCTGAATCGCAACAAAATCGACCCGTTTTTGAAGCGAATGGTGACTGGCGATGAAAAGTGGGTCACTTACGACAACGTGAAGCGCAAACGGTCGTGGTCGAAAAGCGGTGAAGCTGCCCAGACGGTTGCCAAGTCTGGATTGACGACCAGGAAGGTTTTTCTGTGTGTTTGGTGGGATTGGCAGGGAATCATCCACTATGAGCTGCTCCCCTATGGCCAAACGCTCAATTCGGACCTGTACTGCCAACAACTGGACCGCTTGAATGCAGCACTCATGCAGAAGAGGCCATCTTTGATCAACAGAGGCCGAATTGTCTTCCATCAGGACAACGCCAGGCCACACACATCTTTGGTGACGCGCCAGAAGCTCCGGGAGCTCGGATGGGAGGTTCTTTTGCATCTACCGTATAGTCCGGATCTCGAACCAAGTGATTACCACCTATTTCTGTCCATGGCAAACGAGCTTGGTAGTCGGAAGTTGGCCACAAGAGAGTCCTGTGAAAATTGGCTCTCCGAGTTTTTTGACAATAGGGAAGCGAGCTTCTATAAGAGGGGCATTATGAAGTTGGCATCTCGTTGGGAACTCGTCATCGAACAAAACGGCGCATATTTGACTTAAATCGCATTATTATAACCAATTTTATGAACAATTGAAAATTCAATAAAAATGCTGCAAGACTTTTTTGACAACCTTATATATATAGAAGATATACATTTAAAGAATTTCGCTCTTTTGAGTCCAAAAAGATTTATTGAAATTAATTTATTAAGACTTTTTACATGAAATTATATAAATTTTTATTTGTTTCGAAATTTTGTTATATTAATTGCGAGAGAGAGCAATTTTGTCACAACGCGCCAGGACTTGACTTCTAAAACTGCAACGTTTTGTCTCATAGGTGAAAAACTCAACTCACAATGTTTAAAATGTGTCGATATACTTTTCTGAAGTCATTCAATTTCTGGTACAGACTTTCACCGCAGTCATAACAAAGGTCATTAAATGTTTGTTTATGAACTCTGTTATTTAATAATTGCTGAGTGCAGTTAAATTTTTCTAGCACAAAAAAAATTAATGTTATTATGTCCCACGCACTTTTTATTGACATTGCTTACTTGCGCAACAATTAATATAAACTGGCATGTACCCACTGCAAGTAGATACGATGACCACCACATAACAATTAAAATTTTATTGCACTTACTTGAATAATTCAGCATGTGTTCGTGTATAACCACACTCGCCGATAATGGAATAAGTCTACGGAAAAAGGCATATACAAATATTGTGGCTTCAAAAAGGCATTTCCCCTTCTCATCTCACGAATAAGATATGATGGAGCTACTCGGAATTGAGCTAGTTAACTATTCATCACATATAATGGGACGATTAGAACGTCAGCTTTTTGAGAAGCCTTTACTTGACAGCCGATTGGCTCACCAACTCCTGTCAATAACATCGAGAAGGCCGCCTAGCATGGGAAAGAAGACTGCTGTGTCAGGGCTCGAACATATTTCAACCGCATGATAGTCGTTTGTATTTACAATAACACAGTACAACATTTTGCAGCTCACTGATTTAGGACTCAATTCTGAGAACTGCGCATGAAAGTAGGCTCAAAAAGAAGAAGTTCTGCATGATTCGTGTTGTCAAGTTACATGCCATAATAATTTTAAATAGTTTTGAAATTAATAAGTATCGTATAGACGAATTTGTCACCTTGACACAGCTCGAGAGCCACAAGTCCGATTTAGCTGAAGCAAATTTAAAAAAATAAGAATTACAATTCCTTTAATTTGTTCATATAACGTTTTCCTACATAAGGAAAAGTTTCAATTTTCCATTCATGAAATGTGATTTTGATCTTGGTTATTGTTTGTAGTGGTTGTAATAAAACTGTTGTACTCGATGGCGTATGGTTTACGTGGAATATTACTTATGATAATCATACGCCACCATAGAACAATATAACAAAAGAGCCAAAAACGTGACAAATTCTCCTATACGTTACGTTACAGAAATATGAAATTGTCTAACTAAGGCTAGAATTTTTTAATAAGAAACGAGTATATGTACATGATATAATATCTTTGGGATGGTACTTCTATGTAATATAATGCTTTAATATATTCTATTGTATAAGTTTAGCTTCTTCATATCAATATAATGAAGTTTATATATTCTAATAATCCCCAAATGTAGCAACTTAAATATTGAGGGTGCCTATCCAAATGTAATGGGCTGTAGGTGTAAATCACAAAATATCGACATCGGCAAAAAAAAAACAATGTGAGAATACATATTTACCGAAATAAAAGGATTTTTCTTTACTATGTGATATCACACGGTTTTAAAGCGTGTGGGTTTCTATGTCCAGTGCGGTACAGTGGTTTTCGTACCTTAGTACATAATACGATAAATTATTATAAGTGATTTATGTATAAAATGAGAAATAAGAGAAAAAGAACCCCCAAAATGTTGACGACCACCGCAAACGTTTTAAGGACCATGCTTTGAATATGCACTTGGACCAGGTTCCTCTATTCAACTGGCGGATGTCCTCGAAGAGTATAAGGCTGACATTACTGCTGTACAGGAAATCCGGTGGACTGGATATGGATGCTCGCGGATGAGGATGTGTGACGTATATTACAGCTGCCACGCGGATAAGCATGAGTTTGGTTGTGGATTTGTGGTCGGCAAGAGACTACGACACCTGGTCTCTAGGTCTACTCCTGTCAGTGAACGAATCGCTACCATAAGAGTGAAGGCAAAATTTTTCTACATCACGGTGATATGTGCTTATGCTCCGGCGGAGGAGAAAAGTGACGAGGTTCAAAGACGTATTCTACGCCCAACTTGAAGAAACATTTGACCGTAGCCCGGGCCATGATGATGTTAAAATCGTGCTGGGAGATTTTAATACCAAAATAGGCCGGTAAAAGGTCTTGAGCCCAACAGTCGGAACATTAAGTCTGCATACTGACACATCGCCAAATGAAATCAGACTGATTGATTTCTCTGCAGCAAGGAACATGATAATAGCAGCACACGATTTGACCACAAAAACATTTACAAAGCAACGTGGATATCTTCCGATCAAGTAACGAGAAACCATTCTATCAGAAGATAAATGGTACGGTACATGGAACAGGTCTTCCCTCCTGTAAAGGCAAGGATGGTCACCTCGTTACTGACTCCGAGAGCGTACTGAGAATATGTAAAGATCACTTCTGCAGCCTATTGATGTGTGAAAACTTGACGGAAGAAGACTGTGGCCGCTGGTGCTGATGGTTTTCCAGCTGAGTTGTTTAAGGTGGGTGGAAATGAGCTTGTTTTAAGCATGAAACAGCTCATAGAGAATATTTGGCTTCAGAAGAGCATGCTAGAGGATTGGAATCTCAGTGTGCTATGTCCAATCTACAAAAAAGGTGACCGAAGTGAGTGTAAAAACTACCGTAGAATTAGCCTCTTACCGATTGCGTATAAGGTCCTGTCTAGCATACTGTATGAACGTCTAAAGCCAATTGTGGAAAACCCGATTGGACCCTATCAGTGCGGCTTTAGACCAGGCAAATCCACGACGGATCAGATATTTACCCTACGGCAGATTCTGGAGAAAACCCATTAGAAGTAAATCGACACTTACCACGACTTTGTCGATTACAAAGCTGCCTTCGATAGTCCTATCAGGCATCGACTATACGAAGCCATGTTTGAGTTCGGTATTCCTACAAAGATAATTTTTATCTGCCGGTGTACCCTTACGAATACCAAATCCTCTTTTCGGATTGGCAAGGATCTATCTGCACCATTCAATACGACAAGAGGCCTTAGACGGGGTGACAGTTTGTCATGTATGCTGTTCAACATAGTGATGGAGAAAGTGTTAACGAAAGCAGCGGTTAACATGTCTGGCACCATATTTAATAAGAGCCACATGCTGCTCGCTTATGCCGATGATGTAGACATTATCGGTCGAACGATGCGAGAGGTAACAGCTGTCTTCTCATCAGTTGAAAGGGAGTCAGCGAAAATGGGTTTGGCAGTGAATGAAGACAATACGAAATTAAGGGTATCATCGAACCAAGTGTCCACCAGTTGGGGACGCAGCTTGAACGTTGAAAACTATTGCTTTGAGGTGGTGGATGAATTTATCTACGTCGGATCCGCCATGAACAAAAACAACAGTGTCAGCCTTGAAATAAAACGGAGAATAGTTTTCGCCAACAGGTGTTTCTTTGGACTACGCGAGAACTTCATTAACACCGCCTTATCTCGAACCACCAAAGTCCAACTGTACCAGAAACCAGAAACTAATTTAAATACTCCGCAAAATATATGAACCCATTTGGATTCCCATTAGGATTCGGATGAACCATGAGCTGTACGAGTTATACCACGACATTGATGTCATCAAGCGAATCAAAGTGCAACGATTACGCTGGCTAGGCCATATCGTAAAAATGAATGAGGAAACTCCAGCGCGAAAGGTATTCTATCAAGACCTAGAAGGACGGCGCAATAGAGGGAGACCGCGACTTCGTTGGAAGCACAAGGTGGAGGAATCAATGGCGCTGCTTGGTAGGAGTGACTGAAGACTGGAAATCTCTAATCATTTTGGCCTATGACCTAGACACTAAGATATAAATATATATGCTGTCAAGTTGTTTTAAAGGCTAATAATAACACTGTGACACAAAATTGAACTTTTGGAATCGGAATGGGATGAAACCAAATGCAAATGAAAGTTGACATTATGTATAACAAAACCCTCAAGGGATTTCTTAAGTTTAGTGCTAGATTTTTTTTTACACGCATTTGAAGTTGGTGATTTTTGAACGCTGGCTAACAAGAAAAATTCATTAAAAAGTCAAAAAATAATGCTATTCGTCCCGGAAAGTTGTGGTATCTTACTGTTTTTGGGGTCGAGGAATCAATTTTTGACATTTATTTTTATTTTTAAGCGCCGCTAGAGGGCGCTTTCGTACATTTTGTTGGTTTAGATCGAGTTTTTTGTCTTTCCACACGATTACAGCCGTTTATTAAGAGCTATCGAGCTGAAATTTGGTATGCGAGCTTCTATCCACAAAGCGGAGATTGGGTTCATAGATGGGCATGATCGGACAAAACCTACTCGCACCTCCCGTACAAATTGTACCTTTTTTGAGGTCTGTCCCTGCGATCACAGTCGTAGATTAAGAGCTATCGAGCTGAAATTTGGTATGCACGCATCTACCCACTAAGCGGAGATTAAGTTCTAAAATGGGCATGATCGAACAAAAACTACTACCACCTCCCATACAAACTTACCCTATTTGGGGGTGTTCGTCTGTTTTTCTTCTTAATTACAGCCTTATATTAAGAGCTATCGACCTGAAACTTGGTACGCAAACTTCTAACCTCTTAGGGAATGTTAAGTTCTAAAAAGAGCAAGATCAGACAAAAACTCCTCAAACCCCAAAATATGGTAAGTTTGCATTGGAGGTAGGAGAAGTTTTTATCCGATCATGCTCATCTTAGAACTTAACTTTCTCTAAGAGGTTAGAAGCTTGCATACTAAATTTCAGCTCGATAGCTCTTAATCTACGGTTGTAATAGCGAGGAAAATTAGACGAACATCCCCAAAAAGGGTTATTTTGTATGGGAGGTGGGAGTAGTTTTTGTCCGATCGTGCCCATCGAATAACTTAATCTCCGCTTAGAGGATAGAAGCTAGCATACCTAATTTCAGCTCGATAGCTCTTAATATACGACTGTGATCGCAGGGACAGACCTCAAAAAAGGTACAATTTGTACGGGAGGTGGGAGTAGGTTTTGTCCGATCATGCCCATCTATGAACCCAATCTCCGCTTGGTGGATAGAAGCTCGCATACCAAATTTCAGCTCGATAGCTCTTAATAAACGGCTGTAATCGTGTGGAAAGACAAAAAATTCGATCTAAACCAACAAAATGTACGAAAGCGCCCTCTAGCGGCGCTTAAAAATAAAAATAATTGTCAAAAATGGATTCCTCGACCCCAAAAACAGTAAGATACCACAACTTTCCGGGATAAAAAGCATTATTTTATGACTTTTTTAATGAATTTTTCTTGTTAGCCAGCGTTCAAAAATCACCAACTTCAAATGCGTGTAAAAAAAAATCTCGCACTAAACTTATGAAATCCTTTAAAGGTTTTGTTATACATAATCCCAACTTTCATTTGCATTTGGTTTCATCCCATTCCGATTTTGGTTGTTGCACAGTGTAATAATTATTTATGTTTTTAAAAACTATTAAAAGTCTTAATAATATTTTAATATTAAAAATATTTAATATATAAAAAATATTAAAAATAATAAAAATATTAAAAAATTTTGAATATAATTATCATATTAAAAAATTAAAAGTACTAAAAATATTTAAAATATTGAAAATATTAAAAATAGTACAAATATTAAAAATAGAAAAAATATTAAAAATATTAAAAATATTAAAAATTTTAAAAACATTGAAAATATTAAAAACATTAAAAATGTTAAAAGTATTTAAAATATTAAAAATATTGGGTTGGCATTTGTTGCCAAAAACAATTCTATGCAATTTTGTCCGATGGACAAAGCATAGACAAGAGCTTGTGTGTATAATGTTGACGTGTGGTCTTTGTTGATACTATTTTTGCACCGGTGTCTGTGAGCTTCACATTGATTGCTTGAAGCTTTTAACACTTAAGGTTGTGAGATTGAGTGGAGGTCACAGCAAACGGCACTGAAGATGATGGTTTGGCAACCATCGAAATAGCTATCTGCCCTGCCAGCTGTCAACATAATACATTTCACACAACTCTTGTAAAAAAAATTCTATTAGCGATAATAGTAAACAGATCTCAAACCGAACAATGAAAAAGATATTCATAATTCTAACAGATCGACAATAACAAACAAGAGCACTATTGAAAATATTAAAAAAAAATATTGAAAATGACAGAAATATGAGAAAATGTTACAAAAATTGTGTTTATTTTCTTGATGAACAAAAATTATGCAACTATTTCATAGTTCTGTTTTTGGTGTTTTGACTTGTTAATTTACTATCCATAAAATAATCATTCAAACCACTGTACTTTGTCGTTAAATGCATTCAGAGGTTGGCTATATGTCCACCCTTCATACTAGAAGTAAAAAATAATATAAAAGAAATCTTAAACCAAAGCCCCGCTGGGTGTCCGTGTACAACAAATACCGCCGACACTTGAACCTTTCACCGTAAGGATATCGCAGAAGCACATCCGACACACACTGGATCGCACAAATAGGCATCAACATTTCCCTCATTGTGTGATAGAGTTATATGTGAATTTTTGTTGTTGCTGGTAGGTGAAAGTATGACAGCATGAAATGAGTATTTGCTGTGACATATCCATGTGTGCGTGTATGTGTTATAAATGCTCAAAAATATGAACAAATGAATGAATGTCCTTGTGATTTATGTGTGTGTGTGTGTGTGTGTGTTCAACAAACATAAATAAATCATATTGAATTCATTAACAACTACAATAACAGAAACAAAAACATAAAACGGTTATATAATTTTATAAAAATGTATTTAACACTTAAGCCAATGAATAAATTCGTGGCAGAATGAAATAACAGTCAATAAATACTAAATACAAAATTAATGTGCAACTTGTTTTGTTGTCGTTGTTTGGTACTGCTTTTACTTTGCACAAGTATTATTGTATGAGCGTGTGTGTGTGTGTGGTTACTCAAATACCATAAATTGAAAATTGTTAAATAGTTTGGACAATGTTTTTTTTTTCGCTACAAATATTATTGATACATTTTCTGAACACTTTTACAACACCAAAAACAATAAATGCCTTTAATAGTGAATTTTAGTAACACCAGAGGCAATGTTGAACTAGTCGTCCATGTATGATGGCCTGAGTTGGAGGTTCCACGGTTGCGCCTATGGCTGTGGAGGGCAAAGTACAATGATTTATAATTTATTTTATATTTGAATTCCAGATATATTTTTAATTAAGTTGATGCATATCAAATTGGAATCATATGGAATGTTAGCTGATAAACGCATGAATAAACGTTTTAGGAGCTGATAAAATATAAAATACAAAAAAAAACAATTTTGGCATTCATTTAAAAAAAAGAATAACAATAATATATTTAGCGAGTTATTATTAGAATTATGAGGTAACTATACCCAGGAGGAAATCATTTCGGCGATAATTTATTAAAGACATTTTAAATTTCCTTAACTATCTATAGACCACAACTAGACAAGTCAGACAGGGCGTATACATTACATTCAAGGAATTTTTTGTTACTCATACGCATTGTTGTCCATGTGTTTAAAAGTCGGCTTAGTATTCAGCTTGACATACAAATTTTATTTTGCATCTTCATGGTGTTCCCTCAAAATACAATCACCCTTAATAAAGGGAGCATCACACCCACTACCAGCTCACCAACACCCTCGTTGTGTCACCCCACCACCCACATTGCCACTGAGCACTAAGAGTATTACAAAAAAAATCAGTTCGTGTTGCCACTGTTATTTTTATTTAAAATCTGTTGGATTATTATTGTTACATAATCAATTTATATGTTGCATTCGTTGTATACAACAACAAAGAGCAGTTAAAACAACTGTGGCTGTGTGTGTGTCTGAACATGTGTGGGGATAAATATAAAAATATATATTTTATATTATATTTTTTACGTTTTATTACTATTTCCGTTACGTCTTTCCGTACAACTGCGGTAGTAAAAAATGGCAGCAAACATCGCATGCCGCACACACTCACACACATACGGGCACACTCATACAAACGATCTAGTAATAGTAATATTCAACAATAGCAGCAGTCAACGCTGCTGCTGCTGTTCGCAATATGAACAAGTCCAGCGTATCCATGGCCACCATTAACAAAAAAAAAATATTGGTAGATTTATGTTGAGTTCATATAAATAAATCCATATACGCGAATCGAAAGATGAATGTAAATGCAAATGTGAATGTAAACGTACGAATATGAATATTAAATGCAAATCAGTTTGAATCAATATAGAATTACACAGGTATTAACATTATAATATTGTTATTGTTATTGTAACTGTGGCAATATGATATATTATAAATTGATTTCTACGGCTTTTGCCCAAGGGATAAGTAAGTCTAGAAAGGGCGCGGCAGCCATTATACGGTGGGCAAAAAATAAATCACAACACTGGACATTATATCGAATGAGACACAACTAAAATGAGAATATTTTGTGAATATCAGCTAATTTTCAGAAAAAAAATCTTTAGTCTGAATCGCACTTAAATGCCCAATACCTTGGACTTATGTTGGACAGTAAACTGAATTGGAATCTGTACACTCAGCTCAGAACCAGGAAAGCGGCAATGGCTCTATATTGCTGCACTTTATACTATCCTAGAGCCTGATTTCGAATATCCTGGAATATATATTTCGAATAAGCCCTACACTTTGGGGAAGATTTCATCTTTGCAACTGTCGATTAGGCATCCGGATTACTGTTGCTTAGTACTGGCCATAATAGCAACCATTAGAATAGCCTTGGAACAAATGCATCTAATATCATCTACCACTTCGAGAAATGTTCGAGAATGCCGGTCGTCTTTGGAGGAGATAGAAAAACATTTGACGATTGCCCTTCCATAGGTTCCAGGACATGGAGACATATATGGTAGCCAAAGGACCAATGTATTTGCAAGGGCCGCCACCATCGTGAAATCAGGTGAAGTTTACGACCACATTAGAATTCCTCTCATAAACAGCTAATTGCGGAGAAAATTATCCTCATTGCAAAGAAAAGATGGGAGAGAGAACACACTTGCACAGCGACCAAACAGATTTGACCTACCATGAATATGCACGATTTTTGCTGAACACAAAACTTTCCTACAACGATATTTGTAGAAGCTACCTCAGTGACCAAGGAAAAAGGAGACAACGAAAAATCGGACATACGTCTGAACAATGCCTAAATATTATCTGTGTCGAGGGGGTGAGGCGATCTAGCAAAGACTCACACAAGAATTATAGAGGGGATAAAAATATCGAAAAACGGGATTAGTAGGGGGTTTAATTTCAGATTTAGTGGCTTGTTTGGGGTTACCTTTTTGTGCTGGGAAACGGGAAATAAAACCCTTTATATTTCCGTATTAAAATATAATATAATATAATTTGTGCCCATGCTCCGACAGAAGAGAAAAGCGATGAGGACAAAGACGAGTTCTACGAGAGCCTAGAAAATCTATATGACCGTAGTCCCAGCCATGACATCAAAATTGTACCAGGCGATTTTAATGCTAAAATAGGCAGGAAGACCGCATTTGAGCCTACAAATGGAAAATTCAGTCTGCACACCGAAACGTCGAACAATGGCATCAGACTGATTAATTTCTCTGCGGCAAGAAATATGGTAGTTAGCAGCACTAGATTTGACCATAAAAATATTCATAAGGCAACATGGTTATCTCCAGATCATTTGACGAGGAGTCAGATAGTTAACGTGGTAGTCGATGGAAGGCACGCATCGAGTGTTCTGGACGTACGAGTGATTGACTCCGATCACTTCCTTACCGCAGTTAAGGTACGCACTAGGCTAAACATGGCGAAAAACGTACGTAACCAGGCACAACGAAAGCTGGACATCGGTAAACTGCGGACCACAGAGGTAGCGGACGCCTACTCCAACCACCTAACTCAACTGCTGCGGAATGATCCAACCCCTGATAATATAACCTCGTAGTGGCAATATATAGCCGACTCCATAGAACGGACTGCGAGAAGCGTACTTGGGTACTCAAAGCCGTCTCAAGAAAATGCCTGGTACGATGATGAATGTCGCAATGCCACAAGAGAGACGGATGCTGCATACAGGGCAAAACTGCAGCCAATGGCAACGCGAGCTGTTCGTGAACGGCACAGGGAGAATAGACGAGAGGCAACTCGTCTTTTTAGAAGAAAAAAGAAGGAGCTGAAGAAGAGGCAGGATGAGTGCACTGAGTTGCTCCGAAGTAGAGGGGAAGCCCGAAAATTCTACAAGAGAGTTAAAGCTAGAATGCGTGGAACAGGGTTGCCCTCCTGCAAGGACAGCGATGGTCAGCTAGTGACGGACCCGGATAACATTCTGAAGATATGGAGAGATTACTTTAGAAGTTTATTGGATACTGACACCACTCCAGAAGAACCCGGTCCAATCCATGACCATGGTATTAACTGTCCACCTCCGAACCAGAGCGAGATACGTATGGCCATCTCCCGTCTTAAAAACAACAAAGCTGCTGGAGCTGATGGTCTCCCTGCTGAATTGTTTAAGGCAGGCGGGGAGGAGCTGATTAGGAGCATGCATCAGCTCATGGAGAACATCTGGCAAGAGGAGAGCATGCCCGGGGATTAGAGTCTCAGTCTGTTATGTCCCATATACAAGAAAGGAGAAAGGAGACCGACTATCGAGTGATCAATCTGGTTTCTTGCCTATTGATAAGGGTGCCTTGTGGATATCTTTATGCAGGTATCTGGTTTCACTCAATACCAAGTCAGTCTTGTGTTTGTCGCGGTCATCCGCCAATTGGATAGAAGCACCATCGCTGTACAGAGTTTGCACATTCCAGGTACATATCCTTAAATCATGATCCTTATGATCTTCGACTCCAAATAACAATTTTTTTATTAAATGAGTTAGGCTTAATGGCACACCGCGCCCGATCCTAGTTTCTTGGGACTGCCAAAGCCACTAAGAGAGATTTTGTGAAGTACAAAGTTTCAAAGTTTTGGTTGAAAATTTTTCAACAGAAATTTTGAGGGAATATATTTTCGAATAAAATTCCGGTTGTATAGACCTAGCTTTTTTATCTTTATATATTGTGCTTGAAAGCTTTCGAGAGAAAAGTGCAATATAAATTGAATAAACCATTAACAATTGAGGCAGATATTCAGTGTCTTGTAACCCATTGTGTAAGATTTATGATGATATTATCAATTACATTTACCTTTAGTGGTTACCTTGGCTAGCTCATATAGTATGAATTGGCTAATGTGTTTCACACTTAATGTGACCGACAATTAACCCCTTTTGTTGAAGACGCAAAAGAAGCGTCCAATATACGTTAGCAGTGAAATGTTTATTACCACCATTTAGATTGCTAGTCTGACTATTTGAAAAATTTACTATAGCGTAAAATTTATGAAGTTTAAAAATTGCGACCGGCTAAGAATTTGCCATATTGCGATTAACTTAAGTATGAGCAGTATAGAAGAGGCGAAACCTGACACATTTTTAACTGTCATATCTGTTCCTGGAATAATTTTTACGTCACAAAAAATCGTTCTATTATATTGATCATAGGATGATACACTTTTCACCCTATCTACAACTGTAATTGTCTATGATTCATAAACTTTACTTCTATTGTCATACATGAAAAATTCCAAAGTCCACCCTAAATTATCAATTGCAAAGGAGGAGCCAAACTTCTTGATATTAATATCTATATAATTGTATTGCTTACCACATGCCAGTCACTGTTAGAGATAACTGCAAATCATCGTTGAATTATTTCCCATTATCACAATATATGGGACTTTCCACAGAGTTTTAATGACTGGAATATATAAATTCTAAATGCAAAGTTCTTTTGTTTAACATCATGAAGACTCCCAGCTTACCGTCAGCTAACTTAGAATGCTAAATTTGACAGAGATGTTTTGTGTTGATGGACTTAAAAAACATAATTTCCCTTTACAACCCAAAAATGAGGTATGGAATACCTTCTCGCGTTGTGGCTACTAACTGCACCTAATTGTTTTTAGACGATTGTAGATCTCAGCTGTTTGAGAAGTTTTTTACTAGATATGCCGATTGACTATACACTATAAAGCGAAGTTGCTGTCGACAACATCGAAGGGGCTGCCGACGAAAGAATTATGTAGATGACTGAGACAGGAATTGAACCATGGATCTCCCGCATCATGCTATGGTCGGCTCCAAATTCAAAGTACAACATTTTTCAACTTATTGATTTGAAACTCAATTCTGAGAACTGCACGCGAAAGTTGCCCCAAAAAGAAGAAATTCTGCATCATTCGATTTGTCATGTTACATGCCATAATAATTCTCTCGTTTGTTTTTATCGATCTGTGCAGAATATGAATATGTTTTTCATTGCTCGGCTCGCGAGCCAAGAGCCCAAATGAAGAGCCGGCTCGCGAGCCAAGAGCCACAAAATTTTAAATGAGCTCTCGGCTCGCGAGCTAGGAGCCACAAAATTTCAAATAAGCTCTTGGCTCGCGACCCAAGAACCCAAATAAAGAGCTGGCTCGCGGGCTAAGAGCTACAAAATTTCAAATGAGCCTGAGCAGGCTTAGCTCGTAGCTGGCTCGCGAGCTAAGAGCCAAGAGCCCAAAAAGAGCTGGCTCGCGAGCCAGGAGCCAAGAGCCCAAAAAGAGCTGGCTCGCGAGCCAAGAGCCAAGCCCAAAAAGAGCTGGCTCGCGAGCCAGGAGCCAAGAGCTCAAAAAAGAGCCAGCTCGCGAGCAAGCTCGAGAGCCCATTTGAAATTTTGTGGCGAAAAGTACATTAAAAGTACTTTTTGGTACAAAAGTGTACTCTGGTACAAAAAAAGTACTTTGTGTCAAAAAGTACGTTAAAAGTACTTTTGGTACAAAAAAGTACTTTGTGCTGAAAAGTACAAAAAAAGTACTTTGGGTCAAAAAGTACGTTAAAAGTACTTTTGGTACAAAAAAGTACTTTGTGCTGAAAAGTACATTAAAAGTACTTTTTGGTACAAGTGTACTCTGGTACAAAAAAAGTACTTTGTGTCAAAAAGTACGTTAAAAGTACTTTTGGTACAAAAAAGTACTTCGTGCTGAAAAGTACATCAACAGTACTTTTTGGTACAAAAGTGTACTCTGGTACAAAAAAAGTACTTTGTGTCAAAAAGTACGTTAAAAGTACTTTTGGTACAAAAAAGTACTTTGTGTTGAAAAGTACAAAAAAAGTACTTTGGGTCAAAAAGTACGTTAAAAGTACTTTTGGTACAAAAAAGTGCTTAAAAGTACATTAAAAGTACTTTTTGGTACAAGTATACTCTGGTACAAAAAAAGTACTTTGTGTCAAAAAGTACAAAAGTGTACTCTGGTACAAAAAAAGTACTTTGTGCCAAAAAGTACATTAAAAGTTCTTTTGGTACAAAAAAGTACTTTGGTGCAAAAAAAAGTACTTTGTGCAACAGAAAAATTTTTTTGGGCCAATGAAATTACTTTTTGGCATAAAAAAGTACTTTTGGTACATAACTTTGGTACTTTGCTCAAGAGCCAAGAGCTCGCTGGCTCTTTTTGGGCTCTTGGCTCCTGGCTCGCGAGCCAGCTCTTTTTGGGCTCTTGGCTCCAGGCTCGCGAGTCAGCTCTTTTTGGGCTCTTGGCTCTTAGCTCGCGAGCTGGCTCTTTTTGGGCTCTTGGCTCTTAGCTCGCGAGCCAGCTCTTTATTTGGGCTCTGGGCTCGCGAGCCGAGAGCTCGTTCGAAATTTTGTGGCTCCCGACTCGCGAGCTGAGAGCTCATTTGAAATTTTGTAGCTCTCGGCTCGCGAGCCAGCTCTTTTTTTGGGCCCTTGGCTCGCGAGCCGAGAGCTCGTTTAAAATTTGTGGCTCCTAGCTCGCGAGCTAAGAGCCAATTTTCAGGAAAAGAGCGGCTCGCGAGCGAGCCAATACGAACCCTGGTGAAATCAATCAGTGCCGTTTGCTGTGCCTTCTCCACTCATTATCACAACCTTAAGTGTTAAAAGCTTCACACAATCAATGCTCACACACACCGGGAGGTGGTAGAATTTTTTGACCAATCATGACAATCTTAGAACTTAATCTTCGCTTAGGGGATAGAAGCTTGCATACCAAATTTCGGCTCGATAGGTCTTAATCTACGACTGTGGTCGCAGGGACATACCCCAAAAAGGTAAAATTTGTATGAAAGGTGGGAGTAGGTTTCGTTAGATAATGACCATCTTAGAACATAATCACCGCTTGGTAGAGAAAAGCTTACATACCAAATTTCAGCTCGATAGCTCTTAATCTACGGGTGTAATCGCGTGGAAAGACAACAAATTCGATATAAGCCAAAAAAATGTACGAAAGCGCCCTCTGGCGGCGCTTTAAAATAAAAATAAATGTCAAAAATGGATTCCTCGACCCCAAAAACAGTAAGATACCACAACTTTCTGGAATACACAGCATTATTTTATGAAATTTTTAATGATTTTTTCTTGTTAGCCAGCGTTGTAAAAACACCAACTTCAAATGGGTGTAAAAAAAAATCTCGCACTAAACTCAAAAAATCCCTTAAGGCTTTCGTTATATATAAGGTCAACTTTCATTTCCTTTTGGTTTCATCCCATTCCAATTTTGGTTGTTGCACAGTGTTATCATAAGTATATTATTGTAGGAAAATATATTATTTTCCTTCTAGAATGGTGGTCAATACAAATGAAATTACCATACGAACGAACACACATAAGAAGACACTAGCAGTAACCATTGTGCATCGATGTCTTACACTTGCCGTATTACGACACAGTGTGTAATCAATATCATAGCTGAGTGTCCCCTATTAACATGCATTTTATTAGCCGTCATATGGCTATTGCCATTATTATATGACACAGATTGATATCAATTGTCTATCTTATCACAAAACTACCTATAGGCGCTTGGTTTGCCCTCAAACACTTATATGCGCCACTTAACACTTGTTTTTACTTACTTAGTTTCTATACAGTTGTCTAAATTATACTTCAGTCTTTATACATCTCTCATAACAAAAACATGTCTTCAGTCGAACGGTTAACAATTTATGGCATATTTGCCTTAACTTTCTTTACACTATGCCATTCAGTTCCTTTACCAGTGAAACTAGAACTAGATCCCGAAGAATCAGCTGGTCACACTGAAGGTGATATGATGTTGACTCTTAGTCAGCTACAGGCATTAACTGGCGTAGCCACAACAAAACTGGGTAGAAATGGTTTAATAGATGAAACCCGAAGATGGCCAAATCGTATAGTGTATTATAAAATCGTGGGAGACTTTGGTGAGTCGCTATGAAAAACAAGGATTAATTTATAACAACTAATTCTTGTTTTTTTTTCTTTTATTATGCCGTTTATAGACCTGGCTCATCGCAATGCCATTCTGGACGGCATTGCCACCTTGCAGTCACGCACTTGTCTACATTTCCAAGAGGCCGACAACTCTCAACTGCATTATGTCTCAATAACCTCTCAGGCCGGTGGCTGCTATACCGCAGTTGGCTATCAGGCCAAAGTTCAACAGATGAATCTACAAGTCTATCCTCTGGGAGAAGGTTGTTTCCGCCCTGGTTCCATTCTACACGAATTTATGCATGCTCTCGGTTTCTATCACCAGCAAAGTGATGCCCATCGTGATAATTACATTAAAGTTATGTACGAAAACATTATACCGGGTAAAGAATTCAATTTCGATAAATACAGCAGTACGGTAGTGACTGATTTCGATGTGGGCTATGACTATAACAGCGTGTTGCATTATCGCCCTGGTGCCTTTTCCATCAATGGCCAGGATACCATTGTACCTTTGGATGCTAAAGCTGAAATTGGCCAACGTAAGGCACTAAGTGACAAAGACATTGAAAAAATCAATGTTATGTACAAATGTCCAATACAAGTATGAGTGAATCATGGATTCGGTGACGTCATCGTATATCATCGTGTAGTATAGTAGCCTAATTTATTTTTTAGATGTGATATGAATGTGTAATCTTAAGTGTTGTAGTAGAAGTTATTATAAAAATTAAAACAACAAAATAAAAAAAAAAACAGTGATAATTGTCTTTAGTTGAACAAATAAACAAGCGTTGTGCTGCCTATTAATGGTGGTAGAAAACAATAGATTGGAATCTTGTTGAAATAGCACTGATAAGTGGATAGATGACACCAGAATATTGTGTTCCAACATTATAATCACTGTTTAGTTGAACATGTGTAGAGGCAGTGACTGAAACGGCTTAAACGGTGGAAATGATTTGAATTTAAACATTTGGATGGGCATACAGTATATTTAACGCCAAGGAGTTTGTAAAAGCTGAAATTAACATATATAGCTTACCATGGCCATAGTGAGAAGTGATAATAGTTATTCCTCAACAAATCTGAGTAACTCTCTTAAAATAAAATGTCATAAAGAATTCGAAAGGCCATACAGTTCTTTTTCCCAAAGCACATACAGGGTGACTAACACAGAACAACACATGATTTTGGGACTTAATTCTAAGAACTGCACTCGAAAGTAGCCCCAAAATGAATAAGTTCTGCATTATTCGTTTTGTCAAGTTACATGCCATAATAATTTAATACCGATTTGAAGTTAGTTAGTATCATATAGGGAAATTTGTCACGTCTTAGGCTCTTTAGTTATATTGTGGCGTATAATTATCATGAGTAATATTCCACGTAAATCATACGCACGGAGTGCAACAGTTTTATTCCAACTGCTACAAAATAAACCCAGTTCAAAATCATTTGATGAATGAAAAGGTGAAACTGTTGCTTATATAGGGAAACGTTATATGAACAGATTAAAGAAATTGTAACCTGGTCTTTCCAACGGAGTTTTCGTCGCCCTCTTCTACGCCGTCCATCGAGTTCATTGTCGAAGACTTTTCGAGCTGGAGCATTTTCGTCCATGCGTACAACATGACCTAGCCAACGCAACCGTTGCACCTTAATGCGTTTGACCACGTCAATGTCAGTGTACAGCTCGTATAGCTCATGATTCATACGACGCCGATACTCTACGTTAACGATGATGGGCCCATATATTTTACGGAGTATTTTTCTCTCGAATACCGCTAGAACCGATTCATCCGCTTGTGTCATAACCCAGGATTCTGAGCCATACATTAAGACAGGTAGAACCAGTATCTGGTATAGCTGGAGTTTTGTTCGTCGAGAGAGGGCTCTGTCATTGAATCGCTTGCTTAGTCCGTAGTAGCAATTATTTGCAAGCAGGATTCTTTTCCGGATTTCTAGGCTGACATTATTTGCTTTGTTGATGGCGGAGCCTAGGTAGACAAAATTATCTACCACCTCCAAATTATAGTTGTCAACGTTCACGCAGTTTCCCAAACGAGCAGATTTTTTGTTCGTTGAAACTAGTAACTTCGTTTTGTCCTCGTTCACAGATATTCCCATTTTCGCTGATTCCTTCTGAATAACTGAGAAGGCTGCAGTCACATCCCGCAGTTTTCGACCGATGATGTCTACGTCATCAGCGTACACGAGTAGCATGTGGCTTTTGTTGAATATAGTGCCACTCGTGTTTACTGCAGCTTTTCTCATTATCATCTCAATCACAATGTTGAAGAGATTTTGGGACTTAATTCTAAGAACTGCACTCGAAAGTAGCCCCAAAATGAATAAGTTCTGCATTATTCGTTTTGTCAAGTTACATGCCATAATAATTTAATACCGATTTGAAGTTAGTTAGTATCATATAGGGAAATTTGTCACGTCTTAGGCTCTTTAGTTATATTGTGGCGTATAATTATCATGAGTAATATTCCACGTAAATCATACGCACGGAGTGCAACAGTTTTATTCCAACTGCTACAAAATAAACCCAGTTCAAAATCATTTGATGAATGAAAAGGTGAAACTGTTGCTTATATAGGGAAACGTTATATGAACAGATTAAAGAAATTGTAACCTGGTCTTTCCAACGGAGTTTTCGTCGCCCTCTTCTACGCCGTCCATCGAGTTCATTGTCGAAGACTTTTCGAGCTGGAGCATTTTCGTCCATGCGTACAACATGACCTAGCCAACGCAACCGTTGCACCTTAATGCGTTTGACCACGTCAATGTCAGTGTACAGCTCGTATAGCTCATGATTCATACGACGCCGATACTCTACGTTAACGATGATGGGCCCATATATTTTACGGAGTATTTTTCTCTCGAATACCGCTAGAACCGATTCATCCGCTTGTGTCATAACCCAGGATTCTGAGCCATACATTAAGACAGGTAGAACCAGTATCTGGTATAGCTGGAGTTTTGTTCGTCGAGAGAGGGCTCTGTCATTGAATCGCTTGCTTAGTCCGTAGTAGCAATTATTTGCAAGCAGGATTCTTTTCCGGATTTCTAGGCTGACATTATTTGCTTTGTTGATGGCGGAGCCTAGGTAGACAAAATTATCTACCACCTCCAAATTATAGTTGTCAACGTTCACGCAGTTTCCCAAACGAGCAGATTTTTTGTTCGTTGAAACTAGTAACTTCGTTTTGTCCTCGTTCACAGATATTCCCATTTTCGCTGATTCCTTCTGAATAACTGAGAAGGCTGCAGTCACATCCCGCAGTTTTCGACCGATGATGTCTACGTCATCAGCGTACACGAGTAGCATGTGGCTTTTGTTGAATATAGTGCCACTCGTGTTTACTGCAGCTTTTCTCATTATCATCTCAATCACAATGTTGAAGAGATCGCACGATAGGCCGTCGCCTTGTTTTAGGCCTCGTCTGGTATAGAATTGCTCCGTAAGGTCCTTGCCAATCTTCACTAAAGACTTCGTGTCAGTCAGCGTCATTCCGCAAAGACGTATCAGATTCGCTGGAATACCAAACTCAGCCATGGCTTCAAGAAATTTCTGCCGTATCGGGCTGTCGAAGGCAGCTTTATAGTCGACAAAAAGATGGTACGTGTCGATCTGTTTCTCTTGGGTCTTTTCCAGGATTTGCCGAAGTGTGAAAAACTGGTCAGTTGTTGATTTTCCAGGTCTAAAGCCACACTGATAAGGCCCGCGATATTGCTCTTCTTACCTCGGCTTGACTTGGTGATGGGCAATCTAAGCCGTCGTCGACAATTGGCGTGATAACTTCACGTGCGCTGCCTTCTGGAACCAGCAGTTGCTGGGAGTGTTCTCTCATATGTGCAGCACACTCTGCAAATCCGTGACCAGATTTCCATCACTGTCCTTACAGGTGGGGAGGCCATTACCGTATCCATTTGCTCTTACTTTCTGGTAAAATTTTCGGGCCCCACCTCTATCCCTGTATCGCTCTATATCCTCGTTCTCCCATTCCTTCTTCTGACGTTTTTAATACTTACTAACTTCAAATCGATATTAAATTACTATAGCATGTAACTTGACAAAACGATTGCTGCAGAACTTCTCCTTTTTGCGGCTACTTTCACGTGCAGTTCTCAGAATTGAGTCCCAAATCAATGAGCTGAAAAATGTTGTACTGTGTAATGTCAGTGTTATTTTACACATCGTAAATATATCATAATGGTTTATTTTCCAAGTAGTTAAACTTCCAATCTATATGGATGTAATAAACGTCTCAATGCCATCAAATATTAGTCCCTCTTTTTGTATCTTCAATCAGTAAATTATTATCATAGACATTGAACTAGATAGCTGAAATGAATCTTTGTGAAACTTCTTCAACTCGACTTTGTCCTTAAAGTACTTCCATCCTTAGTCGCCGACAGATTAAGTGTGTTTGCATGTGCAATGGGAAATATGACATTGTGCGATTAACTTAAGTATGGGTAGTATAAAAAGAGTCGCCGCCATAAGACATATTTTCAACTGTCATATCTGTTCGTGGAATAAATTCTACGTCACAAAAAATCGTTTTATTCTATTGATCATTGGCTGACACACTCTTCACTATATCTACAACTTAAAAAAAACGAAATTTCCCTATACACCCCATGAATGAGACGTATGGTATAGCTTCTCGCGTTGTTGTGAATCAACACGCTTTCTATTTTTAGATTCACAACTAACGGCATCTACTTGTTTATCGACGAATGCAAACGTCACTGTTTGAGAAGCTCTTACTAGACACGCCGATTGACTCGACACTAATTATTTATTTTTTTCTTTTTTTAAGATGACTGGAGCCAGGATTTGAGCCTGTGATCTCCCGCATGGTTGTCGCGTGTTCTAACCACTATGTCACGTCCGATCCCCATATCTACAACTATTAAATTGTAATTGTCTGTGATTCATGAACTGTACTTTTTTTTATCATACATGAAAAAATCCAAATTCCACCATAAATATTTTGTAATTATCAATTGCAGAGGAGGAGCCAACGAGTTGATATTAATATCGATACAATTGTAATGCTTACCACATGCCTGTCACAGTTAGAGATAACTGCAAAATATCGTTTAATAATTTCACATTTTACTAATATGAGTTTTCTGAACGGATGTCCCAAAGCAGCTCACAACGTCCGGTAGGTCACGCGTTCTCCTGGCCATACCAATGAACCTCCGTTCAGTTGTAGCAATGCGTCTTACGAAATAGGTAACAGAAGTTACTGCAGCTCAACACAACAACTCTTCTGGTAGCTTTGGCAGCCAAAAGAAAATTAGATCTCACGTGGTTGCTGTCATGGAAAGAAAAGAAAATACAAAAACCCCCCTATAAACGTTGACGGCCCCGCAAAAGTCACAAGGACCATAATTAAAGATATGCACTTGAAATTTCCGATCTGTCTACAGAGATGATGCCAATTTGCGGATATCCTCCACAAATACAAGGCTAACATCACCGCTATACAGAAAATGCGATGGATAAGACACTGATGCCGAAAGAATTGTGACATCTTTTCTAGCTGTTCGTTATCTAGTCTCTCGGTTTAACCTTGTAAGTGACCGAAAACATGCCCCAATGGAAGACACAGACGAGAACATTAAAGATGTTTTCTATGAACTTAAAACAAAAAAAGCTTAAATTTCATTTACATCGCATGAATGGGGCATGTGATGCTTCTCGCGTTCTTGTGGATTAACACGCTTTCTAGATTTACATTCACAACTAACGGCACCTACTGATTTATCGACGAATGCGAACGTCACTATTTGAGAAGCTTTTACTACACATGCCGATTGACTCGACCCTTATACTACGAAGTTGCTGTCGACAACATCGAGGAGACCGGCAATGAATGAAAAATGTAGATGACTGGATACAGAAGTCAAACCTGGGATCTCCCGCATGGTATTCGCGTGTTCTAACCACTATGCCGCGGCCTTTAGGTAATATGTGAACGCTGCCCTGCTTATGACATTAATGATTTTCTGAGTGACTTTATTGCCAAACCAGGAAGGGAAGATGCTCTTGTTTCACCTATCAGAAAATTTAAGTCTATACAATAACACCTTCGAGAATGGATTCAGACTGGTTAGCTAAGCGTCGGCAAGAAACATGGTAGTATGAGTGAAACCCGATTCCCGCATAAAGATACCCACAGGGCAACCTCGATATCCCCACATTAAAAAATAAGAAACCTCATTAGTCACGTGGTAATAGATGGAAGGCATGCGTTATGGACGTGCTTGAGATGCGTGGTGCAATTATTGACTCGGATCACCATCTAGTCGCAACCAAGGAACGCACGATATTAAGGAGTGGTAAAAATGCTCGTAACCGAACGCAAAGAAATCTATAAATCACAAAATGCATATTACCGAGATAGCCAATGCCCACTCCAACCAACTCTCTCAGTTACTTCAAATAAACTCAGCTAATTCAAATATTCCCGGCAGCCTATTGCGAATTCTGTCACCACCACAACCACGCGCAGACACGCCTTGACACGATGACGGCAATGGCAACGCGTTCGGTGAGGGAACGATATACTGCGAAGAGGAGGGAGATGAATCGACTTTCCAAGTGGAAGAAGTGACTATGGAAGAAATGATAGAGAGCCATGATATCGAAAAGTTTAGGGATAGACTTCAAGCCCGAAAGTTCTACCGAAAGGTAAAAAACAAATGATTTAGAACAGCGATGTAATCTGGTCACAGACACGGAGAGTGTGCTGCAAATTTGGAGGGAACACCCTTCGCACTCTGCTCGTTCTCGAAGGAAGCGTAAGTGACGAAATCACGCCAATCATCGACGACGGAGTAGATTGGACCCCACCGAGCTCAAGAAGAACAGCACTGCAATTGCACGACTTAAAAATAATGAGGTTGCGGTAGCCGTAGAGTGCCAGTAGACCTTTTTTGAGGCTGGTGCCGATGAGCTGACAACGTGCATGCACCAGCTCATACACACGATTTGACTCAAGGAATGCATACGCGACGATTTGAGACGGAGTGTCATTTGTCCTGTGCTTAAGAAAGACGATCCAAGTATTTGCGTTAATCAACGAGGGATCAGTCTTTTATTCATCGCATACAAGGTCTTGTCTAGTGTGCTATGTGAAAAACTCACGCCCTTTTAAAGAATCTAATTAGACTAAATCAGTGATGCTTTGGACCTGGTAAATCCACGACCGACCAGATATTCACACTACGACAGATCCTGGAGAAGACCCAGAAAATCCACATTGACACCTACCATATGCTTATCTATTACAGTCCGATACGAAAGAATCTATCAGATGCTATGGCTAAGTTTGGTATTTCCGTCGAAGCTAATACGAATTTGCGGGATGACACTGAATGACACGATGTCTTCAGTGAAAATAGGCAAAAACCTGACAGAGCCATTTTCTAGCAATCGAGGCTTTAGATAAAGCGTTAGTCTGTCATGCAATCTATTTAACCGCCTAATGGAGATGGTCGTGCGGAAAGCAGCAGTAAACACGGCCGGTACCATCTTCAACAAAAGTTACATGCTGCTGGCATATGCCAACGATATAGATTTCATTGGCCGTCGACTGCGGTACGTTACTGCGTCGTTTTCAAGCATTGAAAAGCAGTTGGCAGAAGTAAAAAAAAATAAAACTGAATTTCCCTTTACACCCCTTAAAAGAGGTATGGGATAGCTTCTCGCGTTGTTGTGAATCAACAAGCTTTCCATTTTAAGATTCACAACTTACGTCACTTACTTGTTTATCGACGAATGCGAACGTCACTGTTTGAGAAGCTATTACTAGATATGCCGATTTCTCGACACTTATACTGCCAAGTTGCTGTCGACAACTTCAATGGGGGCGGCAATGAATGAAAAATTTAGATGATTGGAGCCAGAATTCCAACTACAGATCTCCCGCTTGTTCTAACCACTATGCTATGGGACCGGCCGTCAAAAAGGTCCAAGATCCGAGCAAAAGCTGAAATGTCCAAGGAATTTTTGCACTTTTTTATACAACTATGTCAACCTATGAAATTAAGAGAAAAAAATTTAAAGGACATAAGGACTAAGGTCCTTGAAATAGCTAAAAGTCATACATTTGGAGCTGACTTGCGAACTTCGTTGGTCAAGTCGAATAGACGCTAACAGTCCAGCACAAAAATTGTTCAATACAGAATTTAAATATATTGTTGTTATTGTAAAATAACCGCGTAATTATTGTGTCTACATAATCAACCACTTCAAAGTGTAAACAATTATTTTATAATTGGGATTTTCCCGCTTATTATCTATAACAGTTGACAAAATGATTAATACCCTACAGACTGTGCATAGTAAGACAATGACATTTACTTCCCCCTGCTTATCTATTTACCTTACACGGTTTTTTTCTTGTATAATCTAAGTTTAAATTTACAATAACATATTACATGTAAACTATATACACATACATACACACATTACTCTAGATAACTCGCCAAATGACTATTTATTATTATGAGTTGTCTAATCTAATGTCATGACAAAACAAATAATTTATATATGGTGCAAAACATTGAATGGCGATAGGGGAGCGGAGGGAAGTTAAACAGCTCTTGTAACTACTGCCATAAGAATCAAAGACAATACAAATTAATGTTTATAAATAGATAAATCCCCTAAGTTACAAACATAGATATATATATGAATATATACATAGATGAATCTACTTTTGTAGATAACCATAAAATCATTTGTTTACACCTGCCCCGTTACAGCTCGATGTACATACATTTGTAATATGTTGTCGTTAAACAAATCTAACATTTAGTGCTTATTGTGTTTAGATAAGGTTTACACTCGACACTCCACACACACACACACACACACACTGACACACATCATGTCATTGAATTTCATTATTAATTACATGCATTTGATTTGACGGTTATCTGTTTTTCGGTTTTTGGAGGAAATCATTAATAATATTTACAAACACTCTCGTACTAATGTTGTTGGTATCGGTTAGACATTAGTCTGAACTGCATAGGTATAGAACAAATTTGTTAATGAAGGGAAATATCTGGGGTATTGAAGTGTTACAGAGGATATAGAAAGTTTGCAAAGGTTAATAAATAATCTTGCCTTTGGTAATTCTAACAACTGCCTTTGCAGAAGCTTAACAGCTGTAAAATACGAATTGCAACCTATTTTTTTGGGTTGACTGTATAGAAATACAATCATAATAGTAATGAGGTAAACTTTATAGCATAACACAGGGCGGTTGGTGAAATAAATAAGTCGTTGTATTGATTTGTGTTGTTATTTGTTAGAGATAACACTAACGTATGAACTGTACGAAAGTACAGCGCTATGCGTGTACAAGTGACAACTAAATGGTAATCATGATTTATGAGCATATGCAAAGTTCTATAAACGACACAAAGTATTGTAAGAAACTTGACTTTAAGATATTTTTGGCTAAAAATTTGCTAATATCCTATCCTATCCTATCCTATCCTATCCTATCATCCTATCCTATCCTATCCTCTATCCTATCCTATCCTATCTATCTATCCTATCCTATCCTATCCTATCTCCTATCCTATCCTATCCTATCCTATCCTATCCTATCCTATCCTATCCTCCTATCCTATCCTATCCTATCCTATCCTATCCTATCCTATCCTATCCTATCCTATCCTATCCTATCCTATCCTATCTCCTATCCTATCCTAGTCCTATCCTATCCTATCCTATCTATCCTATCCTATCCTATCCTATCCTATCCTATCCTATCTTCCTATCCTATCCTATCCTATCCTATCCTATCCTATCCTATCCTTCTTCCTATCCTACCTATCCTATCCTATCCTTCCTATCCTATCCTATCCTATCCTATCCTATCCTATCAGTCCTATCCTATCCTATCCTATCCTATCCTATCCTATCCTATCCTATCCTATCCTATCCTATCCTATCCTATCTTCCTATCCTATCCTATCCTATCCTATCCTACCTATCCTATCCTATCCTATCTATCCTATCCTATCCTATCCTATCCTATCCTATCCTATCCTATCCTATCCTATCCTATCCTATCCTATCCTATCCTATCCTATCCTATCCTATCCTATCCTATCCTATCCTATCCTATCCTATCCTATCCTATCCTATCCTATCCTATCCTATCCTATCCTATCCTATCCTATCCTATCCTTCCTATCCTAGTCCTATCCTATCCTATCTATCCTATCCTATCCTATCCTATCCTATCCTATCCTATCCTATCCTATCCTATCCTATCCTATCCTATCCTATCCTACCTATCCTATCCTATCCTATCCTATCCTATCCTATCCTTCCTATCCTATCCTATCCTATCCTATCTATCCTATCCTATCCTATCCTATCCTATCCTATCCTATCCTATCCTATCCTATCCTATCCTATCCTATCCTATCCTATCCTATCCTATCCTATCCTATCCTATCCTATCCTATCCTATCCTATCCTATCCTATCCTATCCTATCCTATCCTATCCTATCCTATCCTATCCTATCCTATCCTATCCTATCCTATCCTATCCTATCCTATCCTATCCTATCCTATCCTATCCTATCCTATCCTATCCTATCCTATCCTATCCTACCTATCCTATCCTATCCTATCCTATCCTATCCTATCCTATCCTATCCTATCCTATCCTATCCTACCTATCCTATCCTATCCTATCCTATCCTATCCTATCCTATCCTATCCTATCCTATCTATCCTATCCTATCCTATCCTATCCTATCCTATCCTATCCTATCCTATCCTATCCTATCCTATCCTATCCTATCCTATCCTATCCTATCCTATCCTATCCTATCCTATCCTATCCTATCCTATCCTATCCTATCCTATCCTATCCTATCCTATCCTATCCTATCCTATCCTATCCTATCCTATCCTATCTATCTATCCTATCCTATCCTATCCTATCCTATCCTATCCTATCCTATCCTATCCTATCCTATCCTATCCTATCCTATCCTATCCTATCCTATCCTATCCTATCCTATCCTATCCTATCCTAGTCCTATCCTATCCTATCCTATCCTATCCTATCCTATCCTATCCTATCCTATCCTATCCTATCCTATCCTATCCTATCCTATCCTATCCTATCCTATCCTATCCTATCCTATCCTATCCTATCCTATCCTATCCTATCCTATCCTATCCTATCCTATCCTATCCTATCCTATCCTATCCTATCCTATCCTATCCTATCATCCTATCCTATCCTATCCTATCCTATCCTATCCTATCCTATCTATCCTATCCTATCCTATCCTATCCTATCCTATCCTATCCTATCCTATCCTATCCTATCCTATCCTATCCTATCCTATCCTATCCTATCCTATCCTATCCTATCCTATCCTATCCTATCTATCCTATCCTATCCTATCCTATCCTATCCTATCCTATCCTATCCTATCCTATCCTATCCTATCCTATCCTATCCTATCCTATCCTATCCTATCCTATCCTATCCTAGTCCTATCCTATCCTATCCTATCCTAGTCCTATCCTATCCTATCCTATCCTATCCTATCCTATCCTATCCTATCCTATCCTATCCTATCCTATCCTATCCTATTCCTATCCTATCCTATTCCTATCCTATCCTATCCTATCCTATCCTATGCCTATCCTATCCTATCCTATCCTATCCTATCCTATCCTACCTATCCTATCCTATCCTATCCTATCCTATCCTATCCTATCCTATCCTATCCTATCCTATCCTATCCCTATCCTATCCTATCCTATCCTATCCTATCCTATCCTATCCTATCCTATCCTATCCTATCCTATCCTATCCTATCCTATCCTATCCTATCCTATCCTATCCTATCCTATCCTATCCTATCCTATCCTATCCTATCCTATCCTATCCTATCCTATCCTATCCTATCCTATCCTATCCTATCCTATCCTGTCGGTTTTAAAGAAGTAAAATTTATTGTATCAAAAAAAAGTACAGTTTATTGTACTTAAAAGTACACTTATTGTACTTAAAAATACACTTATTGTACTGAAAAGTACATTTAGTTTACTAAAAAGTACTTCTAGTGTACTAAAAAGTACATTTATTGTACAAAAAAGTAATATTCGATACCGAGAGTACAATATATTTTATTAAAAAGTACATTAATTGTTCCAAAACGTAAAATTTATTGTATTGTACATTTATCGTACTAAAAAGTAATGCATTTATTGCAGCAAAAAGTGATTTTATTGTACAAAAGAGTACAATCTATTTTACCAAGAAAAGTACAGTTTATTGAACTGAGAAGTACATTTATTGTACTTAAAAGTAAATTTTTTGTAGCAAAAAGTTCAACTTATTGTACAAAAAAAAAGAAAATTTTATTGTATCAAAAAAGTACATTTTATTGAACTAAAAAGTACATTTATTGTACTAAAAAGTACAGTTTATTGTACCAAAAAGTAAATTTATTGTACTAAAAAGAACAAAAAAAGTAATATTCGATACCAAAAGTACAATACGTTTTATTAAACTGCACATTAATTTACCAAAAAGTACATTTTATTGTACCAAAAAATACATTAATTGTACTAAAAACTACATTTTTTGAAGCAAAATGGTCAACTTATTGTACCAAAAAGTACAATTTATTGTATCAAAAAAGTACATTTCATTGTACTCAAAAGTATATTTATTGTATCCAAAAATTCGGTTTATTGAAGTTCTTTTTATTGAACTAGGAAGTACATTTATTGTACTTAAAAGTACAGTTTATTGTACCAAAAAGTACATTTATTGTACTAAAAAGAACAAAAAAGTATTATTCGATACCAAAAGTACAATATGTTTTATTAAAAAGAACATTAATTGTACCAAAAAGTACAGTTTATTGTACCAAAAAGTAGATATATTGTACTAAAAAGTACATTTGTTGAAGCATAAAGGTCAACTTATTGTACCAAAAAGAACAGTTTATTGTATCAAAAAAATGAATTTTATTGTGCTAAAAAATACATTTATTGTATCCAAAAGTTCAATTTATTATGATTTGATTTATTGCAACAAAGGAAACATTTATGGTATCAAAGAGTACTTTATTGGTACCAAAAAACAGAACTTATTGCTTTAAAAAGTACTTTTATTGAAAACAAAAAGAATAATTAATTGTACCACGGAGTACCTTTATTTTACCAAAAAGTTCTTTAAATGTACTAAGAACTACTTTTATTAAACCTAGAGTTCTTTAATTGTGACAAAACTTATTTGTATTGTCTCAAAAGTACTTTTATTTCTTTATCAAAAAGTGCTGTTGTTGCAGCCAAGAGCAAGAACTAGAAGTTTTTGTCTTAAATTCAAAATATTTTTTTTATATTTTATTTGCAGACACTTTTGACAACATGTTTTTCTACTATTTACAATGCGTCAGTTTGTTTTATCAAAAATTTTGACTATAATTCGTCAGGAAAAAGAATGTCGGAATATTTTGACAAAACAATCTCATGTGCACTATAAAAAACTTAATTTCCCTTTGCACCCCATGAATGAGTTATGGGATAGCTTCTCGCGTTGTTGTGAATTAACACGCTTTCTATTTTTAGATTCACAACTAACGGCACCTACTTGTTTATCGACGAATGCGAACGTCACTGTTTGAGAAGCTCTTACTAGACACGACGATTGAATCGACGCTTAATACTGCGAAATTGCTGTCAACAACATTCGAGGGGAGTCGACAATGAAAGAAAGTTTTTATTAATTTTTTTTCTTTTTTTTTAAGATGACTGGAGCCTGCGATCTCCCGCATGGTAGTCGCGTGTTCTAACCACTATGTCACGGCCGGTCCCAACTATGCTGATACATTTTAAAGGGAAATACTGACATTGGTGTAATCGGTGTAAATGATCCTTTACCGAAATGGCAAAGCAAACATGAGTACACCAACAAAATATTAATTTTCGGTTAGCGAGAATATAAAAGTATATTTCCGATCGGAGGGCAGTTGGAAAAGTGGGAAAAATGTTTTAAGGACTTTAAAAGGCAATATTTGTATACAGATAGTACTTGGTACTATAGCTATGAATTTGCACATGGAAGTTATAATATCAGTTAGGTACACGTTGTTAGTTTGATCAGGTTAAGGAGCAACTTGGGGTAACGAATTGTTCGCGGAGCGTACAAGATCGACGCTTATTCGTAACTCTTTAAGTAGGCGAGCCTAACATATTATAAGTATTCGTCAAATAAGCAATAGGGAGGCATTGCCGGGTCCACAAGTTCTTTATATAGTTTTTTGTTGGCAATATCGTCCCATCCCCCTTACAATAATTTCTTATCTCTCTCTAAGCGTGTGAAAAACCATACGATCAAGATTTCAATATGTTAACAAAAGTTATTTGGACTTACAGTAATTTCCCACTAAACAAAAGATAATCGACTCCACTCGACTACTATTCAAATGAATTCGGCTATTAAAAAGTTAAACACTCCAGACCAAAACCCATAAAATGTAAGACAGAGATGGCAAAGCGCAATGCTCATGCTCGTCAGCAGATTAGTGCGATTAGATAGCATAAATTAATTAATAATTTCACAAAATATTAGTAGCAAAGTAGGTATGCACTCTTTTTTTTATTGTTTAGTACTAACATTGATGTCAATCCCAAATACCCACAATTATAAATATGTATTACCTTGCAGAGCTATGGAATTGTGCGATTACAAGCAGTGGACAATAAATAATAGCTATCAGTTGAGATGTGATAAGAATGCCAAAAAGAGCTGTGCGCTAAGACCAAGACGGTTAGAAAATTTAGCACCTGCTTTTAGTCGAATTTTAAAGAGATTTACTAACGGACATGAAGTTCTGCGGAGCGATTTTAATTGTGGGCTCGCTCATGGCTGTAGCTGTGGCTATGCCAACATCCTTGCGAATGGAGCAGGATCCTGAGCTGACTGCCGGTTATGTAGAGGGTGATATGGTGCTGGAGACAACAGCACGTAATGGTTTACGTAACCCAGTGACTAGATGGCCCGATGGCATTGTGTACTATCAATTCCATACAGAATTCGGTAAGTTAGTGAAATGTTAGTTACTAGCATAGTTTATGATAATCTTTGCTCTCAGATGAACCTCACCGTAATCACATTTTGCGCGGCATGCAAATCCTGGAAAGTGTATCCTGCATTCGTTTCAAGGAGGCCACCGATACTACTCAGACTTTTGTGAACATCACTGGCATGCCTGGCGGTTGTTATTCTAGCGTGGGCTATTTGAACCGTGGTGCCCAATCCTACAATTTGCAAATCTATAACTTGGACGAGGGCTGCTTCCGTTTGGGCACCGTCGTCCATGAGTTCTTGCACACTTTGGGTTTTTACCACATGCAAAGTGCTGCCGATCGTGATGATTATGTTCGTATCGCTGAAGAGAATATCCAAAGTGGCACCCTACACAATTTCAACAAGTACAACAGCACCGTAGTGGATGATTTCGATCAGGAATATGACTACGGCAGTGTTTTGCACTACTCTGCCTATGCGTTCTCAGCTAACGGAGAGATGACCATTGTACCTTTGAAAGAGGAAGAAGCCTCAGGCATTATGGGCCAGAGACGTGGCATGAGCAAGAGTGACATTAATAAGCTGAACTTGATGTATCGTTGCCCTGTGAAGGTTTAAAAAGGATGTGTGCAGAATATAATAAAAAAAAGTGCTAAGATTTAAGAGTTTTGCAATTTAATTTAAAACTACTGGACCCGTTATTACATACTTAGCGAATACTTGCAATATATTTGGCTTGCTTATTTAAAGGGCTAAGCTAAAGTGCCGATCTTGTACCTAAACAATTCGTTACCCCAAGTTACTCCTTTTACCTGATCAAACTAACAACGTCTCACTTAGCGAAATTAAACCAGTAATGGTGATACCCTTCACCGTTTGTAAAAATTGTGATAAAACTGGTTATTTGCACTTTAACTTAACTTTACTAAACTTTGATCCGAAAAAAAGGTATGAAATTATGGTGTTATTTTTGTTCGATAGTGTTCATCTTAGAACTTAACATCCGCTCAGAGTATAGAAGCTTGTATACCAAATTTCTGCTCAATATCTCTTAACATAAGGCTATAATCGCTATGAGAGACAGAGGGACACCCTAAAAAGGGGAACTGTGTATGGGATATGGAAGCAGTATTTGTCCGATATTGTTCATCTTAGAAATTTTTCTCTGCTTAGAGGATGGAAGCATCCATACCAAATTTAGGATCTATAATTTTTAAACTACGGCTGTTATTGTGGGGATAGATAGCGGGACACCCCAAAAAGCGGAGATTGTATGGAAAATGGGTGTAGTTGTAGTCTAATCTTGCACTTTTTAGAATTCAATCTTCACTTAGAGGATACCTCGATACCTCTTAAACTCTGTCTGTAATTGCAGGGAGAGACGCTTAAAAAGGCAATATGTATGGGAGGTGAGACTAGGTTTCGAAGGATCTTGTTCATCTTAACACCCAATCTCCACTTAGATGACAGAAGCTTTGCATACAAAGTTTCAGCTCGATTGCTTTTAAACTGCGACTGTAATCGCAGGGACAGACACCCGGGACAAAGGACGCAATTTGTATTAGATTTGGGAGTAGTTTTTGAACGATCTTTTTCTTTCTAAAAATCAGCCTCTAGAAGGAGGACAGAAGCTTGCAAACCAAATTTTAGCTCGATAGCTAATTAATTACAGCTGTGATCGCGGATCACGGGACCAGCCGTGGCATAGTGGTAAGAACACGCGACTACCATGCGGGAGATCGCAGGTTCAAACCTGGCTCCAGTCATCTTAAAAGAAAAAAAATAAATAAAATTTTCTTTCATTGTCGGCTCCTCTCCCCTGACAGCAACTTCGCAGTATTAAGCGTCGATTCAATCGCCAAGTCTAGTGAGAGCTTCTCAAAACAGTGACGTTCGCATTCGTCGATAGTTGTGAATCTAAAAATAGAAAGCGTGTTAATTCACAACAACGCGAGAAGCTATCCCATACCTCATTCATGGGGTGCAAAGGGAAATTAAGTTTTTTTTTAAGTGCTCGCGGATACAGGCTCCAAAAGGGGAAAGTTTGTATAAGGGTTGAGAGTAGTGTTTTACCGTTCGGGCTCATCTTAGAGAATATCAGGTCGATATATTTTAAACAGTGGCTGTAGTTGCAGGGACAGACCCCCAAAAAGGAGCAATTTGTATGGTAGGTGCGATTAGTTTTTGACCGATCGGACTCATCTTAGAACATAACCTCCGCTTAGAGCATTAAAGCCTTTGTTCCAAATTCTATCTTAATATCTATTGTAATCGAGGGAACAGACTCCAAAAAGTGCGAGTTTATATGAGGGGGGTGGGAGTGGTTTTTCCCCGGTCAGTCTTATCTTGGAACATAACCTAAGCTTTGAGGATATAAGCTTGTATTCTAAATTTCAACTCGATATCTCAGATGGACGGGCAGACAGACGGACACCTTTAAATCGACTCAGAATTCGACGCTGAGGGGTATAAAAATCCGTCAGCAAATTCATACCGTTGGCGCCAAGTGATATCTGCATACATATAATACTTTATAGAGTCTTACTTTATATAATCCTAAAATAAAATCAATTAGCAATAATAGAAGAGATCTTAAACCGAACAATGAAACCAAACTCATTATTTACATACACACATAGATCAACAATACAAAACAAGAGCAAATCATACACGGGAGGTACACTGAGTTGGTATTTATTGCCAAAAACAAATCTAAGCTATTTTCTGCGATGGACAAAGCATAGACAATACCTTGTGTGGATTATGTTGATGAACGGTCTTCGTTGATACCATTATCGCACCGGTGCGTTTGGGCTTCTCGTCGGTTTCTTGAAGCTTTCAACACATAAGGTTGTGATAATGTGTGAAGAAGGCTCAGCAAAGGGTGCTGATGAGATAGTTTGGTAAGTATCGAAATAGTCATCCGTCCGGCCAGCTGTCAACATAACCGAACAATGAAACCAAACTCATTATCCTAAAAACATTTTTTCTCACGTTCCTTTTGCCTACCGATCGGAAATAAAAACAATTGTGTACAATAAAAGAGCTTTTTAGAACATTCACAGTACTTTATGGAACAATAATAGTAAAATTGTACCTTTCGGTACCAATGATATCACAAGTGTACTTCTTGGTACAATAAATATACTTTTTATACAACAATTGTACTATTTGGTACAACAAATTTTACTTTTTGGTACTAAAAATATACTTGTTTCTACTTTTTGGTACAATAAAGGTACTCTGTGTTACAATTAATTGTTCTTTTTGTGTACAATAAAAGTACTTCTTAATACAATAAATAGTACTTTTTAGTACAATACATTGTACTTTTTGGTTCTATAAATATACTTCTTGGTACAATAAATGTACTTTTTGTACAACAATTGTACTATTTGGTGCAATAAATTTTACTTTTTTGTACTAAAAATATACACACACCACCTTCTCTCGGAATACTAAGAAACAGCTATACCAGGTGCTTATCTTACCTGTTCTGTTGTATGGTGCTGAATCATGGGTGCTTACTACAACGGACATACAAAACCTGGGAGTATTCGAGAGAAAAGTACTCCGAAAAATATATGGACCTATCTGTGTCGAAGGCCAGTTTCGCCATCGGATGAACCATGAGCTGTATGAGCTTTACCACGACATCGACGTTGAGTCAGAATCCAACGACTTCGATGGCTGGGACATGTTGCCAGGATGGATGTAAATTCTCCAGCGAGAAAGGTGTTTGAAGGCGAACCTGAAGGACGGCGCAGAACAGGGAGACCCAAACTCCGTTGGAAGGACCAAGTGGTAGGCGACGTGCCACTATCTGGTAGGACTAACTGGAGAACACACGCAGAAGACCGAAGCGTGTGGAATTCTTTATTACTTCAGGCCTCAAATTTATGAACTACGTTTCGTAAATTGTAATTGGCCACTTAAGTAAGTAAGTACTAAAAATATACTTTTTGGTACAATAAAGGTACTTTGTGTTACAATTAATTGTTCTTTTTGTGTACAATAAAAGTACTTCTTAATACAATAAATAGTACTTTTTAGTACAATAAATTGTACTTTTTGTTACCAATGGACCAATAAATGTACTTTTTTGTACAATAATAGTACTTTTTTTAAATTTTAATTTTTGGTACCAAAAATTTATTTTTTTGTACAATAAATGTACTTTTTGGTACAACAAATTGTACTTTTTGCTACAACAAATTGTACTTTTGATAAATTAAATCGTAGTTTTTGGTATCGAGTACAACACCGTGCAACAGTGGTTTTCACACTAGGCGAAGACCATATATACGTGAAACTATAGACCTTATGTAGTAAAACTGCTTTCTTAGTTTATTGGCTGAACGTCAGGATTTTTATTGAAAGGACTTCAAAGTCTCAAAGGATACACCACTTTCAAAAAATTAAATAAAATATTTTCACGAACAATATGATAACGATATGGGTATCAGACAATTTTAACAGATTTAATGGATTAGGATCAAAAATTTCAAAAAGGATTCATTTTCTAGACATCCAAATTGACTTTTTTTCCGACAATATGGGAAATTTTAGTGGTGTACCAAATTTTATATAGCAGGGGCTAAAATACAGTTTTTCCACGCCCACTCCCCCACAGATCAAAAATTAAAACTTCGTCGTCATATTTATATTCGTGTTGTCGAGTACTATCTGTGTGTCAAATACTATCTCTCTAGGTCTTTAATACAGTTTTGCCACGCCCATTCCGCCCACTGATCTGAAATTTCAATTCCATCTGCATATTCATATTCGTACTGTCGCCGTACTATTTGTGTAACAAATTGTATCTCTTTGGGGCTAAAATACAGTTTTGCCACTCCCACACCGCCCACTGATCGAAAATACAATGTTCGTCTGCAAAATTACACTGGAAGTGTCGAGTACTATCTGGCCCCTGATCTAAAATTAAAATATCGTTTGCATATTCATATGCGTGTTGCCGTGTGCTATCTGTGTACCAAATTTAAAATCTTTAGGGCTAAAATAGAGTTTTGCCACGCCCACTTCACTTACTGATCAAAATTAAAATTTGGTTCGCATATTTATATTTGCATTGTCGACTACTAAATGTGTATCAAATTTTATATGTCTCTAGAAATAACATAAAGTTTTGCCACGCCCACTTCGCCCACTGATTTAAAATTTAAATATCGTTTGCATATTCATATGCGTGTTGCCGTGTGCTATCTGTGTACCAAATTTAAAATCTTTAGGGCTAAAATAGAGTTTTGCCACGCCCACTTCGCTTACTGATCAAAATGAAAATTTGGTTCGCATTTTTATGTGTATCAAATGTTATATCTCTAGAAATAACATAAAGTTTTGCCACGCCCACTGATTTAAAATTTAAATTTCGTCGTCTACATATTCAAATTCGTGTTGGTGAGTACTACTTGGGTATCAATTTTATCTTTTTGCTGTAAAAAAAACATTAAGCCACGCCCACTCCACCCACTGATCCAAATTAAAATTTCGTTTGCAAATTCATATCACTGTTGACGAGTAATATCAGGATATCAAATTTTATGTCTCTGGCTCTACAAAAAAACTATTGTCAAGCCCACTTCGCCATTTACTCAAAAATATAACAAAAATATTTTGGGACCGGCCGTGGCATAGTGGTTAGAACACGCGACTACCATGCGGGAGATCGCAGGTTCAAACCTGGCTCCAGTCATCTTAAAAGAAAAAAAATAAATAAAATTTTCTTTCATTGTCGGCTCCCCTCGAATGTTGTTTGACAGCAACTTCGCAGTATTAAGCGTCGATTCAATCGTCGTGTCTAGTAAGAGCTTCTCACAACAGTGACGTTCGCATTCGTCGATAAATAAGTAGGTGCCGTTAGTTGTGAATCAAAAAATAGAAAGCGTGTTAATTCACAACAACGCGAGAAGCTATCCCATACCTCATTCATGGGGTGCAAAGGGAAATTAAGTTAAGTAAGTTTATAACAAAAATATTTCTCTAGCTCTACAAAAAAAACTATTGCCAAGCCCACTTCGCCATAGACTTAAAAATATAACAAAAATATTTCGCCTGTGGTAATTTCTATACGGTTCACCCGGTTAAACATGATTGAGCAGCAAACAAACAAATATTCTTATATAAAATTTAAATTGAGATGAATGGCACGGGTGCATATCTAAAAATCTCTTCTGCATCTCATTTGTGGCATATAAAGGTAAAATAACATCATGACGTCAATACAGACTGTAATAGAAATTTTACATCTAACAGTTGGCATATGTCCTGTCTTATGTGCTGAGGAAATTCACAAATAATTTCAACTCATACCCGAGAGACTCATGCAAAGTATTTTCTTGTACACTGGCGCTAACAACAATGTAGACCCGCTTTTTGTCTCTTAACAAATTGAAAGTGCTGTTCATCGCAAGCGGTTGGTTCCCTTTCACTATTTACAAGGGATTTTTACCTTACACACAGTCATAAACGTTAATTATTTTCGCCAACGACAAAAGTGTCTGGTTTTATTGTTGACTTCATTTGTATAATAAATAAAACAAAACACAAAATCTACACAAACAATGAATGAAATCAAGGTTTTTAAGAACTCTCCGCTGCACAACAGCGGTAATATAGAAAGTACAAATATAGTTGAGGGGCTTTTTCCCCAACGCACACACGCACACACACACACACACACACATACCACAGTTTTCTATACGACGACGGCTATGCGTTTGTATTTTGAATGACTTCCGTTTCCGTTTTAAAGATAAAGTTGTGGTTTCCCCTGTCGTTCTTTTGTCTTCCATTAATGGTTAAGAAACCAAAGGACACTGAAAACAATGTCGAAACATGGCGCACATGTTTAGTGTATTGTGTGCATACAGTCATTGTCCTAATTTTCAGACAAATACTTGTATAAATCTAAAACTAAATTGGTATTCTTGCCAGAGGGGTTTACCTATTTTACAATTGTTTGTTGTTGAAATTAAATTAATTGTTTACATTTGAAATAATTGTTATCATTGAGAACAGCTAGGGGTAGTACAATAGAGTGACTTTAAGTAAAGCTTTGGAAGCTGTAATTACTTTTAGTGGAATTTCAGTTTTAAGGCACTAATATAACTTTAAACTGAAATTCCTTTAATGTTAAAGCAATAATGTAACTTGAACTGAAATTCCATTGAAAGTAACCAAACCTTTTAAAGGGTAGAGATGATCAACGGAGTACAAGTACAATAGAGTTAATTTCAGTAATGTTTGAAAGCTTTGCTTACTTTTACGAAATTTCAGTTGTAAAGCATTAAAGTAACTTTAACTTTTTGTGTACATTCTTCTCTACAACACTTAGCGAGATAAAACTTTTACTTCTCTTCAAAAAATTCTAGAAAAATATTTACACACCAACACTTACAAATCTAAAACTTCTCTGAGAGTTTGTCTTAAAACTTAAGATTCCCTTAGATGTAGTAGCTTTTTAACAACATAGCAGTCCTCTCTATAGTTTCCTATGATAACACACGCATCTCTCTCCTGTCCCTCTCCTTTTCTAAGAACTATTAAGAAAGCATTTAATAAAAATTAATTATTCGCACTAAAATACTCAATTTATTTATGCACTAATTTGCCATTTAATTTGCTGCAACACCCGGAATTCTATGACAGTTGAGGATTCTTAAAGAATTTCCTGCTACCATGAAATGATGAAATGTCATTTTTATGCAAACATTTGTGCACTCTAATAATGAATTTCATTATAATGATATCGCGCGCACACCAACACCAACTACAGCAGGCAAGAGAGTACGCCATAGTTCTATAGCTGGCAACTAAATGAAACGTATTTTATTCACCACACTTTGCAATTCCAATCGAATGTATTATTAATTAAGGATTGTGTATTTAAAGTTTGTTATTTGTCCTCATCGCTACTCGTCCTCTCGATGGCATTGTGGGTCCTGCTCTCTACGAGTGCTGTGCTAAAGCTGCTGTGGTCGTTTTGGCTGCCATAGAAAATATCCAATAATCTCTTTGTGACACTAAATTTCTAACACGATGACGACGATAAAGACAAACTTTTTCATTTCCTTGCACAAACAATCGACTGGAGAGTAAAGGATCAGGGAAAAACTATCATCATTGAAGTTTCAGTTGATATATTGTGATGGAGTTGAACAAATAGGTAATGTAGTTAGACGGCCAGGCGAAGTCTCTACATTTAACGACAATAACTTTTTCAAACTGTTGTGATATAAAAATTTGCACAAATATTTTCTCATTTTATAATGTTAAATTTTCTTTCATTGTCGGCTCCCCTCGAATGTTGTTTGACAGCAACTTCGCAGTATTAAGCGTCGATTCAATCGTCGTGTCTAGTAAGAGCTTCTCAAAACAGTGACGTTCGCATTCGTCGATAAATAAGTAGGTGCCGTTAGTTGTGAATCTAAAAATAGAAAGCGTGTTAATTCACAACAACGCGAGAAACTATTCCATACCTCATTCATGGGGTGCAAAGGGAAATTAAGTTTTTTTTTTATAATGTTAAAGGTATATTCATGGAAACGGAACCAGACTTTTTATTCCCTTCACTACGCGCACGAACGGAATGAAGAGCATATTCATTTTATTCTTCTATTAAAATAAATTGTTCTTTCATTGTCGGCTCCCCTTGAATGTTGTTGACAGCAACTTCGCAGTATCAGTTTCGAGTCAATCGGCATTTCTAGTAAAAAGCTTCTCAAGCAGTGACCTTCGCATTCGTCGATAAACAAGTAGGAGCCGTTAGTTGTGAATCTAAAAATAGAAAGTGTGTTAATACACAACAACGCGGGAAGCTATCCCATACCTCATTCATGGGGTGTAAAGGGAAATTTAGTTTTTTTTTTAAGTTACAAGAAGGCGTGATAGGTGTGACAATACATCTAGACGGATGATGAATTCTAAGATGAGAAAGATCGTACAAAAACTACTTCCACCTCCTGTACAAACTCCCCTTTTTTGGTGGTGTCCGTCTGTCTGTGCCAGCGATTACAGCCGTAGTTAAGAAAATATCAATCTAAAATTTGGTATACAACCCTCTATCCTAAAAGCGGAGGTTAAGTTTTTAGATGGCCAAGATCGGTCAAAAACTACTCCCACGTCCCATACAAACTTCCCCTTTTTGGGGTCTGTCCTTGCGAACACAGTAGTAGTTTAAGAGCTGAAATTTTATATGCTTCTTCTTTTCTCTAAGCGCAGGTAAAGTTCTAAGTTGAGAAAGATTGTACACAAAATACTTTCACATCCCATACAAACTCCCCCTTTTTTGTGTCCGTCTCTCTGCCCCCACGATTACAGCCGTAGTTTAAGAGCTACCGAGCTGAAATTCAAGATATAATATTATATCCTTTATGCGGAGGTAAAATTCTAAGATGAGCAGGATCGGGCAAAATCTACTCGCACCTCCCATACAAATTGTCCCTTTTTGGGGGTGTGTCCCTTCGACCACAATTGTAGTTTAAAAGCTATCGAGCTGAAATTTGTTATATAAACATCTATCCTCTAAGCGGAGGTTAAGTTACAAGATGAGTAAAACCGGACAAAAACTACTTGCACCTCCCATACAAACTCCCCCTTTTTGGTGGAGACTATTAGCTGAAATTTGGTATACGAGCATTTATCCTCTAAGCGAAAGTTAAGTTATAAGTTGAGCAAAATCGGACAAAAACTACTTCCACCTTTTATACAAACTTTCCCTTGTTGGGGGTGTCCTTCTCTCTGTCCCTAATTACAGCCGTAGTTTAAAAGCTATCGGGCTGAAGTTCGGGAACTAAAATTGTATGCAAGCTCCTATTCTCAAAGCGGAGGTTAAGTTCTAAGATGAGCCAAGTCGGAGAAAAACTACTCCCACCTGCCATAAAAATTTCCCCTTTTTGGGGGTTGTGTCCCTTCAACCACAGCATTCGTTTTTGTATGCAAGCTTCTTTTTTCTAAGCGGAGGTTTAGTTTTAAAATGAGGAATAACGATCAAAACTACTCCCACCTCCCCTACAAATTGTAGATTTTGTGCGGTGTGTCCCTGCGATCACAGTTGAATTTAAGGAGCAATTGAGCTGAAGCTTTCATTCTTCAAGCAGAGAGATAGAAGAGTGATGTGCTGTACTTATATCTTCTAAGCGGAGGCAATGTTATGAATTGAGTAATATGGGACAAAATCTACTCCCATCCGTCATACAAACTTCCTTATTTTTGGTGGTGTCCGTCTGTCCATCCCTCTGATTACAAACTTAATTTAAGAGGTATAGAGCTGATATTTAATATAGTACAATCTTCTGTCATCAAGGCATAGATTAGATTCTAAGATGAGCACAACCGGACAAAAACTACACCTACCTCTCATACAGAACACCTACAGTTTGGAGTTTAAGCAATTCATAACAAGGTCAGCATTTGACATTCCAGTGAACAATTATTGAAAATAAATGGATGTGAGAGGCTTAACATAACGTCCACCTTTCACACAAACTCTAATTTTTTTGCTGTACAAATCTTCGGCTTCTGATCTGAACTAGTTTTTTTTCTCTCACGAGGCATCTCTCTTCCTAAATAGTCATGTTAATAGGTAAAATTGTTGCAGGTATTGCATTTACCCAAGGTTGCTGCATGTGCGCCCAAATTTGTCATCTAGAGGAATTATTAGTCCATTCTTTTTTAAAAAAAAAAAAATTTATTTCCCTTTCCACCCCATGAATGAGGTATGGGACAGCTTCCCGCGTTGTTGTGAATTAACACGCTTTCTATTTTTAGATTCACAACTAACGGCACCTACTTGTTTATCGACGAATGCGAACGTCACTGTTTGAGAAGCTCTTACTAGACATGCCAATTGACTCGACACTAATACTGCGAAGTTGCAGTCGACAACATTCGAGGGGAGCCGACAATGAAAGAACATTTTTTTTTTATTTTATTTAGTGGTTAGAACGCGCGACTACCATGCGGGAGATCGCAGGTTCAAACGTGGCTCCAGTCATCTTAAAAAAAATTGTTATTTCATTGTCGGCTCCCCTCGAATGTTGTCGACAGCAACTTCGCAATATTGCCTGCGATTTCGCCACAGCCTATCTACTCCGAAGGTCTAACTTTCGCAAATTCAAAAATCTCACGAATACTGCAGTGATGTTGACTACCAGGTCTTGAAAAGAAGCAGGTACATCGACGAAACTTTCCGACTTCACATTACCATAAGAAAATAAATCTTACTTACTTACTTAGCTGGTACTTCTATGCAATCCCAGTAGATTATATACCGCACGTAGAAAAATATTATAAGCGCCTCGATCTTCTGCGATTCTTTTCCAGTTAGTCACACCGAGTTCTGTAAGGTTCTCAGTAACCTGGTCTTTCCAACGGAGTTTTGGTTGCCCTTTTCTGCGCCGTCCATCGAGTTCATTGTCGAAGACTTTTCGAGCTGGAGCATTTTCGTCCATGCGTACAACATGACCTAGCCAACGCAACCGTTGCACATTAATGCGTTTGACCACGTCAATGTCAGTGTACAGCTCGTACAGCTCATGATTCATACGACGCCAATACTCTCCGTTAACGCTGATGGGCCGATATATTTTACGGAATATTTTTCTTTTGAATACCGCCAGAACCGATTCATTCGCTTGTGTCATAACCCAGGATTTTGAGCCATACATTAAGACAGGTAGAATTAGTATCTGGTATAGCTTGAGTTTTGTCAGTCGAGAGAGGGCTCTGTCATTGAATCGCTTGCTTAGTCCGTAGTAGCATTTATTTGCAAGCAGGATTCTTCTCCGGATTTCTAGGCTGACATTATTTTCTTTGTTGACGGCGGAGCCTAGGTAGACAAAATTATCTACCACCTCGAAATTAAAGTTGTCAACGTTCACGCAGTTTCCCAGACGAGTAGATTCTTTGTTCGTTGAAACTAATAACTTCGTTTTGTCCTCGTTCACCGTTAGGCCCATTTTTGCTGATTCCTTCTGAATACCTGAGAAGGCTGCAGTCACATCCCGCAGTTTTCGACCGATGATGTCTACGTCATCAGCGTACGCGAGTAGCATGTGGCTTTTGTTGAATATAGTGCCACTCGTGTTTACTGCAGCTTTTCTCATTGTCATCTCAATCACAATGTTGAAGATTCCTTCTGAATACCTGAGAAGGCTGCAGTCACATCCCGCAGTTTTCGACCGATGATGTCTACGTCATCAGCGTACGGGAGTAGCATGTGGCTTTTGTTGAATATAGTGCCACTCGTGTTTACCGCAGCTTTTCTCATTATCATCTCCATCACAATGTTGAAGAGATCGCACGATAGGCCGTCGCCTTGTTTTAGGCCTCGTTTGGTATAGAATGGCTCCGTAAGGTCCTTGCCAATCTTCACTGAAGACTTTGTGTCAGTCAGCGTCATTCCGCAGAGACGTATCAGCTTCGCTGGAATACCAAACTCAGCCATGGCTTCAAGTAATTTCTGCCGTATCGGGCTGTCGAATGCAGCTTTATAGTCGACAAAAAGATGGTACGTGTCGATCTGAAATTGGTTTATCGACAAATCAAAACAAAAATATTTAGACGTGATCAATGCGGACAGTTGTAAGGTCCGAAATGCTACATTAGTTGCTCAACGAACCCAATCGACCTCCAGACTAAAACTAAAGCGTAAATCCATGTTTGGCGACTACAATACTGCAATGAGATAGAGCTTGTAAATTCTTGAATTAAGGTCCTTGTGTAAAATTTGCCAATTGTCGCATATGAGAGGCCAATTTTTAGCATGCTATAAAGTACACGATGACTAGGAAACATGGCTTGTTTTTTTTTAGATTCACAATACGAATATTTTAAATTTGTACATTCGAAGTCGTTTTCACAACAATGTCCTCTTATACTGTCTTGTAAAAGCACAGTAGAATAATATAAAGGAATATTTGCGAATAGACAACTCGAAGGACCATCTGAGATTTTTTTAGATATAACGAATGGCCAAACAATACTAAATTAAAAAATAATGACAACTTGACGCCAGCCATGCGAATGAAACCTCTTAATGAAACACTTGTTTTGTTCAATTCCATGTTATGAGGAATGTGGGAACATTTGTTTATGGATCTTTAATCTCATCCTCCACTACAGCCGCAATATTCGTCGCACTACTGGATAGATGTGGCCTTTTCGTGTCACTCAGTAAAGTATGTCGATATTATTATACGTTTTACAAAATGTTCATTTCCTTTATGCAGCTGAATAACTTGGAGAAATTTTTACGGTGTGCAACTGTGCAACGAATTGTCAAACATTGCTGAATGAAAATAGTCTAACAGCTTGACGCTAGTCATGCGTGATCAATATGAAAAGAGTAATGAGAAAAAAACCTCAAAGTGAATCACAAGTTGTGTTCAATATTTTAAAGAATTTTGACTTTTGTATGGGAGTTACCAATTGGGTTAAGACAAAATTATAAAAATTTATATGAAAATTTTTTGATATGACCACAATATGTTGCGAAATGTCGATTTTGTTGTCATTGGAACTGTGAAAGAAAGTAACTTTGTGTTAAAAAGTAAAACTAATCATACGATAAATTGTTACCTATTAATTGTATAGCGATGAACCCCAACCCCAACTCGATGGAAAGGACTGCGCGGTCCGTACTAGGGTATGATGGTACGATGACCAATGCCGACCCAGCAGCAAAAAATGGGGCTTTGCATGCCTTCTTACAGGCCTGCAAAGGCAGTCAGAAGCCCTACCCTTCAAATGCAGTCTTCATTTCAAATTAACATAGGGTGTCATAGGCAGGCAAGGCCTGCACATTCCCTTTCTCATTGAAGGCGTTTCAGTAGGCATGCCTAGTATGTCCTGCTTGGAGTCCTAATAACAAGGGCCTTCTATGAGGCATTGCTACTGCAGACCAGCTTGCAGGCCTGCAAAAGAGCATTTATAGAAGGACTTAAATAAAAAAAAACGTATGCGAATTATTTCCATATTAAATGATTTCCTACTTTTTTTAAATTTTTAATACAATATTTATTACAATTTGTAATAACTAGATTTTAAACTCCTGCAGCGGGAATCGAACTCGCGACCTCAGTACTCATAGTTGGGCATGCTACCTACTCGGCTATCATGTGATATAGTTGTTGTACGACAAATAGCACACATGTGGTTCTCATAAACAACAGCATCTGTCTTTCCTTCCCTTAAGAGGCCTGTCTACAGGGCTAATCGGAGAAGTGACAAGTGCATGGCTATGAACGTCAGTTCTGCCTTCTACTAATAGGACTGTCAACAGGCCTGTTTAAGGCAAGAAAGTTTGCATGCCCTTTGTGCACATCTATGGAATTTTGTGGGGTACACAGTAGGGCTGCTCACAGGCCAGTTTTTAGAAGGGAAAGAGGCATGTCTGCGGGATCTTTTCTCACCCTAGTAAGAGGCCTCATTGCAGGTCTCATTTGAGAAGCGAAATGTGCATGGGTATGGAATTTTTTGTTAGGCTTAGTGAAGGACTTATTATAGCCTGTATACATGCCTGGAAAAGGAAGGCGTATTTGAATGTCAACAAAATGCCTTTGAAGGCATGTTTGCAGGCATATTTTTACAATGCCTCGTCTTTTCCGCTGCTGGGTTAGTGAAGGACTTATTATAGCCTGTATACATGCCTGGAAAAGGAATGCGTATTTGAATGTCAACAAACTGCCTTTGAAGGCATGTTTGCAGGCATATTTTTACAATGCCTCGTCTTTTCCGCTGCTGGGGAGATGCCACCCGGGAACAAGATGCTGCATCCAGGGCCAAACTGCAGCCAATGGCAACGCGAGCTGTTCATGAAAAGTATAGGGAGAAGAGGCGGGAGGCGACTCGACCCTTCAGGCGAAAAAAACGAGAGCTTAAGGGGCGGAATAATGTGTGTATTGATGAATACAGGAACAGAGGTGAAGCCCGAAAATTCTATCAGAAGATAAAAGGAAAGGTACATGGAACAGGTCTTCCCACATGTAAAGACAAGGATGGTCATCTTGTTACTGACTCCGAGAGCGTACTGAGAATATATAAAGATCACTTCTGCAGCCTATTGATGTGTGAAAACTTGACGGAGAAGACTGTGCACCAATCCGAGATGATAACATCGAGTGTCCACCTCCGAGCCAAGCTGAGATAACAACTGCCATATCCCGCCTAAAGAACAACAAGGCCGCTGGGGCTGATGGTCTTCCAGCTGAGTTGTTTAAGGCGGGTGGAGATGAGCTTTTTTTAAGCATGCAACAGCTCATAGAGTACATTTGGCTTCAGGAGAGCATGCCAGAGGATTGGAATCTCAGCGTGCTATGTCCAATCTACAACAAAGGTGACCGTAGTGAGTGTAAAAACTATCGTGGAATTAGCCTCTTACCGATTGCGTATAAGGTCCTGTCTAGCATACCGTGTGAACGTCTATAGCCAATTGTGGAAAACCTGATTGGACCTTATCAGTGCGGCTTTAGACCAGGCAAATCCACGACGGATCAGATATTTACACTACGGCAGATTCTTGAGAAAACCCATGAGAAGCAAATCGACACTTACCACCTCTTTGTCGATTACAAAGCTGCCTTCGACAGTCCCATCAGCATCGACTATACCGAGTTCGCAATTCCTGCGAAGACAATTCGTCTCTGCCGGTGTACCCTTACGAATACCAAATCCTCTGTTCGGATTGGCAAGGATCTATCTGCACCATTCGATACAACGAGAGGTCTTAGACAGGGTGACGGTTTGTCATGTATGCTGTTCAACATAGTGATGGAGAAGGTGTTAAGGAAAGCAGCGGTTAACATGTCTGGCACAATATTTAATAAGAGCCACATGCTGCTCGCATATGCCGATGATATCGATATTATCGGTCGAACGATGCGAGAGGTAACAGCTGTTTTCTCATCAGTTGAAAGAGAGTCAGCGAAAATGGGTTTGGCAGTGAATGAGGACAAGACGAAGTTAATGGTATCATCGAACAAAGTGTCCACCCGTTGGGGACGCAGCGTAAACGTTGAAAACTATTGCTTTGAGGTAGTGGATGAATTTATCTACCTTGGATCCGCCATGAACAAAAGCAAAAGTGTCAGCCTTGAAATAAAACGGAGACTAGTGCTCGCCAACAGATGTTTCTTTGGACTACGCGAGCACTTTATAAACACCACCCTATCTCGAACTACCAAAGTCCAGCTGTACCAGGTACTAATTTTACCGGTCCTGTTGTACGCCTCCGAATCATGGGTGCTTACACAGGCAGATGCAGCTCATCTGGCGGTGTTTGAGAGAAAAATACTCCGCAAAATATATGGACCCATTTGCGTAAACACATTGATGTCGTCAAGCGGATCAAAGTACAACGATTACGCTGGCTAGGCCATGTCGTGAGAATGGATGAGGAAACTCCAGCGCGATAGGTATTCTATCAAGACCTCGAAGGACGGCGCAAAAGAGGGAGACTGCGACTACGTTGGAAGGACCAGGTGGAGGAATCACTGACGCTGCTTGTTAGGACTGACTGGAGACGGTGCGCACAAGATTGAAGCGAATGGAAATCTTTGATCATTTCGGCCTCTGACTTAGGCACTAAGATATAAATATATAATTGTGTCAAGTTGTTTTAAAGGCTTACAATAATAATAATAATAATAATAATAATGAACCCCAACATGTTATTTTTAATAGCACATATCTCGGTAACTGCCAGAGATAGTACAACATTGTCTATCAATTTGTAGTTTAGATTGTTGTTTTTATTACCAACATATAACTCTGAACAAGTTTTCATATTACACATAACTTCATGTCTTTAATGCTAACTGTAGCTATGCACAAGAGAAAAACAGAGTGGATTGCAGAAGAAAAAAAAATCGAAAGAACTCAAACTTCGAGAGTCAATAATATTTTTCACGCAGACCAAAAAGTAATTTTAATTTCTGCTACAGAAACGAGTACGAGTAATAAAAACAGTGCAGGAAATGATGCTGCCTTGTCGATTTCATTTCATTTACACACACACACACACACAACGGCAAAGGATATCAGTAACTTCAACAGCTCGCTCTCTCTCTACAGCTGCTGCTTGTGGGCGACAGGGCCAATAACAAATGGCAGGCAGCGCCAACAGTCGTCATAGCCACAAATCTTTAATGAAGTGCAAATGGCAAAATGTGACAGTCACAGTTTAATTATCAATGAAAGAGCGCCAAATGTCGATGCTATTGACTTTTCGCCAAATCGAAATGCCAAAGAAAAAAAACAAAAACCAAGTGATATTATCCAGCCGAAAAAAGAGAAAAAAAATATGATTTTCACAGCAAAACAGGCAAAAGAGCGGGCATAGTCTTAAACACACACACACCCGCACACACGTTGGTGTTAAATAAATAGAAAAAGTTTTGTAAAGAACCCTTGAGCAGGCACTAAAGGATATGTAGCACAGCAACAAAAATAGAATAAAAACGAAATCAACAGTAAAAGGTGCCACTAAGGGTGGAGATCACAAGAGCAAAAGTGCTAAAGCGTATTATATGCACACAGCTAATACTATTGGGCAAACAAATGCTGCTGCTGTTTTTTCAACTCCTGCTTTGGTATTATTCAATTCTGACTTGAAATGAATATTTTAGTTTTAAAAATAGGATGTGGTTCTTTGGTCATCGTCGAGAAGTTAAATGGTCATATACATATTTATACACATATCTGTCTGTACTCCCCACTTTTGTCTGCTGTTGCTGCTTTATCTGTCTGGAGTCGCTGCTAGAGACGCCTCCTTCTTTAGCTCCCTTTCTCTCGCTTTGTTTAAGCTTTTAGTTAATGCGAAAAGTTTTGTATAATGCATTTTGTGGCAAAGTGGCAAAAAATTTGGCCAAAACTTAAATTTACATTCACACACACACCAAAATGTTAAGAACAAATAGCAGCACAATTTTGATTTATAGGGACAGATTTCAGCGTAAAACTTGTCGCACCAGTCTTCTTCTTTGACTCCATTTGTTCCTGTGGGATGGCGGGAGGAGTGGGGCTGCATTAAACTTGGGACTTAGCAAAGCTCTTTGAATTGCAGACTTGGCATTTAAAGTCATATATCATTTTTGTAATTTGCAAAAGGATTCAGTGCAGAGCACATTCACAAGTTGAAATCAATATTTATGGTGATTAGCGGTTAGGGTGGCTGGTGGCGACGACGGTTGGGTGTGTTATAATCTATTTGGTAGAATCATAGTTGTTTAGGTGACAGTTTTATACAGAAATTAACGTTATTGCTGTGGCATTTATGGGATTTTATTGTCTTATTCTATAAGATATTGATTATTAAGGAAGTTTCATTTGCATTGAAGGAGCGGTGATTTGTGAATCCTTATTAGGGTGACCGCAAGATATATATGGTGAAAAAATTGCAGAATTTTGTCGGTCTGACCTCCCAAAAATTATAAATCTTTGCAGAATTTGAGTTTGTGAACCCGTGCCGCTTTGGGTTTTAAGTTTTTAAGCTCCTATAGCCATGTTGGGAAGACATAACTCAAGAACGACTAGCCCACTTTTGACGAAATAAAGATCCAAAATATATGTTTTAAAATTCCTTTAATCTGTTCATATATCATCTCTCTGCATTATCAACAGTTTTGCAGTTAATAATAAATTTATGTAAAAATTCGCCTAAAATTTCAAAACTGAATTTAATTTTTTTTAGCAAAATTGGAATAGTCGTTCCTGAGTTATGCCTCCCAAACGTGGCTATAGGAGCTTAAAAATGAATGTGTTTTCTTCGTTCGGTTCAAGATCTATTCTATTATTGCTAATATAATTTGTTTTTCAAGAGTTTTTGTGAAATGGATTATGTTGACAGCTGGCAGGGCAGATAGTCATTTCGATGGTTGCCAAACCATCTTCATCAGGATGGATGTTAATCGCTGGAGCATTTACATCCATCCTGGCAACATGACCCAGCCATCGTAGTCGTTGCATTCTGACTCTTTTAGGTACGTCGATGTCGTGATAAAGCTCATACAGCTCATGGTTCATCCGATGGCGAAACTCGCCGTCGACACAGATAGGTCCATAAATTTTTCGGAGTACTTTTCTCTCGAATTCTCCCAGGTTTTGTATGTCCGTTGTCGTAAGCACCCATGATTCGGCAGCATACAAAAGAACGGGTAAGATTAGCACCTGGTAAAGCTGTTTCTTAGTATTCCGAGATAAGGTGGTATTACTAAAGTGCTGCCGAAGTCCGTAAAAACATCTATTGGCTAGCACTATTCTCCGCTTAATTTCTTGGCTGACATTATTTTTCTTATTGACGGAAGATCCGAGGTAGGTAAACTCATCTACTACCTCAAAACAATAATTTTCAACTTTGACGCTGCTTCCCCATCGAGAGGACTCTTTGTTCGTAGAAATCATTATTTTTGTTTTGTCCTCGTTGACCGCTAAACCCATTTTCGCTGACTCCTTTTCTAGTGATGAGAAAACTGCAGTAACATCCTGCAGATTTCGGCCAATGATATCTATATCATCGGCGTAGGCTAGTGGCATGTGGCTTTTGTGGAATATTGTGCCAGACATGTTGGCACCAGCCTTTCCCATCACCTTCACCATAACTATATTAAATAGTGTACAGGACAGGATATCGCCCTGCCTGAGACCTCTCTCCATGTTGAATGGTTCAGACTGATCCTTACCAATCTTAACCGAGGATTTGGTGTTGTCTAAGGTACATTTGCAAAGTCGAATCAGCTTTGCAGGAATACCAAACTCAGACATGGCTTCATAAAGCCTATTTCTTATCGGAGAGTCGAAGGTAGCTTTGTAGTCGACAAAGGGGTGGTAGGTGTCGATCTGCTTTTCATGGGTTTTTTCCAGGATTTGTCGTAAGGTGAATATTTGATCCGTCGTAGATTTGCCAGGTCTAAAGCCGCACTGATATGGTCCAATTAGTTTTTTTACAATTGGCTTTAGACGTTCACACAATATGCTTGAAAGGACCTTGTAAGCAATTGGTAATAGGCTTATTCCACGATAATTCTTAAATTCACTATGATCTCCTTTCTTGTATATGGGACATAACAGACTGAGACTCCAATCCCCGGGCATGCTCTCCTCTTGTCAGATGTTCTCCATGAGCTGATGCATGCTCCTAATCAGCTTCTCCCCGCCAGCCTTAAACAATTCAGCAGGGAGACCATCGGCTCCAGCAGCTTTGTTGTTTTTAAGGCGGGAGATGGCCATACGTATCTCGCTCTGGCTCGGAGGTGGACAGTTAATACCATCGTCATGGATTGGAGCGGGGTCTTCTGGAGTGGTGTCAGTATCCAGTAAATTTCTAAAGTGATCTCTCCATATCTTCAGAACGTTATCCGGGTCCGTCACAAGCTGACCATCGCTGTCCTTGCAGGAGGGCAACCCTGTTCCACGCATTCTCGCTTTAACTCTCTTGTAGAATTTTAGGGCTTCCCCTCTACTTCGGAGCAACTCAGTACACTAATCCTGTCTCTTCTTCAGCTCCTTCTATTTCCGTCTAAAAAGACGAGTTGCCTGTCGTCTCTTCTCCCTGTGCCGTTCACGAACAGCTCGCGTTGCCATTGGCTGCAGTTTTGCCCTGTATGCAGCATCCGTCTCTCTCGTGGCATTGCGACATTCATCATCGTACCAGGCATCTTTTAGAGACCTTCTTTGAGTACCCAAGTACGCTTCTCGCAGTCCGTTCTATGGAGTCGGCTATATATTGCCACTGTGAGGTTACATTATCAGGGGTTGGAGCATTCCGCAGCAGTTGAGTTAGGTGGTTGGAGTAGGCGTCCACTACCTCTGTGGTCCGCAGTTTACCGATGTCCAGCTTTCGTTGTGCCTGGGTACGTACGTTTTTCGCCATGCTTAGCCTAGTGCGTACCTTAACTGCGGTAAGGAAGTGATCGGAGTCAATGTTCGCACCCCTGATCACTCGTACGTCCAGAACACTCGATGCGTGGCTTCCAGCGACTACCACGTGATCTATCTGATTCCTCGTCAAATGATCTGGAGATAACCATGTTGCCTTATGAATATTTTTATGGTCAAATCTAGTGCTGCTAACTACCATATGTCTTGCCGCAGAGAAATCAATTAGTCTGATGCCATTGTTCGACGTTTCGGTGTGCAGACTGAATTTTCCGATTGTAGGCTCAAATACGGTTTCCCTGCATATTTTAGCATTAAAATCGCCTAGTACAATTTTGATGTCATGGCTGGGGCTACGGTCATATACATTTTCTAGGCTCTCGTAGAACTCGTCTTTGTCCTCATCGCTTTTCTCTTCTGTCGGAGCATGGGCACATATAAGTGTTATGTGGATAAACTTAGTTTTGACTCTTATGGTGGCTATACGTTCACACACCGGGTTGAACCTTGAGACTAGGTGTCGCAGTCTCTTGCCAACCACAAATCCACAACCAAACTCGTGCTTGTCCGCATGGCCACTATAGTAGATGTCGCACGTCTTCTTGCGCGAGCACCCGTGTCCCGTCCACCGGATTTCCTGTAAAGCGGTTATGTCAGCCTTGTATTTTTCGAGGACTTCCGCCAGTTGGATGGAGGCACCTGGTCTATACAGTGTTCTAACATTCCAGGTGCATATCCTTAAATCATGGTCCTTAATTCGTTTGCGGTGGTCGTCAACATTTTGGGGGGTCCGTTTTATTCATACACACGTCAACATATTATACACAAGCTCTTGTCTGTGCTTTGTCCATAGAGTAGATCTTGAGCTGAACGATGAAAACACATTTATTATTTACACCTATAGATCAACAATACAAAACAAGAGCTTAAAAATTTTAAGCCCAAAGCGGCGCGGGTAAACATACTTCAATCGTGCACAAACTTTGTCTTTCCCAAAATCTGCAAAAGACTTTTGCTGTCAGTCTTTTTTCATTTTTATCACATATATGGTGGTTTTTAATATTATAAGAACTTTGATGTCCTAGAAACTTTTTTAGACACATTTTTTTACATTTAGTTTGGACCGGAATTTGATGTCTTTTCAAGGACTTTGGCTACATTTAAAAACTTATACCATTGTTTGGTTTGTTTTGTTTGGATTTTGAACATGTCATCGGTACCACTTTGTAAAATTTTTATATCAATCAGTCTATTAGAAAAGCCGTCAGAGCGGTCTTTGAAGAAGGGCGTGGCAACGCCCACTTCCACCCAGCCTGTTATTCGTAATGTATCAACAACATATATAATAAATCTCATCTGCATTCCTTTGGTAGTTCATGAGATACATATGTATATCCATTTTAAATTGTAAAATGGTATTGGCGGTACCACGCCCCTTTTTCCAATCACAAGCAAGTATAACCAAAGACTATCAACATGTCATCGGTATCAATTTGTAAAATGTTCATATCAATCGGTCTATTAGAAAAGCAGTCAGAGTGATATTTAAAAAAGGGCGTGGCACCGCCCACTTTCACACTGGCTGTAATTCATACTGCACCAAGAACATATGTAACAAATCTCATCTTCATACCTCTCAAAATTCATGGGATAAAACCTTTTTAATTTTCAAGTTGCATGGGCGGTGCCACGCCCCTTTTTGCCAATCAGTACAGCCGGGGACTACCAACAGGTCATCAGTAACACTTTGCACAATTTTTTTTATCAACCGGTCTATTAGAAAAGCCATTAAAGCGATTTTCAAAAGGGGCGTGGCACCGCCCACTTTCACCCTGGCTGTAATTCATACTGCGCCAACAACATAAACACCACATTTAATTTCCATACCTCTGATAATTCATGAGATATAGCCTTTTTAATTTACAAGTTGTATGGGCAGTGCCACGCCCCTTTATCCAATCATAACCTATTATAGGCTGGGTCTTTCAACAGGTCACCAGTACCACTTTGCAAAATTTTCAAATCAACTGATAGTTCATGAGATACATACGTATAAAGTTTCAAGATGTAAGCCACGCCCAATTATCCAATCCCGCCCATTTTTGTTCGACCACGAATCTTGGTGCTAAAAACATTCACACAAATTTTCAAGGCGATTAGTGAAACAGTTCTCTAGAATTGAGTCCAATGGGCGGGGCCATGCCCACTTGATGTATCAAAAATTCAAGTAGCGTATTTTCACCACCGACCACACAGGTATATTCTGCGAAAATTTCAAAAAGATCGGTCCAGCCGTTATGGAGTTTATACTGACTTCAATATCCGCTATGTGAGAATAGTCTAAGCATAGATTCTATAGAAAATCATCACTCTTCATATTCATAAAAGAATTCCGTACATAACTTCGAAAACATTCATTATGGATTACTGATGAAAAAAATTAAATGTTGCTGATCTGAACTTTCTTTTGTTAAACATAACAAATTGTCATCATCTACGATGTCAAACAAAATTATTCGGCTACTAACGGATTCTACAACAAGTGATTATTGGATACATTACTTCGCAATGAATCACTGATATTCCAAAGAAATAACAACTTTACACAGTACACAGGGTTAGTACACACGAGTACTTAAACAACAAAATATTGATGCAGTAATGCATTAACTATTGCAGCAATTTCTTTGCTCGCCTACAAATGAAATTACGCCGACAGTAGTGTTGCAATTTTAAATTACCAACACAGTGACATTACTCATGCTGCCACCACTGGTGCACTTCGTCGCAGGGGGTGGCAGGGTGAAATACATAAATTTAACAGCTTTAAACAGCCTTCAAAGACACAACATATGAAATATTGACAAATTACCAATTAAGTGTTGAAAAAATGATTTTTAAAGAGTCGACATAATAATTCACAAACAACACACATATAAATTTAAGCCCAATACTAATTGCAAGGATGCACACGTACACCCGCACACACACACACACCCACATGTGTTTGCCACAAAGAGAGTACAGGAACGTGTGGAAATGCCAAGACTAGTGCCAGAACAAAAATACACAAATACAAAGGCAAACAAACTCAAAAGTATTTATACATACATACATACATACATTTGGCACACATACAGATAGAACGAGTGGAAAAAAAAGAGAGAGAGAGCGGCATGGACGGTGTTTAAATATAGACAAATGCATTGGTTGGGTGGCCAATACCACTGTGCCATCTCCCCGCGTATGCTTTAGTGTAAGTGTAGGTATGTGAGTGTGTTGGTGTACACGGACACAGAGATCGTGTTTGTTGGATAAATTGAACGAAATTAAAAGCCAATAATTGGAAAATTAATTGAATTAAATTGACAGTAAGGCGATATCAACAATAAACTATATGCATATACATATGTATATCAGGATGTGTGTGTGTGTAGTACAACTACTACATTGATGCGTAGTACATGTACCAGCAGCACTGATTGTTGTGTACGAGTATGTTTTTATTATTATTGCTGCCTTTTGTTGTTTTTTCTGTTTTTTTTTTTGTTATTATTGTTGTTATATAACCAACCCAAGAGCTGTAGCAAAATGAATATTGTTGATGACGAGTGCTGTGCCATTCGCCCCATTCATTCATCTGTTATAGGCATGTATCTACTGGAGTAAATTGATATGTATAGTTAAGAGTTTATTACCATCATTTTAAATGAAAATGATAAAGGCTGTATAATAGTTGTCCATTCATAATTACAAACACACACATGTGCATACAGAATACAGAAGTTTGTGCTTACTACTTAGTTGATGCAGTCTCATGTGAAAACCAGCCAACAAATTAGCAATAGAAAGGGCAGCAATGCTTATGGACAATTTTATGAACCAATTTAAAAGATTTTTTTTTTGCGTTTAGATAGAGCTTTGATAAACCTTCAAAAAAAAACATGCTTAAATGTATAGGTTTTTTAACTTAGATCATTTGGTTATCTAACACAGTACAATACATGGTTTTGGGACTCAGTTTTGAGAACTGCACGTGAAAGTAGTCGCAAGAAGAAAAATTTCTACATCATTCGTTTTGTCAAGTTACATGCCATAATAATTTAATATCGATTTGAAGTTACTAAGTATCGTATAGGAGAATTTGTCATGTTTTTATATGTGGCGTGTGATTATCAAAAGTCAATCATACGCCTTGGAGTGCAACAGTTTTGTTGTAACTGCTACAAAATAAACCCAATTCAAAATCATTTGAAGAAAGGAAACGTGAAACTGTTGCTTGTGTAGGAAAACGTTATATGAACACATTAAACGAATTGTAATTCTTAGTTTTCATACCATCACCCTTAGGTATGAGGAGACCCCAAGTATCTTAAGACCAAATTCGTTTCAGGACTTTTTAAGACGATTGAGCTATGTCCGTCTGTCTGGCTGGCTGGCTGGATGGCTGGTCAGCAGGATAACTTGAGTAAACCTTAACGGATCAGTATGAAAATTTACCAGTATTAATATTTTTTAAAACGAACTTATGGGATTGAAAATGGGCAGAATAGCCCTACCCCTTCTGGTACCTCCCATACAAAATTACCTATTTTTGGATAATTTATATTTCTTTCATAAATTCCAAAGGGACGATCGTAGGATATTTAAATTTGGTCAGTTTATTTATCTTGCAAAAGTAGACAAACACTAAGAAAACCGAATCCTTTGCCATACCCCTTCTGGTACCTCCCATACAAATGACCTAATTGACCCTCATAGTTTTACATACATATCTTTTTTGTAAGTAAACTGAATTCACTCAAATTTTGCATATGATGTTTTCATATGAAAAATGGACTCAGCTATGAATATGAACTATATCGGTTCACGCCTTCTGGTACCTCCCATACAAAATGACCTATATTTGCACATTTAATATTTCTCCCATAACTTCCAAACGGACACTTGGAGGATAATGAAAATTGGTCGGTTAATTTATCATGCGATAGGAAGCAAAACCTCAGAAAACCTTACTATTTGACGCACCCCTTCTGGTGCCTCCCATACAAATTCCCGAATTCACCCTCATAGTCCTACATACATATCTTTTTTTGTAAGTACACTGAATTCAGTCAAATTTGGCGTAACTTGTACGGTTATGAAAATCTGAATCAGGAATGAATATGGATTATATCGGATCACCCCTTCTGGTACCTTCCATACAAAATTACCTATTTTTGAAAAATTAATATTTATCCCATAATTTCCATACGGACACTTGGGGGTAATAAAAATTGGTCACTTAATTTATCTTGTGATAGGAAACAAAACCTTACAAAACATAACTATTTGACGCACCCTTTCTGGTACCACCCATTCAAAATGACCTTGTTTGGAAAATTTATATTTCTCCCATAATTTCTAAACCAGCACTTGGAGGATAATCAAATTTGGTCATTAGTTATCTTGTAATAGAAATTACTATTGGGTGATGGTATTTATCAGTCAGTTTACCTGACTGAAATTTCTGTACTAGTTTTTTAATCTGTTTCTGCTAAATCGGACTAGTGGTTCTAGATTTTTGTCAAACAAAAGAGCCTATACGATACTTACTAACTTCAAATCGATATTAAATTATTATAGCATGTAACTTAAAAAAACGAATGACGCAGAAGTTCTTCTTTTTGGGACTACTTTCACATGCAGTTCTCAGAATTGAGTCCCAAATCAATGAGCTGATAATTGTTGTACTGCGTAGAGATATCATTAAAAAACACTTTCAACTATATTAAACCTTAATTGATGCCTCAAAAAGTGCTTAACAAAACTAAATGACTTCAAATCTTAGCTAATACCACCAATAGAGAAACAACATTTTAATTGCACTCCAAGCAAATTGCTTAACGAACTATTCCAAATGATGAAAGCTAAAAAAATAAAACTAGTTAAAACTAAGTGGAATACAATGCCACACTGAGTCTAGAAGTATCACAATAATCTCACTAAACATTACTCTGCATTGAAACTCCTCTAATGTCACGAAATATCCTTAAAAGCACAGCACGACAATGAAGAACTTTATAAATATCAATAAATATTGATAGGTTAAGAGAGTGGATCTCTGGTAATGATTACCACATTGGTGGCTGGTGAACGTTGAGTGTCAACAATGGTGCTCTAAAACTATTTGTGCGAAAAACTCCCGCACACACACACAGCTCTAATAGTTTGTATTCCAGTGGCTTGTCACACGCAAAGTACCAGCAATTGGTTAGCAGTGGGTGAGTGAGGTGATGGCGGCGCCAGCCACAAATGAGTTTAAGGCATTGTCACTAATGACCATCGTTTAATACTAATGACTGTAGTTTCAAGCACAATGTCGCTCATCTCTTGTCCTTTTTTTATATATATATAGATATAAAAACTACTACTGGTGGCTTTTCAACACTAATGAAACACTTTTGTAGTAGTGGCAATAGTTGTGGCAGTAGTAGTAGTTGTAGTTGGGGGGGGGGGGGGGGGGTGAGCCTGTGCGAGCGTTAGAGTCATCATCAAATGAGCCATGCGAAAATTTGTGGCAAAAACTTTGTTAATTTCGTTTCTGCCAGTTTTTTTCCTCATTTCAGCTTAAGTTCAAGAATTTTTAAAAATATTTAGGAATTTTACAAAATGTTGATACCATTTTATTATAGTTAAAGCACACACACACACACATACGATTTTTAAGATAACACTATGAATATGAAAGCCTTCTTAATTTAAACAGATACCATTTGTGCAATGTTGTGAATATCTCCTATGGGTTTTAGTTTTGCCAAGTTGCGAGTATGTGAGCGAACGTGCAAGTGTGTGCTTTCCATATGTACTGGCACATGAACTCTCTCTCTCCATGGGATTAGGGGAGGTCTTATGAAAAATTAGAAAACCCAAAAAAAAAACTGAAGATAAGAGTCAAGTGAGCACACAATGTTTTTAACCAAAAGAACATCTTTTGGAACAAGTATGTCATAGGCATTATATCAAACGCATACAGTATTACGGTATACACGATTTGGATATGTGAACAGGGGTTTAGAGAAAACAGCTGTGGAGAATTATAAAAATTGCGTTAAACCAGTAAGAAAGTTTCAGTCGGGCAACCCGACTTACATATACCATCACCCTCAGTAAAACAAAAAAATTGCTGTTTTATTTTGATATTATTACTTGATTTCTAAAGTGGGCGGAGTGGTACACTTGTATGGGAGGTACCAGAAGGTGCGTGTCTAGACTTCCAGATTTTTTCTCTAAAACTTTATCCTGCTTGAACTTTACTAAATACAGACTTTGGGCACGATCGCGTTAGTTCTATTTATAATATTAATCGATTTCTAAAGTGGGCGGTACCAGATGTGTATGGGGCGTACCAGAAGGGGCGTGGCCAAATTTCCAGTTTTATTCTCAAAAACTGTATCCCGCTATAGATTTACCAAATAAAGAATAAGGGTACGATTGCGTTGGATTTATTGATATTACTACTCCATATCTAAAGTGGGCGGAAAAGTACATTTGTATGGGAGGTACCAGAAGGGACGTGGCTAGACTTCCAATATTTTTTCCAAAACTTTAATCTGTTATAACTTAACGAAATACATAAACTGGGTATATTGATATTATAACTTCATCTCTAAAGTGGGCGGAGTGGTACATTTGTATGGGAGGTATCAGATGGGGCGTGTCTAGACTTACAGATTTTTTCTCCAAAACTTTATCCTGCTTGAACTTTACTAAATACAGAATTTGGGCACGATCGCATTAGTTCTATTAATAATATTAATCGATTTCTAAAGTGGGCGATACCAGATGTGTATGGGAGGTAACAGATGGGGCGTGGATAGACTTCCAGTTTTTTTTTTCTCAAAAACTGTATCCTGCTATAGCTTTACTAAAATAAAGAATTTGGAGTGGTACATTTGTATGGGAGGTACCAGAAGGGGCGTGGCTAGACTTTAAATTTTTCTTTTCAAAACTTTATCCTGTTATAGCATTACTAAATATAGAATTTGGGAATGATTGAGTTCGATGTGTTGATATTATTACTCGATTTCTAAAGTGGGCGGAATTGTACATTTGTATGGAAGGTACCAGAAGGGGCGTGGCCATGTAGGCCATTTTCAATACCGTAAGTAGTTTTGGGGAAATATTAACTCGTGCAAAATTTGAAAACATTTGGTTGTGTCTTTCGAAAGTTATCGTGCGAACCAGCTGGACAGACAGACAGACAGACAGCCGGAAATGGCTCAAACGACTTAAAAAGTCATGAATCGAATTTGGTTCAAAGAAACCTAGGGTCTAAAGTCACTTCTTCAAATGATCAAATGATATATACCCTCATCCCTAAGGGTGATGGTATAAAAACGTTGATCAATATCAAGTTTGGTGCAAAACTTATGGTATTAACATGGACTTGTCATAGGTACCAGGATTAACTTAAATGACGATTAGCCAATACTTCTCATGTAGTACTTATAAAGTTATGTAAATGTGATTTGTAAATCACTATTTTTTAAATTGCATTAAAATTATCCCATATGATTTTGGGACTCAATTCTGAGAACTGCACGTGAAAGTGACCTCAATAAGCAGAAGTTCTGCATCATTCGTTTTGTCAAGTTACATGCCATAATAATTTACTATCGATTTGAAGTTAGTAACTATGGTATAGGGGAATTTGTAACGTTTTAGGCTCTTTTGTTATATTGTTTTATGGTTGCGTATGATTATCATAAGCAATATTCCACGTTAATCATACGCCACGGAGTACAAAAGTTTTATTGTAACTGCTACAAAATAAACCTAATTCAAAATCATTTGAAGAATGGAAAAGTGAAACTGTTGCTTGTATAGGGAAACGTTATGTGAACAGATTAAAGGCATTGTAATTTTTAATTTTTTTAAATTTGTTTCAGCTAAATTGGACTGGCGGTTCTTGAGTTATATCAAACAAAAGACCCTAATATGTGTCAAATTCCCCTATACGATAGTAACTAACTTCAAATCTATATTAAATTATTATGGCATGTAACTTGACAAAACGAATGATGCAGAACTTCTTCTTTTTTTGGCTACTTTCACGTGCAGTTCTCAGAATTCAGTACCAAATCAATAAGCTGAAAAATTTTGTACTGTGTATTTGTAATGTTATTGTGGCATCTGTGGAAGTTTTTCAATATAACTTCTTGGCAAAAATGGCTTAGAAGGCCGGCTTTCAGATCTGGAAAACTAAAGAAAATTAATAGCGAATTATTAATAACATATCATATTCCACGCGCAACTTTTTAATTCAAAGCCTCCAAATCACTGTCGCTCTTGTATAAAGTGCAAAGAAAACAAAAGCTTAGAAACATAACAACTTTCGGCCATAAATGATGTCTGTGGTCAACTTGGCTTACACTCACATTCACTCATGCACCAGCAACTAGAACAAACTGAGTAATACTCGACAAAAACTGTATGGTTGTCCCATGCTGCTTGAGCTCCTCGGATGTGTGTGTGTGTGTGGGTTTAATGCATAAATACCAAAACAAACGGAAAACGACCAGTGTTGCTGTTGCAACAACTGAAGGACACAACACACACACACACACAACACAGTGGCGTTGTGGAACTGCTCGAACGCACATAGAACACCACAAAAGCGGATAACTAAGTAACACCAAGATAAACGCAATTTACACGCTTGCTTTACGACAACTTTAGCTAGAAAAGTTAAACAAGACAGCGGCGACAGCAACAACTAACAAACATCAACAAACGCAAGTACCAAAAGGATGCCAAGGAGAAAAAAATTGCCGAGAAACATATGAGAACTTTCAACACTAACAAAACTCCAAAGGCCAGCTAGTAAATGAGAATTTATCCACTGAACTCTAAGAGTGTGTAAGTTTGTCTTGAACATATATACATTAAAGATACAGCTTAGTAGTAGAGTTCAAGTGGAAATTTGTGGGAATATACTTCATGTTTAGTTATGTCATTAAGATCTTACGTGAAAGTCAGATCAAAACAGTTTAACAAACAAGTCATTTTTAATGGTGTAAACATTTAAAGGACTAGAAATAGGCGATCATATTGTATGTCGCAAAAAAATATATGTAGCAAAGCTAATTGAGATACCTTTAGAGTCTAGACTCAGTATAGCTGTAGAACATGGATTACCTGTACTGCAAACATGTCCAGTGCAAGTGATGAACGTTGCCAATATATTAAAGTCGTAACTTACCTTAAATATCGTCAATTGTTGCTGAAAATATAAACAAAAAAAGATAATTAAATATCACTTTTGAAATTTTGGTAATTTTGTTAATGCTTTTGTTTTATACTCTTATATCATAATCATTGTTATTATTTTTGTTTTTGTTAGAGATACTACTTAGATACATTATTTCAATGCTAGCAAGACCTTAATCTCTATGTGCCATCGTAAAAGGTTAAGTCATATATTGTGGGAAACAACTTTATGCACTCGCACGAACGATTACTACATCACAACATCACAATATGTGCTGAGAATGATATGAAATCATTAGCAGGAAATGGGCTACCGAAAGGTATGATGAATATTTAAAAAAAAAAATCGTCCCATTAAAAATATTTTCTTTTTCGTTAGCCATACATAGTAGAACATTTTTCAGCTCATTGATTTGGGACTAAATTCCGAGAATTGCACATGAAAGTAGCCCTAAAAAGAAGAAATTATGCATCATTCGTTTTGCCAAGTTACTTGCCATAATAATTTTAAATCGATTTGAAGTTGGTAAATATCATATAAAGGAATTTAACACATTTTAGGCTTTTTTGTTTGACATAACTCGAGAACCACTAGACGGAAACAAATAAAAAAAGTTAAGCAATCCAATCCTTTACTCTGTTCATATGCCGTTTTCCTACAGTTTCACTTAGCAAATGATTTTGAACTGGCTTTATTTTGCAGTAACTACAATAAAACTGTTGTACTACGTGGCGTATGAATTACGTGTAATATTACCTATGATAGTCATACGCCAACATATAGTATTTATGTAATGTCAAACAAAAGAGCCTAGAACGAGACAAATTCCCTTATACGATACTTACTAACATCAAATCGATATTAAATTATTATGGCATGTAACTTGACAAAACGAATGATGCAGAACTTTTTCGTTTTGGTGCTACTTTCACGTGAAGTTCTCAGAATTGAGTCCCACGTGTTGGAACTTTGTATAGGAAATTGAAAAAACTTTATATCAGTACAAAGTCGTCGATACTCTGGATAAAAATTCATGTTGGAAAAAAACTTTTGCCTGCCATTTTTTTATTTAAAATCAGTCCACAAATATCGACGAAAGTCCCAAATCTCCCCGACAAATATAAAATACTAGCTGACCCAGCAAACGTTGTTCTGCCATACAACTTAGAGCGATCTGATTAACAATGTTTTTCGATTTGTTTGCCGGCGTAAAAACAAACAATGAAGACGCGAACAAACAACGTACGGCTGATCTTGTAAAAGCAGGGATATTCGAGATTGATCCCACAAACTTTCATTGATGGGTTTTGCGATTTATTGATTGTCATCGCAAAATCCAATAGAATGGGGAGTTAAATTCACTTGAATTTGGAAGGAAGATCGTATAGAATAAGAGAAATTCGTGGGATAAGGATTTCCACTCTTTGGAATTTGTCCCTGATGAACGTCGCTTAAATCACATTGATGATCAGTTTCTTGACCGACAAACGCGTACCGTTGCACAATTTAAGATAATTCAGATTCCGCAACATGATTAGAATCGATCCCACCGCACACTGTGAGATTTAATCAATCTGGCATCTCGAAATTAAAAAAAAAAATGTTTTCGTAACTCGCTCATATTTTTTTTAACGTGAGAAGAGACCCCAATTGTTACGAAAACAAACACAAAAGAGAATAAAAAAATGTTATTGGCGTGATAACAGCTATCAAACACGAGCAATTTCATAGCATGAAACAATTGATTTTCAAGCTTGCATTGATCACAAAAGTTTGAGTGATCAGGTCGAAGTTGTGAGTGTTTTTTTTTTGGCCTAAAATATTTTTTGTATTAAAGGTTATTACTTAAAATTAAAATTTTTGTTTTATTCAATATTTATTTTTGCACTCAAGTATTTTGAAAAAATTGTTTTATAACCACCTAAAAGGTAAGACAAATTTTAAAGCTTTCAAATTTTTGATAGACTAGAACTTCCAAGTCCCACGGAGTTCCGTGATGGGAATGCCAGCAGAATCTTTGTTAATGTGCCCAAAACAAATTTAAAAAATAAAATCCTGCCCATGTTTTGCCTTTTTTTAGTATGAGTGAAATATCGCAAGAGGAGCTATTTTGGATTTGGTTGAGCAAGGTGAAAATAGAAAAAACAGAAGCGGTCGAAAAGCACGTTATATCAATTTTTGGACCAGATGTTGACGATACCAAAATTAAAGATCGTATAAAAAAGCTTTGCTTCCAATTTCAACCGCGATGGAGCAAATCTCACCGTGATAAAGCAAGATTTATGCATGACAATGCTATTTGGCTAAGTTCAAAAATTTCTGCTGTTGATTTTGCTCTTGATCACGCACCATCGACTTCAAAACAACGCAACGCGGAAAGCGAAAAAAAGAGTTTGCTTAAAGTGCTTCGAGTATACAAAAACGGAAATGCAAAGAGTCAATATCTTCATGCATGCTTCCCATAGAAAACTTTTCTGAAGAAGCGCAAGAAGCACGCAATAAAGAGTCGAGACAGTATCGCGAACTGTTCACAAGAAAAACGTCCCGAGTTGACACCAACATAGATTTATTGCATAGGTTGCTTATCACGTCAGACCCTTTGATTGCAAGTTTACGTTTGCCCTCAAAAACCAAGCGTTCTACTTTACCTTCTGAGGTCATTGCACTTTTGTCTGACACCCAACTAAATGATGAATTTGATAATTTAGCATAAAAAACTTTGCTTGCAGCACTCTGGAATTTTTATTTTTGTATAAATTCCTTATTTTTTTCGCTTTTTACTTTTGTATAATTTGTATATAATTTCTTTATTTTGGTTTTTGATTAATATCTTTTTTTGAATATTTTCCATTCTTTTAAGAACTTTCGTCGAATTTTTTAGTTTTTCCTCTTTATAATGTTTTAGATATCAATAAATTTAACATTGAAACAACATTAACTTTTTATTTTTCTCATTTGCAAAGAATCATCGAAAACTAAAGTTCGAAACTTGAAGCATTTTATACAAATGGTTGTATGTGGGTACTTATATCAATATATCGACAAGTTTTAGTTAGAGGAGAAAAAAAGAAGAAATATTGAATATAAATGTGTACAAAAAATTGTCCCCAACTAGTGTTTTTGAGGATAGTTCGGAACTAGTCCCCTTTGACACTAGTTGGAACTAGTTATCTTTCACCATATTGAAGCTTATAATCTCCTTAACGATCGTGCCAAATTTCAAGTCGATATCTCTAAAACTTCATATAAAAATTAGTTTTGAGACGCTAGATTGACTAAATCTCACACTGTGCACCGTCAGCTGTAAATTATGCGGCGGAGTTCCTGACACATCTAAAATTCAAATTTAAAAATTCTGTTGGGTAGTTGGTCGCCTCATTCTCGTTGGTCACACTGTCAACGGATTTGTATGAATGTAGTTCTCCATCGATTCGACTTTGAATAATAACATTCAAGCTATGAACCTTATTCTTCGCTGCTAGTATGGCCCGTTTACTTATCCAATCTAGATTTTTATAATTTTTTGCAATGCCGGGGAAAACTTTGGTTAACTCCTTTTTAATAATTTGCCTGGAACGTCATTAATCCATTTGAAACATCAACAGAAATTTGTCCATTAACAAGTGCCAGTAGCTGTCTTGAAAATTCAGTAACACAAAGATGACGCTTTCAGGCATGCGTTAATTTCATAAACAGCAGTAGATTTTGGGATGACGAGAAGCGTTTGACGAAAATACCATAGCCACACCAAATCATCTCGAATCACCTAGTAAATCCATAATCGTTCGGTCAACTGCCTCCAAAACTAGTTTATGTGCCATCATACATTCATCCCAAGTGATGATTTTGCTTTCTCGCAACAATTTCGCTGCACGTTGGCTTGTCAACCGTGAGAAAATTCATCAGCAGCTTCAAAGCGGAAAGTATAGGTCGACCGCGTTTTAACAATGTGGCAGAAATACCAGCGGATGCAACAGTAACGGAATTTGCGATCTTAACCAAATGTTGCCAGAATCGAAGAAATGACGAATGTCTTGCCTGGGGGAGCATCGAGAAAGTAAATGCCTCCCGTTCCATCGTCAACAACCTCCATCATCGAATCGTACACGTTTGTTTTCTCCGCATTCAATGCCGGCACATTTTTTCGGACTCTTTCAGTCAGCTCATCTCGATCAATGACTGATCTCGTTGCAATTCGCGATTGAATTCATCGTACATCGAACGATTTGACGCTGGTATTCCAATTTCGACAGTAGACTGCCGAAATTCGAACTTAAATGGAAAATGAAAAAGAAGTGTTGATGTGTAAACAAACTTTTTGTTCTATTGACCATTTTTAAATTGAGGTGATGGCCATCCTCACTACGACAGAACATCAACGGGTATTGAAGTGCATCATATGACCGATGAGGCATGCCTTAGTTGTCTACCATCCCGAAGCTTAGGAACAATATCGCGTGATTCCACATTCTTCCCAACAATAACCACAGCGACTTTATTTATAGTGGGAGCATTGAATTGTCCTGCATGGCAACCAGAGAGTCTTTTGTCTGCTCTGATAATGATTTTGTGGTCGTCGGAATGCATTGTATTCAATGCGATTTTGAACAATCGGACGAATGCGTTATTCTCATGCCTAAGATTTTGAAATTGTTCGATCATTTCGTGTTTAATCTTTTAACATAATAATCCCAAATTTTCCAAGCATCATAACGAATTTTCCACTTTTACGTCGACAAAAATCATTAAATCAAGCGATACAGTGCAAAATTTCGTCGAAAAATCTAAAATGTATTCGAGTTTTCCTCCAAGAATTTTTTATTATTCAATTAACATCGTTCAATATTATCAATCATACGACAAAATTCAAAATTTCGTCTAAAAAAATAAATTTGTTGGCATTTTTCTGTACTTTTTCGACAAAAATTTTCTATTTTAGCATTCGTAAAGCCACTACGGAACAATTGCACACACATTTGGATGAGAATTCATATTTGGAAGTAGTTTATATACATGATCTCGTGGTTTAACCTTGCAAATGACCTAATAGCCACTACCTACAAATAAAGAGCGCCATCTGAGGTAGCCAATGTTTATTTCGATTTTCTTTTAAGGAATCCATCCATCAGATGCCTTGAAGAAGAATATAAATAATAGTCCCACCAAGGAAGTTTTGGTCGCTTCCTACTGCCCATCGAGATTTTGGTCGAGTTTATCATTCACAGGTAATGCCCTAGGCAGCGCATTCGGTCTACCGACATCATAATTCAGCTCATTTGGCTTATGGTTCGTACGACGAATATTGAGCGAAGTTTTTTTTGTATTGAAGACTCTTCATGTCCGGTGGCGAGGAGCTGTTAACGAGCATGCACCAGCTCCTGCGCACGGTTTGGCTTAAAGAGTGCATGCCAAACGATTGGAATGTAAGCGTATTATGTCCTGTGCTGAAAAAAGGTGATCCAAGTGTGTGCTCCAACTACCGCGGGATCAGCATTTTACCCATCGCATATAAGTTCCTGTCAAGTGTGCTATGTGAAAGACTAAAGGCAGTGTTATCCAACCTGATCGGGCCTTATCAGTGTGGCTTTTGACCTGGAAAATCTACAACTGACCAGATTTTCACACTTTGGCAAATCCTGGAAAAGACCAAAGAGAAACAGATCGATACGTACCATCTTTTCGTCGAATATAAAGCTGCCTTCGACTGCCCGATAAGGCAGAAATTACTCGAAGCCATGGCTGAGTTTGGTATCCCATCGAAGATAATAAGTCTTTGCGGAATGACGCTGATTGACACAAAGTCTTCAGTGAAGATTGGCATGGACCTTACGGAGCCATTCTGTACCAGACGAGGCCTAAAACAAGGCGACGGCCTATCGTGTGATCTCTTCAACATAGTGATGGAGTTGATAATGAGAAAATCTGAAGAAAACACGAGTGGCACTATATTCAACAAAAGCCACATGATACTCGCGTACGCTGATGACGTAGACATCATTGGTCGAAAACTGCGGGATGTGACTGCAGCCTTCTCAGGTATACAGAAGGAATCAGCGAAAATGGGCCTAACGGTGAATGAGGACAAAACGAAGTTATTAGTTTCAACGAACAAAGAATCTACTCATCTGGGAAACTGCGTGAACGTTGACAACTTTAATTTCGAGGTGGTAGATAATTTTGTCTACCTAGGCTCCGCCATTAACAAAGGAAATAATGTCAGCCTAGAAATCCGGAGAAGAATCCTGCTTGCAAATAAATGCTACTACGGACTAAGCAAGCGATTCAATGGCAGAGCCCTCTCTCGACGAACAAAACTTCAGCTATACCAGATACTGGTTCTACCTGTCTTAATGTATGGCTCAGAATCCTGGTTTATGACACAAGCGGATGAATCGGTTCTGGCGGTAATTGAGAGAAAAATACTCCATAAAATATATGGGCCCATCATCGTTAACGGAGAGTATCGGTGTCGTATGAATCATCAGCTGTACGAGCTGTACACTGACATTGACGTGGTCAGACGCATTAATGTGCAACGGTTGCGTTGGCTATGTCATGTTGTACGCCTGAACGAAAATGCTCCAGCTCGAAAAGTCTTTGACAATGAACTCAATGGACGGCGCAGAAGAGGGTCTCCGTTGGAAAGACCAGGTTACTGAAAACCTTACAGAACTCGGTGTGACTAACTGGATAAGAAGCGCTGAAGATCGAGGCGCTTATAATATTTTTCTACGTGCGGCATATAATCCACTTGGATTGCAAAGAAGTGCCAGCTAAGTAAGTAAGCCTCCCAGAATAATTTGATCCACTTGTGTAATTGGACAGGATTCTGCGCTGTAGAGAAAGGCAGGTTGGTTCAATGTCTGGTAAATTAAGATCTTTGTTCGCAATGATCTTTGTGGTTTGTGATCTATACTCGTCTCTTGATTTCCAGGCTGACATTATTACTTTTGATTACAGCGGAGCCAAGGTCGACATAATCATCTACCATTTCAAAGTTTATAGTTATAAGTTATAGTTGTACGTTTTACGCAGTAACCTACGGCGATCCTCGGCCAAATATATCTACATCATCGGCAATCGCTACTAGCATGTAAGTAATATTTAAAATGCTGCCAGTCGTGTTCCGGACAGCCTTCCACATGGTCATCTTCATTATGATGTTAAAAAGATCGCATGGTATATTACCGCCTTGTCTAAAGCTTCGTTTGGTAGAAAATGGCTATGTCAGATTTTCGCCTATTTTCACTGAATACTTCGTGTCAGTCAGTGTCAATCCGCATAGTAGTATCGCTTCGCGGGGATACTAAACTCAACTGTCGAATGCAGCTTTGTAGTCGATTAACAGATGGTAGGTGTCGATCTGCTTTTCCTGAGTCTTCTCCAGGATTTGTCGTAGTGTGAATATCTGGTCGGACGTGGATTTACCTGCCACTCTGATAAGATCTAATAAAGTGTGCTAGGATGGAATTTTATCTGTCACATTACACCACACTAGAACGAGGTGATCCTTTGAAAGTTGGCGCACACACTGCGAGCGTTTTTTTTTTAAGCGAACCACATCTGACTCCAATCATTGAGCATGCATTCTCCAAAACAATCCATATTTATGAGCTAATGCATGTTCCCTCCCTTCGTTGGGAAACTTAAATTAGGGGGCGTTTGTTTAAAGTAATTGAGCTAGTAGATTAGAATAGGCATGAGCTACCTCGGTGGTACGCAGAAAAATACTTTTGTTATACAAAAAGTAATTCAATTCTAACAAAGAGTACTTTTATTGTGCCAAAAAGTGCTGTTATTCTATCAACTGTTATTGTATCAAAAAGTACCTTTATTGTACCTAAAAGTGCTTTTATTCTACCAAAGAGTAAATCTATTCTAACAAATAGTAATTTTATTGTACAAAAAAGTATTTATGCCCTCAACTTACGGTCAGGAGGGTATATATCATTTGATACGACCCAAAAGTGTAACACATAGCAGAAGTTACTTTGGACTCTATGTTTCTTTGAACCAAATTCGATTCATGACTTTTTAAGTTGTTTGATCCATGTCCGTCTGTCTGTCCGGCATGTAGGTACAATAACTTACGAAAGACGAAATCAATTGTTTTGAAACTTACCATGGGTTATCATTTTGCCAATCCTACTTACGGGTGTGGATATGGGCTATATGGCCAAGCACCTTCTGATATATCCCATACAAGTGTACGATTCCACCCACCTTAAAAATCGAGCACCAATTTTAGCTACACCCTTCTGGTACCTACCAGTATGCCTAAAATTGTTATACTGGCAAATTTTATGATTTAAGTCGTAAGTTTTACTGAAATTTTATTACTTGTGTCATTATATTTTGACAAATCGCCCTGCAATGTATGCAAATCGTGCACATTTATAGAGCACTTTCGGAACTCAGCGCAAAGGCCGATTTTTGGACTAACAGGTATATAAGCAGGCAGAATTATCGTTTTTGGAGGCAGCACAATCCTTATGAGACTCCATTACATCCCGACATAAATTACTGTTTGATGCGATTTACATGCCAAAGGCATGTGTTGTACGGACACTATATTTTCACTATATTTGCACTAGATTTATTTCTAAAATTGTCTTGTCCAATTTTTGGAATTCCTAACCAGACCGGAAGACATGCAACATCGCTTATTAATCATTGAAATTTAAAAATGTTCCTTACCAATCCAAGACCCTTATATTCGCTTTATATTACTTACTTACTTAGCTGGTACTTCTGTGCAATCCCAGTGGATTATATACCGCACGTAGAAAAATATTATAAGCGCCTCGATCTTCTGCGCTTCTTCTCCAGTTAGTCACACCGAGTTCTGTAAGGTTCTCAGTAACCTGGTCTTTCCAACGGAGTTTTGGTTGTGGTTAGCCCTGCTTATTATTACAGGTATTCCAGTATCAAATGTTAATTATCTGCCATCTTCTCCACTGACGAGTAAATTCTTCATGTCTGTATGTTACTCAAACAATTTGTGCCTTATTTCCTTTCATGCGCTCACTCATGTTCTCATGCCTATAGCATTGACACCTGGTACACCCTTTGTCAAGGCACTTACAACGCTCGGCATAGTCGATGCTTTTTTCTCTTACCCTCTGTGTTTTTTGAGTGTCAAACACTTGAAGCGTTTCATGTAATGACAAGCCAAAACAACACCACTACTATTGCTGCCGCTGCTGCTACTAAGTTGTAGTGTTAGTGTTGCATAAACTTGTAAATTGTTGTTGTCAAACAAGTGATGCCGTACAAGGACACAAACACAAATGTCCAAACAATCACGCACACTCTTACTGTGGCATTGGGACACACATACATACACACTGTCGTACAAATACATATGTACATGCCAAGAATAAAAGAGAAAAAGGATGGAAGGATGTGTTGTACAATGTTTTGTGTTGCATCATCGTCATCGTCGTCGCATCATGATTATGGGCATGAATATCTTCTATGGCCAGCCTGGCCATGTTTCATGGCCACGATGGTGTGGATGGCGTTGCGTTTCTATACAACCGGAAATTAAGATGGATCTTTTATTCGACGGCGTTCCTTTTGGGTTGTAGCAAGCAAATTGTTGTTTTTGCTTTTGTAGCAGTGTCGAGAAATTAATTGAAAACTTAGTAAATTGAAAATAGTCGAGAGCTTACAAAAAAAAAAAAAAAAATAGAAACACAAAAAAAACGCTTAAAGGAATTTGTCGGGGAATCTTTAAAAGTTTTCAAATGAAATGTTACAAATTGTGGCAGGAAATTTATGGGCAGAGGATATGATATCTTTAGATGGAATAGATGGAATGTTTTTATTGAAAGCTAAAATGAAATAAACAGAATGGAACCAATTCGTTGGGTTAGCATCGTTAATAACTAGAACTTTTCTAGGGAAATTTATAGAACTGTTTTCAAAAATTATGGTAAAAGTCAGACTTTTATATGTAGATATGTTATTCGCGATGGAATGTAACACAGTAAAACATATGATTTTGGGAGTCAATTTTGAAAACTGCACGTGAAAGTAGCCCCAAAAAGAAGATGTTCAGCGTCATGCGTTCTGTCAGATTACATGCCATAATCTTTTTTTTATCGATTTGAAGTTAGTAAGTATCGTATAGGGGAACTTGTCATGTTTTAGACTCTCAATTCTCCTATACGATCAATGAGCTGAAAAATAATGTTGTACTGTAAATGAATTTAATATTTTATATTATAAATATGAGAACATTTTCAAGGACATACAAAGTGTAAAGGACCCTGGAATAGCCAAACGTTCACCCCTCAATACAAATGATGCATTTGAAAAACACTACAAAGAAAATTTAATAAATTCAATAAATTACATCTTACATCTGGTGCACAACAAACGCTACGCTCTCTGACTCTGCTGCATTTTAGTGATGTTACTTAAACTCTTATCCTTCCTTTGTGGTCTATGCAGTCTTTACCCTTCCCTAATACTGCCCTCCCCGTTATGGCAGACAGCAAAATTGGGCCAACCTGCGGCTGTGGCATTGGTATCATTTGCACGTTCTTACGAGCGTCGACTCCAACTCTCATGCATTTCCCATTCGTTATCTTATCTGGTGCGTTCGTTAGCCACTTGGTTGGTATTAAAATGTTTCGCCCCAAATGTAGCCCTCAAAAAATAAGCCAAGCATAACTATAATTTTTGCGCCTAATTAAGTGCAGCAGACTTTTAATTAACATTCTTAGACATTTCTCATTCTGTGCAGCCGTTACGATTACACGGAGAGAAAAACGATGTTACGGCTTGAAATGAAGTGTGAACAATAGCGATAGAAAATTCAACTAGGAATTGGTAGTAGATAAGAAAACAACATTATAGAGTTGCATACAAGATATTTGTGTAACCTTGGATAACAGAAAATATTCTTCTGAATCATGAATAAAACAGCAATATATAAGTAAGTACGTTAACTAACTTTCTTAACTTAATTTCCCTTGGCACCCCATGAATGAGGTAAGGGATAGCTTCTCGCGTCGTTGTGAATTAACACGCTTTCAATTTTTAGATTCACAACAACGTTAACTAACTCTGTGTAGAAAAATGGAGGTCATTATCTGAGGATTAATAAAAACTCATTCACAGAATAAAAGCCTTCGGTGAGTATATTAAAATTCCAGTAGGGGGGATCCGAAAAGAAATTTAGGAAAGAATTTTATTTGTAGAACATTTTAACACACTAGCTCGACTCCTTGCGTGTCTTTTTTATCCTTAATTCAAGATATATAAGAATAAACATAGACTTGGTTTAAAAAATTTTACTATGGGTTCTCTAAGGGCCAAATTGATTTCTTTAACTTTTATCTAGTCCTTTTGCAAATGTCCTTGACAAATATAAGACCGTTACTGACGAGAAAAGTGCAATGGAGGGAAGAAGGAAGCACACAAGAAAACACCTGTGACATATTTTAAAGCTGAAGCTGCATTATATGAGTGCCTAGAGGAATTGTGTCAACGCTTCCGGGGCCATGGCAAGTACAATCGTCCTTGGAGATTTTTATGCTACAATAGAAAGGAAAAACGCTCTTGGTTGAACTGTCAAGAAAGTGAGTACACACATAAACACCTCAGGTTACAGAATCAGACTGGTTACCTTGGTGTAGCCAAGAACATGGTAGATAGAAAAACACTAGAAAAGCTTTCAGGGTGCTAAAAGACGACATAGCTATACCACCACACAACACACACATCATCATAGGTCAGCAAGGCAAAGGCTGTCGCGACAAACACAACAGCGGTTAGCAGCTGTTGTGTTTTTGTGGCGTTCAGGACAATCTACTACTTCATAATTCACATTTAGTTCAAGTCACCTAAAATATAAGAAGACGACGTTTTTTCCTCAACGATCGTCATTGACTCCTCCAAGACGAGGTGTATTACCAAGTCAAGGAGAGTTGTCTGATCTCCTTGATACCTTGGGATTGTACGAAGACAATTATCTTTGTCTAACGGACAATAAGTCTGTACAACCGGGGCATAGGCCTGTACAATCGGACCTTGAGTCTATACAATCCGACCTACAAGTCTGTACAATCAAACTATAAGCCTGTACAATCGGACCTACGAGTCTGTACAATCGGATCTACGAGTTTGTACAATCAGACCTTGAGTCTGTACAATCGGACAATAAGTCGGTACAATCCGGCAATAGGCCTGTACAATCGGACCTTGAGTCTATACAACCGGACCTACGAGTCTGTACAATCAGACCTTGAGTCTGTACAACCTGACCTAGTAGTCTATGCAATCAGACCTTGAGTCTGTATAATCGAGCTATAAGCCTGTACAACGTGTACTCGTAGTTGTAAGTTATATTTCAGGACCTTAGCAAATCATACCAGAAGGTCTTACCTGGTTTACCTGTGAGTCCTCGACGTCCGACGAATTACCACAACGCTTTCCGTTTACAATCACCGAATTACCGCCGCTCGTCTAAGGACCGCTTCTTCGTACAAAGGACAACAACACCCAAATACATTACACCAGACACCATAAACTATACAAGGCCACCGACCAGGTATTACCCCTAGACATCATGACTCACCGTCAAACATCTTAAGGATATCAGACCAGTGATTTCATTTAGCTTAAAGATCCGAAAAGTTTTTCTTCTATTTAAATTTTGTGGATTATAAAAAAACGAAATAAATATATAATATTTTGCCCTAGTCAAAATAAATCCACTCTATTATTTCGTAAGGTTTTGAGGGTCCTTGCGAAGACCCTGGAGGCGGCGGAGCTACCTCAGCCTTATATAAAACTCCCGCTATAAAAGATACGAGGATGTCGCAAAGTACAGTAAATTAGTCGGTATTGTCTGTATGGCCTTGCTTAACTATAATAAAGCATCTGGTTACGGTGACCTGTCTGCAGACCTTTTCATACTTACTTAACTTAATTTCCCTTTGCACCCCATGAATGAGGTATGGGATAGCTACTCGCGTTGTTGTGAATTAACACGCTTCCTATTTTTAGATTCACAACTAACGGCACCTACTTGTTTAAATTTTCATACATCTGCTCATAAACTCGATAATCTTTTCCCCTACAAGGTCCTTTCGATTGTGTTATGTAAAAGACGAAAGACCATCTGAACGAACCTAATAGGATCTTAACAGTAAGTATTTATACCTACCAAGCAGATAGTCACACCACGACAAATCCTGGTCGACAAATCCTGTTTATCGATTACAAAGTCGCATTCGACAGAATTTTGTGTGTATCATCTTGGCGATCTGAGAAGATGATATACTACAAGACCGCTGGTAAGGCTCTTATTTCTGTATATTAGTTTACTAGCATAAACTTTTAGAATTAACGTCAGCCACTATGCGGCTCCACCGAAGTGGTTCCCAAACGAGTTTTACCGATTAGTAGAATTTTGTACTGGTGAAACTCTCAACTACGTGGGAGCGATACTCCCCGTAGTGCTGCGGAGATTACTCCTTACGAAGAGCGGCATTCGACAGTCCAATTTGACAGAAACTAAAAAATAGATGCTTTGGCTGAGTTTCGTGTCCCCGCGAAGCTGGTCCAACAAATGCAGGATGACATTGACTGATACGAAGTATTAAGTAAATATAAGCAAAATTCTGGCACAGCCATTTTCTACCAAGCCAGGCTTTAGACACGGCGATAGTCTCACATGCGATCTCTTTAATATCATAATGGAGATGATCATAACGAAAGCAGCAGCAAACCAACTGGCACCATCTTTACCAAAAACCACATGCTATTCGCGTGTGCCGATGATATAATTGTCATTGACCGAGTACAGCTGGATGTTACTGCAACCTTCTCAAGCATTGAGAAGCAGTCGGCAGAAGTAGGTCTGGTGAGAAATGAGGTCAAAACCGTGTTATTTACTTCAATGAACAAAGAGTCTACATTTTAGGGACGCTGAGCAACAATTAACAATTATAACTTTAAAGTGGTAGATAATTTTGTTGGGTACAGGAATCGAACCATGGATCTCCCACATGACACGTGGTCTTAATAATGACCCAAATGGCAACCGGTGCTGTTGGGGAACGACATATGGATATATGGAGAGGGACAAAACGCCTCTTCAAACAGAAAGATGGTCTATGAAGGGCAAAAAGAGAGCAAGGATAACGAAAGGTGCATATAATTAGGTAAAGTTTGAAAATGCTTGCAAAAAGTTAAATATCAACGCTTTTGCAACTAGGATCCCCACGTGTTAGGGCAAAGAGGGAAATCCGACACGCAGAGTGCGCTACAAATGTGAAGGGGAAAATTTTGTGCTTGTTTTCGGAGGCAGAACAAGTAAAGCATCTATACCAATTTTTGATGACGCAGTGCAATGTCTTCCCCAGACACCACACAATGTCAGTAGGGCATTTACATGGCTAAAGTAAGTAAAAAGCCGGCCGGGCATCGATAGACTACCGTCAGCACTTTTTAAAATCGGCCGAGATGAACTGCTGAAGTGTATATACCGGCGCTTATACTTATTTTGGCTAAAGGAATGCATTCCCGATGATTGGAATCTTAGAGTTTTATGTTCTTTACTTAAGAAAGACAATATAAATATGTGCATCAACGACAGCGGGATCAGCCTTTCACCCTTCCTCTACACGGTCCTATCGACGGTGTTATGTGAAACACTATAGCCCTACTTAAAGAACCGAATAGGACCTTTTAAGAGTCCCTACAGAAAAACAAACTACCACAAAACTAGTCTAGTAGCTGGTTCCTGTTGGGTGGGGCCCGGTCCTGACTTTAACATGCCTTTGATAATGGAGGTGTGAGCTTCGAGCACTTCTGGGTTTGTTTTACAGTATCTGTCTAAGGACATGACTCAGACGACCACTCTTTCAAAATATTAAGAACTATAAGAAAAAATATATCTATTCTATAGGGACCGGCCGTGGCACAGTGGTTAGAACACGCGACTACCATGCGGGAGATCGCAGGTTCAAACCTGGCTCCAGTCATCTTAAAAGATTGTTTTTTTGTCGGCTCCCCTCGAATGTTGTTGACAGCAACTTCGCAGTATTAAGCGTCGATTCAATCGGCGTGTCTAGTAACAGCTTCTCAAAACAGTGACGTTCGCATTCGTCGATAAACAAGTAGGTGCCGTTAGTTGTGAATCTAAAAATAGAAAGCGTGTTAATTCACAACAACGCGAGTAGCTATCCCAACCCTCATTCATGGGGTGCAAAGGGAAATTAAGTTTAGGTTCTATTGAACATTGCCGTTGTAAAAATACAGCGGCGCAGTAATGATATATGTTGTTCAAATTGACACTCTTTAAGATATAAGAACCAGTTTTGGGACACATCCCCTCTTCACCATTCTCTGAACAATTACTTTAAGGCAATTGAAAACTCACATCCCGTAGGGTTGTGGCAACAATTAAACAACTAAAGCAATACCAACACTTGCCATTTTTTGATTGATCATAAAGTTGCAATCGATAGTCCGATGGCTGAGTTCTGTATCCCTGCGAAGCTGTGACTTATGCGAAGACAGACACAAATCTTTGGTTTTTATACAAGGGCGTGTCTTTAACTGTGATGTCTTTAACCTACTAACGGAAATTGTTATGCGATAAGCTGCAGTTAACACGACTGGTGTTATTTTGAACAAAAGTCACATACTGCTTGTGTAAGCAGATGATATATATGTCATTGGCCGAGCTCAGCGGGCTACTGCAACCTTCTCAAGCATTGAGAAGCAGTCGGCAGAAGTGAGTCTGGGACGAAATGAGGTCACAACCATTTTATTTGTTTCAACGAACAAAGAGTCTACATTTTAGGGACGCTGAGCAACCATTGACAACTATAACTTGAAAGTGAGAGATGATTTTGTCTTATTTCGGTCTGTCGTAAACAAAAATGAAAGCCTGGAAATAAAGAAACGAGTATTGATCGCAAATCGCTGCAACTATGCGCAAAAAAAGCACTTGAATGACAATCCCCACACTCGACATACAAAGATACAATGGTACTAAACACTGGTCCTACTTGTTGTGCTTTAGGGCGCATAAATCTGGTTAAAAACACAAATCTTCCAGGTACAAATACTCCGAATCCTTTGAGGGATGACTTTTGATGTCAATTCTTAAAAAAAAAAGAATTATAAAGAACTAAGTTCCTTTGAATGACGTATGGGATAGCTTCTTGCGTTGTTGTAAATTAACACCCTTTCTATTTTTAGATTCACAACTAACGGCACCTACTTGTTTATCGACGAATGCAAACGTCACTGTTTGAGAAGCTTTTACTAGACATGCCGATTCACTCGACACTATATAGCGATGAAAGCAGAATGTAGATGACTGAAGACAGGAATCGAACTATGTTTTACTCATCATGAAAGCTCTAGTCTTGTTCAGCTCTCACCCTGTCATTGTGGGAGAAGATCTTATATTTAGATAGAAATATTTCTTATTTATTACATTACGCTTTACAATTGCTATTAGTTTCTTTCCCGCCTTTACATTTCTTCAGGTGTATTATCATCTGCTAAATGAACACTGAAGGCAATAACTTTGCTTTTGTCTTATAAACTGCACCAAATGAAAATAAAGACCAAAAGAAAAAGGGAAAATTCAAAGAACGCGTATGCAACTATGGGAGAACAACAAAAGGACCAAATGAAAAGCCGGCAGGAGGATGTGCGAATGTGGGCAACTCAATGATTTTGTTAAAGTGTTTGTTGTTGGCGTTAAAGTGCGACCTCCTTCTCCCCTCCACCCCTCCTGCTCCCGCCGTCACTCGCCAATGGCATTTAAATAATGAGCATTTAAGCGGATTAAATTAAAGCTTATATTAAGTGGTCGCCTGTTACTTTCCATCCATCCATCCACTACGACTACTCCTCCTCACACATCTTGCCCTGGCACTAAAGTCATTTACATTGTTTTCATATGTAATTGGTAGGGTCATGACAGCGACATCGGCTAAGGCAAGAGGCATGCAGTGAGCGTCGTCTACTAGCTGACGCCATAGTGTTGAGCCATCTTTTGCGCCGGGATTTGTTGCCGGAAAGGCAACAACACACTTTTTTAATTTAAAACTATTTTGCTCTTTTGTTAGCCAAAGGACAACAAAATACTCGTACTGAATTGCTTGCACGACAGAGAAAATGAATAAAGTTTATATGTGAGCATGAAATGTGAAATACGATTCTTGGCCGCATCCCAAGAGTCGAGGGGACAGAAGAACGGAGGAGCGCCATCAACGATTGCCAAAAACTGTAAAGACAAATTGTTCTAAACAGAATGTGTCTTTAGTTTCCACTTGGACCATAAATAAAATGCTTATATTAAATCGTGTGACGGTGGTACTTGCAGTTGCCCCCCCCCCAAACGAAATTCTCTGCTACAATACATATTGTCTGTGCCTAGGGATAACGAGGGCGCAACGGACAGACGGCAAAACGGAAGTGCTGGCGCGCCATAAAGTGTTTTGGTGACAAGTTCTCGTTGGTCTTCAAGGAAATGAGGCACGAAGGAAGAGCGCCAAATACGGAAGGACAAATCTTAAGAATTATTGTTAAATTGTTTGTCCCGCATTCCAAAGGAGTTTTGCATTCGTCGTTGAAATGCTTTAAAGAACATCCGTTTTAGTGTCTACATAAAATGCCATCGTGTGGTGGTAGTGATGGTGGTGGTGGTGCAACGGGATAACATCAATTCGTTGTTAAACTTTTTAGTGTACTCTTTAAGCCACAAAAAAGGAAGGAAGTATTTCATTTCCGTTACGCGAGCAATTGCAGCAACATTATGAGCCACATAGTACAAAACGCAAACAGACTGATTGCTGCACACGAGCAGGAGGAACAGTGCGGACCAGTGTGTGCAACATACACCGACTGGATGGGGGGCATCCATTTGTTTGATATGGTCATGTGTATTTACTGGCATTACTATAAATGCTCGTGATAATACCAACGATTGCACTACAGAAAAAAAGCCGCCCAGTTTACTCTCCTCCAACGTATCATCCATCTATGCGCCGTCATCTCTCGCCGCTCTGCATCTATGCAAGCTTACCACACTAGTTTCCGTAAATTTCAATTGCTTTTTAACTGAAATGAGTGGGCGTCCGTTTGTGCATTCATTCGCTGCATTTGTGGTTTGTGTTTGTGGCTGCGTTTAGTTTCCTATTTCACGATATCCCTGGCAGCAGCAAAAAAAGAATCACCATGTTGTCGGACGTGCATGTCGCTCAAACATTAATCTTTGGGCCGGCCCGCCAACGACGACGACGACTAATGTTGTGCATTCAAGATTAAGTTGTTGTTATTTGGACAAAGAGTTCAGCTGCCGCTTGGCTGTTGTTGTCTGACTGCAATCGGCAAAATGGATGCTGAAAATAAATGGCAGTAATAGTGATTCGCCATGTAGAGTGGAGTGGAACTAACAAGTAACTTTGCGAGCAACAAAAAAAATATTACTGCAATTATGGAGAGTGTATTCGATTTTCAGATGTAAAATAGATACAAAAACAAAGAACTAAATAGGAGATGTATTAGCAACGTTCACAGGCAATGTAAGTACATTAAGCAAAATAAATCTAACACAAATGACACTGGCGAACCAGTATAGTCGAAATGGAAAGACCGGCATTTTGAGACCGGTAACAATCATGATAACTGGAGAACTTAGAACTTTTTCAACTAAGGCAATGTTCACGCTCCTAAACTGGTTACCGCCAGACATTCATTCGTAGAAGATAGCAGCAAACATCGCAATGTGTTCAGACGCCACGAGTGCTATGGTTATGCCAAGATTCTGGACTTAATCAATGTCAGCTGTAACTCGGATTACTATGTACCAGAATATGTTTTCGATTCAGGTTTTATGGAAAACATCTCGGACAGAACCTACTATGATAGTAACATTCACTTTGGGCAAGATGTCATTTAATTACACAGTACAACACATGATTTTGGGACTCAACTCTGAGGGCTGCACGTAAAAGTAGCGTTAAAAAGAAGAAGTTCTGCATTATTCGTTTTGTCAAGTTACATGCCATAATAATCTATATATATAAAAATGGTGGCACAAATGTATAGTAATTCATCAATTGAGAACGGCTGAGCCGATTTTGCTCAAACTTTTTTTCAGTTGTTCGTCATTGCCAGGAGCAGGTTTATGTGAAAAAAAAATTTGGGAAAATCTTCCGGAAAAGTCGGAAAATTGGAAAAATCGAAAATAGCCTTTTTGTATGGAATTTTGTGTGCAATTGTTACAGAATGGCTTTTCGAATAAAAAAATGGAAAATTTTTGATGAAAAATGCGGAAAATTCCGGAAAAATTCAAAAAGTTTGAGTTCGTTGTTCGACGAAATTTTGCATATTATCGTATGATTTGATAATTTTGGACGATGTAACAGTGAACAATTTTGGATAATTATTCCGAAATGACTTTCCGAATGGAAACATAGAAAAATTCTCGGTGGAAAACTCGGAAAATTCCGGAAAAACTCGAAAAATTTGGATTTTTTCAGCAACATTTTGCATCGCATAATGAGTTTTTGTATAACTTTTTGTGTGCAATTGTTCCGTAGTGGCTTTCCGATTGAATAAACAGAAAATTTTGGTTGGAAAAATTCCAAAAATTTAAATTTTTTTTCGACGAAATTTTACATTTTATTGAGTTTTGATAATTTTGAATGATGTAAATGTGAAAATTTCGGATAATTATTCCGAAATGACTTTTCGAATGGAAAAATAGAAAAATTCTTGGTGGAAAACTCGGAAAATTCTAGAAAAAACTCGAAATTTTTGGATATTTTTAACGAAATTTTTCATTGTATCGCTTGATTTGATGATTTTAGACGAAGTAAAGGTGGAAAATTCGTTGTGCTGCTTGGAAAATTCGGTTTATTGTGAAATCTATATGTATAAGAACGGTGTAAACAGTGTGTAGTAATTCATCAAGAGAGAACGGCTGGCCCATTTTGCCAAATTTTTATTCAATTGTTCGTAATTGGTATGAGGGTTTTGTGCAAGATAATTTTGGGAAAATCCTTCGAAAAAGTCGGGAAATTGGAAAAATCGAAAACTGGTTTTTTGTATGTAATTTTGTGTGCAGTTGTTACGGAATGGCTTTTCGAATGAAAAAATAAAAAATTCTTAGGGAAAAACTCGGAAAATTCCGGAAAAGTCTAAAAAATTTGTTTTTTTTTTATTGACAAAATTTTGTAATTTTCGCATGATTTGATGGTTTTGAACGTTGTCTAGGTGGAAAATTTCGGTTTAATGTTGGTTGGTAACAAGAAAAATAATATATAAATAAAAAATCCGTCGAACCCGACAGGATGTGCGGCAATCTGCTGTCGATATTGGGAATGCCAGTGTCAAATCGTTCGATGCAAGATGCACATGATCTCGAATTTTAACGGGAGCAAGACTATAATCTAGATGAGCTGACCGGAAGAGTTCGAACAAATGTGACGCTCTTAAATACCGAGTACAAGAACGTGTACCATTCACGATGAAATTGGAGGCATTTACTTTCTCGATGCTGCGAGTGGGACAGCCGAGACATTTTTTGTTGATTCCGGCAACAATTTGGTCAAGATCTCAAAAACCGTTAGCCGCTGCATCCTCTGGCATAGCTTCCACATTGTTGGAAGGAATTCAAACTGCAAATTCCGCTTTGGAACTTTCGAAGAATATTATCACGGCTGAAAAGCCGAAAAGCCAAAGTACACAATGACCAAGAATTTCGCAACGGCGAAGTAGATTCGGAAATGCCAAATCAACATTTCGGATGAATGCACGATAACGACCAAACGAGCTTTGGAAGTAGTTGACCGAAAGATAAAGTATTTACGAGGAGATTTATAACGATTTGGTGGGGCTATGATTTTGCTCAAAATGTCTAATGCTGCTCATTTACAAAAACAATGCTTGAAAACGTCGTCAATATGAAGAAGTTATAATTGACCAAATAATTAGGGGCTCATTCCAGAACCTCTCATATTCTGCTGAATTCCCGAAACAACTACTAGCGCTTGGCAATGGCCAAATTCGGTTTGATGTTTCGACTGAATTGATATCATTCCCTGCAAATTTTTCCAGTTCACATTGTTGGAAAAGTAACACATGACATTGCACAAATTTATAAAAACCTCGATTGGAATTTACGACAGTGTGTTACTAGCAGAGAAGAATAAAGACATCAATAGAATTTAAAATTAGAAAGTTAAATCCCTTGAGAACTGCAGTCGTACAAATCTGTTTACAGCGTGAGAATGAAGCGACCAACAATCCGACCGAATTTTCCACTCGCATAATTTACAGATCAAGGTGGGATCGATCATAAACATATTGCGGAATCTGAATCAACCGAAATTGTGCAACGGTACGCGGTTGTCAGTTAAGAATCTGATAAAAAAAAATGTGATTTCAGACGATCATTAATCACAAAGTCAAAAAAAGGAAGTCCTTATCTTACGAATTAGATAATTCAACTGATCATACATTCCAATTCCCCGACGACAATCAATAAATCGCAAGGCCAATCGTTGGAAGTATGTGAGATTAATGTCGAATTTCCCTGTTTTACGTGCGGTCAGTTGAATGTTGCCTTTTCGAGTTTTGGAGAACCGACTTCGTTGTTTGTTTTTGCGGCGGAAAACTAATCGAAAAACTTTGTATATCAAACATTCTCTACTGAGTTTATCTGAAGGCATAAAATTGGGGCGAGACGAAGTTCGCCGGGTCCGCTAGTTTAATATAGATTCGAAGTTAGTAAGATCCGTAAGGAGAATTTGTCACGGTTTAGGCTCTTTTGTTTGACATAACTAAAATACTATATTGTGGAGTATGATTATCATAAGTAATACTTACTTACTTATATTCCACGTAAATCATACGCCACGGAGTGCAACAGTTTTATTTTTACTGCTACAAAATAAACCCAGAATCTTTTTTTTTGGGCTACTATCACGTGCAGTTCTCCGAATTGAGTCCCCAATAGATAGCGACATTTGACAGTACATGAGTTTCAGGACATGGGGACATACATATGTGGTAACTAAACAGGAATTGGTATTCCTCTCACAAAAGGTAAACAACTAAAACTGTACTTCATTGATAACGAAAGATGGATGAAAGAGCCAACTTGCATAGCGACCAAACATAAACATATATGGCCCACCCAGGATATGCAGAAGACACGAATTGCGCTGATCATCTAAGGAACATCATAGCTGACATAACCCATCACTAGCTGGTTGGAAAACTCGCTAAGAGGTTGAAAATTCGGTAAAACCTCCTTTATAGATGCTACAACGATGAGGAAGATGATGACACCACGGAGCAGCTCCTACAGTATATCATTCACAAATATTTGGGTATGAGAAAGCAGTGTGCAAAGTGGGTGCAGCGCGAGTTCACTTTAGATCAAAAACAACGACGATTTGATGATTCGGAGCTGTGATTGGCGATGATAAAGCGTAAAAACCCCTGCTTTTGCGTCGATATGTGTCAATGGATGAAACATGGCTCCATCCACACGATGAACCCGCATCAAAGCGTGGAAAAACGCATCAGTCGGCTGGCAAGGTTATCGCGTCTGTATTGAAAAATTTCCATTGACTACCTTGAAAAAGGATGGACCATCAACAGCGACTATTACACAGCGTTAGTGGACCATTCGAAAGACGAAATCGCCGAAAAACGAAAGCATTTGAAGAAAAAGAAAGTGCTGCATCACCAAGACAATCTACCGTGTCACAAGTCAGTGAAAATGATGGCAAAATTCTATGAATTGGGCTTCGAATTGCTTTCGCATCCACCGTATTCTCCAGATCTGGCCCCCAGCGACTATTTCCTGTTCTCAGGAAGATCGACGAAACTGAGGTTTATTTGTAAGCAAAGGACAAATCGTACTGCAAAAATGGTATCGAAAAGTTCGAGGGTCTCTTAAATCAATGTATCACCCTAGAAGGGAATTATGTTGAATAAAAAACGAATTTTGTCAAAAAATGTGTTTTGCTATGGTAGGCGATTGTCTTTTCAATTCCCTGTTGCACGTCTTTATCAGAGCAACGAAATTTGAGTTTGAGACGGACGTTGCGGCTGACGAATAACCTTAAACTTACCTAACTTCAGCCGACGGCTTTTAAATGCTCCATCGACGTATGTTAGCAGCATGTGGCTTTTGTTAGAGATGGAACCATTGTGTTAACTGCAGCATTACGCATCTCTATTATGATGTTAATGCTTATTTTCACTTAATAGTCCGTGTCAGTCAGTGTCATCCCGATAAGTTGTATCAGCTTTGCGGTGATATCAAACTCAGCCATCTTCTTATTGTTGATGTCATTGGCCGTAGACTGCGGGATGACACTGCAGCCTTTCCGAGCATTGAGCAGCATTCGGCGGCAATGTTTGTGGTGATAAATGAGAAAAAAAACCAAGTTATTTGTATCAACTTTTTACGGCATTTCGCTATAACGGCCTTTTTCAATTCTGGAACACCTTCGCTTTACGGCGCACATTACCTCGATATACGGCTAAAAGCTAATAGGGGATTCACCGTTTTTCTACGAAGAGTGAGAGACTAACAAAAGCATTCATTCACAAGCGCAGCGAGTGTCGATGCAGCTGTCTCTTGTTTGTTCTGATCGTAAGTAGACGTAGCTTTTTTGCACATTTTTCCGTTCTTGAGTAATAATAAGTAGGTATGTAGGTTTAAGTAGGTATGTATGTAACTATAAGTAGGTATGAAATTTATTACCTCGTTTTACGGCGTTTCGCTTTACGGCCAACATTTTGGGAACGTATCTAGGCCGTATATCGAGGTAAGGGTGTACTTGGTAAATACACAAGCGAATCAATCTATTCTGGGAGTCTTCGAGAGAAAAATATTTGTACTCTTAATCATTATCGGCAAGTACCGTCGTCGAATAAACAATGAGCTGTATGACCTGTACAACGACATCGACGTAGTCAAGCGCGTTCTATTGATTGAAAATGTCCCGGTCGAAAAGTTTTAGGTAACAAACTTTGTTGGATGGACCAGTTGCAAGAGTTGTCATTTATGCTTGGTGTGACGAACTCTCTGAGGGGCTCAAAAGGCCAAAGCCCTTGGAGTCTTTTCTACGTGCAACTACTGATGGATGAATTTTCTATTGATGTTGCCATATAAGAAGAGTTAATATCTGGACAGTCGTGGACGTACTAGGTCTAATGCGACACCGATAAGGTTTAATGAGATTTATTAAGATTGACTACAGAGTTTTACTTAACAGACTCGACAGGATCTTGAATGCGATGCTCGAAAGGCTAATACAGCAGTAGTTGGTGGGTGCACACATGGGCAGCCTATCTTGTGCACAAAGTATAGCTTACTTAGTTCCCAATTATTAAGCATTTATTACTTTAGCCAAATTGGGCTTATGAGCAGATGGAAACACGTTACAAGCTCATCGCTGCCGGTATTATAAAACTTAGCCGATAATCCATCAAATTTTCGTGCTACTATGTGTCAGAATTATCCGAACTAGAGCCGTTCCTTTGCAGTAATTTAGAGTCTTGTAGCAATAGGCATTAGCTATGTCGGTGTTATGTAGCCTTTTGATGCTTAGCTTCCATCGCTATCGCTGTGCACACCGCTAATACTTGTGTGTACATTGGCTGCAACTAGCTGATGGTCCGAGTCGATATTTGTCCCACACATTATACGCACGGCCACTGCCATAAATGTTCTCTCATATAATTCTATTTTAGTGTCTTTGTCGTCCATGGGGACGTGTTTGTAATTCAGCGTTATATATAAGTGTTTCGTCATGATAAAGATGGTTGTTATTCTACCTATGCTACCTACTCCCAAAGGCGCATTGGTGGTACCATTCCATTTAGGTTCTTCAACATTGCCTAATTTTGACATTTTTGCATCAGGCGTTGAGAGCTGATTGAAACTTTTTGGAAAAATGTATGGTGATGTGGACACTTGTAATCTGGAAAAAACCAAACCACACGACTTACCGAGATCTTCTGAGCCATTGTCATTGTATGGGAGAATGAGAAAGGGAAGGAAAATGAAGGAGAAATGGTAGGAATCAATGAACGCGGTTCAGTTTGCCATGGAATGCACCGTTTAAAACCTTCTAAATTGCCTACTCTGACTACTGAGAGAGACTCAAGGTCTTCTATATAACCTTTCAGGAAGTATGTTAGCCTCATACGGGTCAGAGCGAGACAGCTGCGTAAAAGATGTGCCTCGAACTCGTTCTCACACACATGGCAGTAGTCCGTTAAAGCTCTATCCCATTTGTCTGTCAGGTGACTGATATTGCAGTGTTCGGTTAGTATTTCACTGGCCAGTCTCTAATCATTTCCGGACAGTCCAACAATGTACTTCGATAGGGATCTGCTTTATTTGGGTCACAGCGACGTAGCCTTTATGCAGTCGGTTCGGAAGATCTAACGTTTGCTGGTTGTCTTTTGAGCCCATTTCTGCAAAAAGCTAGAAAAAAAATATAACAAATTGGGCTGCCGAGAACCTCCACCGATTCATGATCAGGCATAGTACACCCGCCTCTGGCCAGTAGGTCTACTGATTCAGGAATCTGGCAATGTCCTGTAACCCAACAGAGGCCGACTTCCAGAGTCTGTAGCCCATCCAATTTCAAGTTATAGTTCCTTACCAATTTTGATGCACCCATTGTAGATTTCACAGCTATCAATATTTAGCATCCGTGGCTTTCTAAATAGACAGTGTCTCAGCCTCAGAAAAACATTGCATTCATTATGTAGCCTGAAAGAGAGGCTTAGCTGCAGGTGCTCGCTGCAAACACCAGCTTATGTGTAATGTTCTATCTACGATCGGTCAGTAAAGACAGAAATGAAATCACCATAAGGAATTTTAACATCTACATTACGGAAATCCACACGTTCGCACACCAGCTATTGCTATTGCTTAATAAGTACATACAACTTTTCTTTTTTTCTCCCAAATGCTCTCAAATGTAAACATTTCGCGTATAAATGTTATGAAATGCTTTTGCCTACAACATGAGTATGAGTACACCTCCAAACATAAATTATCAATGCACTGCAGGTGAATAAAAGTAGAACGCTTATCTTATCAGTCGAAACATATGTGCGCTACATTATAGAAGGTGTAATCAGGTGTAGGTTTGCAATGAACGGATTAGATACAGTACAGAAATAATGAAGCAGAAGAGCCATTATGTTGTTGTATCAAAAGCGAGCTAAAGAGAATCTCAATTGTTGTAAATCTGCTTATCGGAGGGTCATAATTTGTTGGAAGTGGAGTTGGGACCGGCCGTGCCATGATGGTTAGAACATACAACTATGGTTCAATTTCTATATCAGGCATCTACATTTTATTTCATAGGCGCCAACTTCGATGTTGTCGTCAACAACTTTACAGTTTAGTGTCGAGTTAATCGGCATATCAAACAGCTGACGTTCGAATTCGTCATAAAGAAGAGGTGCCGTTATGAGAGTCTATAAATAGAAAGTGTGTTAATTCACAATAACCCGAGAAGCTATCTCATACCTGATTCATGGGTTGTAAAGCGACACTAAGTTTATGCACACTGCTTGTAAATTTGTGATTATAATCTTAATAAAATCGCTTTCTTCATATATTGCATAAATCGAAGATATTTCATGCATACTTTTTAATTGACAGTATGCTATCTAACTTCCAAGCATGTAAAGTGCATCGGTTTGGGAACTAAAAAAAATCAGTTTTCCTTTTTTAGCTTAAGGTATTCCCCGATAAGCGAAATTACTCATTCATATGTGTCTGTTTATGAAATGGGCTGTGGGTCGGCTTATCTTATCTTTTGTGTCTGCGCTATATTCGAGTGGTTAATGATAGTTCAGGGCCGCATTTGGGACAGTTTACAATTAACTATGACCTGGCAAATGTTAAAAGAAGTTTATGTACTAAGCGTTATGAAAACGTAAAAACTCGCATACACAAACTCTCTATTTGCTTTATAAAACCTACAGACTTACTTATAAAAGTTCAAGATTTTAGTACAAATATCAACTCGCACATTTCCTAGTCAAAAGGTTTTCCCACATAGATAGGTTGTAGGCATACTTTATCATGCTAATGCCCAAAGTTGTTAACAAATTTGGTAATACAAGCGATTAATTTCACTTTGCACTATATATTCTAATATGAAAGTCTTTCATAAAGCAGGGTATCGAAATATTCGACCCTACTCACCCAATCCAATGTAACACCAATTTCATTGTTTTGATTGCATTATCATCACCGGGCCAGAGATAAGAATTACTCATAACAAAAACCAAGCCCAAGTCAATTTATTTAGTCTAACGCTACAACTAACAGAGACACCATCAAACGGCAGACGAACATTACAAGGAAATACTAAAATAAACTGTCTCTTGACTATATAGACTAGTAAAATATTTAAAATTAATAAACCTCATTTATATTCACACTAAAAATGTGATCATAATGTCATCAAACATAATATTACCAATACTCCTCTGGATGTTAATATTACAAGTTCAGGGTGATGTCATTGTTGAATGTCCCAGATTTTGTAAATGTGATTCATATATGCAGCTTAATAGAGCTGAGTGCAGGTGAACTTTATATAAATTGTCTAAGAGTTACAATAATAATAATAAAAATTCTTAAACAACTTTTCACAATTGCAGCTCCAAAAGACTTATTAGTGCCGAAGTAGAGGTGCCCCAAATGGTACAAATTTTGGATTTAAGTTACAATGACATTAACACAATCGAAAGCAGCAACTTCAAGGTATATATCATAAAATACCTCCTACACATGTTTTAACAATTAATCATAGCAATTCTCTCCATAGACCTATCGTTATTTAAAGTATTTGGATCTCTCTCACAATGCTATCACCTCCTTGGACTTGGACTCCTTTGTGCATCTCAGGCGTCTAATGGAATTAGATCTCTCACACAATAGACTGCAGTACCTGGATGAACGCGTATTCGAAAGAAATTATCAACTGAAGAAACTTAATCTGGAGGGCAATAAATTTAGTTCGATTGCTTTGCAGCCTTTGCTTAAAAGCACATCGCTGTTGGAATTGAATTTGAGAAATTCTCAAATTAATTTCGTTCACAGTTTATTATTCAAAGACTTGCCTAACTTGACGGCATTGGATTTGTCACAGAATCTTTTGAATACATTTCAGCTGGAGGATTTTGAAGGGCTCCCACACCTGAAGGTATTACAGTTATCCGAAAATGTATTCAAATGTGATAGATCCATAAAGCAGAAGGTGAAGCAACTTCATGATAAAGACATAAATGTGGACTTGGAGGAATGTCAATTTGTAGATATAGAGTCCTTGCCGGCCGTAGAAAAATTCCAGAAAATGGTGGTAGCGGTGGCACCAAATGAGCAGACAGACGCTGAGAGTATTATAAAAAAATGGCGTTTAGAAGTTGCGGCTGAAGATGAGACATCGTACGAAGAAGATGATTACCAGGACATTTCATTGGAATACAATAATCCGTTGCTCTCAAACAATGAGTGGTTAAGATTTGCACCCGATGAAGTTCTGTGTGAGGGTCACAAAAATAAACTGTGTCAAGGTTATCGCAAATGCTTGGTTGACCTCAACACAGCGTGGCATGAGAAACGTAACTCCTTCACGTCGAGTGAAGCGAAATTTGGATTTTTCTTAGGCGTAGCCTGCGGGGTGGCTTCTGTAATATGTATGCTCACGTGTGCAATGTGTGTGAAGAGTTGCTGTGCTTCCAGGAGGAGACGTAAGTTCTTGTTGTAATTTTATATATTAGAATAATATAAATTATAACTTCTTTTAGACCGCCTCTCGGTAGTGGACTTGGAACCCTGTGATATGACTGCCCAGCCCTTGACTCGTCCGCCACAACAGTTGCCCCCGCAAGTAAGACGACATCCACGACGTAGGGCCGCAGCTGCTCGCCGTACTGTTGTTCGCTACGAGGGCCCCGTGGGAGAAAACTTCCTTTCAAGGCTATTTGGTCGACCGGCTAGACAACAGTACTATCGCACTATTAACCACAATACAGCCACCTTGATCAGACGTCTCAGTCGTAGTAATCTGTTTAACAATCGTTTGAGTCAACACATTTTAGATCGTCAGTTTTCTGCCGAGCAGTCAGGTGGAAATGAGTCACCAGTATATAATCCGACTGCACCTAGACCTGAGACACCACCGCCCAGTTATGGAGATGTTATAGTAAATGCGTGTGGAGGCACAAAGTGAATAGTAACGAGGGTGCATCTAAAGAAATTAAACGACAATATAAAAAATCATCGAAATCAAAATATGTTTGGATAAAAACAACAAGAAGTCTTAGAAAGCAAATAAAAACTATAATGTTGGCACTGATATATATTAATAAACTTTATAGCAACTTATTACAAACGTTTTATTCTGTCAAAAACACAAAAAAAATAAAAAATAAAAATATAAAATTATTAAAAAAAAAAATATAAAAATATAAAAATATAGAAATATAAAAATATAAGAATATAAAAATATAAAAATATGAAAATATAAAAATTTAAAAATATAAAAATATAAAAATATAAATATATAAAAATATATAAAAATATAAAAATATAAAAATATAAAAATATAAAAATATAAAAATATAAAAATTTAAATATATAAAAATATAAAAATATAAAAAAATATAAAAATATAAAAATATAAATATATAAAAATATAAAAATATATAAAAATATAAAAATATAAAAATATAAAAATATAAAAATATAAAAATATAAAAATATAAAAATATAAATATATAAATATATAAAAATATAAAAATATATAAAAATATAAAAATATAAAAATATACAAATATAAAAATATACAAATATAAAAATATAAAAATATAAAAATATAAAAATATAAAAATATAAAAATATAAAAATATAAAAATATAAAAAAATATAAAAATAAAAAATATAAAAATATAAAAATATAAAAATATAAAAATATAAAAATATAAAAATACAAAAATATAAATATATAAAAATATAAAAATATAAATATATAAAAATATAAAAATATATAAAAATATAAAAATATAAAAATATAAAAATATAAAAATATAAAAATATAAAAATATAAAAATATAAAAATATAAAAATATAAAAATATAAAAATATAAAAACATAAAAAATATAAAAATATTAAAAAAAAATATATAAAAATATAAAAATATAAAAATATAAAAATATAAAAATATAAAAATATAAAAATATAAAAATATAAAAATATAAAAATATAAAAATATAAAAATATAAAAATATAAAAATATAAAAATATAAAAATATAAAAATATAAAAATATAAAAATATAAAAATATAAAAATATAAAAATATAAAAATATAAAAATATAAAAATATAAAAATATAAAAATATAAAAATATAAAAATATAAAAATATAAAAATATAAAAATATAAAAATATAAAAATATAAAAATATAAAAATATAAAAATATAAAAATATAAAAATATAAAAATATAAAAATATAAAAATATATAAAAATATAAAAATATAAAAATATAAAAATATAAAAATATAAAAATATAAAAATATAAAAATATAAAAATATAAAAATATAAAAATATAAAAATATAGAAATATAAAAATATAAAAACATAAAAATATAAATATATAAATATATAAAAATATAAAAATATATAAAAATATAAAAATATAAAAATATAAAAATATAAAAATATACAAATATAAAAATATAAAAATATAAAAATATAAAAATATAAAAATATAAAAATATAAAAATATAAAAATATAAAAAAATATAAAAATAAAAAATATAAAAATATAAAAATATAAAAATATAAAAATATAAAAATATAAAAATATAAAAATATAAAAATACAAAAATATAAATATATAAAAATATAAAAATATAAATATATAAAAATATAAAAATATATAAAAATATAAAAATATAAAAATATAAAAATATAAAAATATAAAAATATAAAAATATAAAAATATAAAAATATAAAAATATAGAAATATAAAAATATAAAAACATAAAAAATATAAAAATATTAAAAAAAAATATATAAAAATATAAAAATATAAAAATATAAAAATATAAAAATATAAAAATATAAAAATATAAAAATATAAAAATATAAAAATATAAAAATATAAAAATATAAAAATATAAAAATATAAAAATATAAAAATATAAAAATATAAAAATATAAAAATATAAAAATATAAAAATATAAAAATATAAAAATATAAAAATATAAAAATATAAAAATATAAAAATATAAAAATATAAAAATATAAAAATATAAAAATATAAAAATATAAAAATATAAAAATATAAAAATATAAAAATATAAAAATATAAAAATATAAAAATATAAAAATATAAAAATATAAAAATATAAAAATATAAAAATATAAAAATATAAAAATATAAAAATATAAAAATATAAAAATATAAAATATAAAAATATAAAAATATAAAAATATAAAAATATAAAAATATAAAAATATAAAAATATAAAAATATAAAAATATAAAAATATAAAAATATAAAAATATAGAAATATAAAAATATAAAAACATAAAAAATATTAAAAAAAAATATATAAAAATATAAAAATATAAAAATATAAAAATATAAAAATATAAAAATATAAAAATATAAAAATATAAAAATATAAAAATATAAAAATATAAAAATATAAAAATATAAAAATATAAAAATATAAAAATATAAAAATATAAAAATATAAAAATATAAAAATATAAAAATATAAAAATATAAAAATATAAAAATATAAAAATATAAAAATATAAAAATATAAAAATATAAAAATATAAAAATATAAAAATTTAAATATATAAAAATATAAAAATATAAAAAAATATAAAAATATAAAAATATAAATATATAAAAATATAAAAATATATAAAAATATAAAAATATAAAAATATAAAAATATAAAAATATAAAAATATAAAAATATAAATATATAAATATATAAAAATATAAAAATATATAAAAATATAAAAATATAAAAATATAAAAATATACAAATATAAAAATATAAAAATATAAAAATATAAAAATATAAAAATATAAAAATATAAAAATATAAAAATATAAAAAAATATAAAAATAAAAAATATAAAAATATAAAAATATAAAAATATAAAAATATAAAAATACAAAAATATAAATATATAAAAATATAAAAATATAAATATATAAAAATATAAAAATATATAAAAATATAAAAATATAAAAATATAAAAATATAAAAATATAAAAATATAAAAATATAAAAATATAAAAATATAAAAATATAAAAATATAAAAATATAAAAATATAAAAATATAAAAATATAGAAATATAAAAATATAAAAACATAAAAAATATAAAAATATTAAAAAAAAATATATAAAAATATAAAAATATAAAAATATAAAAATATAAAAATATAAAAATATAAAAATATAAAAATATAAAAATATAAAAATATAAAAATATAGAAATATAAAAATATATAAAAATATAAAAATATAAAAATATAAAAATATAAAAATATAAAAATATAAAAATATAAAAATATAAAAATATAAAAATATAAAAATATAAAAATATAAAAATATAGAAATATAAAAATATATAAAAATATAAAAATATAAAAATATAAAAATACAAAAATATAAATATATAAAAATATAAAAATATAAATATATAAAAATATAAAAATATATAAAAATATAAAAATATAAAAATATAAAAATATAAAAATATAAAAATATAAAAATATAAAAATATAAAAATATAAAAATATAAAAATATAAAAATATAAAAATATAGAAATATAAAAATATAAAAACATAAAAAATATAAAAATATTAAAAAAAAATATATAAAAATATAAAAATATAAAAATATAAAAATATAAAAATATAAAAATATAAAAATATAAAAATATAAAAATATAAAAATATAAAAATATAAAAATATAAAAATATAAAAATATAAAAATATAAAAATATAAAAATATAAAAATATAAAAATATAAAAATATAAAAATATAAAAATATAAAAATATAAAAATATAAAAATATAAAAATATAAAAATATAAAAATATAAAAATATAAAAATATAAAAATATAAAAATATAAAAATATAAAAATATAAAAATATAAAAATATAAAAATATAAAAATATAAAAATATAAAAATATAAAAATATAAAAATATAAAAATATAAAAATATAAAAATATAAAAATATAAAAATATAAAAATATAAAAATATAAAAATATAAAAATATAAAAATATAAAAATATAAAAATATAAAAATATAAAAATATAAAAATATAAAAATATAAAAATATAAAAATATAAAAATATAAAAATATAAAAATATAAAATATAAAAATATAAAAATATAAAAATATAAAAATATAAAAATATAAAAATATAAAAATATAAAAATATAAAAATATAAAAATATAAAAATATAAAAATATAAAAATATAAAAATATAGAAATATAAAAATATAAAAACATAAAAAATATTAAAAAAAAATATATAAAAATATAAAAATATAAAAATATAAAAATATAAAAATATAAAAATATAAAAATATAAAAATATAAAAATATAAAAATATAAAAATATAAAAATATAAAAATATAAAAATATAAAAATATAAAAATATAAAAATATAAAAATATAAAAATATAAAAATATAAAAATATAAAAATATAAAAATAAAAAAATATAAAAATATAACCCCCGCGGGAATTGGCACCTTGATGTGGTGGGGGGGGCTGAGTAACTGCAAGGAGTTTTGGGGCGATGCCAGTGATACTTTTTGTATCGGCAGGGACACCCATACTGGTAAGGCCCAAAATGAGCAGCGAAACCAGGACCAATTCACAACCTAGAAGGAAAACTATAAACCAACCCATAAATGGAGAGAAGACTTAGAAATAGAATTGTTCAACTGTCGCCATCTGGGGGCGCCCGGGCGAACTCTGGAGCTACCGCTGGAGGGAGCAGCATTCGAGCCGGTAGTGGTGGAGCAGTTCAGCAGACGTTGCCCACCGGGGTAACCCGAACCAACCATAGTCTGCAAATTCACAATGACATAACGTCAGCGAGACCCGAACCCGCTCCTACTGTTTCGAGGGTTTCATTACCTTCGACCACAAGAGCAGGCCTACCTAGACAGCGCATAAGATGGACTAATGAAATGAATAAGGATATTATGCGTTGTCATTATAAAGCCACTAGATGTGGAAACAATCTAATAGGTTACGGAAATAGACAATATATGTATTTCTTTTCCCTATATGAACACTTACAAGATCGGCTGAATGAGCAAAGCATAGCAACCAGGGTCAGAAACATTACAATCAACCATATGATATCTCAGGTTGAACTTATGGAAATATCAAGAGAGGTACAGGAGGAAATAAGAACATCCAATCGAATAAGCTTGGTGAGGTCTTCAATGAGTGGAAACATTTTGGGGTTAAGCCAAGCTCCTAATAGTGATGCAGAGAGAAGTGCCCAAAATAGTGCAACATTGTCCCACCAAGCAGAAATTCAGGACCAAGCAGTAGGCAACGATGTCCAAGTTACAGGATCCTTAAATCGTCAAGAAGATATACAATTCCAAACAATTCTAGACAAATTCGAGGAAACCATTTTAGAATATGGAATGCTGGATCCCATTTGTAGACCCCAAATACCGAAAATCCATATTAATGGAAAGGCAAAAAACTACTTGGTACATATTAACAATATCTTGGATAATCTCCTAAGCGAGGATGATACCTTAGAATCTGTTCACAGCGCAATATATTGTGCAGCATTGGCTATGTGCAAAATATGTGGCGTGAGAATCGAAGTGGCCAATAATGGCAATCGGAGCAGATGCATCAAACCGCCTTGGCAAAGACGCCTTGAAAGCAGAAAGACCAGACTGCGAGCGGAAATTGGACGACTGACACAATATAAACGAGGGATCCGTTCACAACATCTAGTTCGAAAGGTCAGTCGTATTTTAGGATCAGAAGCTATGGAGGTATTAACACCCAGAACTCTTGATGATATAATAGACCGTAAAACGCAGATATTACAGGCAGTCAGTAGTAGACTACGACGATACCTGACTAGCAAGATAAGACGAAATGAGAATCGGCTTTTTAAGTTCAACCAGAAAAAATTTTATCGGGGACTCGAGAAACGAAACCAAGATCAGGCCAATAACTCACCGACTCCAGGTCAGGACGATTTAGAATCGTTTTGGGGAGGATTGTGGGAATCAGCTCCTACATATACCGAAAACCCAATATGGAATGAAATGATGAGTACAGAACGTATGCAATCTAGTTCCATCACTGAATCGGACCTGCGAACGGCTTTACGCAAAACGAAAAATTGGAAAGCACCAGGAGTTGACGGAGTACAAAATTTTTGGCTGAAATATCTTATTAGCACTTACCCATATCTGATACTACATCTGAATAAGATACTGAGTGGGGAATCGACAATGCCATCCTTTTTAACGGCTGGGAGAACTTATCTTCTGCATAAAAACGGTGATACAGATAACCCTGAAAACAACCGCCCTATTACTTGTTTACCAATTTTATATAAACTGCTTACTAGTATCACATCTGAGAAAATTTACGACCACTGTACTAGGAACAAATTACTAACAATAGAGCAAAGGGGATGTGCAAGAAATTCAAGAGGCTGCAAGGAATTGGTTACTATCGATGCTATAATCACGAGAAATTCTATTTGCCACCAACGAAACCTAAGTGTTGCCTATATAGATTATAGAAAAGCATTCGATAGTGTACCCCACCCATACCTAATCCAGACACTTAAGAACAACGGAGTGGACGAACAAATAATTTCTTTTTTCGAAAGGATTATGCCAACATGGAGGACGAAAATCATTCTTAACGGGATAACTACCAGGGAAATTAAAATAAAAAGAGGGATTTTCCAGGGAGATACATTTAGCCCGTTGTGGTTTTGTCTTAGCCTTTCACCTCTGAGCACAGCATTGAACAACTCCCCTAATGGATATCGCAAAAAATATCAACAGCGACAGTCCGCAGTCACCCACCTTCTGTATATGGATGATCTAAAATTGTTTGCTCGGTCGAAATACCACCTCTCAAATCTAATACATATTGTAGAATCATTCAGCAGAGATATATGCATGGAATTTGGATTCGACAAGTGTAAATCTATAGAAATGATACGAGGACAAGTAGTTCATTCGCAGGGGTTTACCCTCCATGATGGTACTATAGAAATGTTGGAATCTGATCAATCCTATAAGTATCTAGGAGTGGAGGAAATGAAAGGAATCCACCATACAAGTATAAGGGAAGCTTTAAAAATGCGATTCGAAGCAAGAATAAGAAGTCTATGTGCAACTAAGCTGAATTCAATGAATATGATTAAGGCAATAAACACCTATGCCATCCCAATACTTACATACTCATTCGGGATAATAACGTGGAGTGATACGGAATTGAATTCAGCACAAAGAAAAATAAGAACGACATTAACAAGGTACAGACAACACCACCCACAGGCTTCTATTGAAAGAGTAATGTTGCCACGTTATCTGGGCGGACAGGGTGTGGTAAACATTAAAAACCAACATTACAACCAGATTCACAGTCTCCGGGAATTTTTCTTTGAAACTGCATCGGAGATAGACCGATATTCCATCCTGGTAAATCTGGACGCAAACCACACCCCACTAAAACTATCAACACCTAGTTTTACACCGCTGGATAATGTTACTAGTGATGCCGATATAGTGGAACAATGGAAGCATAAAGCCATACATGGCAAATTTCCACACCAACTGGAACTCGAAAATGTGGATAAACATGCCTCCACAATATGTTTCCAATACGGACAACTGTTTCCGGAAACAGAAGGATTTTTAATGGCCATACAGGATGGGATAATGCACACCAAGCATTTCCGCCGAGTTATCCTGCATGAAGACATTGATAATCACTGCCGGCGATGTGGCCAGGCTGCGGAAACTACAGAACACATCATCAATGGTTGTTCGATAATGGCGAGTACGGCCTACCTTAAAAGGCACAATGACGTGGCGAAAATAATCCATCAAAACCTTGCGATTAGAAGTGGTTTCTTGGAGGAAAAACTTCCATATTTCAGATATGAACCGGAGGTAGTGCTAATGAGCAGAAACTTTAAACTGTATTGGGACCGATCAATGTCAACAGATCGGACAATTAACGCCAACAGACCAGACATAATTTGGATAGACAAATGCAGAAAGGTTGGATACGTTATAGATGTCGCAGTTCCACTTTCGGATAACGTGAATCGAACCATTAGTGAAAAAATATCTAAATATGCAGACTTAGCGTTTGAAGTAAAGCAAAGGGAACATCTAACAACTGTGCAAACTATCCCAATTGTGATATAGAGTACTGGAATTGTGGTAAACTCTGTTTCGCAACATCTCGACGAATTGGGGCTTTCATCGCATTTACATGAAATGTCGAAAGCCATTGCCTTGGGAACATGCCGGATTATGAGGATGTTTTTAGGCTGATGTTACGCCCCACGTCGTAAAACAGTGATATGTGGAAATGATCAATTATAACTTTTATATTATAAATTCAATACTATTCAATATAATTCACTTTAATTTAATTCAAATCAAATCAATTCAATTTAATTCAATTCAATTAAAAAAAAAAAAATAATAAACACTTTAACATGAAGTGCTGAAGTGACTTGTGGCCGAGACCACCGTCATGTTCAGCTTAAATGGACCCCAGCTCGTGCGGTATCTGGGGGGGAAAGAGGCGTGGGTAAAAATATAAAAATATAAAAATATAAAAATATAAAAATATAAAAATATAAAAATATAAAAATATAAAAATATAAAAATATAAAAATATAAAAATATAAAAATATAAAAATATAAAAATATAAAAATATAAAAATATAAAAATATTAAAATATAAAAATATAAAAATATAAAAATATAAAAATATAAAAATATAGAAATATAAAAATATAAAAATATAAAAATATAATAAATATAAAATATAAAAATATAAAATTATAAAAATATAAAAAAAATAAAAATATAATAAATATAAAAATATAAAAATATTAAAATATAAAAATATAAAAATATAAAAATATAAAAATATAAAAATGTAAAAATATAAAAATATAAAAATATAAAAATATAAAAATATAAAAATATTAAAATAGAAAAATATAAAAATATTAAAATATAAAAATATAAAAATAGAAAAATATAAAAATATAAAAATAAAAATATAAAAATAAAAAATATAAAAATATAATAATATAAAAATATAAAAATATAAAAATAGAAAAATATAAAAATATAAAAATATAAAAATATAAAATATAAAAATATAAAAATATAAAAATATAAAAATATAAAAATATAAAAATATAAAAATATAAAAATATAAAAATATAAAAATATAAAAATATAAAAATATAAAAATATAAAAATATAAAAATATAAAAATATAAAAATATAAAAATATAAAAATATAAAAATATAAAAATATAAAAATATAAAAATATAAAAATATAAAAATATAAAAATATAAAAATATAAAAATATAAAAATATAAAAATATAAAAATATAAAAATATAAAAATATAAAAATATAAAAATATAAAAATATAAAAATATAAAAATATAAATTAATAAAATATAAAAATATAAATAAATAAAATATAAATAATGATAAAATGATGCATCAAATTCGGCTTACGATCAGAAAAAGTGTTTTTTATTGTTTGATATTTTTGGTCAAATTCAGTGTGTCACGCACTAGGATGACGCGTTTCGAACTCCATGACGAGTTCATCTTCAGACCCCTGTGTGGCCAACTGATGCACAATGGTACATCATCAGCTGTATATATATCTACAATTATGTCAAACATGTACATGCGAAGTAGATATCAGCCGAAAATGTCCAGCACCAATTATAGTTTTGAATTTGACCGTTAATATTCAAACATGAGAATGGAGGAAATTCTTTCCCCACGATTCCCCTTTTTACCACAAAGCTCAAGCAAGGTTTTGTTGGTAAACTAAGATTACTTCAAATGTTTCTATTTCAAAGCAAGGCATTTAGTTTTAGGCCGTGCCGTGATCGTTAGCCGAATTTGATGTATCATTTGATACACTTAACGTAAATTTAATATATAAAACACGATCGACTAAAACTAACAAACAAACAGTTTAAAATATAAAAATATAAAAAATTTATTCTGTTTAACCCTTTAGCCCTGCTGTCCCTGCCCTACGGATATAGCTTATTTTTACATTTAACCCCTATCTGTTGCCAAAATGTTCGAGCTCACTTGGCTATAGAGTTCAGTTCTGTAAGTTAATTCACTTGGCCGAAATTTTCTTACTTGTATTTTATAATAATTTCCGCCGATTACTAAATAGTGATTTAAGTTCCACCTTACGACACTGTGCCACCAATGGCATTTTAGTCTACCAAGAAGACGCATAAATTTTATTGTGCAAAATATTAGGTCAAGATAAGATACAAACATAAAATATTGCAGCCCACTAATAGATTATCGTTTAACGTTACTGAGATTTCCTATAAATGATAATGTACTAGATTGTACTTAAATCAGTATTAGGTGGAAATTTGCTAATAGAAGTCTTACAATGAAGTGGTTTATCGCGGGCATGGCAGTGCTAAGCCTTTTATATGTCAGCTGTAAAGCAGCTCCTTTTGAGGCAGTTGAAGACGAAGACCCGGAATACATTGGCGGATTTTTCCAAGGTGATATGGAGATTGAACTAACCCGCAATGGAGAAATAGCTGAAGCAAAGAGGTGGCCTAAGGGCATTGTTCACTATAAAATCGATGATATTTTTGGTAGGGCCAAAACTCTTTAAAATTGTTGAACATATTAAATACTCTCTACATTTCCTCTTAAAGATTCCGATCATCTTATATACATATATCGTGCCATGCACACCATTGAGCAGGTGTCTTGTATTCGTTTCCTTCCTGCCACCGAAGAGATGACTGCTTACTTGCATTTTATTTCCGAGCCCACTGGCTGTCACACCAAAGTGGGTTATCGCGGCAAACCGCAGACGTTAACATTGCAAAACGATGCTTTGGACAAGGGCTGTTTCAAGTTGGGCACTATCATGCATGAAATTCTACACTCTCTGGGTTTTCATCATCAACAGTGTTCTGCCGATCGTGATGACTATGTTCGCATTGTGGAGGAGAATATTAAGGAGGGCAAGGAAAGCAATTTTAAGAAATATGATGAAAACACCGTTAGCAACTTTGACATTGAATATGATTATGGCAGTATTTTGCATTACAGTGCTACGGCTTTTTCGAAGAATGGCGAAAAAACTATTGTGCCATTGCAGGGTGAGAACATTGAGATTGGCCAACGTCGCGCTCTGAGCGAAGGTGATATTAGAAAATTGAATTTGATGTATAAATGTCCGATATTGACCCAGTAATGGTAAAAAGGCATGATTTTTTTCGACTAGATGCGAGAAATAAAATGTAAAGAAAATGGATAACGACATATTGACACATTGCGTAGCATATTAAATGGGTTTGTTTGTACATTTAAGGAAGCTAATGCTCTTAACCGTTCTTCTTGGCATCTGCACTGTTTCTGCGTGAATACGTAACCGCATAAATACCACATGGTGGTATATGATTATCATAAGTAACATCACACGTAAATCATACGCCACGGAGTACAACTGCGACAAATTAAACACAGTTCAAAATCATTTGATAAATGGAAAAGTGAAACTGTTACATATGTAGGGAAACGTTATATAAACAGAATAAAGGATTAAATCGGACTAGTGGTTCTCGAGTTATGTCAAACAAAAGAGGCTAAAACGTGACAAATTTCCCTATACGAAACTTACTACCTTCAAATCGATATTTAATTTTTTTTGGCATGTAACTTAACAAAACGGATGATTCAGAACTTTTTCTTTTTGGGGCTACTTTCACGTGCAGTTCTCAGAATTGAGTCCCAAAATAATGAGCTGAAATATCTTGTACTGTAAAATACAAGGCTGGGATCACAGCCATACAGGAAATGCAATGTAGGTTACAGTTATACACACGACCAAAGAACTGTGATACCTTTAACAGCTGACATGCAGAAAGACACGATCTTGGATGTGGATTCATAGTCGGCAAAAGACTTCAACATCTGGTCTGTAGTTTAATACTTACGAATAGCCATATTTCGATTCAAGGCAAAATATTTTTACATCACGTTGATTTATGTACATGCCCCGAAGGAAGATAAAGACGACGACATCACGGATCCACTCTTTAGGCGCCTGGAGGAAAAATATTATCTCACCCAGCCTATGACATTAAAATAGTCTGGGAGCTTTTAATGCAAAAATAGAAAGGAAAGATGCTCGGGTAATGCAGTTTACACAACATCTCCGACAACGGATTTAGACTGGTTCACTACGAGTAGGAGAGACACATGGTAGTAAGTGGGCCAAGATTCCCGCATAAGGATAACCACACGGCAATCTAGATATTCCATGATCAAAATGCAAGAAACCAGATTGATCTCGTGGTAATCGATGAAAGGCAAGTCTCAAGCGATACTTGCAGCCATTTAAGCAGTGCTAAAAACATTCGTAACCAAACGCAAAGGAAGCTAGACATCACAAAGCTGCATACCACCGAGATAGCCAATGCCTACTTTAACCAACTTTATCAGTCACTTCAACCAAACTCCTCTAATTCTGATATCCGCGACACACAGTGACAGCAAATTGCGAATGCTACGACCACCATCGCAACTACAGTACTGGGTTATGAAAAATCAAGCGCAGGTACCATGATGAATGTCCGAGCAAAAGGATACTGCATATAGGGTAAAACTCCATCCACCGGTCACAAATGTGGTGATGGAGCGATATAATGAAAAGAAGAGGGAGATGAAACGCCTCTTGAAACGGAAAAAAGTCTATGGAAGAACAGATATTGCCAGGTTATCAAAAATTAAAGGGATAGAGATGAAGCCCGAAAGTTCTGCCAAAAGGTTTTGTACCAGATATCCCCACCTCTCAAGACAGTGATTGAAATCTGGTAACGTACACTTGAAGTATACGGCAAATTTAGTGGGAACACTATTGTTTTCTGATCGTTGCAGAAGATAGTATATGTGACGAAGTCACGATAATCATCGACGACGGAGTAGATAGCCAACCACCGAGCCAAACCTCATCAGTGTGACTTTAGAACTGCTCAATCCACAACAGACTAGATATTCACACTATGACAAATCCTGGAAAACACCATTAGAAATTCAGATCGACAACTTCTAGATGGAGTTAAATGGAAATCTGGTCACGAGACTCAGAGTGTGCTGCAAATACAGAGGGAATACCTTGGTACTTTGCTTGTTCTGAAATACAGCATAAGAGACAAAAAGAGATCAGCACAGCAACTAGACAATGAACAAAAATAAAACAATAAAGCTGCGGGATTCGATGAGCTGCCGGTAGAGCTTTTTAAGGCTACGGCGATGCATGCACCAGCCCACAAACATGATTTGGCTTAAGAAAATTTAAATTTGGGTGTTCTGTGATTAATAAAGGCAATCCACGTATGTCTAGCAGCTATCTCGGGATCACCTTTTAACCCATCGCATAGTGTGTTATGTGAAAGACTAAATCCCATCTCAAAGAACCTGATTAGATTAGTGTGGCTTTATTCACACTTCGACAAATCCTGGAGAAGACCTAAGAAATACAGGTCGACACTTACCACCTGTTTATCGATTACAAAGCTGTATGCGACAGGCCGATACGACAGAAATTGTTAGATGATATGGCTGAGTTTGCTATACCCGCGAAGCTTTAACGACGTTGCGGGATGACACTGACTGACACGAAGTCTTCAGTAAAAATATGCAAAAACCTGACTGAGCCATTTTCTACCAAGCGAGACTTAAGACAAGGCGATAGTCTATCATGCGATCTCTTTACCATCATAATGGAGATAATCACAAGGAAGACAGCACGACTGGTACCATCTTTTATAATAACAATGATCACATGCTGCTCGCGTTTGCTGATAATGTAGATATCACATGCCGAAGAGCATTGAGAAGCAGTCGGCAGATGCGGATCTGGTGATACTTACTTACTAAGCTGGTATTTTTTTGCAATACCAGTGGATTATATACCGCCAGAACCGATTCATCCGCTAGTGTCTTAGCCCAGGATTCTGAACCATACATTAAGACAGATAGAACCAGTATCTGGTAAGTTTTGTTCGTCGAGATTGGGCTCTGTCATTGAATCGCTTGCTTAGTCCGTAGTAGCATTTATTTGCAAGTAGGATTCTTCTCCGGATTTCTAGGCTGACAATATTTGCTTTGGTGATGACGGAGCCTAGGTAGACAAAATTATTTACCACCTCGAAATTATAGTTTTGAACGTTCACGCAGTTTCCCAAACGAGTAGATTCTTTATTCGTTGAAACTAATAACATCGTTTTGTCCTCGTTCACCGTTAGGCCCATTTTCGCAGATTCCTTCTGTATACCTGAGAAGGCTGCAGTCACATCCCGCATTTTTCGACCAATGATGTCTACGTCATCAGCGTATGCGAGTAGCATGTGGCTTTTTTGAATATAGTGCCACTCGTGTTTACTGCAGCTTTTCTCATTATCATCTCCATCCTATGTTGAAGAGATCGCACGATAGGCCGTCGCCTTGTTTTAGACCTCGTCTGGTAAAGAATGGCGCCGTAAGGTCGTAGCCAATCTTCACTGAAGACTACGTGTCAGTCAGCATAATTCCGCAAAGACGTATCAGCTTCGCTGGAATACCAAACTCAGCCATGGCTTCGAGTAATTTCTGCCGTATCGGGCTGTCGATGGTAGCTTTAGAGTCGACGAAAAGATGGTGCGTGTCGATCTGTTTCTCTTGGGTCTTTTCCGGGAGTTGCCGAAGTGTGAATATCTGGTCAGTTGTTGATTCTCCAGGCCTAAAGCCACACTGATAAGGCCCGATCAGCACTCTCCGACATAGCACTCTCGATCATCAACATTTGGGAGGGTTCTTGTTTTTTCTTTTCTTCGTGTTTTCATAATAATTTTGTTTAAGGAGAGTAGCTTATTAGGCCACCGCGAGAGAGTCTGTGTTGAGATTCAGTAACTTCTGTTACCTACTTCCTAAAACGCATCGGTGGCAGCATGCCGATTAGGTTACTCAACATTTCGCCTTCTAACTCTAGCTAACTTCTAAGCGGTTGCTTTAAAGTCATTGCCCGGGGAATACTTGGTCTAAGACCGGAAGTAGTTAGCTGCTTGGACAGTGCCACAAAGAAATCGCTTCTGGTCACTCCTATGTGAGTGACAATCAGTAACTTTCCACCTCTGGACAAAGTCTCATTCCCCTGGTGATAAGTGAGGACAAAACCAAGTTATTTATGTCAACGAATGCTTACAAACTCTTATTTGCGTTAAAACAGATATGTTTTCACTCAGTTTATAACGAAAATTACCTCTACCCACCCTTACTTTTTTTCTCTCACACTAGTATACATAAAATACACTCGACGCACACGAAGTCAGAAGACAGCCAGACTCAACTTAATTATAAAGTTTTTTTTTTAACCTAAGATAATGATCATCATAGATTATCGTTTTTGATCGTTCTTATAGTCGTCAACTCTTCTAAGCACTACGGGTAACATAAGTACTCATGTACTCCTATATATTCCCATACTCTACAGAATAAAAATAGAAATTTGTCAAGTATAACTAGCACCCAACACAAACAACACTTGTAGCTACATGTGCTTGGTTCTCTTGTACTTGGGTATTTGGACATTGATACTTAAACAGTCAGTCTCCGATATCCACAATAGTCATATGTTGTAATTGTATATATTTATTTATTATTAAAAAATGATGGGGTTAGAAGCAAAGAAATGGAAGTGACATAAAGTTAATTTCGAGATATTCACCTTCAAAGTGTCACATTCTCATCTCAAGCTAGTAGCAAGAGATTGTGTCACGGAACACAACTGCACACTTAGCTCAATTTTTGTAAATTTGTCACTTGCACCCCTTTGCCTCGAACCCCTCATATAACTCATATATAGTGGTTCATAGTGGTTGACCTTTTTGGTTATAATCTTTTTATAACCCCTGTGCCCTATCTTCTAAAGTTTATACGTCACCGTTAAGCCAATATGATGACCATAATGCCTTCAAAGCGATGATGACGTCTTGTGCAGACGCAATTCTATTTGGTTTTTCAAAAACGCCAACTGATTAGATACTAAATGAGTCTAATGTTGATCTATCTGTAGACAATCTTAATGCGTGAAGTAGTTCAACGCTGGCCTATAAATTTCTTTACACTAGAATTCACTTAACTCAGTTCTTATTCGAAACTACCGGAGCAAACATCATTATGAAGTCGTCTCTATTAATGGGTCTTTTATTGCTGCTCACGGCACAAGCAGCTCCTATTGAGGACGTAGAACAAGAAGATCCCGAATTAAGCGGTGGTTTTTTCCAGGGTGATATCGAACTTGATGTGACACGTAATGGTATAATATCCGAGGCGATGCGATGGCCCAATGGTATTGTGCACTACAAAATCGATGATGTTTTTGGTAAGACAGCTAAAATTTTGAATATAAGTCGTATTAATATAATTGAACTTTAAGATGCCGATCATCTTATGTATATTCATCGTGCTCTGCAAAACATTGAGCAGGTATCCTGTATACGTTTTGTGCCTGCCACCGATGAGATGACCGCCTATTTGCATATTATTTCCGAACACACCGGCTGTCATTCGAAGGTTGGCTATCATGGCATTGTGCAGACCCTAAATCTACAGCATGATGCTTTGGACAAAGGCTGTTTCAAATTGGGCACTATTATGCATGAAACTCTGCACGCCTTGGGCTTTCACCATCAGCAGTGTTCTTCGGATCGTGATCAATATATCCGCATTGTAGAGGAGAACATCAAGGATGGCAAGCAGGGTGACTTTAAGAAATATGGTGAAGACATTGTGACCAACTTTGGGCTGGAATATGATTACGGCAGTATTTTACACTACAGTGCTACGGCTTTTTCCAAAAATGGAGAGAAAACTATTGTGCCACTGCGAGGAGAGAACATCGAGATCGGTCAACGTCGTGCCTTGAGCCAGAGTGACATAGCCAAGTTGAATATTATGTACAAGTGTCCAGTCTGGCTTAATGGACGAGAATAAAAAAGTGTAGCTCAAGTTAAGGATTTTATAGATTCTAGATTAGTTCAGAAGATGTAAAATCTTTAATTTAGCAACACAAGTTGCAAGAAATTTTTTAAACACCCCAAAAATTTGAAGTTTGTATGATTGGTGGGAGTAGTGTTTGTCCGATATTACTCATCTTAGAACATAACCTCTGCTTAGAGGATGGAAGCTTGTATACAAAATTTATGGTCTATTTATCTTCAAATACGACTGAACTCGGAGGGACACACAGAAGGGACACCCTCAAAAAAGTGGAAATGTGTATAAGTTTTTGTCGGATCTTTGTCATCTTAGATTTCAATTTCCACTTGCGGAATAGAAGCTTCCCTACCACATTTCAGCTCGATAGCTCTTAAACTACGGTTGCCAGATGGAGACCCCCAAGGGAGTTTCTAAGGGAGTTGAATGTATTTTGTGGGCGGTCTTGCTCATCTTACAACAATTACAACAAAAATTACAAACGCTTCGGTCTTTTGCGCTTCGTTGATAGTTTGTCACATCAAGCTTAGTTAAAAGCTCCTTCACCTAATCCACTCAATGAAGTTTTAGTTGCCGAAGATTTATCGAACTAAAGCATTTTCATCCATTTGTACAACATACCCAAACCAGCATATTCAGTGTATTTCAACGCGTTTGACTACATCGATGTCGTTATACAGCTCATGTATCATTCGACGACGGTACTGATTGTTAACATTGATGAACCCAAATATTTTCCGAAAGCTTTGAGAGTCCTCTCAGAAATGACTGAAATGATTGTGTCATTACCCAGGACTCTGCGCCATTGAGCAAGAGAGGCAGGATTAGTGTCAAATGGATTTGGATCTTGGTGTGTCAAGAGAGAGATTTGTCATTAAAATGCTTTCCAAGCGCATAGTAGCAGCGACTTGCGAGCAAAACACATCTTTCGATATCCAGGCTGACATTATTATTTACGATTTCGGCGGCGCCGAGTTCGACGAAATCATTTACCGCGTCTAAGTTAAAGTTATCAACGTTCCAGCAGCGTCCCAAACGAATAGACTCTTTGTTCGTTGAAGGAAATAACTTCAACGACCCTAACCCACTTCTGACGACTGCTTCTCTATGCTTGAAAAGGCCTTAGTAACATCCCGCAGTCCCCGGTCAATGATATCTTTATCGAACACCGTATGACTTCTACTAAAGACGGCGCCAGTCGCGTTCTGGATGTCTTCTGCATGATTATCTCCATTACGATGTTGAAAAGATCGCTTGACAGACTATCGCTTGTCTAAAGCCTTGTTTAGTAGAAAATGGCTCTATCAGATTTGTGGCTATTTTCACTGAAGACTTCGTGTCAGTCAGTGTCATCCCGCAAAGTCGTATTAGCATCGCGACGATACCAAACTCAGTCATAGAATCTTAAAGTTTACATCGTATCGGACTGCCGAATGTAACTTTGTCAGATGGCAAGTGTCCATCAGCATTTCTTGGGTCTTCTCCTGGTTATGTTGTAGTGGGAATATCTGGTCTGTCATGGAGTAACCAGGTCTAAAGCCACACTGATATGGTCCAATCAGCTTCGCTATAATGGACTTAAGTCTTTCACATAACACACTAAACAGGACTTTGTATGCGATGGGTAAAAAGCTAATAACTCGATACACACACTTGGATCGGCTTCCTTAAGCACATCACATAGGACACTCAGATTCCAATCATCGGACATAAATTCCATAAGCAAAATCTTGTTTGTGAGCTGGTGCATACACGTTGCCAGCACATCGACTCCGACCTTAAAAAGCTCCGACGCTTGTCCATCGACTCCCGCAGCTTTATTGTGCAATAGCCGTGCTAATCTCGTGTTGTCTCTGTGGTCGAAAATCATCCCCGTTGTAGAAGATTATCGTGATATCGTAATTAAGCTGCCTTTGGTTACGAGCAGCTTTCAAAAGTGTTCCCTCCATATTTGCCGAACACTCTCAGTGTGCGTGACCAGCTTTCCATCTCTAACGTTACAGATGGGGATAAATGTACCAAAACTTTAGCTTTTAACCCTTTTGAGAGAACATTTGGGCTTCACCTCCATCCCTGTAGCCAGGGTATTGGCTCTCCCTTTTCTTCCATAGACGCTTTACCACTGGCTACAGTTTGCAGCATTCACTTCCTCAGACAATACGCGACATTCCTCATCGTTGCAGCGCCTGCCTGAGCGTGGTTTTTCATAACCCACAACGGTCGTTACTGCAGTGGTAATAGATTTCGCTATATCTGCCACTGTGCGTCGGGCACATCAGAATTATTGGGAGTTTGTTTGAAGTAATTGTGAGAGTTGGGTGTAGTAGGCATTGGCATAATCGAAGCTAGTAAAACGATTATCTTCGGTTATTCTGAAGCTCAGATAACCTTCACCATAATATATTAGGGCTATTCACGATCATAAGCATTTTGTCAAGTATTGCAGTATTTTTGTACTTAGAAAACCAAAAGTTTACTAAATTTCAAAAAAAAAATTATACAAAATACTTCATGCACTTAAGATCGTGAATAAACAAATTCTCGTTTAATTCTTTTTTTATGAACTTGTTAACCCCCAAAAAGTGTGGGTTTGTACAGGAGGTGGTAATAGTTTTTGTCCGATCTTGCTCATCTCAGATCTTAAACCTCAGCCAGAAGAAGATTGCATACCAAATTTCAGCTCGATTGCTAATAAACTATAGCTGTAATCGCTGAACAGACATCTTAAGTCGACTCAGAGTTCGAAGCTGATCATTTATATAAATACGTATACCAGCTGCCTCGGCAAACATCTTACTGCCCCCAATGTTAGTTTCTCATAAGAAAACTTTAAGTGGATTCATGTATTTTATATGGGACAAATACACCATCACCAAAGGGAGCGTAAAACGCATATATGTAGACATTTTCGATGTTTTATTTTAAAAACTAAACATCGAAAGTAACCCCTTCCAATGTAAATCGGTTAAATGGTTCTCGATGTATAAAATGACAAACAAAAGGCATCCTATTTATCTATATATAAATGTCACACCTAGCACGCCTCCTTGTCGGCGTTACCAATAGAAAATCAAACTGAATATATTCATTGACCTGTGCATGTGCGTGTTGAAGTGCATCCTCCTTTTATTTTGTTGCAAGAACAGCCAGGGTTGGAAAGTGAAGCTACATTACTTTTTTTTCCATTGAAAGTTAAAAATAAGTTAATTTTAAGAGATTCATTGATTTGGGATATGATATCCTTATCCCTACTTATTATTTATGATATCCCTACTTTTTTCTAAATTTATGAAGAAATTCTATATTTTTCTTATTTATTAGTTCATTGATGGGGTTAGAAGCAAAGGGAATGCAAGTGACAACTGCAGGTACTACCTAAACTGTTTTTCGGCTAGATATCAAAAACTGGTAATAAAAATTAATGGTGTCAATGAATACAACTACATACTCATCTCAATTTTTGTCAATTTGTCACTTGCACCCCTTTGCTTCTAACCCCCTTAATTGGTATTTGAAACACACGACTACCACGCGGGAGATCAATGGTTCGATGTTGTCGACAGCAACTTCGCAGCACTGTGTCAAGTCAATCGGCATGTCTAGTAAAAGATTCCCAAACAGTGACATTCACATTCATCGATAAACAAGTAGATGCTGTTAGTCGTCAATCTTAAACAAGAATGCATGTTAATTCACAACAACGCGATAAACTATCCCATACCTCATTAATTGGGCGTAAAGGGGAGACATTTTTGTTTTTTAATTTTTAATGAGAAAATTATATATTTGGATCACAAAAGTGCGTGAAAATTAGTAACTTTTTTACTCATTAAGCGTGCAAGGACTTTACATCAATTAAAAAAAAACAGTATTTTTTTCTCTTCAAAACTGCATCAAGAGATTTTCGAAATCGAGTTATTGAAAAATTGGGTTTTTAACAGCAAAATCCGACTGTGCGTCCGCTACGCTAAGTACATTTGTATTACACACATTTCTAAGACGAAAAAGATACTGGGTGCTTCTAAGCGATTATTAAAAATAATATCCCTAGTTGTGAATAACTAGACTCGAGTTCAATGTGTTAAATTTTCTTGATATTTGTTAGTTGGGTACCCAACCGATTGCCGAGAACTGGAATTTGATATTGTGTACTTTCTAATATTCTCGATTCCTAATGACGTTTTTAGATGAACGACGAAATATTCTAAAATAATAAGAAAAATTAACACATCAACCTTGAGCTTAGTTATTCAAACTTTGAGATATTATTCTAAAATTAAAAAAAGTCAAGTAAATCACTTAAAAGAAAACTAAATACTTTATTAAAAGTGTTAGGATTTACATAATATTATAAATGGAATATATGACTATTGTCCCTACATCCGAATACTCATCTATGAAACTTCAGCTATGACTTGAATAATACTTATTTAAATTTGTTATAATTTTATACTTATGTACTAGGTTAACATTAAACATCAAATATCCATGAAATTTGTATTATTTAAAACAGTTACAATAGATTTTTCGCAATCTGCATATGTCGATCTCGCTTAAGCCGTCTCGTTGGCCAATTGTTACATTTTTCTGCAACGGTTCTATGGTCGGTAATTTATTTTTCGAAAATCCAAATCGACCGTAATGCATTATAGAGCCATAATCGTAGTCGGCGCATAAATTTTCAAATTGAGTATTACTCTGCTTATTGAACACAGTTATTTTGTCCGGCAGAATGTTTTCCCAAAGGATTTCTACAAACGCATCACGATTACTTGAGGTTTGCTCATGTTGGAAGCCTAATGCATGTAGAGTCTCATGGAGTATGACACCTAATCGAGCGCAACCTTTATCCACCTCATCTCTTTGCAAATTCATAACAACTGGACCTTCTTTAAAACCAACCCCAGCATAACAGCTACCAGCTATGCAAGTGATATTTATGTAACCCAATATGCCTGGACCAGGTTTTGAGATCCTCACAAATTGTAGGCCTGTAATACCTGAGATTATATCAAAAGCTTGGTATATATTTGACAGCTGTGCCGGGCCTGAAAACAAATGGGGAATTAAAAAAAGTATTGTGTTTTAGGGTTTATTTAAAGAATTGTTTGTTGGCCTTACTATAATTCTTGCAACTGATGATATATGGAACTTTGCAGAAGGGCCATTTTCTTGCAGGCGATGATACCGTATTACGCGTTTCATCAATGATCATATCACCTTCAACAAAACCGCCAGTAAGTTCAGGATCCATGTCAATGTCCTCGTTGGAGTTTTGTACACTCAGTGGATGCAGTAGTCCTGTGGTCACAAACACAATGAGCAGACTCATTAGCACCAAGTGTAAATCGATGTTCTTCATGTTTGCGTAGAAATTTTCACTTTAATTGCTGCTTGCAGATAATTGGTATTACAACGGCAGCTTGTTTATTTATACCGGAAAATAAGCTCGGTAGTTAGAGCACATTGTCACAAGTAGAAAAGACAAAGACCACAAGAGGTTATTATTGCACAATTTATTTCCGATAAAGACCGTTTCCTTAAAGGAAAGTAATTTTTGATTTTTGATTTTGATAACCTCGTGTAATCTTTTATCGCTGTGTATTTATCGGTTAAAGTTATAAATTAAAATAAAAATTACGCAAGAGGTGTCGAAGGTAATGAACCACGATTAACATTAATGAACCAAAGTTTATGAACCCGAGTGGTAAGGTATTAAACTACCGCTGGAGTCGCGGACTATTATGAAATTTCTAGAGGGAGATTCTGTTTCAATGAGTTTAAAGATTTCTCTGCAATTTCTGATTATCATTGCGGAAAGTATATTTTAAGTAAAGGAAATTTAATATCGACTTAAAGTTAGTAAGTATCGTTTAGGGGTATTTCTCACGTTTTAGGCTCTTTTGTTTGACATAACTCGAGAACCACTAGTCCGATTTATCTAAACCAAATTTAAAATTAGTAATTACAATTCCTTTCCGTATAACGTTTCCCTACTTAAGCAACAGTTTTACTTTTCCATTCATCAAATGATTTTGAACTGGGTTTATTTTGTAGCAGTTACAATAAAACTGTTGTACTCCGTGGCGTATGATTTACGTGGTATATTATTTATGATAATCATAAGCTACCAGATATTATTTACGTTATGTCAAACAATAGACATAAAAATAAATTATTATGGCATGTAACTTGACAAAACGAATCATGCAAAACTTCTTCTTTTTGAGGCTACTTTCGCGTGCTGATCTCAGAATTAAGTCCCAAAATCATGTGTTGTGCTATGTAATTTATGGCCTATAGTAATTTCCCGATATTAAAATAACTGTCTACCAAATTGCAATTAAATCGGTTGAGCCGTTTCGAGATGATTGCGTCACACACAGACAAACACACACAAATAAACAATAGTATTTAATTTGAAATTGAGGACATTTTGTTATGCGAGAACCGGCCTTTAAAACTAACCACCTTATTTGGGCAACAAAAGTGGACAAGTCGCCCTTGAAATAGCCAACAAAGCTTAGTGGAAGACTTACTGCCTATCGCAAGGATCATGTCTTCCTTTACTTAAAATATACTTTCCGCAATGATAATCAGAAATTGCAGAGAAATCTTTAAACTCATTAAAACAGAATCTCCATCTAGAAATTTCGTAATAGTCCGCGACTCCAGCGGTAGTTTAATACCTTACCACTCGGGTTCATAAACTTTGGTTCATTAACGTTAATCGTGGTTCATTACCTTCGACACCTCTTGCGTAATTTTTATTTTAATTTATAACTTTAACCGATAAATACACAGCGATAAAAGATTACACGAGGTTATCAAAATCAAAAATTACTTTCCTTTAAGAAAACAGTCTTTATCGGAAATAAATTGTGCAATAATAACCTCTTGTGGTCTTTGTCTTTTCTACTTGTGACAATGTGCTCTAACTACCGAGCTTATTTTCCGGTATAAATAAGCAAGCTATCGTTGTAATACCAATTATCTGCAAGCAGCAATTAAAGTGAAAATTTCTACGCTAACATGAAGAACAACGATTTACACTTGGTGCTAATGAGTCTGCTCATTGTGTTTGTGACCACAGGACTACTGCATCCACTAAGTGTAGAAAACTCCAACGAGGACATGGACATGGATCCTGAACTTACTGGCGGTTTTGTTGAAGGTGATATGATCATTGATGAAACGCGTAATACGGTATCATCGCCTGCAAGAAAATGGCCCTTCTGCAAAGTTCCATATATCATCAGTTGCAAGAATTATAGTAAGGCCAACAAACAATCCTTTAAATAAACCCTAAAACACAATACTTTTTTTAATTCCCCATTTGTTTTCAGGCCCGGCACAGCTGTCAAATATATACCAAGCTTTTGATATAATCTCAGGTATTACAGGCCTACAATTTGTGAGGATCTCAAAACCTGGTCCAGGCATATTGGGTTACATAAATATCACTTGCATAGCTGGTAGCTGTTATGCTGGGGTTGGTTTTAAAGAAGGTCCAGTTGTTATGAATTTGCAAAGAGATGAGGTGGATAAAGGTTGCGCTCGATTAGGTGTCATACTCCATGAGACTCTACATGCATTAGGCTTCCAACATGAGCAAACCTCAAGTAATCGTGATGCGTTTGTAGAAATCCTTTGGGAAAACATTCTGCCGGACAAAATAACTGTGTTCAATAAGCAGAGTAATACTCAATTTGAAAATTTATGCGCCGACTACGATTATGGCTCTATAATGCATTACGGTCGATTTGGATTTTCGAAAAATAAATTACCGACCATAGAACCGTTGCAGAAAAATGTAACAATTGGCCAACGAGACGGCTTAAGCGAGATCGACATATGCAGATTGCGAAAAATCTATTGTAACTGTTTTAAATAATACAAATTTCATGGATATTTGATGTTTAATGTTAACCTAGTACATAAGTATAAAATTATAACAAATTTAAATAAGTATTATTCAAGTCATAGCTGAAGTTTCATAGATGAGTATTCGGATGTAGGGACAATAGTCATATATTCCATTTATAATATTATGTAAATCCTAACACTTTTAATAAAGTATTTAGTTTTCTTTTAAGTGATTTACTTGACTTTTTTTAATTTTAGAATAATATCTCAAAGTTTGAATAACTAAGCTCAAGGTTGATGTGTTAATTTTTCTTATTATTTTAGAATATTTCGTCGTTCATCTAAAAACGTCATTAGGAATCGAGAATATTAGAAAGTACACAATATCAAATTCCAGTTCTCGGCAATCGGTTGGGTACCCAACTAACAAATATCAAGAAAATTTAACACATTGAACTCGAGTCTAGTTATTCACAACTAGGGATATTATTTTTAATAATCGCTTAGAAGCACCCAGTATCTTTTTCGTCTTAGAAATGTGTGTAATACAAATGTACTTAGCGTAGCGGACGCACAGTCGGATTTTGCTGTTAAAAACCCAATTTTTCAATAACTCGATTTCGAAAATCTCTTGATGCAGTTTTGAAGAGAAAAAAATACTGTTTTTTTTTTAATTGAAGTAAAGTCCTTGCACGCTTAATGAATAAAAAAGTTAGTTATTTTCACGCACTTCTCTGGTCCAAATATATAATTTTCTCCATAATAGCATCTGACTTTAAAATTAAAAAAAAAAATGTTTTTCCCCCTTTAATGATTATGGGATGAGGTATGGGATAGTTTATCGCTGTGCTGTGAATTAACATGCATTCTAGTTTTATATTGACGACTAACAGCATCTACTTTTTTAACGACGAATGCGAACGTTACTGTTTGGAAATCTTTTACTAGACATGCCGAACCATGGATCTCCCGCGTGGTAGTTGCTTGTTTCAAATACCAATGTGGGGAGTTAGAAGTAAAGGAGTGCAAGTGACAAATTGACCAACAATTGAGATGAGTATGTAGTAGTGTTTCTTGACACCATCCTTGTCTACTGGCATGAGAAAAGATTAATTTGTATAATCAGTTTTTGATATCTAGCCGAAAAACAGTTAAGGTAGTACCTGCAGTTGTACTAGAATATGAAACTTGGAAGGTGAATATCTCGACATTAACATTTTGTCACTTGCATTCCCTTTGCTTCTAACCCCATCAATGAACTAATAAATAAGAAAAATTTAGAATTTCTTCATAAATTTAAAAAAAAAAGTTGGGATATCATAAACCTTTAAGAAGATATTCCCATATCAATGAATCTCTTAAAATTAACTTATTTTTATCTTTCAATGGAAAAAAAGAAATGTAGCTTCACTTTCCAACCCTGGGTGTTCTGGCAATAAAATAAAAGGAGGAAATGTCTTTGTATGCACTTCAACACGCACATGCACAGGTCAATGAATATATTCAGTTTGATTTTCTATTGGTAACGCCGACAAGGAGGCGTTGTAGTTGTGACACTTACATATAGAAAAATATGATACCCATTGTTTGCCATTTTATACATCGAGAATCATTTAACCGATATACATTGGAAGGGGTTACTTTTTTTTTTTTTTTTTTAAAATAAAACATCGAAAATGTGTACGTATATGCGTTTTACGCTCCCTTTGGTGATGGTGTATTTTTTCCCATATAAAATATATGAATTCACTTAAAGATTTCTTATGAGAAACTAACATTGGAGGCAGTAAGATGTTTTCCGAGGCAGCTGGAATACCTATTTATATAAATGATCAGCTTCGATCTCTGAGTCGACTTAAGATGTCCTTCCGTCTGTTCTGCGATTACAGCTATAGTTTAGTAGCAATCGAGCTGAAATTTGGTATGCAATCTTCTTGTAGCTGAGGTTTAAGATTTAAGATGAGCAAAATCGGACAAAAACTACTACCACCTCCTGTACAAACCCACACTTTTTGGGGGTTAACAAGTTCATAAAACAAGAATTAAAAGAGAATTTGGTTATACACGATCTTAAGTGCATGAAGTATTTTGTATATTTTTTTTTATTTTTTGCAATTTGGTAAGTGTTTTGGTTTTATAAGTTTTTGAAATTTATTTCAAATACCAAAATTTTCAAAAAACGAAATTCTTATGGTCGTGAATACCACTAAAATATTATGGTAAAGGGTATCTTAGCTTCATCACAACAGAAGACAATCATCTTACTAGTTTCGCCTAAGCCAATGTCTACTACAACCAATACTCCCAATTACTCCAAACAAACCCCCCTAATTCTGATGTGCCCGGCACCCAATGGCAGTATATTGCGAATTCTATGACCAACGACCGTTGTGGATTATGAAAAACCACAATCAGACAGGCGCTGCTACGATGATGAATGTCGAGTATTGTCTGAGGAATTGGATACTGCATGCAAAGCAAAACTGTGGCCAGTGGTAACGCGTGCGATGATGGAACGATATAATGAGTAGACGAGAGAAAAGAAACGCCTCTTCAGGCGTAAAAAGCGTCTAAAGAAGAAAAGAGAGAGCCAGGATATCTAGTAGTACAGAGTTAGAGGTGAATCCCGCAAGTTCTTTCAAAACGTTTAAAGCTAAAATTTTGGTACAGTGATTCCCACCTGCAAGAACAGGGAAATCTGTCCATGAACACTCAGAGTGTGCTGCAAATATGGAAGAAACACTTTTGTACTCTGCTTGTAACCGAAGTCAGCATAAGTAACGATATCACGATAATCATCTGCGATAGAGTAGATTGTCGACCACAGAGCCAAAATAAGAACAGCACGGTAATAAAAGCTGTGGGAGTCGATGGACTGACGTCAGATACTTTCAAGATCTAAGGCGATGTGCTGGCAACGAGTATGCACTAGCTCACAAACACGATTTGGCTCAAAGAATGCATGCCCGATGATTGGAATCTGAGAGTTCTATGTCCTGTGCTTAAGAAAGGCGATCCAGGTGTGTGTATCGAGGTATTAGCCTTTTATCCATCGCATACTGTACTGTCTAGTGTGTTATGTGAAAGTCCATTATAGAGAACCTGATTGGACTTTATCAGTGTGGCTTTAGACCTGGTAAATCCATGACCAACCAGATGTTCCAACTACGACATATCCTGGAGAAGACCCAAGATGGACAATGGACACCGACCATTTGATAAAGTTGCATGCGACTGCCTGCTACGACAGCAACTATTAGATGCTATGGCTAAATTTGGTATTCCAAAGAAGCTGATACGACTTTGCAGAATGACACTGACTGATACGGAATCGTCAGTGAAAATATGATAGAGTCACCCTACCAAGCAAGGCTTTAGACAATGCGATAGTCTGTCATGCGATCTCTTTAGCATCGTAATAGAGATGATCATGCGGAAGGTTGCAGTAAACAGGTATGGTACCATCTTCAAAAAAAGTCACATGCTGCTCGCGTATGCCGATGATGTAGTTATCATTGGCCGAGGACTGCGGAATGTTACTGCGGCCTCTTGAAGCATTGAGAAGCAATCGGCAGTTGTGGTTCTTACTCGTTGGAGTTATTTTCTTCAACGAACAAAGAGTCTACTCTAACTTAACTTTGAAGTGGTAGACGGTTTTGTAACGCTTGGCTCCGTCGTTAACAAAAATAATAATGTTACGCTGAAAATCAAGAGACGCGTTTTAGAAGCCAAACTACTGCTCTGATCTAAACAAGCGATTTAATGTCAAAATCTTCTCCCGGCTCAATAAACTACCAGATCCTGACCCTTCTTCCTGTATGGAACAGAATACTATGAAATGACATAAGTGGATCAAGTAAAGGTCTTGTGAGATGAAATATATTGCAATAGTATTTGAACCTATCATCATTACCGCCGGGAGTACCGTTGCCGTATGAAACACGAGCTGTTTTAGCTGTAGACGACATCGACGTTGAAATATGCTGAGTGCGAGCGTTGAAATATGCTGAGTGCGCTCACTTGGACATATTGTGCGAATGGATGAAAATGATCCAATTCGAAAAGCTTATGGCAATAAACACGAAAGGTGTCGCAGGAGGGGGCGACCAAAACTTCGTTGGATGGACAAGGTGAAAGAGCTGTTATCTAAAGTAGATGTGACAAATTATTTACGAAGCGCAAGGTTTTTTTACGTGCGGCAACTGATGGTTAATTTTTCGGTAGCGCTTAAAAGTATGCAATAATTTACGGTAATAATGTTAACAGCAAGTACAAATTCTTTTGTTAATGCTGTAAATACATTTTGTCATACGCAACTGTTTTGTGTTTCAATAAAACTTTATACTTTTCATATTTATAATTCTAATAATAATATTTTGAAATATTAGTGGTAAAAACTGCTTTCTATGACGCCATCATTACAAAACGATGTCGTACGTCAGCGACATCTATAGGACAAATGTAGTACAGTATTCGAGACCTATGTCTTGTATGTTACGATTGAGTCACAAACAAAATAGCAGCGATAAAAAAAAAACGATTTTGGCAAAAACATTGGAAAGAATTTTTTTATTAATTTTTTCTCGAGGTTATCTTTAATATTTGCCCTCGACTTTGGACATTTTTTTTCGGGACCCGGTCTAATGGTCGTCGATTTTCATATGAAAACTTTTAAGTGCAATTATATCCTATACCTATAACTGTAAACATTAGATTAATTTGCAATCATATAGCATGGCCAAAAACGTACGTAACCAGGCACAACTAAAGCTGGACATCGGCAACAGCGGACTACAGAGGTAACGGATGCCTATGCCAACCACCTAACTTAACTGCTACGGAATGCTCCAACCCCTGATAATATTACATCGCAGTGGCAATATATAGCCGGCTCCATAGAACGGACTGCGATAAGCGTACTCAATGCCGTCTCAAGATGCCTGGTACTTTAATGAATGTCGCAATGACACGACAGAGACGGTTGCTGCATACAGGGCGAAACTGCAACCAATGACAATGCGAGCTGTTCGTAAACGGCACAGGGAGAAAAGACGAAAGACTACTCGTCTTTTTAGACGAAAAAATAAGGAGCTGAAGAATAGGCAGCATCAGTGCACAGAGTTTCTCCGAAGTAGAGCGGAACCCGAAAATTCTACAAGAGAGTTAAGGCGAGAATGCAGGTCTGCCCTCCTGCAACGACTGCGATGGTCAGCTAGATGGACACATCTCCAGAAGACCCCACTCCAATGCATGACGATGGTATTTATTGTCCACCTCCGAGCCAGAGCGAGATACGTGTGGCAATCTCCCGCCTTAAAAACAACAAAGTTGCTGGAGCCGATGGTCTCTCTGCTGAATTGTTTAAGGCTGGCGGGGAGGAGCTGATTAGGAGCATGCATCAGCTTATGGAGAGCATGCCCGGGGTTTGGAGTCTCAGTCTGTTATGTCCCATATAAAAGAAAGGAGATCGTAGTTAATGTAAGAACTACCGTGAAATAAGCCTATTACCAATTGCGTACAAGGTCCTTTAAAGCATATTGTGTGAACGTCTAAAGCCAATTGTAGAAAAAATAATTGGACCATATCAGTGCGGCTTTAGACCTGGTAAATCTACGAAGGATCAAATATTCACTCTACGGCAAATCCTGGAAAAAAAACCCATGAAAAGCAGATCGACACCTACCACCTCTTTGTCGACTACAAAGCTGCCTTCGACTCTACGATAAGGCATAGTCTATATGAGGCCATATCTGAGTTTGGTATTCCTGCAAAGCTAATTCGACTTTGCAGATGTACCTTAGACAACACCAAATCCTCGGTTAAGATTGGTAAGGATCAGTCTGAACCATTCAACACGGAAAGAGGTCTCAGGCAGGGCGATAGCCTGTCCTGTACACTATTTAATATAGTTATGGAGAAGGTGATGAGAAAGGCTGGGGTCAACATGTCTGGCACCATATTCCACAAGAGCCACATGCCACTAACCTATGCCGATGATATAGACATAATTGGCCGAAATCTGCGGGATGTTACTGCAGTTTTCTCATCACTAGAAAAGGAATCAACAAATATGGGTTTATCGGTCAACGAGGACAAAACAAAAATAATGATTTCAACGAACAAAAGTCCTCTCGATGGGAACACACCGTGAACATTGTAAGTTATTGTTTTGAGGAAATAGATGAGTTTAGCTGCCTCGGATCTTCCGTCAAAAAAAAAATAATGTCAACCAAGAAATCAAGCGGAGAATAGTTGTTGTGATTCATTAATTGTAAGTCATTAATATTTTCGAGTCGTTAATTGCTAAGCTACCAATTAAGTATTTTTGGCGTCGTTGCACAAAAACACAACTGAAATTGGAGCAAGTACAACACGAGCCATTCGTTGTTCCAGTTGTTTTCTTGCTCCGTCATTCTGCATGTTGACAAAATAAGGTCGAATTGCATTCATTGCATTTCCGCATGACGTTTGCTTATTACATAAATGGACAAGCCATGGGATGAATGAGTTGAACGCCCTATTTTGCTGATCGGCTGAATTGTAGTTTGGGTTTTTGGACAACGGTGCAGTAATGTTAATGTAGGGTAAAAAAAGAAGAAAAAAAAACGTAGAATAGTAAATAATTAAGAATGAAAAAATTAATAAAAGACAGGTGGAGACTGAGAGTAGAGGGGAGTCAGCTCCAGACAACCAGAACACCCATGAACATGTTTGATGACTTTCAGCAAGGCCGATGTGGTAAGTAAGAAAAACCTCTCCTCCCCCTTCCCCCCTATACTGTGAATTAGTGCCCAATGGCGCTGACTCCCCCTAGCGCGGTGCCTCGCGTCCCAAAAAAGGCAACAAGGACAGCCTCAGAGGCAGTCCTTGTATTAGGGAATATTAGTCTTTGCATCCTTTCCTTTTCCTCAATTCCTTTTCCCGGGTACCCGCTCTCCCCGCGGGTACCCAACATAGTACTAGCCAATAGGTGTTTCTACGGACTTTGGCAGCACTTTAGTAACATCACCTTTTCTCGGAATACTAAGAAACAGCTATACCAGGTGTTAATTTTACCCGTCCTGTTGTATGCTTACGACAACGGACATGGAAAACCTGGGAGTATTCAAGAGAAAAGTACTCCGAAAAATAAATGGACCTATCTGTGTCGAAGGCGAGTTTCGCCATCGGATGAACCATGAGCTGTATGAGTTTTACCACGACGTCGACGTAGCTAAAAAAATCAGAATCCAACGACTGGGGCATGTTGCCAGGATGACTGTAAATGCTCCAGCGAGAAAGGTGTTTGAAGGCGAACCAAACTCCGTTGGAAGGCGATGTGCTGGTAGGACTAACTGGAGAACACACGCAGAAGACCGAAGCGTGTGGAATTCTTTATAACTTCAGGCCTCAAATTTATGAACCATTTTCATAAGTTGTAATTGGCCACTTAAGAAGAAGAAGAAGGTGTAAAGTACGGTTTTACCACGCCCCTTCCCCCAATGATCTAAAATTCTAATGTCGTCTGCCAATTCATATCAGTATTGCCTTGTGTTATCTGGGTGTCACAATGTATCTCTCTAGGGCTAAAATTTAGTTTTCCAACGCCTAACCAAAATGACCCAAAATTTATTGGTGTTATTGGATGCTAAATTTTAACTATCTAAGGCTAACATACAGTTTTTCCACGCCCCCTTTCGCCCATTGATCCAAAATTAAAATTTCGTCTACTTATTCATATTTGTGTAGTAGTGTACTATCTGGGTGTTAAATTTAATCTCTCTATGACTAAAATACAGTTTTGCCAAGCCCCCTTCCCCCATGATCCAAAAGTAAAATGTGGTCTGCATCTAGGACTAAATAGAGTTTTTCCACGCCCACTGGTACAAAAACTTAAATTATTTTTTTTTTGTATCTTTTTATTCGTGTTGTTGAGTACTATCTGTGTATCAAATTTTGTCTCTCTGGGACAAAAATACAGTTTGGTCACGCCCACTCCGCCCACTGGGTATCAAATTGTATTGCTCTAGCTCTAAAAATATTTTTAGCCACTCCTACTCCGCCCACTGGTCCAAAATTAAAATTTCGTCGGCATTTTCATATTCGTGTTGCCGAGTACTGTCTGTGTATAAAATTGTATCTCCCTAGCTCAAAAAAAAAGTTATGCCACGCCTATTCCGTCCATTAGGTTAAAAATTAAACAAAAAATTCCAAATAGTACACTAACTATCTTCCAAATTTCATTGAAGGATAGGATCAACCTGTACATGAAAACGAAAAAATCTAAAATTTACCTTTAGAAAATTACAAACTAAGATAACACTACAATTATATTGTATTTATGAATATCGTTTTTTGATGATTTAGTATAAAGCTTTATAAATTGCCCGCTTCATTTGCCAAATCGATTAACTCCATTTAAAATTATGCTAATATTGTTCTTAAATATGTGATAATGTGAAAATATTAACAATGTAAGATAATTTACTAGTGTTCTTTTCTATTATTGGAAAATCTTTTTTTTATTTTTACCAGAAAATAATATGAAATCTATCTATCAATGATTTGAAATTGATTTGGCTGATAAGCCACTTAAATGCGTTTATTCACATTGAAACGCTAAAACGTAGCTAACATTTCACGTCCGTCGGCAATGTTGGTACTCGTAAAACAAGCGGCATCTATCGATAGCACTCAAAAGATAACGTTGACCTATCATATAAGCAAAACCATACTTTGGCACTATTGTGTCGAGGCCGTTTTTCGAAAAAGTTAATTGATCGCGGTGCATAACACTTGCGTAATCGTAGGGAATGCACTCGTTAGTAGCCTCATTCTCACTCTGCTTATCAAATTCTGCCAATTTATCCTCCTTAACATTTTCCCATCGAATTTTTATGAATTCGTCGCGGTTACTGGATGTATCTTGATGCAAGAAACCTAAAGTATGCATAAATTGATGGTATGTTACGCCTGGTTTGAAGCACTCTTCCAAGTTCACGATACGTGGACCCGGAAAATATCCTAAATCAGCATAGCAGCCAGGCTCACAAGTGATATTTATATAAGCTCCGTTAGGTATTTCTGAGCTGTCGATCTCATGAAACTGTAGGCTAGTAATTTGTTCAAGTTCTGCTAATACGCGTTTTAATAATTCCACCAGATAGGGAGCTAAATAAAACGAAAGAGACAATGGAACTGCATAGATATAATGTTACCTTCTGTAAAAGACTTACTGTATTTTCGGCAACTGATGACATATAGAATATCGCATAAAGGCCACTGTTTTTCTGGAGCTGTAACAGTGTTACGCGTACCACGGACTAGTATATCGCCCTCCACAAAACGTCGAGTCTGTTGGGGATCCATTTCCTCGGTGGCATTTGAAACACTTACAGGCACCGCTAAGCCACTGGCCAGGATAGCAAGGAGAGCACCTAACAACGGCAATGGTCGATTGATCTTCATGTTTGTACAATGTGCGATATTTCCAACTTCTAGTCACGAATAATAGAAAATTTTAATACCACTTGAGTTTAAATAGTCTCAAAAGCTATACGCTAACAAAGAAAATCAACTGACTGATTGCTGCATATGTATATTTGGCATTTATGATAATTCCGATTACGATCGATGCGGCTAACGTAGTAAACTTTTGGGTTGTTGCGATAACAAATCAACATGTAGAGAGGTAATTACTTGCAATTCAATGAACTGCAAGATAATCAAAAGTCTACTACACGTATATGCTAATAGGAATAGGTGTGCAATTTGCATACGATAGGACTTACCAAATTGTCAAATCTTACCATAAAATACACTGTGCAACACAATATAGAGGAGAAATGATTTCAATGACAGCTAAATGTACCGAAAAAAAAAAACATCAAAAATGTTCATATAAAATTCGAAAAATATCAATTGAAATTCAAAAGTCGTCAAATAAAACTCAAATTTGTATCAATTAAAATTCAAAATTTATCCATTGAAATTCACAACTCGACCATTGAAAATTAAAAGTTATCAAGTTATCATTAATGTGATGATATTCAATGGACATTTTGCATATATAAAATACTATTGGACCCGGCAATGCTTCGCTATTGCTTTCTTGACGTATACCTATAATATGTTTGGCACGCCTACTTAAAGAGCTAAGCTTAAGCGTCGTTTTTGTACCCACAGTTAACAATTCGTTACCCCAAGTTACTTCTTGAGTTGATCAAACTAACCACGTCTCAATAACCGACATTAAAACATCTATGTGCAAGTTGATATCTATAGCGCCAAGTACTATCTGTATACAAATATTACCTTAACATATATAGTCTTAAAAAAATTTTTCGTACTTTACCTTCTGCCCACCGATCGAAAATAAAATGTTCGCCTTCTATTCCCGCTGACCGAAAATAAATATTATAACATGTTGTCAAAAGTATCAGGAAATCAAATTAAAAAATATTATAAATTTAAGAAAAAACCACTAGTTCTTGCTCGACCTTGCCCTTTGCTTCAACAACAGTACTTTTTGATAAAAATAAAGGTACTTTTTGGTACAGTAAAAATAATTTTTGACAACAGTAAAATAACGTCTTGGTACAATAAAAGTACTTAATAGTACTCTTTGATACAACAATGTTTTTTTTTGTGTACAATAAATGTACTTTTCAATACAATAAATTTTCTTTTTTGGTACCAATAAAGTACTCTTTGATACCATGAAAGTTCGTTTTGGTAAAATAAATGTGCTTTTTTTTTAAAAAATAGAATACTTTTTAGCACATTTAATTGTACTTTTTGGTAAATTTGTTCTGCATACTCATATTAGTGTTGCCGGGTGCTATCTGTGTACCAAATTTTATTTCTCTAAGGGTAAAATACAGTTTTGCAACGCCTACTCCGCCCACTGATCCAAAATTTAAATTTTGTCTGTATATTAATATTAGTGTTGTCGAGTACTAATTGTGTACCAAATTTTATCTCTCTAGGTCTAAAACACCATTTTTCCACGCCCACTCCACCCACTGACCCTAAATTTTAATTAAGTTTACATAATTATATATCTGCTGCCGAGTACTATCTGTGTATTGATTGCATTTCTTTAGCTCTAAAAAAAGTTTTGCCACGCCCACTCCACCCATAGGGTCTAAAATAATTCTACATTCTTCTTCTTCTTTAATTGCAGCAACAACAGAAATTTACCCATCAGTAGCCGCACCTAGAAAAGTATTTCAAGCGCTTCGGTCTTTTGCGCTCCGTAGGTAGTTCGTGACACCAAGCTTAGTTAACAGCTGTTCCATTCATCGGAGTTTTGGTCGCCCCCTCCTGCGCCGCCCATCGAGTTTATTGCCGAAAACTTTTCGAGCCGGAGCATTTTCGTCTATTCGTACAACGTGTCCAAGCCAACGCATTCGGTCTATTTGAACGCGCTTGACTCTTGGCGTAGTAGACAAAATCATCTACCACTTCAAAGTTATAGTTGTCAACGCTCACGCAGCGTCCCAGACGAGTGGACTCTTTGTTCGTTGAAACAAATATCTAGGATTTGTCCTCCTTTATCACCAGACCCACTTCCCCCGACTGCTTTTTAATGCTTGAAAAAGTCGCAGTAACATTCCGCAATCCACGGCCAATGATATCTATATCAATGGCATACGCGAGCAGCATGTGACTTTTGTTGAAGATGGTACCATTCCTGTTTACTGCAGCCTTCGCATGATCATCTCCATTACGATGTTAAAGAGATCACAGGACATACTATCGTCTTGTCTTAAGCCTCGCTTGGTAGAAAATGGCTCTGACAGATTTTTACCAATTTTCACTGAAGACTTCGTGTCAGTCAGTGTCATCCCGCACAGTCGTATAAGCTTCGCGGGGATACCAAACTCAGCCATAGCATCCAACAATTTCTGTCGTATCGGACTGTCGAATGCAGCTTTGTAATCGATGAACAAATGGTAGGTGTCGATCTGCATTTCTTGTGTCTTCTCCAGGATTTGTCGTAGTGTGAAAATCTGGTCGGTCGTGGATTTACCAGGTCTAAAGCCACACTAAAAAGGTCCAATCAGGTTCGCCAGAATGGGCTTTAGTCTTTCACATAACACACTAGATAGGACCTTGTATGCGATGGGTAAAAGGCTAATCCCGCGATAGTTGGTACACACACTTGGATCGCCTTTTTTAAGCACGGGACATGAGACACTCAGATTCCAATCATCGGGCATGCACTCGTTGAGCTAAATTGTGTTTATAAGCTGGTGCATGCATGTTTCAAGCTCATCGCCGCCGGCTTTAAAAAGCTCTGCCGGCAGTCCATCGGCTCCCGCAGCTTTATTATTTTTAAGCCGTGCAATTGCCGTGCTGATCTCGTTTTGGCTCTGTGGTGGACAGTCTACTCCATCGTCGATGATTGGTGTGATTTCGTCACTTATGCTGCCTTCCGGAACGAGTGGAGATTGAAAGTGTTCCCTCCAAATTTGCAGCATACTCTGAGTGTCCGTGACCAGATTTCCTTCTCTGTCCTTACAGGTGGGGATCTATATCCCAAAACCTTTGCTTTTAACCCTTTGGTAGAACTTTCCGGCCTCACCTATATCCCTGTAGTTTTACTGGCTCTCTATTTTCTTCCACAGACGCTTTTTCCGCCTGAAGAGACGTTACATCTCCCTTCTTTTCTCATTATAACGATCTGCCACCACACGCGTCGGCTTTGGCTGCAGTTTTGCCATGTATGCAGCATCCATTACCTCAGACATTTCACGAAATTCATCATCGTACCAGGGTGATCCGAGTTAATATTTGCACCCTGCATCACCCGCACGTCTATTACGCTTGAGACATGCCTTCCACCACTTACTACGTGATCAATCTGATTGCTTGTATTTTGATCGGGAGATATCCAGGTTGCCTTGTGGATATCTTTATGCGGGAATGTTTCTTGCCGACGCGAAACTAACCAGCCTGAATCCGTTTTCGGAGGTGTTTTTGTGTAGACTGAATTTTACGACTGCTGAACCAAGAGCATCTTCCCTTCCTATTTTAGCATTGTGTAGGGCAGCGGTCATATATGTCCTCCAGGCGCTCATAGAATGCAACTTTAATGTCATCGTCTTTGTCTTTCGTCGGGGCGTGTACACAAATCAGCGTAATGTAAAAATATTTCACACGGATGCGAATAGTGGCACTGAAAAAAAATTATCCCTCAATGTATGCAGCAGATTTCAATGTTGTTCTATTATTCTTAACGCCCCAATTAAGAAAGTAGCTCATGACGATAAGACTTCCACTCCTCCACTGTCATATCAAACCCAACGAAAACATTTACTGATAGTGTTGTCTAACTAACATACTATTGGCGATGGCATAAACTAATTTGAACCAGTAAATAGTGCCACTGAAAAAAATTCCACAAAAATGGCGATGAGCTTCCAAATAGGCAACATACACGTTATCAACTCATAAACACTATTACGCTGAAGGAAATTCTGAATATGTGTGTTCTTCGTTCCTTTGCTTAAGAACGTCGATCCAAGTGTGTGTGGGAACTCAATGTGAAAGAATGAAAGCCTTTCCTGGTGTAACTGATGGGACATTTGACCACTATAACAACGAAGTGGTAGATGACTATCATGGCTTCGCCGTAAACAAAAAATAACAACATCAGTTGGAAACCATGAGACAAGAGTATTGATCGTCTAGCTGAATGTACAATGATTCAACTCTACCAGACTCTGATTCTACCTGTCTTGCATTACAGCGCAGACTTCTGGGTAATGACACAAGATGACCCAACTATTCTGTGTAAAATACAACACACGAACATTTGACTAGGAGACTTAGAAAGATTTGCGATGTTAGATAAAAAGGCGGATGTTTTTAAACTTTGTATGTCGATCCATAATATAAATTTTATTATTTTAATAATATCTAGTGATACCATATCTTTTTGTGAGATTTATATTTTAAAGGATCAAAACATTTTGTATCTTGGCCATGTATGACACCGCTAGAAATGTAATTAATTTCCTACCGGGACTGAGGAGAGAGACTGTAGGTCGTCTATGTAATCCTTGCGCAATCTGGATTTTTTGTAGTGGAAGCATCTAGGATGAGTTTTTTTGGCTGGAGAACTCGAAAGTATTTGAAAAGTAATTTTCCATCCATGTTGATTTGGCCAGTGCCCCGGCCGGGAATCGAACCCGGCACCTTCGGATTGCTAGTCTACGTCGCTTCCACATCGGTCAGAAATCGGTACGACAGTCGGCAAAATCTTCCGATATCGGATTCGAAATCGTACCGAAGTCGTTAATAAAAACGTATGAGGTGTTCGACACGATGTTTGACCTATTTAACTGAGGGAAATCTGATGTACGACATGTCGTACCGACGTCTGAACGATTTCTGAATGTAAATCTAGGGAAATTCGACAAGTCGTCGCGATTTCGGACCGATTTTTTTATCAAATATCTAATGTATTTCGAATGTTTTTACCGACGCGTACCGGTGTCTGCCAGAAGTCTATTAAAATATATCGGATCCGAAATCTGATCTGTTTCTAACTTTGAAAAACTGTGTGGATGCATTTGACAGCAAAACCCGCCCAAGTGTAATAAAAAAATGGTCGGGATTTGATCAGAGGGTGTGGCATGAAACTTGAAACTTTAAAAAGGATGTATCTCATGATATGTATGATATTTGGTATATGTTGTTATTACAGTATATATTACCAGGCAGTGGCCTGTGCCACGCCCCATTCAAAAGAAACCCTTATAACAGCAATAATAATAGTTTGATCGTTTCACAGTATATCATATATTTGTATGAGAGGTACCCGAAGGGGCGTGCCCATGTAGCCCATTTGCAATACCGTAAGTAGTTTTGGGAAAATATTAACTAGTGCAAAGTTTCAAAACATTTGGTTGCGTCTATCGAAAGTCCGGGTGATGGCACCAGTTTTATCCCGAAAATGTGCATTTCGAAAAATTCTTTCATGTAGCTCCCTTAGTCTATAGGATGCAAGCCCATATAGATTTTCGTGATTCTACCTTTAGACATTTTGTCCGGTCGATGGTACCAGATATATATCCCTTTTTGGGGCTTTTTCAGCAAAAAAAAATTTAATTCCAAAAATTCCTATAGCTCTGATATCTAATTCTATAGGATGCATTGCTCACATGTGATTATAACTTTGCCCGTTTGGACCGGCTGATGGCATCAGTTTTATCCAGTTTTTAACCTTTTTTAGCCCTTAAAGTGCAAATTTCGAAAAATCCCTTCATGCATCTCTCTCATTCTATAGAATGAGTTTCTTTAGGGTATAGACCCATATATAGGATATAAACCCTTTAGAGGTTTACTTATTATGCTCTTTTTTTATTAAAGTTAAAGTTAAAATACAATAACAATGTTTGATATCTCTTGAATTCAAAATTTTCTTAATTAAATGAAGACTAGATTTTTGTGCTCATGTCTGGCAAGAAGTAAAAAAGCAACGATAATAGTACATGAACCGCAAGCGGCATATATCGACTGCACTCATACCCACACGTTGACCAATCACAGCATTCGGATCCTTTGGCACTATTGTGGGTAATCCGTTTTTCGAAAAAGCAAAAGGGCCGTAGTGCATTATACTTCCATAATCGTACGGCTCGCACACGTTAATACCTTCGAGGTATGATTGCTTCGTAAAAAACTGCTCTTTGCCCTCCTGAATATTTGTCCCATTAACTGTCACATAGGTGTCGCGGTCATTAGATGTATGTTCATGAAAGAAACCTAAAATGTGAAGCGTTTCATGGATTATAATTGCTTGCCGAAAACATCCTTCACCTGGCGTGAACGGCTGCAAATTCATTCGACGTGGACCCTTACTGTATCCAATATTAGCACTGCAGCCAGGCGAGACACAGTTGATACTGATGTAACCTTGGCCAGATAGTGGGGCATAGATCTGATAAAAACACAGTTTAACCTCGATTGCTATAATGGCAAAAGCATCTTTAATGGCCTGCACCTGCCCCTCGGCTTTACCAAACGAAAAGAGAAAAAAAGTTGGTTGAAAATATATAATGATAACTTTAGTAAAGGACTTACTGAGTACCGTACAATTAATGTAAAATGGAATCTCGCATGGCCACCATCGATATGGTGATCCAACGATATTACGTGAAGAATCGACGATAATATCGCCCTCCACAAAACCGCCATTCAGTTCTGGATTTATTTCCTCGGTGGCATTTGAAACACTTACAGGCACCGCTAAGCCTGTGACCAGGATAGCAAGGAGAGCACCTAACAACGCCAACAGTAGATCGTTTTTCATGTTTGTACTCACAAATAATTAACAATTGGAATAACACTTGAGTATATATAGTCTGACAATCTAGGTCAAAAATTGTATTGGCGACACAAAGACTACGACGCTAACACAGAATATCAATTGACTGATAGCTCTTTAGCGTATATTTGGCATTTATGATAATCCCGATTACGGGTGTTGCGGCTAGGCTAACGTAGTATATTTAGGGGTGTTGTGATAACAAATCAACACGCTGGGGTGGGGGGATTGTTAATTACTTATAATTCAATGAACTGCAAGATAATCAAATGTGCTAAATGCTAATAAAAACGTCGGCAAGTTTATGATATACGACACGACGCACCAAATTGAAAAGTCTTGCCATAAATCGCGAACAACAAAATTTTTTTTTTATATCTATATATATAAAATTGAAATGGTCCACGTATGTCATACCATCACTTGAGAACGGCTGGAGCGATTTGGATGATTTTTTTTTTATTGGATTTCAAATTTTCCGTAGATTGTTTGTGTTGAAAAAAATCAAATGCAGGTGGCGCTAGGGTGGATTTATATCGAAAATTTGAATGCATGTACCAATTCAACTGAAATTTAGAATGGATATTCATTTGATCATGAGAAAACATTTTATGTACAAATGGACCCGGTAGGTGGCGCTGGGGTCGGTTTACAATCAAAATTTTAACGAAAGGGCCAATTTAACTGAAATTCAGAATCTATGTTTGTTTGATCATCAGAAAAAATTGTATGTACAAATGGACCCGATAGATGGCGCTAGGGTGAATTTATATCGAAAATTTGTATGCATGTACCAATTTAACTAAAATTTAATATTTATGTTTGTGGAACCTTGATAAAAAATTGTTTGTATAAATTTACCCGGTAGGTGTCGCTAGGGTGGAATTATAATGAAAATTATAACGAATTAAACACTTTGACTGAAATTTTGAATGTTTATTTGTTTTATTATGAGAATTTTTTTTGTATATATGGACCTACAGTTGATTTGGCTGGGGTTGAATTATTTCGAAAATTTATATCCATTGTCCGATTTTACTTAAACTTAAAATATATGATTTTTTTGCCATGAGAAAAATTTGAATGTATGTTTGGAACCAGTTGCCGGTGTTTAGCTTATGATACACTTAACATCATAGTTATTATATTATTTTAACATCATAGTTATTCAGAAGTCTAAATATATAAAAAAGATGTACATTTTGATGTCACCACTAATTGTGAAAACTGTTGACGACCCCATTTGTCCCAAAATTTCAGTGAAAGTTGAGGATTGGCTGTAGATGGTCACCTAGACCGCAAAAAGGCTTAAAGAAGAATGACTAACTTTTATAATGGCGCACTTCCTACAGAATTAGAGAGTTTCACAAAGTGGTTTTTCCCATTTCGAAATTTAAGGGGACAATAACGAAAATAGGAATAACTGTTGATATCACCCAGACCATACGGTTTATGGGGTTGCTGAGCCTAATGAAGGCATTTTTCGAAATTCGTACTCCTTAGGATAAAAGGGTACAATCACCCAGTACACCAACGCAGTAAGTTATATGTCAGTCAATCGGCTTAAAAATGTGGTTTTAGAATATATGCCTATCAATAAGTAAGTTTTCCTCACATCATGGACGACACTGCTGGTCCGTTTTAGCAATTCTTATAATAATATATATATAATTTGTCCGGGAAACCTTGCCCTTTAAATTGAAATATTTTAGAGGTCAAAGAAATAAACCAATCGTTATTAGATTTCAACTACACTCAACATATTTTACAAAAATTTGGAGGCAGGACAAAGTCTGCCGGGCCAGCTAGTTTTATAATAAAAAACTTACAAAATGTTACGGTGTCACCAAATTTTATCAAAATACTTAAATTTATATTATGGTTCGTTACACAAAGTGTTAACAAAAGACGCAATATTTAACAAACATATCTTTGTTAGTCTCCTATTTCAGAAGAAAAGTATATCTTTAGAGTGTGTTTGGAAAAACAGAAAAATTTTAATTAAAAAAAAAACACAAAACTCGTTAAAATTTGTTTAATTCTTTTTAATGACTAGTATGTATTTTAGCAAAGCTTCTACTAATAGTTTGTATCTTAGCAATGAAAATAAATCGTCGACATATTATCGTTTAAAACAAAGTCCTGTCACACAGTACAACTTTTTTTAGCTCATTGATTCGGGACTCAATTTTGAGAATTGCTTGTGAAAGTTACCCCAAAAATAAGAATTTCTACATCATTCGTTTTGTCAAGTTGGATGCCTTTATAATTAAATGACCATACGAATTTTATTGCTAGAGATGGATTTATGATGCTAAAAAGTACAATTTTTTGTACCAAAAAGTTCAACTTATGGTACCTTTTTCAACATCTACAACTTTGTTTAAAACACAAAAGGGATGTTCAGTAAGACATAATATAGATATAACCTTGTTAAAATGTAGAAATCCACCTTGGGGAAATTAATTCGTAAGATCATAAAATTATTAAGGCAGCCTACTTGACAAAACGAATGATGCTGAAATTTTTCTTTTACAACACTTAGAAAGATTTGCGATGTTAGATAAAAAGGCGGATGTTTTTAAACTTTGTATGTCGATCCATAATATAAATTTTATTATTTTAATAATATCTAGTGATACCATATCTTTTTGTGAGATTTATATTTTAAAGGATCAAAACATTTTGTATCTTGGCCATGTATGACACCGCTAGAAATGTAATTAATTTCCTACCGGGACTGAGGAGAGAGACTGTAGGTCGTCTATGTAATCCTTGCGCAATCTGGATTTTTTGTAGTGGAAGCATCTAGGATGAGTTTTTTTGGCTGGAGAACTCGAAAGTATTTGAAAAGTAATTTTCCATCCATGTTGATTAGGCCAGTGCCCCGGCCGGGAATCGAACCCGGCACCTTCGGATTGCTAGTCTACGTCGCTTCCACATCGGTCAGAAATCGGTACGACAGTCGGCAAAATCTTCCGATATCGGATTCGATATCGTACCGAAGTCGTTAATAAAAACTTTTGAGGTGTTCGACACGATGTTTGACCTATTCAACTGAGGGAAATCTGAAGTACGACATGTCGTTCCGACGTCTGAACGATTTCTGAATGTAAATCGAGGGAAATTCGACAAGTCGTCGCGATTTCGGACCGATTTCTTATCAAATATCTAAAGTATTTCAAATGTTCTTACCGACGCGTCATACCGATGTCTGCCAGAAGTCTTTATTAAAATATATCGGATCCGAAATCTGACCTAAATCGTTAATAAAAACGTATGAAGTGTTTGACGCAATGTTTGACCTACTCAACTAACAAAAATCTGATGTACAAAAATCTGATGTGATTTCTGAATGTTAATCGTAATCCTTAATCGTTTTTTTATTCAATAATATTTTGTTGATTCCTCTGACACAGAGTTCCGAAATCGCTGCAAACTTAATCAGATATGTTAGAGCAAAATAAATAAAAGTTCCCTTTAACGAGTCGTACCGAATTCTGTACGATATCGGTAAGAAGAGTTCAGATAATGTGCAGACGTGTATCAGACGTGTATCAGCCAATGTCGGAGCTTTTGGTTTGCTGGGTCTATATATGGAAATGAGATTGTGTTTGTTTTTTTTATGCATTTTTTTAGTACCGTATGGAACCGAAAAACGACATGGTCGATTCTGAATCTTGAAAATTTTACAGAATGTACCTGTGTGGTCGGTGCTGAAAATAGAGTATAAGCATTTTAGATGTATGTCAAGGGGACGCTTGGCCCCGCTCACAGGACCATATTTTTGAAACTGGAGGACTGTTCTTAATGACTGTTTCTTCAATCGCCTTGAAAATCTGTGTGATGGCATTTGACAGCAAAACCCGCCCAATTGTAACAAACAAATGGTCGGGATTGGAACAGAGGGCGTGCCATGAAACTTGAAACTTTAAAAGGATGTATCTCATGAACTATATAAAGCTGATATTTGGTATGTGTTGTTGGTACAGTATATATTACTAGGCAGTGGCCTGTGCCACGCCCCATTTAAAAGAAACACTTATAACAGCAATAATAATAGTTTGATAGTTTCACAGTATATCTTATATTTGTATGAGAGGTACCCGAAGGGGCGTGCCCATGTAGCCCATTTGCAATACCGTAAGTAGTTTTGGGAAAATATTAACTTGTGCAAAGTTTCAAAACATTTGGTTGCGTCTTTCGAAAGTCCGGGTGATGGCACCAATTTTATCCCGATATTAACCCTTTTTAGTCCATAAAATGCAGCTCTCTTATATTCTCGATTCTACCTTTCCGCCCACTTTAGATATGGAGTAATAATATCAATATACTCGACACGATCGTGCCCCAATTCTGTATTTTATTAAGTTATAACAGGGTTAAGTTTTGGAGAAAAAATTGGAAGTCTAGCGGCGCCCCTTATGGGACCTCCCATTCAAATGTACCTTTCCGCCCACTTCAGAGATGGAGTAATAATATCAATACATCCAACGCTATCGTGCCCAAACTCTGTATTTAGTAAAGCTATAACAGGATAAAGTTTTGGAGGATAAACCTAGAAGTCTAGACACGCCCCTTCTAGTACCTCCCATACAAATTTACCACTCCACCCACTTTAGAAATCGAGTAATAATATCAATATAATAGCAATTTTTTTTTATTTTATTTTAGGGTGATGGTATATGTAAGTCGGGTCGCCCGACTGAAACTTTCTTACTGGTTTTTGTGCAAATTGATATATGATTTATGTTATGAAAGTTAAAGTTAAAATACAATAAGAATGTTTGATATCTCTAGAATTCAAAATTTTCTTAATTAAATGAAGACTAGATGTTTGTGCTCATGTCTGACAAGAAGTAAAAAAGCAACGATAATAGTACATGTACTTCAAGCGGCATATATCGACTGCACTCATACCCACACGTTGACCAATCACAGCATTCGGATCCGTTGGCACTAATGTGGGTAATCCGTTTTTCGAAAAAGCAAAAGCGCCGTAGTGCATTATACTTCCATAATCGTACGGCTCGCACACTTTAATACTTTCGAGGTATGATTGCTTCGTAAATAACTGCTCTTTGCCCTCCTGAATATTTGTCCCATTAACTGTAACATATTTGTCGCGGTTTGGAGATGTTTGTTCATGAAAGAAACCTAAAACGTGAAGTATTTCATGGATTATATTCCCTTGTCGGAAACATCCTACACCTGGCGTGTTCGGCTCCAAATTCATTCGACATGGACCCATACTGTATCCAACACCAGCACCGCAGCCAGGCGAGTCACAATTGATACTGATGTAACCTTGGCCAGATAGTGGGGCATAGATCTGGTAAATACACAGATTAACCTCGCTTGCTATAAGGGCAAAAGCATCTTTTATGGCCTGCACTTGCGCCTCGGCTATACGAAACGAAATGAGGAAAAAGGTGGGTGAAAAAATACAATGATACTTTTAGTAAAGGACTTACTGAATTCCGTACAATTAATGTAAAATGGAACCCGGCATGGCCACATCCGAAATGGTGATGCAACGATATTACGTGAAGAATCGACAATAATATCGCCCTCCACAAAGCCACCAATCAGTTCTGGATTTATTTCCTCGGTGGCATTTGAAACACTTACAGGCACCGCTAAGCCTGTGACCAGGATAGCAAGAAGAGCACCTAACAACGCCAACAGTAGATCGTTTTTCATGTTTGTACGATATTCGCTTTTCAACTTGTAGTCACAAATAATTAACAATTGAAATAACACTTGAGTATATATAGTCTGACGATCTAGGTCAAAAATTGTATTGGCGACACAAAGACTACGACGCTAACAAAGAAAATCAATTGACTGATAGCTCTTTAGCGTATATTTGGCATTTATGATAATCCCGATTACGGGTGTTGCGCCTAGGCTAACGTAGTATATTTAGGGGTGTTGTGATAACAAATCAACACGCTAGCTGGGGTGTTATTTACTTATAATTCATTGAACTGTAAGATAATAAAATCAGCTAAATGCTAATAAAAACGTCGACAAGTTTACGATATACGACACGACGCACCAAATTGTAAAGTCTTGTCATAAATCGCGAAAAATTTCAATGACAACAAAAAAGTTTTGACCAAATTTTTATCAAAATACTTAAATTTATATTATGACTCGTTACACAAAGTGTTAACAAAAGACGCAATATATAACAAACATATCTTTGTTAGTCGCCTATTTTAGAAGAAAAATATATCGTTTGTGTGTATTTGGAAAAACAGAAATATTTAAATAAAAAAAAAAACACAAAACTCTTTAAAATTAGTTTTATTCATTTTAATGACTAGTATGTATTTTAGCAATGAAAATAAATCGTCGTCATATTATCGTCTAATCGTTATCGTTTACACAGTACAACATTTTTCAGCTCATTAATTCCGGACTCAATTTTGAGAATTGCTTCTGAAAGTTGCCGCAAAAATAAGAACTTCAGCATGATACGTTTTGTGAAGTTGGCTGCCTTAATAGTTTAATGACCATACGAATTTTATTGCTCGACATGGATTTATGATGCTAAAAAGTACAATTTATTGTACCAAAAAGTGCAACTTATGGTACCTTTTTTAACATCTACAACTCTGTTTAAGACATACAAGGAATGTTTAGTAAGACATACCGAGATATTATTATAATTAGCCTTTAAAACAACTTGACAACATATATATATATTTATATCTTAGTGCCTAAGTCAGAGGCCGAAATGATCAAAGATTTCCATTCGCTTCGATATTGTGCGCACCGTCTCCAGTCAGTCCTAACAAGCAGCGTCAGTGATTCCTCCACCTGGTCCTTCCAACGTAGTCGCGGTGTCCCTCTTTTGCGCCGTCCTTCGAGGTCTTGATAGACTACCTTTCGCGCTGGAGTTTCCTTATCCATTCTCACGACATGGCATAGCCAGCGTAATCGTTGCACTTTTATTCGCTTGACCACATCAATGTCGTGGTATAACTCGTACAGCTCATGGTTCATCCGAATCCTAAACTCGCCGTTTACGCAAATGGGTCCATATATTTTGCAGAGTATTTTTCTCTCAAATACCGCCAGATGAGCTGCATCTGCCTGTGTAAGCACCCAAGATTCTGAGGCAGACAACAGGACCGGTAAAATTAGTACCTGGTACAGTTGGACTTTGGCGGTTCGAGATAGGGTGTTGTTTATGAAGTGTTCGCGGCGTAGTCCAAAGAAACACCTGTTGGCAAGCACTATTCTCCGTTTTATTTCAAGGCTGACACTGTTGTTTTTGTTCATGGCGGATCCGAGGTAGATAAATTCATCAACTACCTCAAAGCCAAAGTTTTCAACGTTCACGCTGCGTCCCCAACGGGTGGACGATGATACCATTAACCCTACTATGCATTTTGTATCATATATGAGACAACCACAATTTTTCCATTTATTACATATATAATCTGCAAAGTAATGATAAAATTCGGAATAGTAAGTGAGAAGACATAGCGACGTGTAAGATCAAACAAGAATTCGATGCATATGCGATCATATTTATTCAAAAATAACAGTTGTTTTGTGATAATCGCTCAAAGTGCACGTGTTATTTGGAAGCTGACATAAATCGTACGTTTTACGGTAATTACTAATGAAATCATAGTTTTTATTTATGTATTTTATTTATTATTTAGTGTATTTCATAATTTAGTTTGAGTATTTGTGAAATTTTATAATTTAACAGTCAACAAATAGTTTATTTCGGTTGTACCATATATGATACATTATGCGTTCAGCAACAGAAAAATGGTTGTATCATATATGATGCATCCACATATGTATATGCAATTTTACTGTCAAACAAGTTAGTATTTAAAAATAGTTTTTAATTTTTTAGCTATAAATCATGTCATCTAAATCTAAATTTGTAAATGACGAAATGATAACTTATTTAGTTAATCACTTTTCCGAGAGCGAAGACGATTTAGATAATAATGGTAGTGACGAGGAAGAATTTTCAGAAAACTTTAACATCAACAATACAATATGCTGATTACCAACCGAGTTATCCGGGGATGAAACAGAATCTGACAATGATATAGACGATTTCGAGATAAATGATTTACCAATCGAAAATGAAAGCATTGACCAATTCATTGTAAACTCTAAAAAATAAACACAATATTTGAAATGTAAGTATAGTAAAATTTTGTTGAAAAATCAAAATCTTCAGCCATCACCGGAAACTGTACTGTTCAAGGGTAGTAAAGCACTCTCTCCAGAAATAATGTCGCTAAGTACTCCTTTACAAATCTTTAAATATTTCTTTAACAATGAGCTTATTTCGAAAATTGTTAAAGAATCGAATTACTATTCTGCTGAACTCAATATTGATAATCCAACAACGATAAACGAAAAAGATTTGGAAGCATACATTGGAATTTGTATAACGACATCAATGCACCAAGTAAAAAATGTTCGTAGATACTGGTCATATGAGGTTGGTAATCGAATTATAAAAGAAACTATGTTTCTATCTAAATTCGAGAAGATTAGAAGAATTCTTCATTTCAATCGAAATTATAAAAATGTACCACGTGATGACAGGAACCATGATCGAATTTTTAAATTGCGTCCTGTTGTTAACAGTATACAGAAAGGATTTGCAACAGTCGCAATGTAACAAAATCTTTCTTTAGACGAACAATTATGTTCAACAAAAGCTAGAAGTTACTTGAAGCAATACATGCCAATAAAACCCCATAAGTGGGGATAAAAGCTCTTCGTTTTGAGTGGTGTCTTTGTTTGGGGTTAGTTTGTGTAGAGTCGGCCGAACATTGAAACCTCTTGAACGTCAATCGAGCCGCGTGTCGCAGGAAATAGAAGCTAAGAAGAAAAAGCCGAACGCATCCCTTATTCCATCAAAAGAAGTTCGCGAGGATAATGTATCTTAATTTCCAGTATGGATGAAAGATCGGCAGCGCTGTAACCTGCAGGGTGTTCAAACTTATCTTATATTCATTGTGAAAAATGTAACGTACATTTATGCCTAAATAAGGATCGCAAGGATCAGTATTCCATGGCCATTAACAAGACATGACCTAAATGAATTATAAAGAAAAGAACAAATACTTTCTATAAAGTCTTTATGTATGTATAATCAAAATGAATTGTTTTTATGTTATTTTTTTCTTATTTTTTAAATACTTCATGAATTTCTTTATTTATGTTATTTTTTATATTAAATGTAAAGAAACGCCATGAATTTTTTTCAAAATCAAATAAATATCAATACTAGAATTTTCGGAAAATATGTGTTTAATTTGATACACAAGTGCATGATGTCTCATATATGATACAACCAGAAAAAACCATTTTCCAGGAAAATTCGGCTTCCAAAATTAAAAATAAACATTTTCCGATAATCCAGTACTCGATTTACACACAAAAAATTAGTTTATCTTTAAATAAAAAAAATCATGCATGGAAGGGTTAACTTCGTCTTGTCCTCATTTACTGCCAAACCCATTTTCGCTGACTCCCTTTCAAATGATGAGAAAACAGCTGTTACCTCTCGCATCGTTCGACCGATAATGTCGATATCATCGGCATATGCGAGCACCATGTGGCTCTTATTAAATATGGTGCCAGACATGTTAACCGCTGCTTTCCTTAACACCTTCTCCATCACTATGTTGAACAGTATACAGGACAAAACCATCGCGCTGTCTAAGTCCTCTGGTCGTATGGAACAAAGGATTTGGTATTCGTAAGGGTACACCGGCAGAGACGAATTATCTTCGCAGGAATACCGAACTCATGGCTTCGTATAGTCAATCCCAGATGGGACTATCGAAGGCAGCTTTGTAATGGACATAGAGGTGCTAAGTATCGATTTGTTTCTCATGGGTTTTCTCCAGAATCTGCCGTAGTGCAAATATCTGATCCGTCGTGGATTTGCCTGGTCTTAAGCCGCAATAATAAGGTCCAATCAGGTTTTCCACAATTGGCTTTAGACATTCACTCAGAATGCTAGACAGGACCTTATACGCAATCGGTAAGAGGCTAATTCCACGGTAGTTTCACGTTTTTTGTAGATTGGACATAGCACACTGAGATTTCAATCCTCTGGCATGCTCTCCTAAAGCCAAATATTCCATATGAGCTGTTGCATGCTCAAAACAAGCTCATATCCACCCACCTTAAACAACTCAGCTGGAAGACCATCAGCCCCAGCGGCCTTGTTGTTCTTTATGCGGGATATGGCAGTTGTTATCTCAGCTTGGCTGAGGTGGACACTTGATGTTATCATCTCGGATTGGTACACAGTCTTCTTCCGTCAAGTTTTCACACATCAATAGACTGCAGAAGTGATCTTTATATATTCTCAGTACGCTTTCGGAGTCAGTAACTAGATGACCATCCTTGTCTTTACATGTGTCTTCCCACATGTTCCAGGTATCCTACCATTTCTTCTAGTAGTATTTTCGGGCTTCACCTCTGTTCCTGTATTCTTCAATACACACATTATTCCGCTCCTTAAGCTCTGGTTTTTTTTTGCCTGAAGAGTCGAGTCGCCTCCCGCCTCTTCTCCCTGTACTTTTCATGAACAGTTCGCGTTGCCATTGGCTGCAGTTTGGACCTGTAGGCAGCATCTTGTTACCGGATGGCATCGCGGCATTCGTCATCGTACCAGGCATTATCGTTAAAGGACTTCACGTACTCCAATACGGACCGTACAATCCTTTCCATCGAGTGGGCAATATATTGCTATTGCGCGCTAGTATTTTCGCGAGTTGGAGCATCACGAAGTAGTTGAGTGAGTTGGTCATAATAGGCGTTGACTATCTCCACGGTCTGCAGTTAAACGATGTCCAGCTTTCTCTATGCCTGGTTACGCAAGGTTTTTGCCCTGCTTAGCCTAGTACGCACATTCACTGTAGTGAAGTGGTGATTCGAGTTGATGTTCGCACCTCTTCTCGTTACTTGATCGGGAGATATCCACGTTGCTTTGTGAATGTTTTTGTGGTCAAATCGCGTGCTGCTAATTATCATGTTTCTTGCTGCAGAGAAATCAATCAGTCTGATTCCATTTGGCGATGTGTCAGTATGCAGACTAAATTTTCCGACTGTTGGGTTAAAGAGCCTATTTTGGCATTAAAATCTCCCAGCACGATTTTAACATCACGGCCCGGCTACGGGCATCGGTTTTTTCAAGTTGGCGTAGAATTCGTCTCTTTTCTCCTCCGTCGGAGCATGAGCACATATCAGCTTGATGTAGAAAAATTTTGCCTTCACTCTTATGGTGGCGATTCGTTCACTGACAGGAGTAAACCTAGAGACCAGGTGTCGTAGTCTCTTACCGACCACAAATCCACAACCAAACTCATGCTTATCCGCGTGGCAGCTGTAGTATACGTCACACATCCTCATCCGCGATCATCCATATCCAGTCCACCGGATTTCCTGTATAGCAGTAATGTCAGCCTTTTACTCTTCGAGGACATCCGCCTTATCACCCTTAGGGATGACGGTATATATCATTTGATACGAGAAAAAGTTTAACGCATTAAAGGAGACTTGATAGAACCCAAGTATCTTAGGTCCAAATTCGTTTCATAGACTTTTTAAGACGATTGAGCCATGTCCGTCTATCTGACCTATTTTTGGAAAATTTATATTTCTTCCATAAGTTTCAAACAGAATTTGGAATTTGATTTTGGTCAGTTATAAATTATCTTGTAATAGTAGGCAAATAGTATGGACCGGTCGTGGCATAATGGTTAGAACACGCGACCACCATGCTGGAGATCCGTGCTTCGTTTAACGCCTTCAATCATGTTTCTTTCATTGCCGGACTCCTCGATGTTTTCGACAGCAGTATAGTGTCGAGTCAATCGGCATAAACAAGTAGGTGACGTTTTTTGAGAATCTAAAATAGAAAGCGTGTTAATTCACAAGAACGCGAGAAGCTATCCCATACCTCATTCATGGAGTGTAAAGGGAAATTAAGTTTTTTTCTTTTTTTTTAACTAAACAACTCTAAGAAAACCAAAACCTTTGTCCCACTCCTTCTGGTACCTAATTACACCAGAAAGTACAATTTTCTGCCAAAAGTCTTCATTATTGTACCAAAAAGTACTTTTATAGTTCCAAAAAGTACTTTTATTGTATCACTAAAAACATTATTTTATCCAAAAAGTACTTTTGTAGTACTAAAAGTACTTTAATAGTACTAAAAATAATTTTTATAGTACCAAAAATAACTTTTATTGCACCAAAAATTACTTTTATTATGCCTAAATAATTCGTTAGTTCTATCAAAAAGTACTTTAATTACACCAGAGAGTACTTTTATTCTGCCAAAAGACAGCTTTATTGTACCAAAAAGTACTTTCTTAGTACCAAAAAGTATGTTAATTGAATTACTAAAAACATTATGTTATCCAAAAAGTACTTTTATAGTTACACCAAAAAACTGTATTTTTATAGTACCAAAAAGAACTTTTATTGCACTATGAATTATTTTTATTATGTAAATTGTACGTTCATATTATCACAAGGTACTTAAATTATATCAAACTGTACTTTTATTGTACTAAAAAGTAAGTACACCGAATATTGTACGAAAAAATTTCTTTGTGCTAAAAAGAAATCTATATATATAAAAAATTGTTGCAAGTGTGTTGTGACTTAATAACTCACGAACGGCTGGACCGATTTGCATAAATTTTTTTGTATGCGTTTGGGTGGCGCCTCGGGTGGTTTATATTTACAATTCGGTCCAATTGGACAAAGGGGCGTGGCACCGCCCATACAACTTGAAAATCAAATGGGCTGTATTTCATGAACTATCAGGTATGAAGATGAGATTTGGTATATATGTTGTTGGAGCAGTATTAATTACAGCCAAGGTGGAAGTGGGCGGTACCACGCCCCCATTTCAAAAATCGCTCTAACGGCTTTTCTAATAGACGAAAATTTATGATACGAAATAATGATACGAAAATTTTACCAAATGGTACAGTTGACCTGTTGATAGTCCCTGGCTAAAATAGATTGTGATTGGATAAAGGGGCGTGGCACCGCTGATACAACTTGAAAAAAAAGGCCTATATCTCATGAACTATCAGAGGTATGAAGATGAGATTTGGTATATATGTTGTTGGAGCAGTATTAATTACAGCCAGCGTGGAAGTGGGGGGGGTGCCACGACCCCTTTTCAAAACCGCTATGCAGGCTTTCCAAATAGACAGATTGATACGAAATTTTTACCAAGTGGTACTGATGACCTGTAGATAGTCCCTGGCTATATTTGGTTGTGATTGGTTAAAGGGGCGTGGCACCGCCCATACAACATGAAAATAAAAAGGGCTATATCTCATGAACTATAAGAGGTATGAAGATGAGATTTGTTACATATGTTGTTGTTGCAGTATAAATTACAGTAAGAGTGGAAGTGGGCTGTACCACACCCCTTTTAAAATAAACAGTTATAACTGTCAAAATTCCACAGTATATTGCAGTTCGCCTAGAGATATGAACAGTAAGGTGGGACAGTTTTTTTATTCGCAAAAATTGTAACCAAATCTACGATGAATTGTTAGAAAATGTCACCAATAAACTTTGTGTGTAATATCAATTCCTAGCTCGCGCTGGGAAAGCTTAATTTAGTGCAGAATTTTGATAGAAGTGTCTTAAATCTGAATTCTGTACGCTTTCAATAATCATGGGGCAAGTAAATAAACGAAAAATCCTTTTATCTTAAAAAGGTATCAGCTAGGATTTTGATTCATGTGGATTTTTAATGTACAATTGACACCCAACAAAACCCCATATACCGTTTTTGTTGCCATTTTAGGTCAACCAATTCGTCATTCAGGCGAGGTGTGTGAAGTGTGATAGACTTTCATTGCGACTTTATTTGAAAAATCACCATGTAAAGACTACACAAGAACAACGTTTACAAATCTTGCAAATTTATTTTCAAAATGCGCGTTCTGTTTGCCCTTTGTGAAGTTTATGGTGCATATATTCATCCATCTGAGCAGCTAATAGAAGCTATCAGCGCTGTAGATGTAAGTGTGACGGGGGACTCGAATTTATCGAACCGACGCCTTTCTCAGCAACTCGGTCTCTGCAAATGCTGAGGAAAGATCTTGGCCTATATTCATATAACCAACTGGTAGAAGAACTAAAACCAGTGGACGATCAATTGATTTTTTTTATTTATCATGTCATTGCACATTATTTGAATGAGAAATGGTTCCAACACGACGGCGTAAAATGCCATACAGCGCGTGAGATCATCACTTTGTCATTGCACATTATTTGAAGGAGAAATGGTTCCAATACGACGGCGTAAAATGCCATACAGCGCGTGAGCCAAACGTTGTAAGCCAAACGTTGGTGACCGAATTATCTCATAGAATGGTAATACGAGTTCAATACAAAGATAGTATTCGGAAATATTCTTGATCCATGTGAGAAGAAGACATGGCAAAAGAGGTTTTTATGGCTAAAAGCATAAAGCTTCAAACGAAATTTCCATTTTCGGTCAATAGGCGGAGAAGGCATGTCAAAAGTGTTTTTTACGCCCAAAGAGATAGTTAGTATACAGACGGTTACCGCTACTACATTGAATTTTGATCTTAAACGGAATGTCTGTTTCCGATTTGTAAAAAAATATGACTTTGCTGATGAATTTTTTACTATCGTCATAGAGCCTATGATATTTAGAATTTAAAACAACAACACTTAATTTGTTAACTTTCATGTTAAGGAGTTGCTTGAAATTAGTTACATAAGTTAATAAACTCACCATATCATTATCGAGCTTTAGTACCGTTTTCGAAGTACTTTGTAGACCTAAATGTGAAATATATTACAAGTTAAAATGCAATAGCGAAGCATTGCCGGGCCCACTAGTACTATATACTAAATAGTACTTTTCTTGTTTTAGAAATTACTTTTAATGTAACAAATAGTATATTTATTGTACCAGAAGTAACATCTAGTACCAAAGTGTACTGTCAATACACTATAACGAACATTTATTTAGCACAAAGTTCTTAAAATTACATTGTATGTAAATTCCAAAATAATATGCCAAAAGGTACTTTAATTGTACCTAAAGGAGTTTTATTGAAGCAAAAAGTACTTTACGTTACATTGTCTGTAACTACAAACCTAATATGCCAAAAAGCACTATTATTGTACTAAAAGTACAGTATTTTTTTCGAAAAGTACTTTTATTGAACCAAAATTATTTCTATTAATCCAAAAAGTACTTTATATTACATTGTATGTCAAGTACGTTTATTGTACCAAAAAAATTATATTGTACTAAAAAGTACTATAATTGTTTCAAAAAGTACTTTGATTGTACTAAAGATTATTTTACCAAAGCAAAAAGTACCTTACATTGTATTCTATGTAAATTCAAACCTAATATTCTAAAAAGTACTTTTATCAATCCAGAAAGTACATTACACTACAAACACAACATTGTATGTAGATTTAAATTAAATGTATCAAAAAGTACTTTTATTAGGCCAACAATTTTTGTTGTTGTACTAAAAAGTACGACAATTGTTTTAAAAAAGTACTTTTAATTGTACCAAAAGCACTTTTAACGAAGCAAAAAGTACTTTACATTGTATTCTATATATAAAACTAACTGCCAAAAAGTACTTTTATGGTACTAAATTTACAGTAATTATATCAAAAAGTACTTTTTATTGTACCAAAAATACTTTTATTAATCCAATAAGTACTATACGCTACACTGTATGTACTAAAAAGTACTACAATTGTTTTAAAAAAGTACTTTTAACTGTAGCAAAGGCATTTTTAACGAAGCAAAAAGTACTTTACATTGTATTCTATGTAAATACAAAACTAATATGCCAAAAAGTACTTTTATGGTACTAAATTTACAGTTATTATATCAAAAAGTACTTTTTATTGTACCAAAAGTACTTTTATTAATCCAAAAAGTACTATACTCTACATTGTATGTACTAAATGTATCAAAAAGTTATTTTACTATGCTACAATTGTTCTAAAAAGAACTTTAATTGTACCAAAAGCACCTTTAACGAAACAAAAAGTACTTTACATTGCATTCTATGTAAATACAAAACTAATATGCCAAAAAGTACTTTTATGGTACTATTATATCAAAAAGTACTTTACGCTGCATTGTATGTAAATACAAACTACATGTATCAAAGAGTACTCTTATTATGCCAAAAATCATTTTTTTGTACTAAACTTGTACTTTTTTGTACATTGTAACACAAACGAAATGTGCCACAAAATATTATGATAGTACTAAAAAGTACTGGAATATTTTACTAATAAAAGTACTACTGTACCATAAAGTACTATCGATAGAAGTTCTATTGTACTAAATGTACTTCAAGCGAAACAAAAAGTACTTTTTATTACATTGTACATTGTATGTAAATACAAATTAAATGTTAACAAAAATTAACTTACCAACTTAGAAGACTTTTGAGTTTGGCCGATTTCTGTTTCGCTGTGTAATTTACCCCTAAAAGTATGCAGAGAAAATATATGTTACTTATTATTCTTATCGTTTTGCAAATAACTTAAAAACTAATAAAAAAAAAATGGGTGTTGCCGTCATCATATCAAGCAAAACATTAGCTGATAGCGTTAACTTGATAACTTTGTATGGGTTTATTGATATGATTGCACAAACTTATGTCTACCAAGTAATCATTGCAAAATGTTGATAATAATAGAACCCGCCTAAGTCGTCAATTGATACTATCAAAGCGCAAACCACAACTTGGAGAATACTTTTATCGAGTCATATATACGTATAATTTTGAGATTGACTTGTTCACGACAATTTTGATGAATAACTTTTAAAGAAACATATTGTATATTATTTTCACAGTGTTGCTATGATCTCCTCCGCTATAACTATTCGACTATCACTACTTCTATGAGTTACGACAATAAAATGTCGCAACCAAATTTCAGATATTAGACTTTTTATGGCCTTATCTTCTGATCTTTACCCAAATATGCAATAGTCAATAAAAACTAAGTTTCATATCTCTTTCTCTCTCTCTCTTTCTCTCTCTCTTTCTCTCTCTCTCTCTCTCTCTCTCTCTCTCTCTTTATGCTTTATGTTGCATAAACCCAAACCTTGCTCATAGTCCTTAAGATACAACACTGCATCCAACTCCACAAACGATTGTGTATCAATAAAAACAAAAAACGAAATTTCACTCATTGTGTTGAATTGTTTTTTTGTTCAACTTTTTGTTCAACCACAAGCTTCAGCAGCAACAAAATATTGCTCATAGAAAAACTATCACAAAGTTGTTTCGTATTATTTTGCATTTTATTTGTTGGTAATTTTTTTCCCCCTGTTTTGCAGTTTCTTCTTTTTTTTTCTTAGTTTGAGCTGTAAGACAATTTTCGTTAAGAATTCATACATTAAAAAACAAAAAGGGACCCGAAAAGTTGCTTGGCTTTCTTTTTATAGTTGCAGTTGCAAAAAATCTTAAACTATAGCGCGCACACACACATACACATTAACTTAGAAAAATGTAAATTGTGTCACCGAATAAGTTTTATAGGTGCTGTCGCAACAGCAGAAGGGAAACCAACAAAATTCAGAGTTAAAGTTAACTGTCACGAGTAGAAAACAATATACCAAAAAAAAAACGACGACGTTATGTCGGCATTGGTGATGATGAGAAGTTGGTAATACAGCTACTTGGTGTTATTGTGATTCATAGTAGTAGTGTGGTATGAAAAAATGGCTACAAAGAATCGTAGGAAGGAGAAGAGAGTTATGGTCTTATATGATAAAACTTTAAGAAATGAGGAAAAATATATCAATATTTTTTAATGTTGAAGAACTTTTATTTGCAACCTATCTATATATATAAAAGTGAACATTTTTTTCTACGTATGTCCACTATAGACTTCAAAACTACCCAACCGATGTGCAACAAACCGACATTAATAGAAAGACAATCTTTCGAGGATCGTTATAGGTTATTTAAACATTGCATTTGAATCATGGGACTTTGCCCAGAGGCTGAAAGTTACTGATTGTCACTCACTTGGGAGTGACCAGAATCGATTCCTTTGTGGCACTGTCCAAGCAGCTAACTACTTCCGGTCTTAGACCAAGTATTCCCTGGGCAATGACTTTAAAACAACCGCTTTGAAGTTAGCTAGAGTTAGAAGGCGAAATGTTGAGTAACCTAATCGGCATGCTACTACCGATGCGTCTTAGGAACTAGGTAACAGAAGTTACTGAAACTCAACACAGGCTCTCTTAGTGGCTTTGGCAGCCCCAAGAAACTAAGATCGGGAGCGGTGGCCTAATAAGCCACTCTCCTTTAACAAAAATTTATTATGAAAACACGAAGAAAACGAAAAACAAGAACCCCCCCAAATGTTGACGACCCCCGCAAACGATATAAGGACCATGATTTAAGGATATGCACCTGGAATGTCCGAACTCTATACAGAGATGGTGCCTCTATCCAACTGGCGGATGTCCTCGACAAATACAAGGCTGACATCACCGCCATACAGGAAATGAGATGGACGGGACAGGGATGCACACGACGGAAGAACTGTGACATCTTTTACAGCTGCCATGCAGAAAGACACGAATTTGGATGTGGTTTCATAGTCGGCAAGAGACTTCGACACCTGGTCTCGCGGTTTAACCCTGTAAATGACCGTATAGCCACCATTCGCATCCGGGCGAAATATTTTAACATGACGCTGATTTGTGTACACGCCCCGACGGAAGACAAAGACGATGACATCAAAGATGCATTCTATGAGCGCCTGGAGGATATATATGACCGCTGCCCTGCACATGACATTAAAATTGTTCTGGGAGATTTTAATGCTAAAATAGGAAGGGAAGATGCTCTTGGTTCAGCAGTCGGAAAATTCAGTCTACACAACAACACCTCCGATAACGGATTCAGACTGGTAAGTTTCGCGTCGGCAAGAAACATGGTTGTGAGTGGAACCAGATTCCCGCATAAAGATATCCACAAGGCAACCTGGATATCTTCCGATTAAAATACAAGAAATCAGATTGATCACGTCATAATTGATGGAAGACATGTCTCAAGCGTTATGGAAGTGCGCGTGATGCGCGGTCCAAATATCGACTGTGTATTATGTGATCACCAACTAGTTGCAGCCAAGGTACGCACACGATTAAGTAGAGCTGAAAACACTCTTAATCAAACGCAAAGGAAGCTAGACATCACAAAGCTGCAGACCACTGAGATAGCCAATGCCTACTCCAACCAACTCTCTCAATTACTCCATACAAATCCCCCTAGTTCTGATGTTCCCGACATGCAGTGGCAGCATATTGCGAATTCTATGACCACTGCCGCAACAACCGAACTGGGTTATGAAAAACCACGCTCAGACAAGCCCTGGTACGATGACGAATGTCGCGAAATGTCTGAGGAAATGGATGCTGCATACAAGGCAAAACTGCAGACAATGGCGACGCGTGCGGTGACGGAGCGTTATAAAGAGAAAAGGAGGGAGATGAAACGCCTGTTCAGACGGAAAAAGCGTCTGTGGAAGAAAAGAGAGAGCCAGGATATCGAAAACTACAGGGATAGAGGTGAGGCCCGAAAGTTCTACCAAAAGGTAAAAAGTAAAGGTTTTGGAACAGGGATCCCCACCTGTAAGGACAGAGACGGAAATCTGGTCATGGACACTCAGAGTGTGCTGCAAATATGGAGGGAACACTTTCAATCTCTTCTCGTTCCCGAAAGCAGCATAAGTGACGGAATCGCACCAATCATCGACGATGGAGTAGATTGTCCACCACCGAGCCAAAACGAGATCAGCACGGCAATTGCCCGGCTTAAAAATAATAAAGCTGCGGGAGCCGATGGACTGCCGGCAGAGCTTTTTAAAGCCGGCGGCGATGACCTGGTAACATGCATGCACAAGCTTATAAACACAATTTAGCTCAGGGAGTGCATACCCGATGATTGGAATCTGAGTGTCTCATGTCCCGTGCTTAAGAAAGGCGATCCTAGTGTGTGTACCAACTATCGCGGGATTAGCCTTTTACCCATCGCATACAAGGTCCTGTCTAGTGTGTTATGCGAAAGACTAAAGCCCCTCCTGGCGAACTTGATTGGACCTTATCAGTGTGGCTTTAGACCTGGTAAATCCACCACCGACCAGATATTCACGCTACGACAAATCCTGGAGAAGACCCAAGAAATGCAGATCGATACCTACCATCTGTTCATCGATTACAAAGCTGCATTTGACAGCCCGATACGACAGAAATTGTTGGATGCTATGGCTGAGTTTGGTATCCCCGCAAAACTAATTCGACTCTGTGGGATGACACTGACTGACACGAAGTCTTCAGTGAAAATTGGCAAAAATCTGTCAGAGCCATTTTCTACCAAGCGAGGCATTAGACAAGGCGATAGTCTGTCCTGCGATCTCTTTAACATCGTAATGGAGATGATCATGCGGAAAGCAGCAGTAAACAGGAATGGCACCATATTTAACAAAAGCCACATGTTGCTCGCGTATGCTGATGATATCGATATTATTGGACGTGGATTGCGAGATGTTACTGCGGCTTTTTCGAGCATTGAAAAGCAGTCGGCTGAAGTGGGTCTGGTGATAAACGAGGACAAAACCAAGTTATTTGTTTCAACGAACAAAGAGTCCACTCGTCTGGGACGCTGCGTGAACGTTGACAACTATAATTTTGAAGTGGTAGATGATTTTGTCTACCTTGGCTCCGCCATAAATAAAAATGATAATGTCAGCCTCGAAATCAAAAGACGAGTATTGATCGCAAACCGCTGCTACTATGCGCTAAGCAAGCGATTTAACGACTAAGAGCTCTCTCGATAAACAAAGATCCAGCTCTACCAGACTCTGATCCTACCTGTCTTGATCTACAGCGCAGAATCGTGGGTAATGACACAAGCGGATCAATCTATTCTGGGAGTCTTCGAGAGAAAAATACTTCGCAAAATATTTGGACCCATCATAGTGAACGGCGAGTACCGTCGTCGAATGAATCATGAGCTGTTTGAGCTGTACAACGACATCGACGCGGTCAAGCGCGTTCAAATAGACCGAATGCGCTGGCTTGGACACGTTGTACGAATGGACGAAAACGCTCCGGCTCGAAAAGTCTTCGGCAATAAACTGATGATATCGATATTATTGGGCGGCGCAGGAGGGGGCGACCAAAACTCCGATGGATAGACCAGGTGACGGAAATGTTAAGTAAGCTTGGTATGACGAACTATCTACGGAGCGCAAAAGACCGAAGCGCTTGGAATGGTTTTCTACGTGCGGCTACTGATGGATGAATTTCTGTTGTTGCTGCCAGTAAAGAAGAAGAAGAAGATTTGAATCATGTGGTCCATTTATTGAGTCGATTTTCGATTTTCCCATACAAAAAATGTTCAAAAGTTTTAAATTGTAAAAATTTAAATAGTATGTCAATGTTAAATTTGTCAATATTTGAATTTTCAAATGATACAGACAAATGGTATATTTATGTATGTATATAAGATTTAAATTGAGTTTGTTTGAAGCTGAGTGGATGCAACAGCATTTAACTCTGAGGTGAGGCCAATCCATTTCACCCCATTAACAAAAATTCAATATCTGGCGTACTACTAAAATAAGTAACTTTAAATCAGGTGTGGATGCAATATTATCAGGTCAAAAACTGGCAGGATTAGATAATAAGGCCTATATGCAATCCCGTAAGTAGTTTTGGGAAAATATTAACCTATGCAAAGTTTCAAAACAATTGGCTACGTCTTTCGAAAGTTATCGTGCGTAGCAGCCGGGCATACAGACAGACGGACATGGATCAAACGACTTAAAAAGTCATGAATTCGGTTCAAAGAAACTTAGGGTCTAAAGTGGCTAATTTTATGTGTTACACACATTTTTATGAGAAGAAAAAGAATAAAAGAAAAAACAACAGCACGACGGAAAAATATGACCGCTGCCTTGCCCTTGACATTATAATTGTTCTAGGATATTGTTATGCTAAAATATGAAGCGAAAATGCCATTGGCAGTCGGAAAATACAGTCTACACTACAACACCTCCGATAACGGCTTCAGACTGGTTAGCTTGGCGTCGCCAATAAATATGGTAGTGAGTGGAACCAATTTCTCGGATAACGATATCCACAAGGCAACCTAGATATCACCTATTCCGATGACAAGATACTAGACAGATCCCGTGGTAATCGATGGCAGGCATGTCTTAAGCGCGAAGGCAAACTGCACCAATGGTATCCGCCTCTTCAGGCGAATAAAGCATCAATGAAAGAAAATAGAGAGCCAAGACATGGACGATTACAGGAATAGAGATGAAACCCGAAAGTTCTACCAAAAAATTAAAAGCAAAGGTTTTGGAACAGGGATGCCCCCCACCGCATTCGTCTCGAGCTGCACAGAGAGAGAAAGTGTAGCGCGACTAAGAACGCAACGAGTCCAACTGTGGCGTATGCGGCGGGAGGCGTTCTCTCTAGTACAACAATTTGTATATTGACGCTCTAAAGCTCATCGTAGCGAACCTGATTGGACCTTACCAGTGTGGCCTTGACCTGGTAAGTACACGACCGACCAGATATTTACACTACGACAAATCCTGAACAAGACCCAAGAGATGCAGATGGTAGGAGATCTACAGAACGACAGAAACTATTAGATGTTATGGTTGAGTTTAGCATCCACGCGAAGCTGATACGACTTTGCAGATGACACTGACTTACTGAACCATTTTCTACCAAGCGAGGCTTTACACATGGCGAGTGAGATCGGAAAGCAGCAGTAAACTCGGCCGGTACCATCTTTAACAAAAGTCGCATGCTGCTGGCGTATGCCGATGTCATAGATATCATTGGCCGTGGACTGCGGGATGTTACTGCTGCCTTTTCGAGCATTGCGAAACAGTCGGCAGATGTGGGTGTGGTGATAAATGAGGACATAACTAAGTTGAAAGTTTCAAGGAACGAATAGTCTACTCGTTTGGGATGCTGCGTGAATGTTGACAACTATTAGTTCGAAGTGGTAGATAATTGTGTCTACCTTGGCTCCGCCGTAAACAACTATATTAACGCCAAATTAAGAGACTTGCATAGATCACAAACCTGTGTTACAATGGGCTAAGCCAGCAATTTAATGACAAAGCCCTCTTACGACGAACAAATTCCAACTCTACCACACATTGCTTCTTCCTATCTAGTTCTACAGCGCAGAATCCTCGGCATTCACACAAGCGGATCAATCTAAGCTGGGAGTCTTTGAGAGAAAAATAATTCGCAAAATATTTGGAATTATTAACGTTAACGGCGAGTAGCGTCGTCGCACGAACCATAAGCTGTATGGTCTGTACAACGACATCGATGTTGTCAAGCGCGTTCAAATAGACTGAAGGCGCTGGCTTGAACGTTGGCTTGAACGTGGCTTGACGTTGTAAGAATTGATGAAAATGTTTCGGCTCGAAAAGTTTTCGGCAATAAACTAGATGGTCGTCGCAGGAGGAGGCGACCAAAGCTTGGTTGGATGGACCAGGTGAAAAGCTGTTATCAAACGACCGAAGCGCTTGGAATTCTTTGCTACATGCGGCTACTGATGTATAGTAATGACAAACAAAAAATAATTTATTAATTAATCATATGATTAATCTAAACGACAAATAATTAATCGCGATTAATTGGAAACAATTTACCGATTAATCGTTTTTTTTTACCTAAGTTTCGTTCGACATGAAATAAAATGAAATGAAATTGTAGATGACTGGAGCCTCAAACCTATAGCAAGGTGATCACGTGTTCTAACCACTATGCCACGGCCGGTCCCATATAATGTGGGGTTCAAATTCCAAATTTTACATAGCTCACCCTTCTGTTAGGTATAGATTGTGGACACATGTAATCCGTACAAAACTAAACCGCACTATACACCGAGATCTGTTGATCCATTGTGATTGTTCGTTAAAGAAAAAGAAAAGGGAGGGAAAACGAAGAGCAAATAGTGTAAACCCCCCAATCACCTTGGCCCAGTTAGCCATGAAAGGCACCGTATGGAATTAATTAAGTTGCCTACTCTGGCTGAGAAAAGAGACTATCTGCCTCTATAAAACTTTTCCCAAAGTATCTTCGTTTCCCTGCTTCAGTCACAAACATTTTTTTTTCATTGCCGGCTCCCTCGATGTTGTAGACAACACCTTCGTAGTATAAGTGTCGAGATAATCGGCATGTCTAGTAAAACCTTTACAAACAGAGACAATCGCATTTGTCGAGAAACAAGTAGAAGCCGTTTGTTGTGAATCTAAAACAGAAATCGTGTTAATTCATAACAACGCGAAAAGCTATCCCATACATAATGCATGGTGCGTTAAGGGAAATTAAGTAAGTTTTTTAAGTATCTTGTGCGCCACCTTCAAAAAATATGTTCTATAGTCTTGGACTCCTTTTCGTCCTCACACATACAGCAGTAGTCCGGCATGAATCTATCTCTATCTGATTTGATGAAATGTTTAGATAACCGTAAAGTAGACATTAAAAATCCAATAAGATGGGAATGGAATGCCGCTGAGACTCTTATGGTAAAACAGATCCGTATCGAGGTACATGATTGAATGGTGCGGGGGTGATTTGAGACTGGGCTGTGGAAATTCTCAATAGGGATCGATAGGGATCTGTTTCACCATAAGAGTCTAACAGTGTCCGCCTAACTATGATGGTAGTTTGGCGACTATCGAAATAGCTATCCGCCCTGCCAGCTGTCAACATAATCCATTTAACACAACTCTTGTAAAACAAATTCTATTAGCAATAGAATAGAATATATCTTAAACCGAACAATAAAACAAAACTCATTGTTTTTAAAAATAGTTCATTGTTGGGGGAGATAATCAATTAATGCGTTTATGCCTCTCAAGCAATGCGTACATAACTTACAAAGTACATTGGAAATTATGTAATAGTGATCCCAGAAGATTATATTGCACTAATCTCTAAACAAAATCGCTTTAGTGATTATGTCAATTGGCTTTAGATGAACAACTCAGTTTGGGGTACGCCAAAGCACTACTACTCGTCTCGTTCGCTATATTCACTACAATCCCTATCTCACTACCTCCATCTCCTGACGCACACTGTAACAACGCAACAGTACCAAAATGAACATCGGTCGTGTTGTGTTTTTTGTTTCTATTAAAAACTACGTTGCTTAATAATACTTCACAGTTCGAAAGCTTTTAATTAAACATTCATAGCCCTTTAATTGTACAAAAAAAAAAAAAACAATCCATAAAGTTACACATAAATAATACGGCTTCACTCATGGTCATCCAAACGAGTGCTGCATTTACTCCTACGGCTGGATGCCAACAGAAGAGTTTGATGATTTAGCAATTGTTGTTCCAGCATCCAATTATATGTAGTACTTAGGTATGTAATCCGTATAAACGTCAATTTGTTTTGTTGCTTGCTCTTCATTTTCTGCTTCTTCTTTGCCAGCATGACTATTTCGTATTACTAATGTATTTGTGTTGAAGTTTGTGGCTCAGCCTACACATAGGCAATGCATATTGCCGTTGTGCGAATCCTACAAGTATGCTAATGATTGTTTTACTGGTGGCCCCACAATGTTTTTATGATGAGCTAGCAATTTTTATGAGAAAAGTTTACTCCTTTCACTTCAAGATGTACACAAGGCGAATACGCTGTAGTTGAAGTTTGGCGCTATACGTGCGTGTGGTCCTACCATGGAGGAAAATGGAGCGCAATTCTTTGGCCAGCACAGACAATGAGCTCTGGCAAAATCCTATTCAAATAGATGTATGTATGTGTGTGTGTGCGTATTTTTCTGCCTTGTGCCGCTCTCTATTCTTTTATACTCTATTAAAAATTCATAAACGCTTTTCCTTAATGGCCTGGACCTGGGTAACGGCAAATTGAACGGCAAAACACGCCGAGTGAAATGGGACGCATAGTAGCGAAAGGGGGGGATACTTGAAACTGATGATGAATATGGGGCAAAAGCGAAAGCAATTTCCTGACTCATTGCACACACGCAATATTGACGAGCAAGCAACGGGAAACGAGGCTTAAAGCAAAATGGCCAGCTGAACAAGAAAATATGTGATTGTTTGTGCATTGCGTTGCGTTGGTGTGTTTTGTTATTCTTTTTGTGTTCAGTTTAGTTGTAGCGTGCGAAAGTGTTACACAAAATGAAATGCAAAATTATTACAGATGCTGTTGCAAAAGCATTTGGCGAAACAAAATATGTTCATGCGAAAGAAAATCAATTCTTAGAAATTGCTCTTTCATGGTAACTTTAATGATCACATGAATCATTTTGCACCCTATGTCGGTAGTAGGAATGGCAGGGAGAACATCGTGCAAAAGTGTGGCAGGAGATTTATGTTGTATCGGATGGTAGGTTTTTAGGCTGCATGTGAGGGCTAGGTCGAATTCGTTAATATGTTAAAGTGATAATAATTCATCTTTATTTCGTAGAAGTAGAGAAGAAATCTCACATAGATCCACAAATGAAACTTCATCCTAGGGTGCAAATTGTGGCAGCATTTTTGGTCTTATATGATTTTAGATAAAACAGTTTATATAAAAATTTTCAAGACCATTACTCAGTTGCTCATTTGTTTCAATGTTTTCTTTTGTTAATCTTAATAATTTTGTTGAACATTTTTCAAAAAGGCCATCTGTTTAAGGACAAACATTTTGTGCAGTCAAAAATAAATACATAAACATGTAAAAATGTAAACCTCTGTGTAATATCGTTTTCAACGAAAAGCCAAAAAATCTAGAGGTCTCCCGGAAACAATTAAAAAAAAATTAATACATAACACAGTACAAAATTTTTCAGCTCATTGATTTGGGACTCAATTCGGAGAACTGCATGTGAAAGTAGTCCCCAACAGAAGAAGTTCTGTATCATTCGATTTGTCAAGTTACATGCTATAATAATTTAATATCGATTTGAAGTTAGTAAGTATACATGTGTTGTACTGTGTAGTTAGATGATTGTTTTTATAAAACAATAAAAAATTTCTTTACAAAATCGTCTTAATTACCCAATATCCCAACCAATAATGACAGTCTTTCAAAAAACTTGGATACGCGACACGTTAAGCAAACACAACCGCACATTTATTATACCCACTCTTGCTATGTAGTATTTACGCTACACGTGTACACACCAATTGACTGGGGTGAGTAAGTGATGATGTTCAATTCTAATCGTTGCATAATTAACATGAAATGATGCATTCAGAATTATTTGTATGAGAACTCAGTGACCTATTCTCTAGCCGTTGTTTTTTTACAAGTTGTTTTTTTTTCAACTCAAGTGGTATTACTAATAACAACTAATAACCGAAGGGAGGATGAGAAATGTAAGGGATTGAGAAGGGATATGGCTTTAATTACGTATATTACATAAAAATTTAAATGTGAATTTTTAAGGATATTTTGAATTAAAAAACAAAAACTTCATTCAATTAATTCACATTAAAACCGTGTAGTTCTAACCACTAGAATCATCTGCGGCTATGCAGAAGTTCAGATACCTTCACCTTCCTTCAGATTCGCCTTCAAACACCTTTCTCGCTGGAGCATTTACATCCATCCTGGCAACATTTCCCAGCCATCGCAGTCGTTGGATTCTCACTCTTTTAGCTACGTCGATGTCGTAGTCAAGCTCATGGTTCATCCGATGGCGAAACTCGCCTTCGACACAGATAGGTCCATATATTTTTCGGAGTACTTTTCTCTCGAATACTCCCAGGTTTTGTATGTCCGTTGTAGTAAGCACCCATGATTCGGCAGCATACAACAGAACAGGTAAGATAAGCACCTGGTATAGCTGTTTATTAGTATTCTGAGAGAAGGTGGTGTTACTAAAGTGCTGCCAAAGTCCGTAGAAACATCTATTGGCTAGCACTATTCTCCGTTTAATTTCTTGGCTGACATTATTTTTCTTGTTTACGGAAGATCCGAGGTAGCTAAATTCGTCGACTACCTCAAAACAATAATTTTCAACGTTCACGGTGCGTCCCCATCGTGAGGACTCTTTGTTCGTCGAAATCATTATTTTTGTTTTGTCCTCGTTGACCGCTAAACCCATTTTTGCTGACTCCTTTTCTAGTGATGAGAAAACTGCAGTAATATCCAGCAGATTTCGGCCAATGATGTCTATATCATCGGCATAGGCTAGTGGCATGTGGCTCTTGTGGAATATGGTGCCAGACATGTTGACACCAGCCTTTCTCATCACCTTCTCCATAACTATATTAAATAGTGTACAGGACAGGCTATCGCCCTTTCCGTGTTAAATGGTTCAGACTGATCCTTACCAATCTTAACCGAGGATTTGGTGTTGTCTAAGGTACATTTGCAAAGTCGAATCAGCTTTGCAGGAATACCAAACTCAGACATGGCCTCATAAAGCCTATTCCTTATCGGAGAGTCGAATGCAGCTTTGTAGTCGACAAAGAGGTGGTAGGTGTCGATCTGCTTTTCATGGGTTTTTTCCAGGAGTTGTCGTAAGGTGAATATTTGATTCATCGCAGATTTACCAGGTCTAAAGCCGCACTGATATGGTCCAATTAGTTTTTCTACAATTTGCTTTAGACGTTCACACAATATGCTTGAAAGGACATTGTACGCAATTGGTAATAGGCTTATTCCACGGTAGTTCTTACATTCACTACGATCTCCTTTCTTGTATATGGGACATAACAGACTGAGACTCCAATCCCCGGGCATGCTCTCCTCTTGTCAGATGTTCTCCATGAGCTGATGCATGCTCCTAATCAGCCAGCCTTAAACAATTCCGCAGGGAGACCATCGGCTCCAGCAGCTTTGTTGTTTTTAAGGTGGGAGATGGCCATACGTATTTCGCTCTGGCTCGGAGGTGGACAGTTAATACCATCGTCATGGATTGGAGTGGGGTCTTCTGGAGTGGTGTCAGTATCCAGTAAATTTCTAAAGTGATCTCTCCATATCTTTAGAACGTTATCCGGGTCCGTCACTAGCTGACCATCGCTGTCCTTGCAGGAGGGCAACCCTGTTCCACGCATTCTCGCTTTAACTCTCTTGTAGAATTTTCGGGCTTACCCTCTTCTTCGGAGCAACTCAGTGCACTCATCCTGCCTCTTCTTCAGCTCCTTCTTTTTTCTTCTAAAAAGACGAGTTGCCTGTCGTCTCTTCTTCCTGTGCCGTTCACGAACAGCTCGCGTTGCCATTGGCTGCAGGTATGCCCTGTATGCAGCAACCGTCTCTCTTGTGGCATTGCGATATTCATCATCGTACCAGGCATCTTCTTGAGACGGCTTTGAGTATCCAAGTACGCTTCTCGTAGCCCGTTCTAAGGAGTCGGCTATATTTTGCCACTGCGAGGTTATATTGTCAGGGGTTTTTTGAGTTAGGTGGTTGGAGTAGGCGTTTGTTACCTCTGTGGTCCGCAGTTTACCGATGTCCAGCTTTCGTTGTGCCTGGTTACGTACGTTTTTCGCCATGTTTAGCCTTTTGCGTACCTTAACTGCGGTAAGGAAGTGATCGGAGTCAATGTTCGCACCCCTGATCACTCTTACGTCCAGAACACTCGATGCGTGCCTTCCATCGACTACCACATGATCAATCTGGTTCCTCGTCAATTGATCTGGAGAAAACCATGTTGCCTTATGAATATTTTTATGGTCAAATCTAGTGCTGCTAACTACCATATTTCTTGCCGCAGAAAAATCAATCAGTCTGATGCCATTGTTCGACGTTTCGGTGTGCAGACCGAATTTTCCGATGGTATGCTCAAATGCGGTTTCTCTGTACAATTTTAATGTCTTGGCTCGGGCTACGGTCATATACATTTTCTAGGCTCTCGTAGAACTCGTCTTTGTCCTCTTCTGTCGGAGCATGGGCACATATAAGAGTTATGTGGGAAAACTTTGTTTTGAATCTTATGGTGGCTATACGTTCACACACCGGGTTGAACCTTGAGACTAGGTGTCGCAGTCTCTTGCCAACCACAAATCCACATCCAAACTCGTGCTTGTCCGCATGGCCACTATAGTAGATGTCGCACGTCTTCATGCGCGAGCACCCGTGTCCCGTCCACCGGATTTCCTGTAAAGCGGTTATGTCAGCCTTGTATTCTTCGAGGACTTCCGCCAGTTGGATGGAGGCACCTGGTCTATACAGTGTTCTAACATTCCAGGTGCATATCCTTAAATCATCGTCCTTAATTCGTTTGCGGTGGTCGTCAACATTTTGGGGGGTCCATTTTATTCTTTTCTTACTTCTTTTCATTGCAATAGTTTATACGTCGGTGGCGGGTTGCAAGCCCAGCGCACCATGTCGCAGATTTCTCCTCCTGCCAGGATTTTATTACAGCCGCCCATTCTGGGTCAGACGCTGACCACGGTACCGCTCACTCTGAGCAGACGTGCCTGGGTTTTAGGTTTCGCCCCTCACAGTTAGTCGTGCTCTGACGGGTGTCAGAGGCACGCTTTCAGGCGTCACCACGTGGAGGTACTCCGTCCGCAATAGTACTACGAATACGGAGCTCTGTTACTCCATTCAAAACATAACGTCCGCTTAGAGGATATATGTGTGTATACCAAATTTCAGCTCGATAGCTCTTAAACCACAGCTGTAATCTGGAGACAGACAGAAGCTTGCGAGTAGTTTTTGTCCGATTTTGCTCATCATATAATGGAAAAATTGCAGGAATAGACGGACGGACGGGACGTGAGAGCAATTTTCTCCGAAATTACTCAATTCAACACATGATCTCCGCAAAGAGAGAAGAAGCTTCCATACCAAAAATTGCAGTTCTATATCTTTTAAACTACTGCTGTAATTGCGGGATGGACAGACGGACATCTTGAAATAGGGTGGTTGGGGGGGAGGTTTGTATGGGAGGTGGGAGTAGTTTTTGTCCGATCTTCCTCACCTTTGAACTTAACCTTCTATAGAAGCTTATATACAAAAATTCAGTTCAATAACTCAAGTAACTACTGTAAATGCAGAAACAGATGGACACCCTAAAAAGGAGAGTTTTGTCTGAGAGGTGGAACAGTTTTTATCCGATCTTTCTCACCTTTGAACTAGAGTTCGTAAATACTTATCATTGAGAAGTATTATTTTGCTCTTCTCCTCAAATACAACTCTATTTGCGAGCGACTCAATTTTGTGTTTTCATTTTCGACGTAAAAAGAAATAAGCGCTCGTTTGTTAATGCTCTAGAACGTCATCGCTCGTTGAATACGCTTTTGAAAGCACTCAACAAAAGAGTACTCATTGCTTTCAATGCTTTGATATTTCTCACTCAAAAGTTATTGCGATGATAAACTCTTTACAACAATAAAGCTAAGTTTTGAGTGCTCCTGTTTAATAAGAATATCAGAGCAGCAGTAGGCAACACCAATACTATCTCATTTTTCATTTGAGTATGATTTACAAAATTCAGTGAATTTGTTGTTGTTCATATTATGATGAACTTCATAACTGATTTGGTTTACAGAATTTACATACTTGTATCTGCTCTGCTAGCGTCGTTTTTCGAATTATTATTATTCATTATTCATTTACGTTTCTTAACTATAATAAACTGTAGTCACTAAAAGTGGAATCATGTACATTTTTATGTTGCTAGTGTAACAATTGTTTACTCTTTATTGTAATGGAAAAATATTTAAAAAACCTGTGAGCGCTCCTTGTTTGCTTCAATGAGCGTACAATGAGTTATTCAATTGAAAAGTTCTATTCAAACAAGTGGTCGCCATTTTAACTTATCAAAGCGATGTATTGAATGAGTGAAACTAATGAGGAGTTTATAGAAGAGAAGATTGCTTGATTGCTTTCGCTCACTTGTTTTGAAAATGATAAACTCATTGTAAAGATAACTCAAGAGAGCGAGAGCGTATTTTGATTGCTCTACGCACTCTGCTTTGAACTTAACCAAACTATCCTATAAAGTAAATAAAAAACACATACTTGTAAAGTAAATTAAAAACATCTCACTATTTTAGTCGGCGCAGTTACGATATGTCCTCAACTGCCTGGTGTACGGACAATTGTTTGATACAGTTTTAAAGTTAAATATTAATATGCGTCGGTAGCGCCTTGGCTCCTTTTACTAACTTGGTACCAAATTGAACTTGTTCATATCTTGAACTGCAACTACATGCTGTGAAATTTTGAGGTCGATCACACGTGGCACTGCCCTCCGCCTAATTCTAACTGTACGAACAACATATATACCAAATTTTATCTTCATACCTCTGATAGTTCATGAGATATAGCCTATTAAACTTTTAATTTGTAAGGGCGGTGTCACGTCCCGCAGTGTAACGTTCGTGGCCAAAAAAGAACAAAGTTGATGTCATTAATGAAACAAATTTAAATGGAGATTTACCCAAACTAATTTTTAAGGCGAACAAAAGAACAAAATTCATATACCCTTAATACCCGATTCACAACCTCCTTCGTGGTTGTCGTTGTTTGTGATATTTTTTTATCATGAATAGCGGCAGATAGTGAGCGACGATCCCTGATGGTTGGGCTTGCCACCTACCTTCAGGTCCTTAACTGGCTATGAAAACACGAGAAAGAAAACATAAGAAACGGAAATCCCTTAAATGTTGACGACCCCCGCATACGAAATAAGGACCATGATTTAAGGATATGCACTTGGAACGTCTAGACACTCTCTGGAGAGAAGGTGCCACTATGCGACTGGCGTATGTCCTCAAAATATATAAGGCTGACATCACCGCCATCCAGGAGATGGACAGGACAGGAGTGCTCGCTACTTACAAATTGCGACATCTTTGACAGCTGCCATACCGAAAAATTTTGTCTCATGTTTCAATCCTGTGATCGAATAGCCACAATCCGCATCAAGGCGAAATATTTTTACATCACGCCGATTTGTGCTCATGTCCCGACGGAAGATAAAGACGATGGGATTAGAGATGCATTTTACGAGCGCCTAGAGGAAATATACGACCGCTGCCCTGGCCACGACTTTTAAATTGTTCTGTAAGACTTTAATGCAAAAATAGGAAGGGAAGATGTTCTTGGTTCATTGATCGGTCCAACCGAAATGTCAGTCAACGGGTTTAGGCTGGTTAACTTGGCAGCGGGAAGGAAGATGGTAGTGATCAAATTCCAGCTCAAAGATATCCACAGGGCAACTTGGCCATCCTCCGAGCAAAATACCAAATATCAAATTGATCATGTGATAATTGATTTTGCATGTGATAATTGATAGCGAACATGCATCTAGTGTCATGGACGTGCGTGTGATCCGTGGCGTTGAAATTCGGATCATTACCTGGTAGCAGGCCTTTTCCAACCAGCTCTTCCAACTTTTACGACACAACGCTTCTACTTCTGATGTTCCCGATACACAGTGGCAGCATATTGCGCATTCCATGGCAACCGCCGCAACAACTGTGCTAGGATATGAAAGGCGGCGCTCAGACGAATCCTGGTACGATGAAGGATGTAGCATAGCGTCTGAGGAACAGGATGCTGCTTATAGGGCAACGCTACAGCAAATTGCAACCCGTGCTATTAGGGAACGGCATAAGGAGAAAGCAAAACAGGCGAGACAGCTATTTAGGCGAAAAAAAAACGTCGTATGAAGGAACGGCAGAGCAAGGATATAGAGCAATATAGAGTTAGAGGTTAGGCCCAAGAATTTTAGAAGAAAGTAAAAGCAAAAGGCTACGGTAATGGTCTTCCCTCCTGCAAGGATAAGGATGGAAATCTGGTCACAGATAGGCAGAGTGGGCTGCATATATAGAGAGAGCACTTGAAGCAACTGCTGGTTCCAGAAGGCAGCGCACGTGAAATTATCACGCCAATTGTCGACGACGGTTTAGATTGCCCACCACCAAGTCAAGCCGGGGTAAGAACAGCAATATCGCGGCTGAAAATAATAAAGCAGCCGGTGGCGATGGACTTCCGGCAGAGCTCTTCAAGTCTGGTGACGAGGAGCTGATAATAAGCATGCACCAGCTCCTACGCACGGTTTGACTTAACGAGTACATGCCCGATGAATGGAATCTGAACTTATGCTGTGCTGAAAAAAGCTGATCCAAGTGTGTACTCTTACTACCGCGGGATCAGCTTTTTACACATCGCATATAAGGTCCTGTCGGGTGTGCTATGTAAAATAATAAATCCAGTGGTATCCAACGTAATCAGGCCTTATCAGTATGGCTTTAGACCTGGTAAATCAACAACTGACCACATATTGACACTTCGCCAAATCCCAGAAAAGACCCAAGAGAAACAGATCGACACGTACCATCTTTTCGTCGACTATAAAGCTGCCTTCGACTACCCGATACGGATAATATGCCTTTGAGGAATGACGCTGACTGACACGAAGTCTTCAGTGAAGATTGGCAAGGAACACAGGACCAATGGGTCTAATGGTAAAGAAGGACAAAACGAATTTATTAGTTTCCTCCGTCAACAAAACAAATAATGTCAGCCTCGAAAGCCTCAGAAGAATCCTGCTTGCTAATAAATGCTACTACGGACTAAGCAAGCGATTGAATGTCAGAACCCTCTCTCAAAGAACAAAAATCCAGCTATAACAGATACTGGTTCTACCTGTTCAGAATCCTTGGTTATGGCACAATCGGATGAATCGCCTCTGGCAGTATTCGAGAGAAAAATTCTCCGTAAAATATATGGGCCCATCATCATTATGCTCCAGCTCGAAAAGTCTTCGACAAAGAACTCGATAGACGGCGCAGAAAGACCAGGTTACTGAGAACCTTGCAGAGTTTGGTGTGACTAACTGGATAAGAAGCGCAGAAGTTCGAAGCGCTTACAATATTTTCTTCGTGCGGTATTTGGGTCTAAACAAGGCATGGTGATTAGAAGGCAATGCTCTTAGGGATAAAAATGTTTATCATTTGATACAGGAAGAAGTGTAACGCATTAAAATAGACCCAATTATCTAAAGATCAAATTCGTTTCAGGACCTTAAAAGACGATTGAGCTATGTCCGTCTGTCCGGCCGGATAAATAGAATATATATTTTTATGGTAAGTTTAGTTATCTTGCAATAGTAGACAATTCGTTAGAAAACTGAAACCGCTCCTTCTGATACCTCCCATACAAATAATCGATTTTAACTTCATAGTCAGCTTACCTGATTGAAATTTCTGCAATGGTTTTAAATTCTATGGAAATTTGCTATTACTTTACTGTTTTAATCATAATTTAAGAGCACAAATTTTTATTATATATTGAGTATAAAATATTCTAAATCAACTTCACAGATCTATGAGCCCTGTAATGTGATTGGTTCCTATTCTGAATTGTAGGTTCTGACGATGCGATAATTACTTACTTACTTAAGTGGCCCATTACAACTTACGAACGTAGTTCATAAATTTGAAGCCTAAAGTACTAAAAAATTCCACACGCTTCGGTCTTCTGCGTGTGTTCTCCAGTTAGTCCTACCAGATGGTGGCACGTCGCCGGTCCTTCTAATGGAGTTTGGGTCTCCCTGCTCTGCGTCGTCCTTCAGGTTCGCATTCAAACACCTTTCTCGCTGGAGCATTTACATCCATTCTGGCAACATGTCCTATCCATCGTAGTCGTTGGATTCTGACTCTTTTAGCTACGTCGATGTCGTTGTAAAGCTCATACAGCTCATGGTTCATCCGATGGCGAAACTCGCCGTCGACACAAATAGGTCCATATATTTTTCGGAGTACTTTTCTCTCGAATACTCCCAGGTTTTGTATGTCCGTCGGAACGGGTAAGATTAGCACATGGTAAAGCTGTTTCTTAGTATTCCGAGATAAGGTGGTGTTACTAAAGTGCTGCCGAAGTCCGTATAAAAATCTATTGGCGAACACTATTCTCCGCTTGATTTCTTGGCTGACATTATTTTTCTTATTGACGGAAGATCCGAGGACTCTTTGTTCGTCGAAATCATTATTTTTGTTTTGTCCTCGTTGACCGCAAACCCATTTTGGCCGACTCTTTTTCTAGTGATGAGAAAACTGGAGTAACATCCCGATGATTTCGGCCAATGATGTCTATATCATCGGCATAGGCTAGTGGCATGTGGCTCTTGTGGAATATTGTGCCAGACATGTTGACACCAGCCTTTCTCATCACCTTCTCCATAACTATATTAAATAGTGTACAGGACAGGCTATCGCCTGTCTGAGACCTCTTTCTGTGTTGAATGGTTCAGAGTGCCACTTACCAATCTTAACCGAGGATTTGGTGTTTTCCAAGGTACATCTGCAAAGTCGAATTAGCTTTGCAGGAATACCAAACTCAGACATGGCCTCATAAAGCCTGTTCCTTATCGAAGAGTCGAAGGCAGCTTTGTAGTCGACAAAGAGGTGGTAGGTGTCGATCTGCTTTTCATGAGTTTTTTTCCAGGATTTGTCGTAGAGTGAATATTAGATCCGTCGTAGATTTGCTAGGTCTAAAGCCGCACTGATATGGTCCAATTAGTTTCTCTACAATTGGCTTTAGACGTTCACAAGGACCCTTGACGAATTTGGTAATAGGCTTATTCCACAATAGTTCTTACATTCACTACGATCTCCTTTCTTGTATATGGGACATAACAGACTAAGACTCCAATCCCCGGGCATGCTCTCCTCTAGCCAGATGTTCTCCATGAACTGATGCATGCTCCTAATCAGCTCCTCACCACCAGCCTCAAACAATTCAGCAGGGAGGCCATCGGCTCCAGCAGCTTTGTTGTTTTTAAGGCGGGAGATTGCTACACGTATCTCGCTCTGGCTCGGAGGTGGACAGTTAATACCTTCGTCATGAATTGGAGTGGGGTCTTCTGGAGTGGTATCCGTATCCAGCAAAATGATTTCTCCATATTTTCAGAACGTTATCCGGGTCCGTCACTTGCTGACTATCGCTGTCTTTGCAGGAGGGCAACCCTGTTCCACACATTCTCGCCTTAACTCTGTTGTAGAATTTTCGGGCTTCCCCTCTACTTCGGAGCAACTCTGTGCACTCATCTTGCCTCTTTTTCAGCTCCTTCTTTTTCCGTCTAAAAAGACGAGTTGCCTCTCGTCTCTTCTCCCTGTGCCGTTCACGAACAGCTCGCGTTGCCATTGGCTGCAGTTTTGCCCTGTATGCAGCATCCGTCTCTCTCGTGGCATTGCGACATTCATCATCGTACCAGTCATCTTCTTGAGACGGCTTTGAGTACCCAAGTACGCTTTTCGCAGTCCCTTCTATGGAGTCGGCTATATATTGCCACTGCGAGGTTATATTATCAGGGATTGGATCATTCCGCAGCAGTTGAGTTAGATGGTCGGAGTAGGCGTCCGCTACCTCTGTGGTCCGCAGTTTACCGATGTCCAGCTTTCGTTGTGCCTGGTTACGTACGTTTTTCGCCATGCTTAGCCTTGTGCGTACCATATCTGCGGTAAGGAAGTGATCGGAGTCAATGTTCGCACCCCTAATCACTCGTACGTCCAGAAAACTCGATGCGTGCTTTCCATCGACTACCACATGATCTATCTGATTCCTTGTCAATTGATCTGGAGATAACCATGTTTCCTTATGAATACTTTTATGGTCAAATCTAGTGCTGCTAACTACCATATTTCTTGCCGCAGAGAAATCAATCAGTCTGATGCCATTGTTCGACGTTTCGGTGTGCAGACTGAATTTTCCGATGGTAGGCTCAAATGCGGTCTGCCTGCCTATTTAAGCATTAAAATAGCCTAGTACAATTTAAATGTCATGGTTGGGGCTACGGTCATATGCATTTTCTAGGTTAATAAGTGAACCTTGAGACTAGGTGTCGCAGTCTCTTGCCAACCACAAATCCACATCCAAACTCATGCTTGTCCGCATGACCGCTATAGTAGATGTCTCACGTCTTCATGCGCGAGCACCCGTGTCCCGTCCACCGGATTTCCTGTAAAGCGGTTAAGTCAGCTTTGTATTCTTCGAGGACTTCCGCCAGTTGGATGGAGGCACCTGGTCTATACAGTGTTTTAACATTCCAGGTGCATAACCTCAAATCATGGTCCTTAATTCGTTTGCGGTGGTCGTCAAAATTTTGAGGGGTCCATTTTATTCTTTTCTTACTTCTTTTCATTGCAATTGTTCAAACGCCGGTGGCGGGTTGCAAGCCCAGCGCACCACGTCGCAGTTTTCTCCTCCTGCCAGGATTTTATTGCAGCCGCCCATTCTGGGTCAGACGCTGACCAGGGTACCGCTCACTCTGAGCTGACGTGCCTGGGTTTTAGGTTTCGCCCCTCACAGTTAGTCGTGCTCTGACGGGTGTCAGAGGCACGCTTCCAGGCGTCACCACGTGGAGGTACTCCGTCCGCAGTAGTACTACGAATACGGAGCTCTGTGAGTAGACTTGAAGTGCAATTGGCAAGGATCACTGTGGGTTTGCCAAGTTAAACCAATCAGAAGCTTTACCTTGCATCACACTCCCGACGTTGAGGTACGGCTAGCATAAAAAGGGTGTCCCTGCATATACCTCTTTAATACAAAATCCCCAATGATGAATATTACAACATTGTTCCGTCTCCTTTTCTTCTATAATGTCCCAAATTGCAAATGTGTCTTTATTCAATTATGACAAGTGCCTACCACACTGCTACGAAAATGTCACCCTGCCTCAAAAGAAAAAACCAACAACAAAATGATAAAAAAAAACACAACAAAATCCTTGTAAATTCAATTATGTCGCAAGACATTTACTACAACATCCACTTATAGCAGATTGCGTTGAATTGCCAAAAATCACATAAACATTGATTGGTAAGGGAAGGGAACGGCAGGGCAGGGCAATGAATACCGACTGGCAAAAGGTTTTAAGCATTTTCAATAATTGTTTCCTTATTGTAAGCTCTGACGCGGTACACAAATAAATGTTCCCGGCTCAAAGGAAAACAAACGATGTCACAACTAAACCCTTTCAACAAAACATAACCATTTTTTCTGTTTCAAGTACCCGACACGAGGAACTCAAATTGCCACTCCCTCTTTCCGGACTAAAGCTAATGGCTGTTTGATTGCTTGTTGTTGGTATTGGTGTTTGTCGGCTTCATTGTGTGTGTACTGCTATCTGTGGCACAGGGAAAAAATGGCTGGTAGGGGTAAAGTTATGGAGTATATAGTTGTTTGCCAACATAAAAGCCAAACATCGGTCCCCAGACACAAATTTGTGCTTATTTGTTTTAAAGTCCTCTACCTTAAAAAAACGTCGGAAACATAACGACATCGAGCCACAAGTCGAAAGAATAAAACACCTGTAAATGGCTGGAAATTCAATTTTCTCGAGCCGAATGGGCCGAGTACAGATGAACTCCCAACACTCCCAGTTGACAAAATACACTCACAAAACTGGAATACACACACTTGAAATGTACCTATATCGAAGGTGTTGTAAATATTTTTGCCCTTAGCATGTCCATTATGGGCACTTGCACGTGAGTGTGTATGTGTTTGTGTGTGGGTGAGATCATGAACAGCCCGCCGCCTGCTAGAGACCATATGCTGCCACCGCCACCACTCATGCCACCAACATCAACATCACCAGCAACAACACCAATAACAACACTGACATCATTGGAGTGGCATCATCAACGACAACACGGTAACAACATCGCCAAATGATGATGTTCAACAAATTTGCCTTAAGGGACGATTTTACGTACAAATGGAAATGTTTAGATGACGAACAATGGCAACAAAAAAAAAAATAATACTCCTGTCACAAAGATATTTATCATCCTTGAATTGGAATGGCAGTGCGTGAATGGGAAAGTGAATGAAACTGCGGACGTGAAAGCGAATGCGAGTGCCGTTGGTGACTATGGTAAAGCGTAAGGTATGCGCGTGCAGATGATGTGCCGAGAGAAAGGTGACTAATGATTATGAGGTGAGGTCACTAAATGGACAGGTTAATGACAATGAAAGGCATCACATTTGTTTTGGGCGAGTTTTTGCCCAGAGGACAATGATAGCTCCTTCTTTGTTGGCCATTCATAATATAAGCTAAACTAAGCCTACAACAAATGAGTTGCTGAATTCAGAGTTGGCATGACCCCTTAATCTTGTAATTGATTTCAGTAATTTAATTGTAATTTCAATTAAAAATATAATTGAGGATGTTAATAACATTCACCAGCTGATGATAGCTTAAACATATGACTATCAAGCGGGTGAACAGGGTTCGAGCAGTGGCATAGCCACCTTAATTTCCTTAATCGGCCGAGTTTATCGGCATGTCTGCTTAAATCTTCTCATACAGCTTACGTTCGGATTGTCGGTAAAACTGTAAACCCCCTTTGTGTGAACATACACAGTTGCGACGAGAAGCTGTACCACTTCTCATTCGTTGGGTACAAAGGCGAAATAAGTGAGTCAATAAAATATTACATACATTTAAGACTTTGAAAACCGATATAATAACCTTATTTATATGCATATTTACTATATTTGACCTTTTGAACTGCTTACTTTTTGATCGTTTAATCTTTTGATCTAGTCAACTTTCGACCTTCTGACTTGTAATTTATTGATCTTTCAATAAATTGAGCTATTTATTTCTGAATCGTTTGGTCCCTTGATCTTTTGATCGTTTGAATTATTTGATCATTTTGATCTTTTCATCGTTTGGTCTTTTCCCTTTTGTTATTTTTTTCTTTTGATCGTTTGGTACTTTTATCTAGTCAACTTTTCACCTTTTGATTTTTGATCTATTGATAAATGGATCTATTGAACTTTTGATCCCTGATATGTTTGGTCTTTTTATATCTAGTGATTTTGTTTCTTTTGATCATTTGATCTTTCACTGATCATAGATTCATAGATTCATAGATTCATAGATTCATAGATTCATAGATTCATAGATTCATAGATTCATAGATTCATAGATTCATAGATTCATAGATTCATAGATTCATAGATTCATAGATTCATAGATTCATAGATTCATAGATTCATAGATTCATAGATTCATAGATTCATAGATTCATAGATTCATAGATTCATAGATTCATAGATTCATAGATTCATAGATTCATAGATTCATAGATTCATAGATTCATAGATTCATAGATTTATAGATTCATAGATTCATAGATTCATAGATTCATAGATTCATAGATTCATAGATTCATAGATTCATAGATTCATAGATTCATAGATTCATAGATTCATAGATTCATAGATTCATAGATTCATAGATTCATAGATTCATAGATTCATAGATTCATAGATTTATAGATTCATAGATTCATAGATTCATAGATTCATAGATTCATAGATACATAGATTCATAGATACATAGATTCATAGATTCATAGATTCATAGATTCATAGATTCATAGATTCATAGATTCATAGATTCATAGATTCATAGATTCATAGATTCATAGATTCATAGATTCATAGATTCATAGATTCATAGATTCATAGATTCATAGATTCATAGATTCATAGATTCATAGATTCATAGATTCATAGATTCATAGATACATAGATTCATAGATTCATAGATTCATAGATTCATAGATACATAGATTCATAGATTCATAGATTCATAGATTCATAGATTCATAGATTCATAGATTCATAGATTCATAGATTCATAGATTCATAGATTCATAGATTCATAGATTCATAGATTCATAGATTCATAGATTCATAGATTCATAGATTCATAGATTTATAGATTCATAGATTCATAGATTCATAGATTCATAGATTCATAGATTCATAGATTCATAGATTCATAGATTTATAGATTCATAGATTCATAGATTCATAGATTCATAGATTCATAGATTCATAGATTCATAGATTCATAGATTCATAGATTCATAGATTCATAGATTCATAGATTCATAGATTCATAGATTCATAGATTCATAGATTCATAGATTCATAGATTCATAGATTCATATATTCAAGGATTTATAAATTTATTCATTGCTTCATCTCTTCATTTCGGTCTTTCATTATCATGGCCCCCGATTCGTCGATCAATTGCTCCAATTTTGCGGTGCAAATCTTTCACTTCTTCGCTTCCTTAGCTTAACACTTTAGTGTTCTATTGCTTCATTGATAATGTCAACATAAGCATTTTCCAAGTGGAGTTTAAGTGAATTCCACCTAACGTAAGTATCCTTCTGCATAGGTATTCCTCTCGTGTAGTCACAAACTTCATAGGTTATTCTTTATCAGTAAGTATTTTTTCGTGTGTTTGCAGGTTTTCTTAAAATACATCCATTATCCTACTTTAAATTATTCTTACCGTTTACCAACACTGAAAGTTGTTTATCCAGTGCCTTATAAGTAAGTTTAAATATTATCTTAGATTAAGGCACATATGCAAGATTCATTTTTATAGGCCAAAGTAATTACAATTATTTGCATACGTCTATGTCTATGTTTTGCAAATAATTCTCGGAATTTCGTTAGCACGAGTATATGCAGTAGATGGGAACAACAACACATTACACATATTTATACGTAACTATGTATATTACTCTCTGAGATATGTAGTTGCTACAAGTGTATTATTATTCCTATATTATACGTTGTTATCTCTACATTTAATTTTAAAATTCCAGTAAACTATAACACTTCCAGGAATCACTAAATCACCCCCCATGAATTAAGTATCTAGGTATAGTAGCCAGGGTTGCAGAGCTGCGGGCAGGTGTAGGAACTTCATTGAATAGAGATAGGTCAGAAAAAAATAATATACTTTTTTATTCAAATCATCAAATGTTAGTTAAGTATTGACTATAATTTTTCATCATACATCAACAACTACAGACCTATAAAGTTGTTAACATATAAGTCAACATTCTAGGAGTGTTGTCTGGAGATTTTATGAACCACCAGTCGAAATCCAATTTAGTGACACTTGCTCCCCGCAAAGATAGATCCAATACTCAACTATGTTTGTAACCCCTTTCTCCCGATTCTGCTAATTTTTTCCATTTACGTTTTGCTCTTCGATTTATTCTGATTTTTTCTGTTTTCATTTGCCACTTCCCCACTGCTATATCTGCCAGCAACAATATCCTGTTGCACAATTTTCCTGTTATTTTTTATTCACTCTTTGCCAACATTTTAATTGCATTTGTAATTCATTTCTATGCAATTATAGCAAATTTTTACAACAAGGACTTCGAATGGGGAACAAAGTGAACACAGCAAAAGGAAAAGAAAATATAAAACAATATTGGATTTGCATAAAGAGAACTCTGTTCCAGCACTAGGTCCCATTTGTATACTAACAACATGTTTAGGGACATTCCGCACGTTCTAGAAGCAACACCACCACTACTACACAACCACAGTGGCCAGGAGTAGACGAGGTCCTTCGCTCTATTGCCAACTCTAGCCCACATAATAGTTTATATAGCAATTAGCAGCAGCAACAACTATTGGGTGCTAAGAAAAATAATAATAACAATTTATAATGAATGCAATATGTTGCACGTACAGTGCCGCGGCAACTTATCAGTTGAGCAATTCCCACACACAAAAAGAAATCACCGCCGCGGCATTGTTATCCTTAATTTGTCTTTTTTGGCCGATTTATTCTCTGACTCTTAAATAGAGCTTTATCACCAGTTGGTCGCTGCCATCCATCTTGTGCTTAATTAATCGTATTTTCCCCTTTGGCCAGTTCACAACAGTTTATTAAATTCTCTTCAAACGGAAATGAGATTTTTTACGTAAATTATAATTTCCCCCGGTTACCCAGACAAGCAGACGATTCGCCCCTCGAATGCAGCCAATGGAGGTGTGATTGCTCCGACTTTTTTTTGGCAAGTCTCGGGAGTTAATTAGAAAGCCACTTAACTAGTTTGTGACTAAACGAGAGGAATAACTTTGTAGAAGGATACTTAAGATAGGTGGATTTTACTTAAACTCCACTTCGAAAATGCCAGGAAGAGAGGGGAGAATATTTATGTTGACATAATCAATGAAGCAATAGAACACTAAAGGGTTGAGCACACAATGTTAAGGAGTGAGAACTTAGCTCGGCAGTAATGGAGCAATAGATCGATGAACCCGAGGGTGTACTATAGGAAGAAAGATATTAAGAGATGAAGTAATGGACATTTTATTGTTCATTGATTTAATGATTAATTAAATTAATCTATTCATCTATGAATCTATGAATCTATGAATCTATGAATCTATGAATATATGAATCTATGAATCTATGAATCTATGAATCTATGAATCTATGAATCTATGAATCTATGAATCTATGAATCTATGAATCTATGAATCTATGAATCTATGAATCTATGAATCTATGAATCTATGAATCTATGAATCTATGAATCTATGAATCTATGAATCTATGAATCTATGAATCTATGAATCTATGAATCTATGAATCTATGAATATATGAATCTATGAATCTATGAATCTATGAATCTATGAATCTATGAATCTATGAATCTATGAATCTATGAATCTATGAATCTATGAATCTATGAATCTATGAATCTATGAATCTATGAATCTATGAATCTATGAATCTATGAATCTATGAATCTATGAATCTATGAATCTATGAATCTATGAATCTATGAATCTATGAATCTATGTATCTATGAATCTATGAATCTATGAATCTATGAATCTATGAATCTATGAATCTATGAATCTATGAATCTATGAATCTATGAATCTATGAATCTATGAATCTATGAATCTATGAATCTATGAATCTATGAATCTATGAATCTATGAATCTATGAATCTATGAATCTATGGATCTATGAATCTATGAATCTATGAATCTATGAATCTATGAATCTATGAATCTATGAATCTATGAATCTATGAAGCTATGAATCTATGAAGCATGTGAAATGAATGCACACATTTTTTGGATATTTCTCATTCTTTTTTTTAAAAAAGCCCACAACAAGCCCCGGGACTGCCCCCTTATCGCCCCTATATGGTTTAAATGTGTGACCGACCCTAAGTAATTTATTTCTCTTACAATTTTTTAATATTTTTAAGGGATCTCCCATCTAACATTAAATACGAAGTTTCTCGTTAAACCCGCGGCTTGATTTTGATTTTAGACCCATAATTGCTTGGGGTATTTTCTTAGAATTCATCATAGATTATGACATCGATAACCGCTTAGTTGAAAAAAAAATTGACCGACTCTAATGATCATGCCTTCAACAGGCCAGACTAAAATTTGGTAGCATGAATGAAGTCAATCCTGTCAAAATGATGAGAACACGCTACTACAAACTTTTATATATACCCCAGCGGCGGTCTTTTTATAGCTACACCTTCGTCCTTAGGGATGAGGGTATATATTATATTAGAAACTTACACTGAAACCTAAACTTAAGATTATGCAGACAAATGCTGGCATTAAGATTTGATCACAACAAATTTAAACCGTCTGCTACGGACAAACAGCAAACAAACAACAACCGGACGTCTGTCCCAGTTTATGACAAAAGAGAGTTGAAAATAATTTTCACTGCATACAAAAACAAAAACACAAACAAACCGTAACGCATTTGTTTAAGATGACAGCAGTTGAGGCATTTCCCAGCTTTAGCAGAGTAAGATTGTTTTAGGTCGTATGCCATACGCCACCCCCCTTTCTCTTAATGCTCAACAATTTTTATCAAACAAAAATAAGACCTCTACAACGAAGAAACCCCAGTGGAGAAAAACTAACATTGCAACGGAAATTCTCTTTCATGTTTTGTGCTTGACAAAATGAAATAAAAATTGGCAGGAAGACAAAAACAAATGTCTTTCGTTGCTTTGTAGCATTCCTGTCCCTGAATGATTTTAGCACAGGCGATAGCTGGGTGCTAGGAGTTAGAGGGGAGAGAGGAAGGATAAGGATGCATTCTGCGGCTGACTGACTATTTGGTTAGTTGGCCAACACTTGTCGCGTGGGTTTGACTTTGGTTCTAGCTATGGTTTTGCTTAACAACCACCAAACTTTTCTGTTACAAATAATATCACTTAAACTTGCGTCGCTGTTTTTTTTCGTGTGCTTGTCTTGGCATTGTTCGCATTTCACATCATTTTTAAAAGCGAGATATTTTCGCTTTGGTGTTGGTTGGGCTTTAATGTTAATATAGTTGTTGCAGCTGCAGTTGGGGCTTTATTGTTGTTGTTTCGGCTATTGCTATTGCAGCTTCAGTTGTAAGTGTTTAAAACAAAGGATTATGTAAAAAGTTTGTCATTAATTTTTGAATTTTTCGTGTGTGTGTATGTGTGTGACTGCGGACATGCCAACATTAATGAAAAGGAAAATGCTGGCGGTTATAGGGGAAAACGTAGGGTATTTTGTTGTGAGATATTAAAGGAGGGATAAGTGTCGATTTTAATTTGTTGGGTCTTCCCAATGATTTGTCATTAAGTGTTTAACTGGTCGGTTTTCTGAATTTGCCTGATCCAACAACACTCTGATAAGATCTTATTAAATTTGTTAAGATGCCATATATTACTATCATATGCTGTTTGAGTATGCCGATGATATATATATCTCATTGGCCGAGAACTACGGGGTGTTACTGCGGTCATTTTAAGCATTGAGAAGCAGTAGGCAGAACCAAGTTATTTGTTTCAACGAACAAAGAGTATACTCGTTTGTAACGCTGTGTGAATGCGGACAATATAACTTTGAACTACAACTATAACTTTGAATAGTACGGCTCTACCGTAAACAACAATAGCAATGCCAACCTGAAAATCAGAAGACGAGTATTGATCGTATTGACCGCTGCTACTTGTGCGCTAAGCAAGCGATTTAATGACATAATCCTATCACGCCGAACAAAGATTCAACTCTACCAGGCACTGATCCTACCTATCTTTATCTACAAATCAGAATCCTTGGAAATAACACAAGCGGATCTAAGCTGGGTGTGACGAACTATCTTAGGAGAGGAAAAGATCGATGGGTTTGGAATTTTTATGAATGAATTTCTCAAATAACAAAAAGAAAGTTTCCACGTGATGAATGTGGTATAATTTCTTTTGATCAGGGAATATACTGGTGAAATTTGTGAGAATAGAAGTCGCGGCCCTCGTTTCTACCCACATTTAACTTTTGTATTACGACATAAACTTTGGTAACTACAGTGCGATCAGCTGCTGATAACAGCCACATGTACCGGGATCAAGAGCAAACGGCATATACGATAACATGGGTGCGACACATTACATCACAACACATCACACCTAAGTTCCCCACACCATAACACAAAACACATAGACTGCCGAACGAAATAGAAGAGCGACGCTCAGCCAAAAGAAGTCAGTCGTTGCATAGCCGACGTCCTTAACACATTGTAGTTCGTAGTGTAATTCCTCAAGTAGTTAACAGTAGCTTTTGTCCTTATTTAGAGACACCCTGCCTGAGGGACACTGATCAATTGTCTTTGCTGTAGAACTCATTGTCCTTACGTAGTACTCATCATCCATGTTTAGAGACACCCTGCCTGACGGACTCTGATCAAGTATTCTTGCTGTAGAATCCGTTGTCTTTAGGTAGTACTAATTATCCGTATTAACAGACACCCTGCTTGAGGCACTCTGATGAAGTATACTTACTGTAAACTCGTTGTCCTTACGTAGTACTAATTATCCATTTTTAAAAACACCCTGCCTGAGGAACTATATATATCAAGTATCCTTGCTATAGACCTCGTTATCCTTGCGTAGAACTTATTATTCTTGATTAGAGACAAACTGCTTGAGAGACTTTGATCAAGTACCCTTGCTATAGACCTCGTTATCCTTGCGCCGTACTAATTAGCATTTGACTTTGGTCAGGTATACTTGCTGAAGAAACCGGTATTAAATTTTGAGCTACCCAGCCTTAGGGTCTAGTTCGAGCGTCCTTAACATCGATCCCTGTTCACCTTTCTTCGTTCCCAGTAAACCCATCGTTCCTGGCTACGAAGCGCCGTTGACCGAGCCATACAGTAAAACTCCAGCACCGGCCTACATCAGCTGCAGCAGTTCGTTCCATACCGAATCGCCACTTCGCAACAAAGGACCAAACCCCGCTAGATTAAGACATCAAATTTGTAAATTAGTTTAAGGTCCTAAAATTAAAATAAAGATTTAAAAGAAAGAAAATCGACATCAACATCTCGTTCTCTCTCATTCTACTAAATGGTATGTAACGAACTCTGGACACCACTGAATCTATCCTAGCTTCAAAGAGAGAAAACACGTCGTTACAAATTGTGGATATCTTTATATGGCAATCTGGTTTCACTCAATATTAAATTTCTTGCCAAAGCGAAGCACATCACTCTGTTTCCGTTCTCAGGGGTATTGCGGTACACACTAAATATTTTGACTATCATATATTTCCTACAAGCGCTCATCGAAAGCATCCTTAATATCCTCGTCTTTGGCTTCCATCCGGGAGTGTGCATAAATGAGAGTGATAAGAAATTATTACGTCTTCAAGCGGCTTGTGGCTAACCGATCACATTAAGGGTTAAACCGCTAGACTCACTGTCTACATCTTATGCCAAATATGAATCCACATCCAAATTCGTGTTTATCTCAATGTCAGTTGTAAAAGATGCAATGCTGTCTGGTGTATCGAATTTTCTGTATGGGAGGTAATGTTTACCTTATATTTGTCGACGACATTCGTCAATTGTGTAAGGACACCAACTTTGTGAAGATTTCTGACATCTCAGGTGCATATCGTTACATTATAGTTCATATACATTTTAGCTTTGGTCGTCAACATTCGGGGGTACTTGTCTTTCATTAAGTTTTAGTAATTTCTCTGAGATGAATTCATGGTTCTATATAGCAGCGGCGAAATATAGCCATTACTTACTTACTTAAGTGGCCAATTACAATTTCGAAACGTAGTTCATAAATTTGAGGCCTGAAGTAATAAAGAATTCCACACGCTTCGGTCTTCTGCGTGTGTTCTCCAGTTAGTCCTACCAGATGATGGCACATCGCCTACCATTTGGTCCTTCTAACGGAGTTTGGGTCTCCCTGCTCTGCGCCGTCCTTCAGGTTCGCCTTCAAACAACTTTCTCGCTGGAGCATTAACATCCATCCTGGCAACATGACCCAGCCATCGAAGTCGTTGGATTCTGACTCTTTTAGCTACGTCGATGTCGTGGTAAAGCTCATACAGCTCATGGTTCATCCGATGGCGAAACTCGCCTTTCTTGGCTGACATTATTTTTCTTGTTGACGGAAGATCCGAGGTAGGTTAATTCGTCGACTACCTCAAAACAATAATTGTCCCCATCGAGAGGACTCTTTGTTCGTCGTAATCATTATTTTTGTTTTGTCCTCGTTGACCGCTAAACCCATTTTTGCTGACTCCTTTTCTAGTGATGAGAAAACTGCAGTAACATCCCGCAGATTTCGGCCAATGATGTCTATATCATCGGCATAGGAAGATCCGAGGTAGGTTAATTCGTCGACTACCTCAAAACAATAATTGTCCCCATCGAGAGGACTCTTTGTTCGTCGTAATCATTATTTTTGTTTTGTCCTCGTTGACCGCTAAGCCCATTTTTGCTGACTCCTTTTCTAGTGATGAGAAAACTGCAGTAACATCCCGCAGATTTCGGCCAATGATGTCTATATATATGTCTATGGAATATGGTGCCAGACATGTTGACACCAGCCTTTTTCATCACCTTCTCCATAACTATATTAAATAGTGTACAGGACAGGCTATCGCCCTGCCTGAGACCTCTTTCCGTGTTGAATGGTCCAGACTGATCCTTACCAATCTTAACCGAGGATTTGGTGTTGTCTAAGGTACATTTGCAAAGTCGAATCAGCTTTGCAGGAATACCAAACTCAGACATGACCTCATAAAGCCTATTCCTTATCGGAGAGTCGAAGGCAGCTTTGTAGTCGACAAAGATGTGGTAGGTGTTGATCTGCTCTCTATGGGTTTTTTCCAAGATTTGACGTAAGGTGAATATTTGATCCGTCGTAGATTTGCCAGGTCTAAAGCCGCACTGATATGGTCCAATTAGTTTTTCTACAATTGGCTTTAGACGTTCATACAATATGCTTGAAAGGACCTTGTACGCAATTGGTAAAAGGCTTACTCCACGGTAGTTCTTACATTCAATACGATCTCCTCTCTTGTATATGGGACATAACAGACTAAGACTCCAATCCCCGGGCATGCTCTCCTCTTGCCAGATGTTCTCCATGAGCTGATGCATGCTCCTAATCATCTCCTCCCCGCCAGCCTTAAACAATTCAGCAGGGAGACCATCGGCTCCAGCAGCTTTGTTGTTTTTGAGGCGGGAGATTGCCACACGTATCTCGCTCTGGCTCGGAGGCGGACAGTAAACACCATCGTCATGGATTGGAGCGGGGTCTTCAGGTGTGGTGTCTGCATCCAACAAATTTTTAAAATGATTTCTCCATATCCTCAGAACGTTATCCGGGTCCGTCACTAGCTGACCATCGCTGTCCTTGCAGGGGGTAATCCTGTTCCACGCACTCTCGCCTTAACTCTCTTGTAGAATTTTCGGGCTTCCCCTCTGCTTCGGAGCAACTCTGTGCACTCATCCTGCCTCTTCTTCAGCTCCTTCTTTTTCCGTCTAAACGTCTAAAAAGACGAGTTGCCTCTCGTCTCTTCTCCCTGTGCCGTTCACGAACAGCTCGCGTTGCCATTGGCTGCAGTTTCGCCCTGTATGCAGCAACCGTCTCTCTCGTGGCATTGCGACATTCATCATCGTACCAGGCATCTTCTTGAGACGGCTTTGAGTACCCAAGTACGCTTCTAAGGAGTCGGCTATATTTTGCCACTGCGATGTTATATTGTCAGGGGTTGGAGCATTCCGCAGTAGTTGAGTTAGGTGGTTGGAGTAGGCGTTTGCTACCTCTGTGGTCCGCAGTTTACCGATGTCCAGCTTTCGTTGTGCCTGGTTACGTACGTTTTTCGCCATGCTTAGCCTTGTGCGTACCTTAACTGCTGTAAGAAAGTGATCGGAGTCAATGTTCGCACCCCTTAACACTCGTACGTTCAGAACACTCGATGCGTGGCTTCCATCGACTACCACATGATCAATCTGATTCCTTGTCAATTGATCTGGATATAACCTGTTGCCTTATGAATATTTTTATGGTCAAATCTAGTGCTGCTAACTACCATATTTCTTGCCGCAGAGAAATCAATCAGTTTGACGCCATTGTTCGACGTTTCTGTGTGCAGACTGAATTTTCCGATGGTAGGCTCAAATGCGGTTTCCCTGCCTATTTTAGCATTAAGAGATATAAAAATTGGTCAAAGATAGTACCCGGCACTTCAGATACAAATTTTTAGACGAAATTTTTATTTTCGATCAGTGGACCGAAAAGGCGTGGCCAACATGTATTTAAGTCCTAGAGAGATGAAATATGATATCCTTATAGTACTCTGCAACAAAATTATGAATATACAGACGAAATTTGCATTTTCTATGAGTGGGCGGAACATGTATTTAAGTCCTAGAGATCTAGTGGGGCGGTGCGGGCGTGGCAAAACTGTATCTTAGTTCTAGAGAGATATAATTTGGTACACAGATAGTACTCGGCTGGACTGATCGTAATTTCCAGACGTAATTTCTATTTTCGATCAGTGGACGGAGAAAGCGTGGCCAACATGTATTTTAGTCCTAGAGATATGAAATTTAGTATCCTGATAGTACTCTACAACGCAATTATGAATATAAAGACGAAATTTGCATTTTCAATCACTGGGCGGAAAGAGCGTGGCCCAGATAGGGTTATATTAATTTTTGAACTCTACAGGTTGGGTGGTGGTTTGATCCTTCAATACTTTTATGTGTTGTCCGTGACCACAGAATAAAAAGGAGGAGTAAAGATTATCAAATCTAATACACATGTTAATATATGCCCAAGGAAATTAAAAATTCGAAATTGAACTATTGCAATTTGTTTAGAATTCCTGCACAAGGACACTCATTATATACAACATATTATCATGTTACTTTTTTAATTAAACTTTTTTTCACATGTCCAACATTCATGCACACCACCAACTTGCCTCGTTTACGATTTGTACACATATAAAACTTTTAAAAAATCTTGCAAACTTCGTAATTTGTATACAATTTTATAAGCAAAGTATTTTTTAATTGAGATTTCAAAATAAATACTAACGATTTATTTATGTGTGCGTGTGTGTGTGCGACTATTTATCGATATTATCGCCTAATGAAGTCAATCAGTGCAATAGTTAGTGTGCGCATCATTCATTCATTTAATTACTTTCATGGCACGTAATGCAATTAATTGAATTACAAATATTATTGCGGCAAATAAGAGAAAGAGAGCGAGAGAGAGAAAAAACGCAAAGGGGGAAAAAACAACTAAATAGTTGCAGTCTCTAGTGATATGGCAATGCAAGAACTGGGGACATTTATGATACAGAAATGTAGCAAGAAATAAGGATGACTACATCGATGATAATAATGATGATGACGGCGATGTTGATGATTCTATACACATCCTATGTACGATGTCACTTTACAGAAGAGAAAACAAAATTAAAACGATTCAGTTTGCTTTGCGACAACGTGACCACTTAAAAAATATTAAATCAATGCTAGAGATATATAGATATTATAAGGGAGGGGGATATGTCCTTTAGACACACACACACACAAAAGGCTTAAAATGAAGCTTCATGCCATGACACGGAAGGAGGATATAGTCAAAACGAAAGGGTTGGCAACAAAATCAATTTAACCGTAAGTCATGTGAACGATTTTGTATTGATATTACATGACTGGAGAGGAGACTTGTCGTTTGCTATGGCTTAAGGATATATATGTGTTAGTGAATTCAATAATGTAAGTGGAGAGGAGAGGAGAAGTTGCTGCGATCGTTTTATTGCTCTATGAGTAATGGTCATTTGCTATTTGATTTTGAGCAGCCAAAAGAACAAAGTTTTTGGATGGTTACATATATAAAGATGGACTGAAGAATGACTCTTAGTTTTGTCTAGTGGTGTTTAGCCAATGTATCGAATGAAACACTAGCACAGACTTCTTATTTCATTCTTAATTCATCTATTTATCTTTTGTCTTCTTCCTTTTTCTATATAAAAAATAAAATTGTTGGGCGTTGGTAAGGCCATCACTTGGGAACGCATCGGGCCGATTTGACAAATTTTCTTTTTAATAATCGTCATAGCTTGACAAATGTTCTTCCAAAAAGAAAATTTTGCCACGCCCTCTTTTTTAAGATATCTAAAATTAATATAGAACGCTTTAAAAATTAAATTTCATTCGGTTTATAATTCTCTATGTGGCAAGTATTATTTAAATTTTTTAAGTCTATAGGATTAAATGGGCGAAGTGGGCGTGGCAAAACTTCTTTTCAGCTAGAGGGATACAATTTGCCCAGAGGCAGAAAGTTACTGATTGTCACTCACTTGGGAGTGACCAGAATCGATTCCTTTGCGGCACTGTCCAAGCAGCTAACTACTTCCGGTCTTAGACCAGGTATTCCCTGGGCAATGACTTTAAAGCAACCGCTTAGAAGTTAGCTAGAGTTAGAAGGCGAAACGTTGAGTAACCTAATCGGCATGCTGCCACCGATGCGTCTTAGGAAGTAGGTAACAGAAGTTACTGAAGCTCAACACAGGCTCTCCTAGTGGCTTTGGCAGCCCCAAGAAACTAGGATCGGGAGCGGTGGCCTAATAAGCCTCTCTCCTTAAACAAAATCTATTATGAAAACACGGAGAATAAATATAACAAGAACCCCCCCCAAATGTTGACGACCCCCGCAAACGATATAAGGACCATGATTTAAGGATATGCACCTGGAATGTCCGAACTTTTTACAGAGATGGTGCCTCTATCCAACTGGCGGATGTCCTCGACAAATACAAGGCTGACATCACCGCCATACAGGAAATGAGATGGACGGGACAGGGATGCACACGACGAAAGAACTGTGACATCTTTTACAGCTGCCATGCAGAAAGACACGAATTTGGATGTGGTTTCATAGTCGGCAAGAGACTTCAACACCTGGTCTCCCGGTTTAACCCTGTAAGTGACAGAATAGCCACCATTCGCATCCGGGCGAAATAATTTTACGTCACGCTGATTTGTGTACACGCCCCGACGGAAGATAAAGACGATGAGATTAAAGATGCATTTTACGAGCGCCTAGAGGAAACATACGACCGCTGCCCTGGCCACGACATTAAAATTGTTCTGGGAGACTTTAATGCAAAAATAGGAAGGAAAGATGTTCTTGGTCCATCGATCGGTAAATTCAGCCTGCATACCGACACGTCAGACAACGGGTTTAGGCTGGCTAGCTTCGCAGCGGGAAGGAACATGGTAGTTAGTGGAACCAGATTCCAGCACAAACATATCCACAAGGCAACTTGGCTATCCTCCGATCAAAACACCAAAAATCAAATTGATCATGTGGTAATTGATGGCAGGCATGCATCTAGTGTCATGGACGTGCGTGTGATCCGTGGTGCTAATATTGGCTCGGATCATTACCTGGTTGCAGCCAAGGTTCGCACAAGATTGAGCAGAGCAAAAAAACGCACGTAACCAAACACAAAGAAAGCTGGAGATAGCTACTGCCTACTCCGACCAACTCTCCCAACTTTTACGACACAACGCCTCTACTTCTGACGTTTCCGATACACAGTGGCAGCATATTGCGCATTCCATGGCAACCGCCGCAACAACCGTGCTAGGATATGAAAAGCGGCGCTCAGACGAATCCTGGTACGATGAAGAATGTCGCATAGCGTCTGAGGAACAGGATGCTGCTTATATGGCAACGCTACAGCCAATTGTAACCCGTGCTGTTAGGGAACGGCATAAGCAGAAAGCAAAACGGGCGAGACTGCTATTTAGGCGAAAAAAACGTCAGATGAAGGAACGGGAGAACGAGGATATAGAGCGATACAGAGATAGAGGTGAGGCCCGAAAATTTTACCAGAAAGTAAGAGCAAATGGATACGGTAATGGCCTCCCCACCTGTAAGGACAGTGATGGAAATCTGGTCACGGATACACAGAGTGTGCTGCACATATGGAGAGAACACTTCCAGCAACTGCTGGTTCCAGAAGGCAGCACACGTGAAGTTATCACGCCAATTGTCGACGACGGCTTAGATTGCCCACCATCAAGTCAAGCCGAAGTAAGAAGAGCAATATCGCGGCTGAAAAACAACAAAGCAGCCGGTGCCGACGTTCTGCCCGCAGAGCTCTTCAAGTCCGGTGGCGAGGAGTTGATAACGAGCATGCACCAGCTCCTGCGCACGGTTTGGCTTAAAGAGTGCATGCCCGACGATTGGAATGTAAGCGTATTATGTCCTGTGCTGAAAAAAGGTGATCCACGTGTGTGCTCCAACTACCGCGGGATCAGCCTTTTACCCATCGCATATAAGGTCCTGTCGAGTGTGCTATGTGAAAGACTAAAGCCAGTGTTATCCAACCTGATCGGGCCTTATCAGTGTGGCTTTAGACCTGGAAATCAACAACTGACCAGATTTTCACACTTCGGCAAATCCTGGAAAAGACCCAAGAGAAACAGATCGACACGTACCATCTTTTTGTCGACTATAAAGCTGCCTTCGACAGGCCGATACGGCAGAAATTACTTGAAGCCATGGCTGAGTTTGGTATTCCAGCGAAGCTGATACGTCTTTGCGGAATGACGCTGACTGACACGAAGTCTTCAGTGAAGATTGGCAAGGACCTTACGGAGCCATTCTATACCAGACGAGGCCTAAAACAAGGCGACGGCCTATCGTGCGATCTCTTCAACATTGTGATGGAGATGATAATGAGAAAAGCTGCAGTAGACACGAGTGACACTATATTCAACAAAAGCCACATGCTACTCGCGTACGCTGATGACGTAGACATCATCAGTCGAAAACTGCGGGATGTGACTGCAGCCTTCTCAGGTATACAGAAGGAATCAGCGAAAATGGGCCTAACGGTGAACGAGGACAAAACGAAGTTATAAGTTTCAACGAAAAAAGAATCTACTCGTTTGGGAAACTGCGAGAACGTTGATAACTATAATTTCGAGGTGGTAGATAATTTTGTCTACCTAGGCTCCGCCATCAACAAAGCAAATAATGTCAGCCTAGAAATCCGGAGAAGAATCCTGCATGCAAATAAATGCTACTACGGACTAAGCAAGCGATTCAATGACAGAGCCCTCTCTCGACGAACAAAACTCCAGCTATACCAGATACTGGTTCTACCTGTCTTAATGTATGGCTCAGAATCCTGGGTTATGACACAAGCGGATGAATCGGTTCTGGCGGTATTCGAGAGAAAAATACTCCGTTAAATCATCGTTAACGGAGAGTATCGGCGTCGTATGAATCATGAGCTGTACGAGCTGTATACTGATATTGACGTGGTCAAACGCATAAAGGTGCAACGGTGGCGTTGGCTAAGTCATGTTGTACGCATGGACGAAAATGCTCCAGCTCGAAAAGTCTTCGACAATGAACTCGATGGACGGACCAGGTTACTGAGAACCTTACAGAACTCGGTGTGACTAACTGGAGAAGAAGCTCAGAAGATCGAGGCGCTTATAATATTTTTCTACGTGCGGTATATAATCCACTGGGATTGCATAGAAGTACTAGCTAAGTAAGTAAGTAAGTAAGTAAGGTAATATTTATTTACAAGATAGTACTCGGCATTATTGATGTGAATTTTCAGATTGATTTTTTTTATGTCGCTAAGTGAGCGGATGGTGCAAGAGGAAAGAAATCAGGTCCAACATATTGTTATCGAGCTTAGAAAGCATTCCCAAAGTATGTTTAAAAGTGGAATATGGCAGTGTGGCAGTTCTTTGAAATATATTATATGAAGTAAAAATTTTTAAATTTCGTCAATTATGCAATAGCGAGGCAATGCCGAGCCCACTAGTAATTAATAAAATTTGGTATAGAAATTTTTCAATTAATGGGAGCCACTGTTGGCTGCGTGTTGCATCTATATAGTAATGGCGGGCTCTGACTAGCATAGTAAGTATTTTGCAGTTGCTGATGCCAAATCGCCATGACAAGTTGCATAATTGAGCAGCGAGGCCAAATGATGTTTATTTAAGCAAAATAAGTACACATTGCGTCCTCTTCACCTCTTTTTAAATGACTACTTATTCCTTACAGTTTATTATAATAAACTTTGAAGATCGTCTACGATTTGTATCCACCCATATTCTTGTACCAATTTATAGGTTTCCCTGCTATATATAATATTTTCCAAATACTATAGTATCCTTTAACTTCAGCAATTCTTATTGCTTCAACTCACTCAGTAATTGGCGCTTTTGTTTTTTCTGCTCTTTGCAGCGCAATCTTGTTTGTTTTTTTGTGTATGTGTGTGTGCCACCACTTTGATAGCTTGTGGCCAACGAAAATACCAACAAAGAAGATAAAACTGGAAAAAAATAATGAAAATTCCTTCAAGAGTTACTGGTTCGTCGCGTTGCAACGTTAACGCTACACGGCCGGGTGTATATCCCTTCTACTGCTCCTTCTTCTTCTTCTTCTGCTACCCGTTCACTTTGTTGTCTTTAGAGAATTTTTGATTTTGTTACAATTCCGTCATATAGTGTTGTTACATCGTGTCATATCCTTAAAATCCTTTATCGTCTTTTGGCTATTTTCGTTTTCGCTTCAATTTGTTGTTTGATTTCTTATTCTATTGGGACATCAGGATGTATATGAGTGTGTGTGCGCTCACTTTACTTGCAACATGTGTTGTAAAGTCTTCAGTTTAGCATTGGCGAACGAACCCTTTGGCTGATTTTGTCAAAATCGTAACTTGTGTTTGTCTTTATTTGGCATCATTGGGAGCTGTGTGATTCAATATTTTCTGAGTAAACATTTTGTAGCAAAAGAAAAACTATCATAGTGCTAGTTATTAAGAAAGCAAGAGGAAATACCAAGAATGTTATCACTTTAAAGAACAATACGGAAAGCATTGCATAGTAGTAGTTGTGTATCATGTCCAATTATTGTTATAACATGCTTAAAAATTTTCTAAGAAATTTGTAAGAGCGATGCTTCTTAGGGAGAAGGTAACTGCGGTAGACCAAACGTTACAAAATCTATGATTTAAGGATATGCACCTGGAATGTCCGAACTGCGCAGTCCCTATACAAAAATATATCAACAGCAACAACAACTATTGAATAATAAAGACATAGAGAGAGACAACAAAAACGAATGCGCATGAGGCACCAGCGAAGCTGATACGACTTTGAGGGATCACATTGACCGACACGAAGTCTGCAGTGAAAATAGGCAAAAATTTGACAGAGCCATTTTCTGCCAAGTGAGGCTCTAGACAAGGCGATAGTTTGTAATGCATTCTCTTTAACATTATAATAAAGATGACTATGCGGAAGACTGTAGTAAGCACAACAGGTAACATATTATGCCGATAATATACATATAATTGGCCGGGAACTGTGGAATGTTACTGCAGCCTTTTCAAGCATTGAGAAACAGTCAGCAGAAAAAGTCTAGCGATAAATGAGAACAAAACCAAGTAATAAGTTTTAACGAACAAAGAGTCTACTCGTTTGGAATGCTGCTTGAAGTTTGACAACTGTAACTTTGAAGTGGTAGATGATTTTGTCTACCTTGGCTCCGTCATAAACAAAAATAATAAGGTCAGCCAGGAAATCAAAAGACGAGTAGCCTTTGGAAGAAAACTACTTCGCAAAATAATTGGGTCCATCATAGTTAACAGCGAGTACCGTCGGCGAATGAACGATGATCTGTTTAAGCTGTATAACGACATTGGCGTAGTCAAGCGCCTCTAAATATTCCAAATGCGGTGACTTGGACACGTTGTACGAATGGATAATAATGCTCCAGCTCGAAGAGTTTTCTCGATGGGCGACGCTACGGAGCTCAAAGGATTGAAGCGCTTGGAATGTTTTTCTACGTGCGGCTACTAAAGGAAGAATTAATATATCCAACAATTGAAATAAGAAGAAGAAGAACTTGCAAACAATTAATTTGAAACGATTTTTTGGAATGTTTTGTTTTTTAATAAAAAATATTAGCTTCATATAACATATCGTCGCTGTGCCGTCCAAAACAGCCAATTACTTTTCAGGAGAGCCAAAAAACTCGTTTATTTGGAACATTTTTCTTATATTCTACACTTTACTGATGTTGATAACTTCGAAACCAATCAAGATACCGCGAAATGGATTTTAGGTTCTGCCATATTTCACTTTTAAACATACTTTGGGAACGCTTTCTAGGCTCGGTAACCATATGTTGGGCTTGCTTACTTTCCACAAGAAGCCACCCCTAACTTACCGAATTCATAAAATCCGTCTATAAATTCATATCAATAGTGCCGGGTCTATCTGTATACGAATATTATCTTATACAGACCTAAATCGCCTTTATATTCACATTTGTAGTTTCGAGTACTATCTGTGTATCAAATTGCTACAAAAAATGCTATAGCGCCAAAAACACTCGTGCCACATCCCTACCGCCCACTTATCACAATTTATATTTCGTTGGTATATTCATGTTTGGATTGCCGAGTATATATATGTATTAAATATTATCTCCTTCGCCCACTACTCGAAAATCAAATGTTCGTCTTTGAATAGCTATAGTATATGTGTATCAAAACTTGTTTCTTTAGGGTTAAAAACACTTTTAACACGAGATACCTGCCCACTGATCAGAAAGAAAAAAACATTTCATCTAAATTTTTATATATATAGTGCTATGTATTATCTGCATATCAAATAATATCGCTGTAACCCTCTAAACTATTTTGTCATGACCTTATCCGAAAATAAAAATTTCGTCTCCATATTCATATCAAATGTGCCAAGTACTATGTGTGTTTTAAGTTTCATCACTATGGGAATAGAGAACATTTTCGTCATGCCCATTTTAAAAATAAACCTGTAATGCCGAGTAATATCCGTTTACTCCGTTTACACCGTTTTACCGCGCCCACTCCGCCCACTGAATGAAAATTTCCAGTTTTTGTACTGAGTAATATATATGTATCATATTTTATCTATCTATGACTTAAATACAGTTTTGCCACGTCCCTTGAATAAAAATACAAATTTTATATCCCTAGGGCTTCCTAAAATACGTCTGTATATTCCTAATTGTGTTTCTGAGTACTGTCGGGATATCAAATTGCATCTCTCTCTGATTGAAAATGCTAATTTCGTCTGCAAATTACAACCAGTCTTGCCCAGTACTATCTGTGTACCAATTTTTATATCTCTAGGGCTAAAATACAGTTTTGCCACGCCCGCACCGCCCACTGAACGAAAATTAAAATTTCGTCTCTATATTCATAATTCTGTTAGGACTTAAATACATGTTGGCCACATCCTTTCCGCCCCTGATTGAAAATGCAAATTACAATCAGTCCTGCCAAGTACTACATGTGTACCACATTTTATATCTCTAGGACTGAAATACAGTTTTGCCACGTCCGCACCGCTCTTTAATCAAAAATATAAATTGTGTCTGTATTCATAATTTTGTTGCGGAGTACTATTATGATATAAAAATTCATCTCTCTATGACTTAAATCATGTTGGCCACGTCCTTTCCGCCAAAATGATAAATTCGCCTGCAAATTACTACCAGTCTTGCCGAGTACTATGTATATATCTCTAGGTCTAAAATACAGTTTTGCCACGCATTTTCCGCCCACTGATCGAAATTAAAATTGTGTCTGTATATTCATAATTTTGTTGCAGAGTACTGTCATGATATCAAATTGTATCTCTCTAGGACTTAAATACATCTTGACCACGCTCTTTCTGCCTACTGATCGCAAGTTAAAATTTCGTCTGTATATTCATTATTTTGTTGCATGATATAAAAATTCATCTCTCTAGGACTTACATACATGTTGGCCAAGCCTTTTCCGCCCACTGATTGAAAATGCAAATTTCGTCTGCTAATTACAACCAATCTTTCCCAGTGCTATCTGTGCCCGACTTTTATATCTATAGGGCTAAAATACAGTTTTGCCACGCCTTTTCCGCCCAGTGATTAAAAATTTAAATTTCGTCTGCAAATTGCAATCAGTCCTGCCGAGTACTATTTGTGTAACAAATTGTATATCTCTAGGACTAAAATACAGCTTTGCCACGCCTTTTCGGCCCACTGACCGAAAATACAATTTTCGTGTGCAAATTTAAACCTCAACTGTCGAGTACTATCGGTGTACCAAATTTTTTACACTCTGGCTCAAAAAAATGTTTTGACACGCCCACTCCGATCATTTAATCCAAAATTTAAAAAAAAATATACATAACCTATAATAGATCTTTACACAGTACAACATTTTTTTATCTCATTGATGATTTTGGGACTCAATTCTGAGAATTGCACGTGAAAGTAGCCCCACAAAGAAGTTCTGCATCATTCGTTTTGTCAAGTTACATGCGATAATAATTTAATATCGATTTAAAGTTAAGTTAGGTTTTTTTGTTTGAAATAACTCGAGAACCACTACTCCGATTTAGCTGAAACAAACATAAAAAATTTAAGAATTACAATTCTTTTAATCTGGTTGTATAACTACATGAGCAACAGTTTCACTTTACCATTCATCTAATGATTTTGAAATGGGTTTATTTTGTAGCAATTACAATCAAACTGTTGTACTCCGTGGCGTATGATATACGTAGAGTATTACTTACGATAATCATACGCCACCGTATAACAACATAACACAAGAGCCTAAAAGGTGACAAATTCCCTTATACGATACTACTAACTTCAAATCAATATTAAATTATTATGGCATGTAACCTGACAAAACGAATTATGCAAAACTTCTTCTTTTTGGGGCTACTTTCACGTGCAGTTCTCAGAATTGAGTTCCAAAATCATGTGTTGTACTGTGTTAAGGAAAAAAAATTGTCAAGTGCTCCATGCGTTCTCAAGTAATGGCCTTACCAACGCTCAACAATTCAATTTTTATATATACTATATCGAACGCTGCTCACAAGGTCCAACAGAAGCACAGCTTGAATATTCTATAAACTGACAGTGGCGTGATGCGTAGACTACGTGACTATTATACGGCAGACCAGGACTGTCACTAAAAAAAAAAAAACTTAATTTTCCTTTACACCCCATGAATGAGATATGGGATAGCTTCTCGCGTTGCCGTAAATTAACACACTTTCTATTTTAAGATTCACAACGGCACCTACTTGTTTATCGACGAATGCGAACGTCACTGTTTGAGAAGCTCTTGCTAGACATGCCGATTGGCTCGACACTTATACTGCGAAGTTGCTGACTACAACATTGGGGGGGATCCATTGAAAGAATTTTTTTTTTAAGGTGTCTGGAGCCAGTATTTGAACCTGTGATCTCCCGCATAGTAGTCGCGTGTTCTAACCACTATGCCACGGCCGGACTGTCACAGCCATCTATATATCTGTGACTGGTGACCCCTCGAAGTTGTCGACAGCAACTTCGCTGTGCCAGAGTCAATCGCCATATCGTCATAAGCTTCTCAAACATCTGATGTTCGGATTCATTTGAAAACTGTTAGTCCCGTTAAGTAATCTTAAGAAGCATTTAAAGCGCGTAAATGTGAGAAGTTCTCTCATGGGGTGTAAAGAGACAACAATACTGTTTTAAGTTGCAAAGCTCAAAGAATTCTAACCCACATTCTTTCCAAGCCATATTGACTTTTGACTACCATTTCAAAGGAAGTCTCATCACGGCTCCAAAAAGTGTTGTCCAGAAGAACAACAATCACATTCCTTTAACAACCTCACACAACAACAACAAAAACCCAACAAACAAACTGCCTTAATTAAGTTTTCCTACAACAAGCGGCAATATATTCGCCACCTTTTGGTGACGACAAACTCAGTTGCAATAAATTTGTCTTACACAGATATCCTTTTAATATTTTCGATTTCACTTAAAGTTCTTTTGTACACAAATATTAAATAACTTAACCATTTTTTTGTGTTCTTATTGTTGTACTCTCTGTCCAACCGTATGACTTACACATGAATGCCGGCAAACAGATTTTTACCTTAAATCCCCTATATAAAAATATATCATAGAGAAACAACAACAACAAAAATTGAATAAACAAGAGGGAGAACAACAAAAACGACTGCATGTGGCACCAGCGATCAACAGTAGCAAGTTGCCGCTGATTTATAATCCATAACCTGACGCAAACCTCGGCGTTCACCCGTACGCAGCAATGTGTGTGCGTGTGTGTATGTGCGAGGGAAGAAGTATGTCGTAGTGGACATGCCAGAAAATCCATGGAGTCCAGTAGTGCGAGTGCTCAGTCACTCACAAATAACGAGACATAAACATCGACACCACGCAACACCTCAGCCGCACACACACACACACACGTGAATGCAGCAACACCAGTGACTGGATGGGAATCATCCAGCCAGGAGTGGATCCAACTGGCCAGCGTAGGACTGAAATGTGTGGGTTAGCTGGTTGACCACAGCACGACAACCACGTACCTTATGTCCACCATGCCAGCCAACCAGTCCGCCATCCATAACTCACGATGTGTAAGTGTGTGTGCCATAGCTGGGGCGCCAAATATTTGAAGCTTTACACTCGGCTGAAGGGCTCGCGTCTGCTGTCGTTGATCCTGTTGCTGGTCTTGGACAGCGTTGGTTTTTTTTATATGCACCACGTGCGTGTGTGAATTTTAAACATGAATCACTGAGTGGAAATTTCACAAACAAAGAACAAAAACAACAAAAAAAAGAAGCGCAACTGATGCGCTCACAAACAAATGGAACAGCGGACGTGGACATATATATGATATATTTTTTATAAAATAAACACACACATTCACAGGGGGACACAACACTCACAAGGACACACGGTGTCCGAAAGCTATAACGAAAATACACATATGTGGTACGTATTATTTTTAGGGATATATTTTAACTTTTTTTGGTTTGTAAAAATGTTAAAAAAAATAAACCGGACAGAAATAAAACATATAGGTGTGTGTGTGTGTGCATTTTTTTTTTGCTACTCTTGTATGAGTTGAATAAGGCCAAAGGCAAAAAAAAGAGAGAGAGACGGAGATAGCTGCGGCAGCAACAAAGTCAAGTTAACAACATACGTTACTTGAAATTCAACAGATTTATTGAATTTCGTACCCGTTGAAGTTTCTATGATATATAATGGTAAACGCACGCATTGATTGTGATTCTCTCGCATGGATGACATGATGGGGTGACATACAGGATATTACTGATTGTTCAAGTAACCAGGCACTGTGGTTACTAACTGAAGTGTAAGGATTACACATATGTTGATAAGTTTACAAAAAAAAACAATATCAATATGATATGTATATACCAGCTTTCCTGGCTCACGTTGCTTCTACCGTTCTACAACACATGATTTTGGGACTCAAATCTGAGAACTGCATGTGAAAGTAGCCCCAAAAAGAAGAAGTTCTGCATCATTCGTTTTGTCAAGTTACAGGCCATAATAATTTAATATCTATTTGAGTTAGAATGTATCGTATAGGGGAATTTGCCACGATTTAGGCTCTTTTGTTATATTGCTATATGGTGGCGTACAATTATCATAAGTAATATTCCACATAAATCATACTTCACAGAGTAAAACAGTTTTATTGTAACTGCTACAAAATAAACCCAGTTCAAAATCATTTGTTGAATGCAAAAGTGAAACTGTTTTTATGTCGGGAAACGTTATATGAACAGATTAAAGGAATTGTCATTTTTCAATTTGTTTCAGCTAAATTGGACTAGTAGTTCTCAAATTATGTCAAACAGAAGAGCCTACAACGTGATAAATTCCTCAATACGATACCTACTAACTTCAAATCGATATTAAATTATTATGGTATGTAACTTGAAAAAACAAATGATGCAGAACTTCTTCTTTTTGGGGCTACTTTCACGTGCAGTTCTCAGAATTGAGTCCCAAATCAATGAGATGAAAAATGTTGTACTGTGTAAGACAAACGGACATCACATTAATGTGATTGTAGCTTTATCGTATTGGTCTAAGGGGTTGTATCGTTTTAACCCCTTTTTATCCCTTAAAGTTCGAATTTCAAAAAAATACATTCATATCGCACAACTAAAATGGTACCCCCGTTTCCTCTAGGTGTTTGGTCTGGGCGATAATACCATTTTAAACCTTTTTCCGGTATTTTTACTCCTGAAAAATGCACTTAAATTTTTTTTTTATCAGTTTTACCGTTTCCGGCCTTTTTACCCCTAAAAAGTACGACTTTCGAAAACACTCCTTGCTTCATTTACATTCTACAGGAAACAAGCCCATATACATTATCACGCTGATATTATTAGCCGTTTGGTTTTTTGATTTTTTTACCCAGAAATATCGGATTTCGAAAAACTTACAATCCATTTGGATAGTGATCATGCACACATAAATTTTTGCAATTATAGCTTTAGCCAATTGGTCTGTGTAATAGTACAAGTTGTGTCCCTTAGTGGTAATTTTAACACCTCTAAGTACGAATTTCTAAAAATCCATTTTTAGCTGACGTTTACTTGAAAAGGGCACAATCACCCCAAATTTCATCATCCTATCTGCAGCCATTTCACCCATTCAGTTAGTCTAGCAATTTTAAATACATAGATTATGAAAATTTTATTACAATCGGTCTATTAATATTAACAACATAACAGTTTTTTTTAAAAAAAGGGGTGTGGCACCGCCCAATTTCCAGCGAGACGTAATCTCCTATGTTCCACCGACATATGTAGGAAATCTCATCTTCATACCATTAATGGCACGTGAAATATTAACAATTAAAAGTTTGGTTTGTGTGGGCGGTGCCGCGCCCCTTTGCGTAACACAGTGCAACATTTCTAAGGTCATCGTCTGGTGCCGCCTTCGTACCCAGCTATTTTTGAAGTATATACCGAGACTAAAAAAATCTCCAAAGGATTTGGCCCCATTACATCGAAACATTTTTTTATGGATACTCCAATATTTTCACCCCAATACGATTTTTTGACCATTTTTAGGGAGTCCATATTTCATAAACTGTTCGGAATTTTTACTTTTCGTCTTCGGCAAAGTTGTAGATCTAAACCAGAGCAAAAAAAGTGTCAAATATACCGACCCAAAAAAATAGCATCCAGTGCATGAAAATTGTTAAAATATGGGAAAAAAGAATATTTTTTCATTATGTTTTCCACACAAAATTTATTTTGTTGTACTCGGTGGCGTATGAATTAAGTGGAATATTACTTATTATAATCATAATTTTATGGTGAATATATCATGAAAAAATAGTATTTTTTCCCATATTTTGTCAATTTTCATGCACTAGATGCAATTTTGACCGACCCAAGGTCTATTTGAGACTTTTTTTGCTCTGGTTTAGAAGATCTGCCGAAGACGAAAAGAATAATTTCCGAACAGTTTATGAAATAATTTTTTTTTTAAGTAGCCTAAGAAAGATGCGCTACGGATATTTATTTCGTCCATATAACGATTTTCCCAGCGAGACGTAATCGCCCTTGTTTTCAGTAAAGTATGTAGCAAATTTTGGTCTGTGTGGGCGGTGCCACGCCCCATTGTCTAACTATGTTTTCATATAGCCTATGGGCAGTATCAAACCAAGAAAATATAATTACAATCGGTCTATTTGTTTGGCCCATATAACGATTTTCTAAAAAGAGGCATGGCATCGCCCACTTCCTACAAACAAAGTATTTTTTCTTAAACGACCGATACACGTACCAAATCTCGAGTTCGTACCTATAATGGCTTTAGCCGTTCGGATTAAATTTTTAGGCAATTTTTCAAATCTCTTTTTTATAAATTTATTTTTTTAACTTAACATTTTTGGCGGGTCAGACCGACAAAGTTCTGCAATTTGTTTTCTCCATTTAACATGCGACCGCCCTACTCGACATTTTTAGCAATAATTTGGTAGCAGGACGAAGTCTACCGGGTCAGCTAGTACCTACATATATAAAACAGTTTGTATTGTGTATAACTGTTTTACAATATATTAAAGTTATTTTATCTTAATACACTGCTCCACAGACCACAGTTTCCTTTCGATGACAAACATATCTTGAGTACGGAAACATAATCGTACTCCTGTTGCTGATATATTTCAGTCAAGCAAACACAAATAACATTCCCTGGAAAAGAAAAAAACCGTTCAACGACTTGATACTATTGTCTCGAATGCGTACACAACGTGCTTGACTGCCAACGGATGGTTGGCTGGCTGGCTAGCTGGCCGGTGCATCTATGGCAGCCAAACAGCCATAAGAATGATGACACAAAATGTTTTGCAGACCAGTGCACGTTCAAATTGGTTTTGTCAATTTGACATTATAATAGATTTAGCAATTTCTCAAATTGCCAACACGATAAACTAGGAAACATATGAAGATTTCACAGTGGATAAGACAATTGAATTTGTGCGGGATCGAAATGTGTGGGGTAGAAAGATCCCAATTAAGTGGGTGGGTAACTACTTTAAGAACTGATATTTATGGGGAAAATATGTCTAATGTCATGAGAAGGTTCATACGACGATGGTATCTAAGTGTCCCACTTTTTAAATAAACTGGGTGGATAATTACTTTAAAAACTGAAATTTATGGGAAAATATGCCTAACACCATTAGTGGGCGCTTATGAAGATAAACATGGTATCTAATATGGATTTTAAATTAAGTTATGTTTTAGTTTTGGGACCGGCCGTGACATAGTGGTTAGAACACGCGACTACCATGTGGGAGATCGCAGGTTCAATCCTGACTCCAGTCATCTCAAAAAAATTTTTCTTTCATTGTCGGCTCCCCTCGAATGTTGTTGACAGCAACTTCGCAGTATTAAATGTCGAGTCAATCGGCGTGTCTAGTAAGAGCAGAGACGTTCGCATTCGTCGATAAACAAGTAGGTGCCGTTAGTTGTGAATCTACAAATAGAGAGCGTGTTTATTCACAACAACGCGAGAAGCTTTCCCATACCTCATTCATGGGGTGCAAAGGGAAATTAAGTTAAGTTAAGTTATGTTTTAGATTTAAGAAAAGATAAAGGACATGACTTTTCACAATATTCAAGGCAACTGAAATAAAGGAGGTTTTTCTGACAACATTCTTGTTAATGCCATGTGCGCGAAGTCAACAATTTTGTATTAAAACCAAAACGATTCACATGATGGTCATATGGTTAGGTTCTCAGTTTTGGAGATGTTACATTTTGTAATTTTTGAATTAGGATAACCTTCTTAAATGCAATATCAATATATTTACATAGAGAACTACTTACCAATATTATTGTATATTGATGTTAGCTGGAAAGAAAATTAGAAAACATGTATTTTAATTTATATATCACATATTTTTGAATTAACACTATCTTACAATCTATTTGTGCCAGAGTTGTGGCCAACATATTTCATGTATTTAAATCTCATATAATAACATCCCTTAGGGATGATGGTTTATATCATTTGATATGAGAACAAGTGAGAAAGTTTCAGTCGGGCTAGCCAATTTACATATACCATCAACCTCAGTAAAAACATTAAATTTGCTTAACAAAATACAGGTTTATTAATATTATTACTAGATTTCTAAGTGGGCGGAATGTACATTCGAATGGGAGATACCAGAACGGACGTGGCTAGACTTCCATATTTTTCTCCAAAACTTTATCGATCGCGTTGGGACTATTGATATTGGGAGGTACCGAAAGTTTATCCTGTTATAAAAGTAAGGTACATGGAACAGGTCTTCCCTCCTGTAAAGACAAGGATGGTCATCTCGTTACTGACTCCGTGAACGTACTGAGAATATATAAAGATCACTTCTGCAGCCTATTGATGTGTGAAAACTTGACGGAAGAAGACTGTGCACCAATCCGAGATGGTAACATCGAGTGTCCACCTCCGAGCCAAGCTGAGATAACAACTGCCATATCCCGCCTAAAGAACAACAAGGCCGCTGGGGCTGATGGTCTTCCAGCTGAGTTGTTTAAGGCGGGTGGAGATGAGCTTGTTTTAAGCATGCAACAGCTCATAGAGAACATTTGGCTTCAGGAGAGCATGCCAGAGGATTGGAATCTCAGTGTGCTATGTCCAATCTACAAAAAAGGTGACCGTAGTGAGTGTAAAAACTATCGTGGAATCAGCCTCTTACCGATTGCGTATATGGTCCTGTCTAGCGTACTGTGTGAACGTCTAAAGCCAATTGTGGAAAACCTGATTGGACCTTATCAGTGCGGCTTTAGACCAGGCAAATCCACGACGGATCAGATATTTACACTACGGCAGATTCTTGAGAAAACCCATGAGAAGCAAATCGACACTTACCACCTCTTTGTCGATTACAAAGCTGCCTTCGACAGTCCCATCAGGCATCGACTATACGAAGCCATGTCTGAGTTCGGTATTCCTGCGAAGATAATTGGTCTCTGCCGGTGTACCCTCACGAATACCAAATCCTCTGTTCGGATTGGCAAAGATCTATCTGCACCATTCGATACGACGAGAGGTCTTAGACCGGGTGACGGTTTGTCATGTATGCTGTTCAACATAGTGATGGAGAAGGTGTTGAGGAAAGCATCGGTTAACATGTCTGGCACCATATTTAATAAGAGCCACATGCTGCTCGCATATGCCGATGATATCGACATTATCGGTCGAACGATGCGAGAGGTAACAGCTGTTTTCTCATCAGTTGAAAGGGAGTCAGCAAAAATGGGTTTGGCAGTGAGTGAGGACAAGACGAAGTTAATGGTATCATCGAACAAAGTGTCCACCCGTTGGGGACGCAGCGTGAACGTTGAAAACTATTGCTTTGAGGTAGTGGATGAATTTATCTACCTTGGATCCGCCATGAACAAAAACAACAGTGTCAACAGGTGTTTCTTTGGACTACGCGAGCACTTTATAAACACCACCTTATCTCGAACTACCAAAGTCCAGCTGTACCAGGTACTAATTTTACCGGTCCTGTTGTACGCCTCCGAATCTTGGGTGCTTACACAGGCAGATGCAGCTCATCTGGCGGTGTTTGAGAGAAAAATACTCCGCAAAATATATGGACCCATTTGCGTAAACGGCGAGTTTAGGATTCGAATGAACCATGAGCTGTACGAGTTATACCACGACATTGATGTCGTCAAGCGAATCAAAGTGCAACGATTACGCTGGCTAGGCCATGTCGTGAGAATAGATGAGGAAACTCCAGCGCGAAAGGTATTCAATCAAGACCTCGAAGGACGGCGCAAAAGAGGGAGACCACGACTACGTTGGAAGGACCAGTAGGAGGAATCACTGACGCTGCTTGGTAGGACTGACTGGAGACGATGCGCACAAGATCGAAGCGAATGGAAATCTTTGATCATTTCGGCCTCTGACTTAGGCACTAAGATATAAATATATAGTTGTGTCAAGTTGTTTTAAAGGCTAATAATAATAATATCGAAAAGTACTTTTATTTATATCAAAACGTACTGTTGTTGAGGCAAAGAGCAAGGAATAGAAGATTTCTTTCTTTAATTCATAATATTTGTAAATTTTAGTTTGTCGTTAGTTTGATCATGTTAAGGAGTAACTGGGGTTACGAATTGTTTACAGAGCGTATATGAACGACGCTTCAGCGAAACATATTACAAGTATTCGTCAAATAAGCAATAGCGACGCATTGCCGGGTTCACTAGTAAGTCATAGCCCACCGATATACACTTTGATGTATATTTCCCGAAATTGAAATATGTGATCTGTAAAACGAACTAAAGTAAAATGTAACCGATAATATTTTCAAATAATCAAGCTCGAGGTCATGTTTTTCCATATATTATATTGTTTTTATTCGATATTTCGATCCTCTTCGAGGATCATCTTCAGGAATCCTGTAACACATTAATGATACGATACACTGTAACATACATACTAACAATTTTACGTATTTTAACTTACAAAATATAAGTACATAAAACATAAAAGATGAGCGATAGATCATCGTCACCGTCCGTCACCGTTGAGATGTTCTCTAACACTAAATTAATATTCATTTCTTGTTTGTCTTGTTTTGCTTTGTTTGTTTTTTCTAATGAGATGCTTGTAACTACTCGCTGACTGATCCACATCGCTTTTGTAATTCATGCATGTGTTAGTGTTGAGAATGTGGAGCATTTCTAATGTTAGTCTCTTGTTATAATTGCTCTCACATTGCAGAACAGTTACCCTCTCCAAGTCTGGTTGATGGTTTGTTGTGGCACAGTGCGTCGAAAGCGCTGTTTTTTGAGTCAGTTTATTTGATCTTAGTTTTATGTCGCTTCTGTGTCCCGCTATTCTCGATTTTAGTTTATTTTTTGTTGTACCAATATACGACATATTGCAGCTTGCTGTGCCGATGCCGTTGCAATTAATTTTGTAAATAACGTTGGATTTGTCGTCGGATGTTGTCTTTGATTTCAGTTGTGAAAATAGTTTTTGTAGATTGTTGTTAGATTTTGGCGCAATTTTATAGACAGTATTGTCAATGCATCCAGATTTGTCAAAATTTTCGGACAGATGTGGGACGTATACTACAGATTTAAAAATTACGGGCTGTTTTTCCGTTTTATGTTGAACTTTTTTTGCGTTCCTTATAAGTCTCTCAATAGTTTTCTTTGGAAAACTATTTTGGCGTAAAATGTTTTTTATTTTAGTTAAATTGTTATAGTGAAATTCACCGTCACTTATATTAAGGACCCTCTTTACAAAGTTTGTCGCTGTGTTGTAAATTATATTTTTTGGATGTTTTGAATGATAATTCACAAGTCTGCCCGAAGCGGTTGGTTTTTGGTACCAATCTGTCAATATTTTGTTGTCTTTCCTTACCAGCACGATATCTAAATATGGTAATCTTCCATTTTGTTCTCGTTCAATTGTAAATTTTATGTGGGTGTTGAAACTATTGAAAATCGTCAATGTATTGTTTATTGCACTTGTTTTCATAATCCCAAAAAGGTCGTCCACATACTTGGTCAAAAACTTAGGTCTAATATCACAGTTGTTATTGCATTGTTCCAATAGTTCTTCCATTACGATGTCAGCCACGATAGGAGACGCTGGGGAACCCATCGGTAGTCCACGCTTTTGCTGGTAGAAACTACTTTTATACTGGAAATAGCGATTTTCCTGGATACAGAATTTTAAAATCTTCATAAATAAAGGTTTTGTCATGTTTGTAAAGTTTTCAATTTTTGGCCATTTTCTTTCAATGATTTCCAAAGCTAAATCTACTGGAACACTTGGGAACAGTGAGATCACGTCAAAAGATACCATCATTTCATCTTCCTCTAATGTAATATTTTTTAACTTCTCTTTAAATTCTAGAGAGTTTTTGACATTATATGCTGAATCTGAATTAATTTTTGTTAAAATATTGGTTACAACATATTGTTAAAACGCTTAACAAACACGTAGATATTTTTAATGATAAAATTCTAAAGCTCATGATTAAACTTAAACATGAAACGAGAAAAAACAACACGGAAAATGTACAAAACATAGAAACAATAATCAGAAGGAAACTGACTGACGAAGAATATGCAGATTTTGAAAACAGTGAAAACATTGTTGAGAGCAAGATTAAAAAAGAAATAAAATCTAGACACATCAAAAAATTTACCAAACTCCAAGCCCAACAAAAAGACGAACTCAATGTAATAAACAACAAATCTTGGTTTAAGAATATCTCTGAAACAGACGTACCAGAGGATGTAAAGTGGCTTCTCTCACATGGAAAAAAGTTTGCACTTCCCCATACGAAAGAAGATTTTCCATTACTTAAATACATTGCTGACGGAGAGGAATGCATTAAAACACTAAACGAAAGAGACGAACAAGAGATCGCTAGAAATAAGCTTACATGGATGATTGATAGCTACATCAACAAACGACATCTTACAAAAAGGGACAAGTACATATTAAGAACAGTGGAACAAACAAAAACTTTTTTAAAGAAAAACAAAAATTTATTAATTTTGGAGGCGGACAAGGGAAACACTACGGTAGCCATGGAGAAAGCAGACTATGATGAAAAAATGCAAATAATGGTAAACGACATTATGACATATAAAAAACTAAACAGGGACCCAACATATAAACTACAAAAACAAAATAATGAACTGGTCAATGAATTGTTTTCGAACAACTATATAGATCAAAAATGTAAAGGAAGATTAAAGACAGAAACCGCAGTTGCCCCAAAACTATATGGACTTCCTAAAATTCACAAAGATAATTACCCTTTAAGACCAATTTGCTCCTCAATTAGTGCACCTTCTTCCGAATTGTGCAAATATATAACCAATATTTTAACAAAAATTAATTCAGATTCAGCATATAATGTCAAAAACTCTCTAGAATTTAAAGAGAAGTTAAAAAATATTACATTAGAGGAAGATGAAATGATGGTATCTTTTGACGTGATCTCACTGTTCCCAAGTGTTCCAGTAGATTTAGCTTTGGAAATCATTGAAAGAAAATGGCCAAAAATTGAAAACTTTACAAACATGACAAAACCTTTATTTATGAAGATTTTAAAATTCTGTATCCAGGAAAATCGCTATTTCCAGTATAAAAGTAGTTTCTACCAGCAAAAGCGTGGACTACCGATGGGTTCCCCAGCGTCTCCTATCGTGGCTGACATCGTAATGGAAGAACTATTGGAACAATGCAATAACAACTGTGATATTAGACCTAAGTTTTTGACCAAGTATGTGGACGACCTTTTTGGGATTATGAAAACAAGTGCAATAAACAATACATTGACGATTTTCAATAGTTTCAACACCCACATAAAATTTACAATTGAACGAGAACAAAATGGAAGATTACCATATTTAGATATCGTGCTGGTAAGGAAAGACAACAAAATATTGACAGATTGGTACCAAAAACCAACCGCTTCGGGCAGACTTGTGAATTATCATTCAAAACATCCAAAAAATATAATTTACAACACAGCGACAAACTTTGTAAAGAGGGTCCTTAATATAAGTGACGGTGAATTTCACTATAACAATTTAACTAAAATAAAAAACATTTTACGCCAAAATAGTTTTCCAAAGAAAACTATTGAGAGACTTATAAGGAACGCAAAAAAAGTTCAACATAAAACGGAAAAACAGCCCGTAATTTTTAAATCTGTAGTATACGTCCCACATCTGTCCGAAAATTTTGACAAATCTGGATGCATTGACAATACTGTCTATAAAATTGCGCCAAAATCTAACAACAATCTACAAAAACTATTTTCACAACTGAAATCAAAGACAACATCCGACGACAAATCCAACGTTATTTACAAAATTAATTGCAACGGCATCGGCACAGCAAGCTGCAATATGTCGTATATTGGTACAACAAAAAATAAACTAAAATCGAGAATAGCGGGACACAGAAGCGACATAAAACTAAGATCAAATAAACTGACTCAAAAAACAGCGCTTTCGACGCACTGTGCCACAACAAACCATCAACCAGACTTGGAGAGGGTAACTGTTCTGCAATGTGAGAGCAATTATAACAAGAGACTAACATTAGAAATGCTCCACATTCTCAACACTAACACATGCATGAATTACAAAAGCGATGTGGATCAGTCAGCGAGTAGTTACAAGCATCTCATTAGAAAAAACAAACAAAGCAAAACAAGACAAACAAGAAATGAATATTAATTTAGTGTTAGAGAACATCTCAACGGTGACGGACGGTGACGATGATCTATCGCTCATCTTTTATGTTTTATGTACTTATATTTTGTAAGTTAAAATACGTAAAATTGTTAGTATGTATGTTACAGTGTATCGTATCATTAATGTGTTACAGGATTCCTGAAGATGATCCTCGAAGAGGATCGAAATATCGAATAAAAACAATATAATATATGGAAAAACATGACCTCGAGCTTGATTATTTGAAAATATTATCAATTTGTAAAAAAGGTCGAATATAAAAAAATAAAAACAAAAGTAAAATGTAACCTCTAAATGAATCACACTTAATATCCCACAAACAAAATATTGAAGTCATTCCGAGGAAACATTAATTTCATGACATCAAACGAACTGTATGCACTTACTTTTCACATAAAAATAGCAATTTTAAACCACTTCCAAAATGTTAATACTCACTTACTAGTCCGTTGAAAGTAACAAATAAGTGATCCTTTAAAAAAGTCATATTTTATAGTTTGAATTTATAGCCCAGTTTTCACTTTTTAAATTTGAGCTTCTATTTTTTTTATATAATTGAAAGCGAAAACCATAATGTAATTTTTGAAATGCTTCCTCAGTTCAAGTACCGCATTACTTTTATGAAACTCTTTACTGCCCCCCAGCTGAAGTACATACAGCTTGATCAATAATTTACGTTACTTACTCGTCAAATGTATAATTCTTATTTGAAATATGTTTCTTAAATATATCTTCTATCTGCCCTCCCCCCCTCTTCCTAACCCCAACCACATCCGTAAGTCAATTCCTTTGGTACTCTCCTTCCCACATGACATGTTGAGTTGTGTGTAATCTCTTTATATCCTATTACACTTAAGTGAATTGTTGCATTGGAAGATAACGGCGGCGATTGCGTTTGTCTATTCCACCCCAACGCATCCCAAGACCCCACTGCGGAGTCTGTAAAATTTCACTAATCCCACTTATGGACCTTTCGTAATGCGGACTGTCATTAGGGGGAATTACCAAATGTTGACACCAAAGACATCAAAATAAATCTAAGCAATTGTCCTAAACGCTCCAAAGACCACAACAAATATGCCAATAATTAGCACAATTAACAATGTTATGGATGATACCAACGAAGCAACCAACGTGAATGAGAAGATGTGCACAGCAGCCAGCAAGGACACAAGGACATGACTGGCACGCATATTGTGGAGAATAGGCGCACGCACAGTAACACACAAACACGTACACAAGAACGCATTAGGAAGCTTCCTTGGAGTCAGTCCACTACTAGTGTTTAGCCTTAGTCGTAAGTGAGTGTGCACGACAGCAATCGAAGGAGAAGGACATGCTGATGCTTACAGCAACAACTGCAAGGACACATATCTCCACATACTCACACACGCACGCTCGCACGCATACATAAGCAATTTCATTCTCAATTGAGCACATAAAGTGCACAGTGCACCAAATTCACAACTCGGCTCCTTGTTAAGGACTTAGTAACATGCAACGTCATCTGCGTAAATGCGCCGTATGTGTGTGTGTGGGAGAGCGCTTGTGCGTTTTTGAAAGGGTTTGAGCAAAAGCACAAGATTAAGTGATACACGTATGTTAAGCTCAGTGTGCAAGCAGTCAGGTGTGCTGCACACGGTAATGGACTGTTGAGCTCGGTGATGTCCTGTGAGATTTCGATCATGTGCCTCCACGTGTGTGTGCGTCGTTGTGTGTGTGTGTTTGTTCGTATTGTACATAACATAAAAGGCAATTTCCGGAACTGATGTGACTAACGCCATTATAGTTCCAGACATTGTTGGAGGCATTTAAATACACACAAACACACACATACACACACACACCATAGCTCATCATACGTTGGTTCCGTCCGTTGTGATCTAATGCAATATGACATCGTTGGCCACTCACATGTTGGCTACTTCCGCATCACATTAAACCAGTGCACGAGTGTAATAGGCTGTAATAGTTATAGTGATAGAGGCTAATGTAATGTCTTTAATTATGTACTGCACTTACAAGACCCGATTATATTCGTATTAATGATAACGACAGGAGAAGCAACATGAGGTATGACTTAGGTAGGAGAGCGAAATGTCTTAAGTTATGTTAAAATATTTGAGAAAATTATGGATTGGTGGTTGCCAAACCCACAGTGAGTTTTGTGCTTGGCATAATGGTTAGAACACGCGGTCAGGAGACCAGGGTTCGATTCCTACCTGAGTCATCTACATTTTTAAGATTGGCTGCCGTTTCGATGTAGTTGACAGCAACTTCGCAGTATTGTCTAGTAGTCTAGTAAAAGCTTCTCAATTAGCTGAAGTTTGGGTTCGTCGTTAAACTGTTGGTCCCGCTGTGTGGGTCTGAAAACGGAATAGAAATAGGAATAGGAATAGGAGTCGGAATAGGAATAGGAATAGGAATAGGAATAGGAATAGGAATAAGAATAGGAATAGGAATAGGAATAGGAATAGGAATATGAATAGGAATAGGAATAGGAATAGGAATAGGAATAGGAATAGGAATAGGAATAGGAATAGGAATAGGAATAGGAATAGGAATAGGAATAGGAATAGGAATAGGAATAGGAATAGGAATAGGAATAGGAATAGGAATAGGAATAGGAATAGGAATAGGAATAGGAATAGGAATAGGAATAGGAATAGGAATAGGAATAGGAATAGGAATAGGAATAGGAATAGGAATAGGAATAGGAATAGGAATAGGAATAGGAATAGGAATAGGAATAGGAATAGGAATAGGAATAGGAATAGGAATAGGAATAGGAATAGGAATAGGAATAGGAATAGGAATAGGAATAGGAATAGGAATAGGAATAGGAATAGGAATAGGAATAGGAATAGGAATAGGAATAGGAATAGGAATAGGAATAGGAATAGGAATAGGAATAGGAATAGGAATAGGAATAGGAATAGGAATAGGAATAGGAATAGGAATAGGAATAGGAATAGGAATAGGAATAGGAATAGGAATAGGAATAGGAATAGGAATAGGAATAGGAATAGGAATAGGAATAGGAATAGGAATAGGAATAGGAATAGGAATAGGAATAGGAATAGGAATAGGAATAGGAATAGGAATAGGAATAGGAATAGGAATAGGAATAGGAATAGGAATAGGAATAGGAATAGGATTGTATTCATAAAAGTTTAATTGTATTAGTTTGACACTGACCATACCTGTCTTGCTCTATAATGCAGAATCCTGGATAATGACACAAGAGGAGGATCAATCAATACTGGAATTCTTCAACAGAAGAAAACTTCGGAAAATATTTGTACCCATCATCGTTAAAGACCAGTACGTTCATAGAATGAACTATGAGCTGTATAACGGCATCGACTTATTCAAGAGCGTTCAAATAGACCGAATGTGCCGGCTTATACACGTTGTGCGAACCAATGAGGGGGTAAAGGCTCAGGAGTGGGTGACAAAAATTTTGTTGGATAGACCAGTTGTAAGAGCTCTTATCTAAGCTTGGTGTGGCGTACTACTTAAGTCGGGTCGTGTGCATAAATCGGCGTGATGTACAAATATTTCACCTTGATGTGAATAGTAGCAATTCGGTCACTTAAAGGGTTAAACCGCGAGACATGATGTCGAATGTCTCTTGCTGACTATAAATCTACAGCCAGATTCGTGTCTTTCTGCATGGCAGCATTAGAAGATGTCACAGTTCTTTTTTCATGTGCATCCCTGTCTCGTTCATTTATCGAGGACATCCTTCAATTGAATAGAGGCACCGTCTCTGTAGAAAGTTCGGACATTCCAGGTGCATATCCATAATCATGGTCCATATATCGTTTGATATTTGGGAATATTCTTGTTTTTCTTTGCTTGAACCGATATTCCCGATGGTTTTGCCTGTGAAACCTTCGCAGAATGTTTTTGGTTATTCCCAAGTGAATAACGATCAGAAAACCTAGACAAATTTACTTCCTACAGGTCGTGGAGAGAACTAATTGGGATAGATTGTTGGATAAGGCTATGACTGCTTTAAGGTATTGTGAGCGTTTCTTACTCTCAAAAATATCATTAGCTTATTGTAAATATTATTACTGATGTCAGCCTTAAGCACAACGGTTGGGTACCTTAGACTCCTTATATTCGAATATTAAGGTGGTCAGCTTTACTCTTACATTGCAATAGTCTTATAAGGGTTTGGCATAGCATATAGTTAACTACCACTCTCCTTATCAGCACCACCATAAAAGGAGAACGCCTCAAAAAATCAAAAGGTTTGCCGATATATATTTATATAGGTTTCTACCTTTTTTGCTATCTTATCTCAACTCCACACCTTTAATCGCCTTTAATCCGTAATACAGTGAATATGACAACCACTCGAATAAACTTTAGATGAATGTATGAGACGGTTTAAGGACTTTAATGCCAATAACTGTTTTCAAAACTAACAAATATTTTTTTCGTTTGTTCTTCGTCTATATTCGTTTATGCTTGTTTGTGTGTATGTGTGTTCTGTATCCGGTTTGCTTTTTGCTTTAAAAGATTACCTGTGGAAACAACAACCCGCACACATTATACACATGTAGGTGGAATGTTTGGAAAAAATCCGTAGGAAAAATAACCGCAAAACTAATCCGCATCTAACGAGACAAAGTAGCGATATTTGGATATCTGCCTAGAGCAAAAAAAAAAAATACTTTACAGCAACAAAAAAATATGTCAAAGTTTAACCTGAGCCAGAGAGTTTGGTCATCAGGATAGGAGGAGGGGGGGGGGCAGTTAGTCGATAAGATGAGGGAGGCATACAAAGTTCAGTGACACAAAGAGATGTTACTGTTATTGAGAGATAATGCCTCTATATGCTGATTCCTTCTGTATACCTGAGAAGGCTGCAGTCACATTCCGCAGTTTTCGACCGATGATGTCGACGTCATCAGCGTACGAGAGTGGCATGTGGCTTTTGTTGAATATAGTGCCACTCGTGTTTACAGCAGCTTTTCTCATTATCATCTCCATCACTATTACGATAAGCCGTCGCCTTGTTTTAAGCCTCGTCTGGTATAGAAGGTCCTTGCCAATCTTCACTGAAGACTTCGTGTCAGTCAGCGTCATTCCACAAAGACGTATCAGTTTCGCTGGAATAGCAAACTCAGCCATGGCTTTGAGTAATTTCTGCCGTATCGGGCTGTCGAAGGCAGCTTTATAGTCGACGAAAAGATGGTAGGTGTCGATCTGTTTCTCTTGGGTCTTTTCCAGGATTTGCCAAAGGTGAAAATCTGGTCAGTTGTTGATTTTCCAGGTCTTAAGCCACAATGATAAGGCCCGACAAGGTTGGATAACACTGGCTTTAGTCTTTCACATAGCACACTCGACAGGACCTTATATGCGATGGGTGAAAGGCTGATCCCGCGGTAGTTGGAGCACACACTTGAATCACCTTTTTTCAGCACAGGACATAATACGCTTAAATTCCAATCGTCGGGCATGCACTCTTTAAGCTAAACCATGCGCAGGAGCTGGTGCATGCTCGTTATCAGCTCCTCGCCACCGGACTTGAAGAGCTCTGCGGGCAGACCGTCGGCACCGGCTGCCTTGTTGTTTTTCAGCCGCGATATTGCTCTTCTTACCTCGGCTTGACTTGGTGGTGGGCAATCTAAGCAGTCGTCGACAATTGGCGTGATAACTTCACGTGTGCTGCCTTCTGGAACCAGCAGTTGCTGGAAGTGTTCTCTCTCTATGTGCACAGCACACTCTGCGTATCCGTGACCAGATTTCCATCATTGTCCTTACAGGTGGGGAGGCCATTACCGTATCCATTTGCTCTTACTTTCTGGTAAAATTTTCGGGCCTCACCTCTATCCCTGTATCGCTCTATATCTTCGATCTCCCGTTCCTTCATCTGGCGTTTTTTTCGCCCAAATAGCTGTATCGCCTGTTTTGGTTTTTCCTTATGCCGTTCCCTAACAGCACGGGTTACAATTGGCTGTAGCGTAGCCCTATAAGCAGCATCCTGTTTCTCAGACGCTATGCCACATTCTTCATCGTACCAGGATTAGTCTGAGCGCCGCTTTTCATATCCTAGCACGGTTGTTGCGGTTGTTCCTTCCCGCGACGAAGTTAACCAGCCTAAACCCGTTGTCTGACGTGTCGGCCAAGAACATCTTTCCATCCAGAACAATTTTAATGTCGTGGCCAGGGCAGCGGTCGTATGTTTCCTCTAGGCGCTCGTAAAATGCATCTTTAATCGTCTTTATCTTCCGTCGGGGTGTGTACACAAATCAGTGTTATATAAAAATGTTTCGACCGGATGCGAATGGTGGCTATTCGGTCACTTAGAGAGTTAAACCGTGTCTTTCTGCATGGCAGTTGTAAAAGAAGTCACAGTTCTTTCGTCGTGTGCATCCCTGTCCCGTCCATCTCATTTCCTGTAAGGCGGTGATGTCAGCCTTGTATTTGTCGAGGACAGGCACCATCTCTGTCAAGAGTGCATAGCCTTAAATCATGGTCCGTATATCGTTTGCGGGGGTTCTTGTTTTTTCTTTTTTTCGTGTTGTCATAATAAATTTTGTTTAAGGAGAGTGGCTTATTAGGCCACCGCTCCCGATCCTAGTTTCTTGGGGCTGCCAAAGCCACTAAAAGAGCCTGTGTTAAGCTTCAGTAACTTCTGTTACCTGCTTCCTAATACGCATCGGTGGTAGCATGCCGATTAGGTTACTCAACATTTCGCCTTCTAACTCTAGTTAACTTCTAAGCGATTGCTTTAAAGTCATTGCAATCACATTATAGAGCTAAATTTGTAAAGAATTTAAATTTTTAGAGCGTTTTATAGGAATTTTAGATATATTAAAAAAGTGGGCGTAGAAATGGGCGTGGCCACTTTTTTTATATAAATAGGTCGAATCGGTCAATGCGTTCTCAAGTGATGGCCTTACCAACGAACAACAATTCATTTTTATATATAAGATTTCAGGACAATAGCTCCTTTTACTAAAGGCTTTAATTGCGGGAACAGACTGACAGACAGAAGTATCTCTTTAAATCGACTCAAAATCCGACGCTGATCATTAATATATGTATATTATTATACTTATCATGCCACCTTATGGGCGATGCAAGTGGAAGAACAAAATTTATATACCCTTCACTTCGTTTGTGTACTTGGTAAAGGGTATAATTACTTAATATATACTTATTACAATCTTTATCTACAATATATTTTTGCTGGGTTTTTAAACACCTGTCGGAATGGCTTGTGGTCACTTTGCCATTTTACATTCTGCATGTTACATGACAGTAATGTCCTAGCATTATCCTACCCTAACCTATCTATTTCACACCTCCCTCGTATATATTTGGCAAACATACAATCGATACAGTTGTTTCATGTGTGTGTGTTTTTTTTTTGCTTGCATATCCCCCAAAATGGAAATTCATCTGCGCAAACACACGGCAACAACATCCATAACGGTAACAACGTTTACTGTGGCCTTTCTTTACAACGACTCTTGTGTAACACAAAGGGTACGGATGTTCACCGGAAAGGCGACGACTTAACTAATGGTGGCAACATAGAGATGAATGTAAGCAAACAGTTTAACTGATATGAGTATTGATCTACACATACACATTCGCACACTCAAACACACACACTAGCACGTACGTATTGTAATGGGCCACGATACGCAGCGTAAATATTTGTCTAAACGATTTTGGCGGCAACCCACTGCTGCCGCCGCTGCCCTTTAAACAATAACACTGGAAACAAACAACTACAATAACAACAAACCACTACAACAGGACAACCCTCATAAATCGTATGAGAATCCATAACCAAATGATGCCAGAGAATCGCCATCGTCGTCGTCAAGTTTTCGAATACCTGCCTGCTGATCAGTCTGTCTCAGTTGTATCACTTATCCATACAAGAGGGGTGTGGGTGAATGTAAATAATTGTATTTCAAGTTCGTGCGGAAGCATGTGATGCCATGCTAAATCCCCTTATGACGAGTGTGCCGTGTGCCATGACTACTAAACAAATATTCAGCAATAACACCAGTAAAAGAAGCACAACGAAAAAAAGAAATAATCGCTTTGAAAATTCATTCTTGCAGTCATCCATCAAACAGCCACCGCAGCAGAGTACATTCATTCAATTGTAACGAAAATCAATATAACGATTCAAAATGCCAGAAAAATGCCAGCAAAACAAAGGTCCTGTGCACACAAATGCAGGGTAATAGCGGTATGTAAACGGACGGACAGTGATTGCTATGAAAACGAAGATAGTGATATTCAAGATCGTAAAATTTAAGATAATATGTAGAAAGACAGGGTGGAGAACAATAGACTGCGATGTGCACAAAATGGAGGTTATTGTCTGGGTGAGGGTGGAATAATTCCTTTACACAATGAAAGCCTTAGATGAGTATATTAAAATACCGGCAAGATATTTCCGACCTAGTACGAACTGTTTTTGTATGGCCCCGGTAAAGATTTCAGTTTAACTTAAAGTGAACTAAAGTTAATTTTTGAATAGATCATGCATATCCTTAAATCATGCTCTGTATGACGCAGGCGGGGTCGTCAACATTTGAGGGGTTCTTGTTTATCTTCTCTTTGTGTTTTCATAATAGTTTTTTATTTATTTAAGGAGATTGGCTTATTAGGACACCACGCCCTATCCTGGTTTATTGGAGCTGACAAAGCAACTAGTTGATCCTTTGTATTCAGCTTAAGGAACTTCTGTTGCCTACTCCCTAGAAATCATTGGTGGTAGTATGCCATGTACGTTACAACATTGCGCCTCATATCGTCTGCTAAACATCAAGAGACGATCAGAAAAATTTCTTCTACAAAAATATTCCTTAACATCTTAACTAAGCATCCTCTAAAACCACAGTCACAATGCGTGTACTCTCTATCCCCATCCCTCTCTCTCTGGACTTCCGCAGAGAAATGAAACATTACAATTACATTTCATCGTAGAAAAAAATGCAATCAAACAATGAATGTCTGTAATATTCATGTTAAACTTTCGTGTTTTCAAGGATATTTAGCAACAACCCAGCAGCAAAAAATGGGGCTTTGCATGCCTTCTGCAGGCCTGCAAAGGCAGTCAGAAGTCCTACCCTTCAAATACAGTCTTCATTTCAAATTAACATAGGGCGCCATATGCAGACAAGGCCTGCACATTCCCTTTCTTATTAAAGGCGTTTTAGAAGGCATGCTTATTATGTCCTGCTTGGAGTCTTAATAACAAGGGCCTTCAATGAGGCATTGCTACTGCAGACCAGCTTGCAGGCCTGCAAAAGAGCATTTATAGAAGGACTAAAATAAAAAAACACATATGCGAATTATTTCCATATGTATTAAATGATTTCGTACTTTTTATAAATTTTTAATACAATATTTATTACAATTTGCAATAACTATGTTTTTTTAAACTCCAGCAGCAGGAATCGAAGTCGCGACCTCAGTACTCATAGTTGGGCATGCTACCTACTCGGCTATCACGTGATATACGACAAATTACATACATGTGGTTCTCATAAACAACAGCATCTGTCTTACCTTCCCTTAAGAGGCCTGTCAACAGGCCTCATCGGAGAAGTGACAAGTGCATGACTATGAACGTCAATTCTGCCTTCTACTAATAGGACTGTCAACAGGCCTGTTTAAGGCAATAAAGTTTGCATGCCCTTTGTGCACATCTATGAAATATTTGAGGGGTACACAGTAGGGGTGCTCACAGGCCAGTTTTATGAAGGGAAAGAGGCATGTCTTCGGAATCTTTTCTCACCCTAGTAAGAGGCCTCATTGCAGGTCTCATTTGAGAAGCGAAATGTGCATGAGTATGGAATTTTTTGTTAGGCTTAGTGATGGAATTATTATACCCTGTATACATGCCTGGAAAAGGAAGGTGTATTTGAATGTCAACAAACTGCCTTTAAAGACGTGATTGCAGGCATATTCTTACAATGCCTCGTCTTTTCCGCTGCTGGGAAGATACACACACAGAAGTATGTGACACTCTCTGTGCATGTAGTAGTGAGTAGTGCAACTGAGACACACTCTGTTACTTGACTCTGTTGATTCCTCAGCAACTTTATTTTTGGGACCGCGTTGTATGTTATCCATCACTCATACAAGATTTATGGTCATAACTGCGCGCGAATGAATGGTTGCCATACAGTTCAGGCCGGCTCCCAGGTCTCCGTCGTAGTAGCCGACAAATGTTTATTCAATGCCACAATAGTTCTAATTTGTTGTTGTTGTTTTTCATTCATACTGTTGGACTTCCTGCCACAATTGTCTTGCTGCGTTGCAGCTGTGGCAAACGAACATGTAGCCACACACACACACATGCCGCACACAAAAGTTCGGCAGATGTGGTTCATGTGATGCGATTGTAAGAGATTGACTGGAATTTCAAGGATACCTGCTGTCGAGAAAGCCGATTCAAAGGACATCACACAAAGACACACTCACGCACCCAAAGCTGAGCATTAAAATCATGCAAGCCAGTGGGTGAGTGAAGTAAAGTGAATGAAAGAATGAACGGAATCTGCAAAAGATGATGGTGGAAAATGTCTATGAAAATATTTCAAGCATCATTATTGGCACGTTTGGTATTTGTCAAGTGGATGGAAAGAGTTTTGTGGATTTTCATGTCGTCAGGTGTGTATATAGGAGAGTGAATGTGTGTGTGTTTGTGCTAAGAGTTGTGGCGTTTCTTAGTTTCGGCTAGATTGTATACGTATAAGTGTGTGTGCGTCTGTTTACAGACATGCCGTCGAAGTTTTATGATAATTGGACATCTGTTTGTTTGTTTTTCTGCGTGTGAGTTTGTCTGTAAACTGTTTCATCGTGTGTGTATTTGTTTTTATTGATTAGCAATCAAACACATTGACATTTAATTCCATTAACGCAAAATCGGATTATTGTTAGTTTAACAAGAGATTTATGCATTTGGAAAAGTTATTAAAAGTCATTTTGTTTGATTTATTTCAAATGTGGCTAACAAAAGTTTGTTTTAAATAAGAGGAAGAATGTAGCACATATATTTGAAGCTAAGACAACATATGCATCACCAATACATGTGTAGGGTGCACAATAGTATTTTATAAGACAAGTTTAAAGTCTTTACGTTTTTCTGGGTATAAAAAGGGGTTTAGGTGGAGTTGAAGGGAAAACAAATATACATCAAGCCCCAAACTGCCTCGGTGTCGTTCATACAGGGGGTTTCCATACAAAAACATAGTTTTAATAAAATGTTTTTTTTTATTTTTATTTTTTTTATTAAATCATCTCCTGCTTATCCCATGGCGCCTTCTAGTAGGGTGAAAAGTACCGCTCATCTTAGAAATTGACCTCCGCTTAAAAAGAAGCTCCCATAGCAAGTTTTAGCGCGATGGTACTTTAACTATGGCAGTAATCGCGGGAACAGACGGACGACCACCCCTAAAATGGAAAAGTTTGTATGGGAGATGGTAGCAGCTTTCGTTCTATATATACATCTTCTTAAAATGTAACTTCTGCTTGCTTGAATACCTTGAAATTCAGCTAGATAGCTCTGAAACTACGACAGTAGTCGCAGGGACAGACAGACGGACACCCCCCCCCAAAAAATGGGTGGTTGTTTGAAGGGTTTGGAAAGGTGGTAGTTTTTGGCCGACCTTGCTCGATTAAGAACTTAGTCTCCGCTTAAATTATAGCATCTTGTATACTTAATTTTAGCACGATAACTCTTAATGCTCATTTTGCTCATCTTAGAATTAAATCTTCGCTTAGAGGGTAGAAGCTTAAATAGCTAATTTTAGATCGATAGCTCTTACACAACCCCCCCCCCCCTATAAGGGGGGTTTTCTATGGAAAGTGGATGTAGTTTTTTCCGATCTTGCTTATGTTAAAAATTAATAGCTGCGTAGAGGAGAGAAGCTTACACACCAAATTTCAGTTCGAAAAACGGCTATGGTCGCTGGGACATATGGTCAGTCATCCCCAAAAAGGAGGATTTCTAGAGGAAGTCTTTGTGGCTTATGTCCTATTTTGCTCATCTTAGAACTTAACCTCTACCTAGAGGATAGAAGCTTGCATACCAAATTTCATTTCGAAATACGGCTTAAGTCGCAAAGACAGACAGATTGAAACCCTCAAAAATGGATGTTTGTATGTGAGGTGGGTTGCTTATCTTACTACTTAACTTCCGCTTAGAGGATAGCAGCTTCCTATACCAAATTTCAATTTGATAACACTTAAGCTACGGCTGTAATCGCGGATGTATTACAGACACCCCCAAAAAGGGGGAGATTTTATGATGGTGAGGATAAGTTTTATTCAAGCTTGCTCATTTTAAAACATCACCTCCTCTTAGAGAATAGAAACTTGCATATCAAATTTCAGCTGGGTTGGGTAAACCACGGCTGTAATCGCGGGAATCAACAGACGGACACCCCCAAAATGGGCGACTTTGTATGGAAGGCGGGAAGTATATCGTCCGATTTTGTTTACCTTACCTCTAAGAGGATAGAGGACAGAATCTGGTATACCAAATTTCAGTAGAAAAACATCTGTAATCGAGGGGACAGAATCTAAATCTAAAGAATCTTTGTTTGTAACGCAGGTGGCAGAATTTTTTGTACAAGTCTGATTATCTTATTTCTTTATCCATATCTCCTTATAGACGTTACAAATGAAAGAACAAACTGAATATACCCTTCGATCCATACGTTCTGATGGTGAAGAGTGTAAGTATAAACCAGTACAGAAATTTCAGTCAGTTGAACTGACTGATAAATACCATCACCCAATATAAGATATCGTTTAAGTCTTGAGTTATTGAAATTAACCGATTTGTAATTAAAACCAGTTCGAAAGTTTCAGTCGGGCAACCAAACTTACATTTACCCTTACCCTTAGTAAAACAAATAATTTTCTATTATATTGATATTATTACTCGATTTCTAAGTGGGTGGAGTGGTACATTTGTATGGGAGGTACGAGAAGGGGTGTAGTTAGGCTTCCAGATTTATTCTCCATTACTTTATCCTGTTGTAGTTTTACTAAGTACAGAATTTGGGCACGATTGCGTTGGGTGTACTGATATTATTGCTACATCCCTAAAGTGGGCGGAAAGGTACATTTGTATGAGAGGTACCATAAGGTGCGTGTCTAGACTTCCAATTTTTTCTCCAAAACTTTGTCCTGTTATAACATAACAAAATACAGAATTTGGGCACAATCGTGTCGAGTGTATTGATATTATTACCCTATTTCTAAAGTGGGCGGAGTGGTACATTTGTATGGGAGGTACCAAAAGGGGCGTGTCTAGACTTCCAGATTTTTTCTCCAAAACTTTATCCTGCTTAAAATTTACCAAATGCAGAATTTGGGCACGATCGCGTTAGGTCTTTCAACAATATTTATCGATTTCTAAAGTGGGCGGTACCAGATGTGTATGGGAGGTACCAGATGGGGCGTGAATAGACTTCCAATTTTTTTCTCCAAAACTTTATCCTGTTATAGCTTTACTAAAAATAGAATTTGGGTACGATCACGTTTAATTTATTGATATTATTTCTGCATCTCTAAAGTGGGCGGAAAGGTAGATTTGTATGGGAGGTACCAGAAGGGGCGTGGCTAGGCTTTCAAAATTTTTTCCAAAACTTTATCCTGTTATAGCTTTACTAAATACAGAATTTAGGGACGATCCCATAGGGTGTATTGATATTATTACTCGATTTCTAAAGTAAAAAAGTCTAAAAAAAGTCTAAAAAGTCTAAAGTCACTCCTTCTATGTGTTACACTTTTGGCTCGTATCAAATGATATATACCTCCATCCCTAAGGGTGATGGTATAAAATGTGTATGAGATTTTCCCTAAGATTCTCCCACCTGAGATCTCAGTGGAGGAACCCTTAAAAATGGTCTGTAAATTTGAAACTGTTAGGTCGTGTACGAAATATATACCCAAATTGTATCTTAAACTTAACTTAATTTTTCTTTCTACCCCATGAATGAGGTATGGGATAGCTTCTCGCGTTGTTGTGAATTAACACGCTTTCTATTTTTATGTTCACATCTAATGGCACCTACTTGTTTATCGACGAATGCGAACGTCACTGTTTGAGAAGCTCTTACTAGATACGCCGACTGACTCGACACTGATACTGCGAAGTTACTGTCAACAACATTCGAAGGGAACCGACAATGAAAGAACATTTTTTTTAAGATGACTGGAGCCAGGTTTGGACCTGCGATCTCCCGCATGGTAGTCGCGTGTTCTAACCACTATGCCACGGCCGGTCCCCAAATTGTATCTCCAGAGCTAAAATACAGTTTAACCACGCCCACTACACCCTACTACGCCAATTGAAATAAAAAATTACGTCTGCACATGTGTACTTGTAGTGCCAAGTATTATCTATACACCAAATTATATCTCTCAATAGCCACAATGCAGTTTAGCCACGCCCCTCTCCGCCCACCGATTGAAAATAAAGATTTTGTTTGACAATTTGAACCTGCGAGGCTGTCTTTATATAAAATTTCAATTCTCTAGGGCTAAAACAGGTTTGGCCACGCCCATTCCGCCCACTCTACCCAATAATTAAAAATAAAAATATGGTCTGCAAATTAGAACATATAAGGTCGATAACTATATGTGTACCAAATGTGATCACTCTAGGGCTAAAATACAAATTGGCCATGTCATCTCCGCCCACTGAACGAAAATAAAAATTTCGTCTGCTAATTTGAAGCTGTAAGGTCGAGAACTGTACGTGTACCAAATTTTTTCCCTGTAGAGCCACAATACAGTTTGGCCAAGCCCCTCTCCGCCCAATGATTGAAAATAAAGACTTCGTCTAAAAATTTGAACCTGCGAGGCCGACTACTGTCTAAATACCAAATTTTATCACTCTAGGGCTAAAATACAGTTCGACCATGCCCTCTCCGCCCACCGATTGAAAATAAAAATTTCGTCTGCAAATGTGAAGCTGTAAGGTCGAGAGCTGTATGTGAACTAAATTGTATCTCTGTAGAGCCACATTGCAGTTTGGCCAAGCCCCTCTCCGCCCAATGACTGAAAATAAAGACTTCGTCTGAAAATTTGAACCTGTGAGGCCGACTACTGTCTATATACCAAATTTTATCACTCTAGGGCTAAAATACAGTTCGACCATGCCCTCTCCGCCCACTGAACGAAAATAAAAATTTCGTCTGCAAATTTGAAGCTGTAAGGTCGAGAACTGTACGTGTACCAAATTTTTTCCCTGTAGAGCCACAATACAGTTTGGCCAAGCCCCTCTCCGCCCAATGATTGAAAATAAAGACTTCGTCTAAAAATTTGAACCTGCGAGGCCGACTACTGTCAAAATACCAAATTTTATTTCTCTAGAGCCACAACACAGTTTGACCACGCCCACTGTTCCCAATGATTAAAAATACAAGTTTCGTTGGCAAATTTGAAGCTGCGAGGTTGTGTACTGACTATATACAAAATTTCATCTCACTGATTAAACAACAAAGTGCACCAAATTTCATTTCTCTAGAGCCACAACACAGTTTGGCCACGCCCACTGCTCGGAATGATTGAAAATACAAATCTCGTCTGTAAATTTGAACCTGCGAGGTCGTGTATTGTCTATATATACAAAATCTTATCGCTTTAGAGCTAAAATACAGTTTGGCCATGCCCTCTCTCTCCGCCCACTGATAGAAAACAACATTTTCGACTGCAAACGTAAACCTATTGGGTCGAGTACTATTTGTATACTTCTAGAGCCACAATACAGTTTGGCCATGCCCTCTCTTTCCGCCCACTGATTGAAAATCAAAATTACGTCTGTAGATTTGAACCTGTAGTGCAGAATACTTTTACTTTTATACCAAATTGTATCTTTCTAGAGCCACAGTACAGTTTGTCCACGCCCCCATTGGCCTACTGATAGAAAATTTAATTTTATCTGGATATTAATATTTTGATACGCCTACTCCGTCCATAGGGGCAATGATTAAAAATGCCTGTATTAAATGGGAATGCCCATTTCATAATGGTTACGAACAGACAGACTATCATGCGGCTAAACTAAGTTTGTGTTCTGTTACAGCTACCAACGCTTTTTTGATCAACCTTTCCTTAAGGTTGTAGTCAGCAACGGACAGACTGTCATGCGGCTAAACTGGGTAAGAGTCCGGGAACAGTTAACATCATTACTTAGATCAGCTTTCCCCTCAATGTTGTTGGCATTCTTCTATTTAAAGCTGCTTACTGTCAGATTCACCCTTATGCCGTAGTTGCTGTTGCTAGCTTCAAAAAGTTATTGTAAACTCACACAAACAAGTACTTCCCTTCCATATCTCATTCACAAGATGCAAAGGCCAACAATTTGATGTTAATAGATTAACAAATTATTGTTGCATCATCACCCAAGTCATTGGTATCACGTACGTCCAGACTAACATCATTATAAAAATAATCATTAACATACCTTTAAACCTACAGTAAAATCCTTAAAGCCACTTTGATTTATATACAGTTGCTACGCAACACACGCACATAGTACATAGCCTTGGTCAAAGCATAACTAAAAGAGAAAAGAAGAAAGAAAAAACACGAAATCATTAGACAAATCGCACAAAATATTTCGCAATCAAAAGAGGAGCAAAACAACCAAACGATTTATAAACTCACCAGGACTTAAGACATAACAATGATAACCCAGTGTGCCATGCGGATCAGTATCGGATCCGATCCTGATCCGATTCTACGGACATTTTATCCGAATCGGATTCCGGATCGGATCCGATCCGGATCCGATTTCGTTTGAAATTCCTTTTTTAAATCGGATCCGTTTTTTATCCGCATTTGAGTCCGATCCGGATCCGGATCGGAATCCGATTCGGATCCGAAACTGATTTCCGATCCGGATCCGAAACGGATTTCCGATCTGGATCCGAAACGGATTCCGATCCGGATCCGGATCGGACTCAAATGCGGATGAAAAACGGATCCGATTTAAAAAAGGAATTTCAAACGAAATCGGATCCGGATCGGATCCGATCCGGAATCCGATCCGGATAAAATGTCCGTAGAATCGGATCAGGATCGGATCCGATACTGATCCGCATGGCGCACAAAAACGGAAATCATGTAATGAAAAAGTGTTCAAAATTGACACAATTAAAAAAATTTCAGGAAAACATGTGGTTTTTGGTTACCCAAAAAATGCACGTAGGTTGTTTACTAATGACAGTAACATTAATATTATGACAAATAGTTCTATGCGAATTGAAGGCGAGCTGCAGCAGAATGTGCTTACTAACATAACCTAGATTTTTAAAATTAAAATAGGAAAACACTGTAGTTTTTGCCCCTAATTCAATAAACTAAACCAATATTATGTAATATATGTTTATATTATACAATTCAATTACAATTATATAATACTTCCAGCAATAAAAAAAAATAATATGAATGCATTTTCAACCAAGTTTGAAAATTTTTACTAGAATTATGATTTCACGGATTCCGTTTTGTCGGATCTGGATCTGATCAGTTTCGGATCCGACTGCGCGGATTCCGTTTTGTCGGATCCGGATCTGATCAGTTTCGGATCCGACTGCGCGGTTTCCGTTTTGTCGGATCCGGATCTGATCAGTTTCGGATCCGACTGCGCGGATTCCGTTTTGTCGGATCCGGATCTGATCAGTTTCGGATCCGACTGCGCGGATTCCGTTTTGTCGGATCCGGATCTGATCAGTTTCGGATCCGACTGCGCGGATTCCGTTTTGTCGGATCCGGAACTGATCAGTTTCGGATCCGACTGCGCGGATTCCGTTTTGTCGGATCCGATACTGATCAGTTTCGGATCCGCGTCCGCATTTGTGCACATTGGGAACCAACAACACAAACACACACACACACCCACACACCCACACGCAATATAATACCCACAAGAGACATAAATAAAGGCAAATGAGAAAGAGAGGAAAGGAAATCAACACGACAATGTATGATGCATATTGATTGGCAGGCAGACAGACAGACAGATAGGCTGTCAAATAAGCTGGCTGGCTGGGAGACAGACAAATATGGCATCGTTACCCACATTTACAAAGTTAAGACTTTTCGTTAACTTTTCGAAGAAAGGACGAATTACAAGTACAGGGACCAAGACCCATGTAGCCATAATAATGTTACGAATGGTAATTCTAAGAGATGCATACGAAATATAGTACTAAAGCAACTGTTACCCAAGCTAGCATACTTACAAACATACATTGATACATATGTAGTAAACAGTGCCTAAGAGTATAATGTCTATAGTGTATATATTGTCATATGTGTTAATGACTATCACACGATACGCACTGTCTGTGTGTGTGTGTGTGTGTAGGCACGTGTTTATACAAATCTTACAACAATTCCTGTAAGTGACGAGCACACAATTCAATCACAATTGTAGTGGCAAAAATAATAAATTCACCATTTCAGTAAGACATGGCACGACAATAACAATCTGAAACAAAGATGGCAAAACACATAAAAAACAATCGAAGATCTTCAATTTGATACCAAAAACGTAATTGAATACAAATTAGATCATCGCCACTAAATCCCCTGTGCAGCACTAAGAACAACCCATGTTATCATTTGCTACAGAAATGTTGGCGGTTGTACTGGCACAGTGGGTGGAAGTGTTAAGTTTTCGGGAGGAGTTTCTATAGTTCATTACAAAGTCATAAAAATGACAATATGGTTAGATATGACATTCTTTCTTATAGTAGAGCATATAATATTTCGATACTGGCGAAAATGTGTGACAAAATGGTCAAATCAACCGACTTTAACGCGAGTGAACTGCGTTTGAATCCTATTACCATCACGAGTTCTAATGCCACTGCCTTACTCAAATACAAACACACTTAAATTAATATCCTTTTTCCCCCTTATGAATGAGGTATGCGGTAGCTTTTCGCATTGTTATGAATTAACACGCTTTCTATTTTTAGATTCACAACTAACGGCATCTACTTGTTTATCGACGAATGCAAACGTCACTGTTTGAGAAGCTCTTACTAGACATGCCGATTGACTCGACACTTATACTGCGCTGCTGCTGTTGACAACATCAACAAACACATTAATTTTAAACCTACCGAATTACATAAACTTTGCCACAGTCATACATTTTCACCCATTGTGCTTCACTGTATCATCATTAACATACTACCCAGTAGTTGTAAACCAGTAAGTCACTCAGTCAGTCATCATCATCATTGTCGTCATCACTGTGATTGACATACCTGCATACTGGCTGCGTTGCAAAATCAATCAAGCTTAAATGTAAATGGTTAATACGCGTGAGAGTTAAAATCATCATTACACACACACACACACAACGCTCTCCCAGCTCACCCAACTCACGAACGGTATAAAAAAAAGCTAGAAATATTACTACATTGTCGCAAAATGAAGAGTAACGCACGAAATCAAAGTACAACATCAGAATATCCCTCAACGAATGCAGCAGCAACCAATACAAATAAAAACGAAACGCTTTAGTACGTGACACAATACGGCAACTGTCTGACGTCGCTAGATGATCCCATATCAATTCCTTACAAGACACATCCGCATATTGGCTTTATTGTAAAGTCGAGAGAAAAACGAAACGACCTTAAGGAATGCGTGCCGTTTCCATAATTTCTCCCAACCCAACGCTTGACATCGTCCCTTCCGGAACTCAGCATGTGCTGCTGGTGACGGCAAGCGGGGCAGTGGCTGTTATATGTCTCACAAAACAGTTTGCGGAAATAGGTATCATTTGGTTGGATTGTGTTTATCCGAAGACATGTTGTGCCGGTTTCCTCTTTTTTTTTTTGCTTTGGTTTGGTTTGGTTTTGTTTAGTTAGCCAAAGACCATGTTGTGGCCTATTTTCTGTAAAATTCAATTATCGGATAATGCGTTTTGTGTCCAACCACTCACCCACACACACTAACAGAAAATCCGTCAAATGAACATCTATGTAACCAGTACACAGAATGTATCAAGTTTGTTGATAGCTTTAAGCTTTGGGGTTTTAGTTGTTTTGTTACAACAATGTTAAGAATCTGTGTAATCCACCGAATGTTTCCTTTTTTTTTTGGTTGTAAATAAGGGTTTAATCTATGGGTCTTATAATAATTTATTGTTGATTTATAGATGGGTTTTTGTTTTGTTTTGGAAAGTTATTTTATATGGGGTACAACAATTTTGTGGGCATGATCATATAACTACACCATTATGGAAAAAGTTAATATGTCCAGTTAAAATTTACGGGAAACTGATTCAAAGTCTTATCAAGTAAAATAACGTAATTTTTCAAAACTTCTGTTCTTCTTTACTTTTAGCAACAACAGAAATTCAGCTATCAGTAGCCGCACGAAGAAAAGCATTCCAAGCGCTTCGGTCTTTTGCGCTCCGTAGATAGTTTGACATACCAAGCTTACATAACAGTTCCGTCACCTGGTCCATCCATCGGAGTTTCACCCTCCTGCGCCGCCCATCGAGTTTATTGCCGAAGACTATTCGAGCCGCAGCGTTTTCGTCCATTCGTACAACGTGTCCAAGCCAGCGCATTCGGTCTATTTGAACGCGCTTGACCACGTCGATGTCGTTGTACAGCTCATACAGCTTATGATTCATTCGATGACGGTACTCGCCGTTCACGATGATGGGTCCAAATATTTTGCGGAGTATTTTTCTCTTGAAGACTCCCAGAATAGATTGATCCGCTTGTGTCATTACCAAGGATTCTGCGCTGTAGAGCAAGACAGGTAGGATCAGAGTCTGGTAGAGCTGGATCTTTGTTCTTCGAGAGAGCGCTTTGTCGTTAGATCGCTTGCTTAGCGCATAGAAGCAGCGGTTTGCGATCAATACTCGTCTTTTGGTTTAGAGGCTGACATTATCATTTTTGTTTATGGCGGTGCCAAGGTAGACAAAATCATCTACCACTTCAAAGTTATAGTTGTCAACGCTCACGCAGCGTCCCAGACGAGTGGACCCGTTGTTCGTTCAAACAAATAACTTGGTTTTGTTCTCGTTTATCATCAGACCCAATTCAGCCGACTGCTTTTCAATGCTCGAAAAAACCGCAGTAACATCTCGTAATCCACGTCCAACAATATCTATATCATCAGCATACGCGAGCAACATGTGGCTTTTGTTAAATATGGCACCATATTCCTGTTTACTGCTGCTTTCCGCAAAATCATCTCCATTACGATGTTAAAGAGATCGCAGGACAGACTATCGCTTTGTCTAAAGCCTAGCTTGGTAGAAAATGGCTCTGACAGATTTTTGCCAATTTTCACTGAAGACTTCGTGTCAGTCAGTGTCATCCCGCACAGTCGTATAAGCTTCGCGGGGATACCAAACTCAGCCATAGCATCCAACAATTTCTGTCGTATCGGACTGTCGAATGCAGCTTTGTAATCGATGAACAGATGGTAGGTATCGATCTGCATTTCTTGGGTCTTCTCCAGGATTTGTCGTAGCGTGATTATCTGGTCGGTGGTGGATTTTCCAGGTCTAAAGCCACACTGATAAGGTCCAATCAGGTTCGCCAGAATGGGCTTTAGTCTTTCACATAACACACTAGACAGGACCGTGTAGGCAATGGGTAAAAGGCTAATCCCGCGGTAGTAGGTACACACACTAGGATCGCCTTTCTTAAGCACGGGACTCAGATTCCAATCATCGGACATGCACTCCCTGAGCCAAATCGTGTTTATGAGCTGGTGCATGCATGTTACCAGGTCATCGCCGCCGGCTTTAAAAAGCTGTGCCGGCAGTCCATCGGCTGCCGCAGCTTTATTATTCTTATTTTTGGTTTTGGCTCGGTGGTGGACTGTCTACTCCATCGTCGATAATTGGTGCGATTTCATCACTTATGCAGCCTTCGGGAACGAGAAGAGATTGAAAGTGTTTCCTCCATATTTGCAGCACACTCTGAGTGCCCGTGGCCAGATTTCCGTCTCTGTCCTTACAGGTGGGGATCCCTGTTCCAAAACCGTTACTTTTTACCTTTTGGTAGAACTTTCGGGCCTCACCTCTATCCGTGTAGTTTTCGATATTCTGACTCTCTCTTTTCTTCCACAGACGCTGTTTCCGTCCTGACTCTCCTTTTCTCTTTATAACGCTCCGTCATCGCACGCGTCGCCATTGGCAGCAGTTTTGCCTTGTATGCAGCATAAATTTCCTCAGACATTTCGCGACATTCATCATCGTACCAGGGCTTGTCTGAGCGTGGTTTTTCATAACCCAGTACGGTTGTTGCGGCAGTGATCATAGAATTCACAATATGCTGCCACTGTATGTCGGGAACATCAGAACTAGGGGAATTTGTATGAAGTAATTAGGAGAGTTGGTTGGAGTAGGCATTGGCTATCTCAGTGGTATGCAGCTTTGTAATGTCTAGCTTCCTTTGCGTTTGATTACGAGTGTTTATAGCACTACTTAATCGTGTGCGAACCTTGGCGGCAACTAGTTGGTGATCCGAGTCGATATTTGCACCGCGCATCGCGCGCACTTCCATAACGCTTGAGACATGTCTTCCATCAATTACCACGTGATCAATCTGATTTCTTGTATTTTGATCGGAAGATATTCAGGTTGCCTTGTGGATATCTTTATGCGCGAATCTGGTTCCACTCACAACCATGTTTCTTGCCGACGCGAAACTTACCAGTCTGAATAAGTTATCGGAGGTGTTGTTGTGTAGACTGAATTTTCCAACTGCTTAACCAAGAGCATCTTCCCTTCCTATTTTAGCATTAAATCTCTCAGAACAATTTTAATGTCATGTGCAGGGCAGCGGTCATATATCACTTTCAGGCGCTCATAGAATGCATCTTTGATATCATCTTCTTTTTCGTCCGTCGGGGCGTGTACACAAATCAGCGAAATGTAAAAATAGAGTTCAGACATTCCAGGTGCATATTCTTAAATGATGGTCCTTATATCGTTTGCGGCGGTCGTCAACATTTGGGGGGGTTCTTGTTTTGTTTAAGGAGAGTGGCTTATTAGGCCACCGCTCCCCACTAAGAGAGCGTGGGTTGAGCTTCAGTAACTTCTGTTACATACTTCATAAGACGCATCGGTGGTAACATGCCGATTAGGTTACTCAACATTTCGCCTTCTAACTTTAGCTAACTTCTAATCGGTTGCTTTAAAGTCATTGCCCGGGGAATACTTGGTCTAAAACCGGAAGTTGTTAGCTGCTTGGACAGTGCCACAAAGGAATCGCTTCTGGTCACTCCCAAGTGAGTGACAATCAGTAACTTTTAACCTCTGGGCAAAGTCCCATTCCCAAATTTTTCAAAACATTGACGGATTAACTTTTACCAAATTATACAGATATATGATTAAAAATTTCTTAGGGGCAGCGGCGAATGGAAATGAAAATTATTAATCACATTGAAACTACAGTGCTCCATTGCTTTTGTGTAAAAAAAGCTGTGGATCATATTCGGGGTCATTGTCTGAAGGGTAAGAAATTCCATGCGAATGTGAAGGTACTAGGTCAGATGATCTCTCATTTTATTCATCAGCAGAATTGTAGTGAACGCCACAGCATTTGGGGTTTTTAATATACTGACCTAGTACCCTTACCCTGACTTGGAATTTCTCGTCCCCTAGGTCGTCTGTTGCACTGTGTTATTGAATCAAAAATCCACAATATTGGAACTATGTGTGTATGATCAATATAATATGCATAAAGTTGTACAAACATCTACATATAATGCTATATAAAAGTCTTGGGTGACTAACTAACCACTCCCCAGCCCAAACGGCAAATTTGGAATGTATGTTCCTTTGATGAAGTGATTTTTAGAAATTCAGACTGCAAGGGGTTAAAATGTCCGTGGAACCGCCCCATATAACTCAAATTTTGAAATGGCTGCATCTTTTAAACCATTATAGGAAAAAATTCATTGAGGAAAGTGGGCGATGTTACGTCCCATTTCAGAAAATCGTTATATATGCAAAATAAATGAACCAATTGCAATTATATTATCTTTGTTTGATATTGTCCACAGGGTCTCTATCATAGACTAGATGAAAATATAGTTGGACACCGTGGCACCGCACACAAGAGGTATGAAGATGCAATTGCTACACATGTTACTGGCACAAGGAAGATTGCGTCTCGTTGTGAAATGGGCGGTACCACGGCCCTTTGAAAAAATCGTTATCTTGGCGAAATAAATAGACCGATTGCAATAAAATTTGCACTATGTAGTACCATCTATTTGGCCTCTATCATAGGCTACATAAAAACATAATTAGACAAAGGGGCGTGATAACGCCCACACAAACCAAAATTTCAATCGGTCATATTTTATGAGCCATGTAAGGTATGAAGATAAAATTTACTACATACATAAAAATGGTACATCGGGGATTACGTCTTGCTGGGAAATGAGCTGTGCCACGCCCCTTTTGGAAAAATTGTTTTGTCGGTCGTATTAATAGATATTGCTTGACTAAGTGATTTGGTGAAAAAGATGTAGATAGGATGATGAAGTTTGGGGGTTGGTTGTTCCTCTTTTCGAGTTAATGTCAGCTAAGTATAGATTTTTGGAAATTCGTACTTTTAGAGATAAAAATTACCAATAAGGAATAAAACTTACACCATTACCCAGATCAAACGACTAATGCTGTAATCGCGAAAATGCTGACTATCAAATTGGATTGAAGGTTTTATTTGAAATCCCATATTTCTGGGTAAAAATAAAAAGGGATTAAAATGTTACTATCGCCCTGACCAAACTGCTAATGATATTATATAATAATATGGATAAATCTGGTACTAAACGACTTAAGGTAAAGTCGCAAAAATTTAAATGAATATTTTAGTTGTGCGATGTGAAGTAATTACACAGTGCAACACACTTTTTCGGGGGGTGAACTCAGTAACAAAACCCTAACCTCTATTTTGCTCCACTACGTCACAAATTTTTTACAGTGGTTTGAAGTTTGAAACTTTTGGTCAAAAGTCGATTCAAAGAATACGAAAAAACATCTATAAAAGTACATTTGGGGTATTTCATGTCCTCGGAGACTTATACTAAAACATTCAGGGGAATATTTCCACGGAACATTTTAACCCTCTAGTTGCCAAACGTATGGGACATCTTAGGATGAATTTTAAAAAACAGCTTAAAAGTCAAATTTCTTAAAATGTTCAGCATGGGTGCCAGATAGAGGGTTAAAATGTTCCGAGGAAATATTCACCGGAAAGATTAGGGTTTTTCTATCGTTTGAAATTGGTTTGGTTCACCCCCTATATAATGACCCTCAAATTGTCATAGTGTTATTCAAAATTCGTTCTTTAGGTGTAAAAATACTGAAAAGGGGATAAAACTGGTACTATCGCCCAAACCAAATGCCTAAAGATAGAGTTACGAAAATGTTTATTGAATTATTGAAAGCCGCCAGATATATATTTTAGAAATTCGAACATTAAGGGGTAAAAAGGGAAAAGAGAAAAAACTGGTACCATCAAACAGATCAAACGGCTAAAGCTATAATCGTATATGGGCATGCTTCCTAAAGGGCGATACGAATGTATCTTTTGAAATTCGAATTTTAAGGGATAAAAAGGGATTAAAGCGGTACAATCACTCAGACCAATAGGTTAAAGCTACAATCACATACATGTGTGCGTTTGCATTTTACCTGTATTGATTAAATCCTTAAAAAGATTTATTGTAAGTACGGGTGAAGCAACGCGAACCGGTAAAGCTAGTATATAGTATATGAATGATCAGAATCCAACTATAAGTCGATTTCTAGGTGACCGTCTGTCCGTCCGCCTGCCCCCGCGATTACAGCCGCAGTTTACGAGATATTGTGGTAACATTTGTAATGCAAGCTTCTATCCCCTAAAAGGAGGTTCTTAGATAAGGAAGATCGGTCACTAACTACTTCCACTTCTCATTAAAAAAAAAGTCAACCTTTCGGTGGTGTCCTTCTGTCTGTCCCTGCGATTACAGCCGTGGTTTAAGAGCTATCGAGTATATCCTGTAAGCGGAGGTTAAGTTCTAAGATGAGCAAGATCGTACGAAAACTACTCCAACCCCCCACACGTACCCATTTTTTGGAGTGTCCGTTTGTCTGTCCCCGCGATTACAGTCGTAGTTTAAAAGACATTGTCTCACAATTTAAAACGCAAGCTTCTATTCTTTAAGCGGAGATTCTAAGATGAGCAATATCGGTCAAAAAATACACCCACCTCTCATACAAACTTAGCATTTTGGGGTCTGTCCCTACTATTACAGCCGCATTTTAAAAGCTATCGATCTAAAAACGCTTTACGCAAGCATCTATCCACTAAGCGGAGGTTGAGTTTTAGATAAGCTAGATCGGTCAAAAACTACTCCCCACTTCCTGTACAATTAGCCTCTTTGTGAGATAAGCATGATCAGAAAAAAACGACTTCCACCTCTCACACAAACTTCTCCATTTAGGGGGTGTTCGTCTATCTGCCTCCACGTTTTGAGCCGTAGTATAGGAAATATCGGGCTGAAACCTAATATGCACATCTATATTTTCAAAGGGAAGGTTAAGTTCCGAGAGGTTAAGTTCCATGAAGAACAAGATCGGTCAAAAACTTCTCCCACCTCGTCTTTGTCCTCATCGCTTTTCTCTTCTGTCGGAGCATGGGCACACTTGTTTTGACTCTTATGACTCTAGGTGTCGCAGTCTCTTGGCAACCACAAATCCACATCCAAACTAGTGCTTGTCCGCATTGCCACTATAGTAGATGTCGCACGTCTTCATGCGCGAGCACCCGTGTCCCGTCCACTGGATTTCCTGTAAAGCGGTTATGTCAGCCTTGTATTCTTCGAGGACTTCCGCCATTTGGATGGAGGCACCTGGTCTATACAGTTTTCTAACATTCCAGGTGCATATCCTTAAATCATGGTCCTTAATTCGTTTGCGGTGGTCGTCAACATTTTGGGGGGTCCATTTTATTATTTTTTTTTTCTTACTTTTTTTTATTGCAATAGTTTGAAACGTCGGTGGCGGGTTGCAAGCCCAGCGCACCACGTTGCAATTTTCTCCTCCTGCCAGGATTTTATTACAGCCGCCCATTCTGGGTCAGACGCTGACCAGGGTACCGCTCACTCTGAGCAAACGTGCCTGGGTTTTAGGTTTCGCCCCTCACTGTTGGTCGTGCTCTGACGGGTGTCAAAGGCACGCTTCCAGGCGTCACCACGTGGAGGTACTCCATCCGCAGTAGTACTACGAACACTGAGCTCTGTGAGTAGACTTGAAGTGCAATTGGCAAGGATCACTCCGGGTTTGCCAAGTTAAACCGATCAGAAGCTATACCTTGCATCACACTCCCGATGCCCAGGAAATATCAAACTGAAACTTGAAATGCACGCCTATATTCTCTATGGGGAGGTTAAGTTCCAAAATGAGCGAGACTACTTAAACCTCCCCTTCAAACTTCTCCTTTTGGGGGTGTCCGTTTGTCTCTACCCCCTATTACAGCCATAATTTTAGAGCTATAGAGTTGAAATTTGGTACACAAGCTTCCATCCTCTAAGCGCAGGTTAAGATCAAAGATGAGCAAGATCAGACAAAGGCCACTTTCACCTCCCATACAAATACCTTACATTTTGGGGATGCCCGTCTGTCGTCCCCACTATCGCAGCCGTAGTTTAAAAGTCATCGATCTGAAATTTGGTATCCTTCAAGCAGAGATTAAATTACAAGATAAACAAGATCGGACAAGACTACTCATACCTTCCATACCAACTCTCTCTTTTTGAGGGTGTCCGTCTGTCCCCGCTATTACAGCTCTTAAAGCTTAACTTACTTAAAAACTTAATTTCCCTTTACACCCCATGAATGAGGTATGGGATAGCGTCTCGCGTAGTTGTAAATTAACACGCTTTCTATTTTTAGATTCACAAATAACGGCACCTACTTCTTTACCGACGAATGCGAACGTCACTGTTTGAGAAGCTCTTACTAGACACGACGATTGAATCGACGCTTAATACTGCGAAGTTGCTGTCAACAACGTTCGAGGGGAGCCGACAATGAAAGAAAATTTTCTTTATTTTTTTTTTTCTATTTTTCTTTTAATTTTTTTTAAAGCTATCGAACCGAAATTTGATATACAAACTATTGTTCTCAATCGAAGGTTAAGTTCTAAAATGAGCAAAACCTGTTATACAAAACTCCCCGTTTGGGGAATATTCTTATCAAATAATATATCGATGGTGTTGCATTAGAAGGGTCAATTTCATTCCGTTTACCTTGTCATAACTGCTTGGGCCTATCATGAAATCATCATGACTGCCGTAGTGGTAACAGTTAAACCCACCGTGATTTCTTTCTTATTTGCAATAAAAAGCGCTTACTTTCGAAAGTAACTGATGGACCAACCGTATTTATATCCCTCTGCAGGGCATGAACAACTACTCAGCGTACCCGAAATTTTCTTCTAGCCATAAACCTTATTCTTGACCAAGTTCCGACATTCGCTTTGAATCTGTGATTAGTTACGGAAAGCACTACAAATCAAAAGCTTTCAAAGTTATTTTATATCGTCACCATTACTGTTATAGATAACACGTGTTTATCAACCTAACATAAAGCCCAAACGTTAAAGCTAACTGTTAAATTTTATCATAGAAATTTTTAAGAGAAAGCTTTAAGAAATTGTTAAACAAGCTTTTTTAACACATATCACAACTACCCATCTAAAAGAGTGCCATCAACCCGCCATGCATGTGATAGTAACCCTTGAGAAAAACAGGCAGAGAAAGAGCGAGAGAGGGTAAAGGACAAATACAATACAATACGATACTCAACTACGGATATGAAAAGGCAAGGGGCCAAAGGACATATTTTCACAACTCAGAGAGAAAGAGAAGGATAAAGAGAGAGCTAAATTAAATCTCACAGAGAGAACAATGAGACAGTGTAAATGACAAGAGACTTATGTAAAAGCACACGAGAGCCATAGTTTTAAGAGATTACCACACTGAAAATGTCAAGGAATGTCATTCAAATAGAAATAGAGTTGCCATCGTTCACAAATCACTGCTAACAAAATCACTGCTGATAACACATTTATAAATCCCTTATCTGTTGTCTTTGGGGCAAGCAAACAATTTAGCTAACTTATCTAAATGTTAGTAAACTATTTGTTTTGTTATTTCTCACACATTTTGCTATCAACTTGCCCTCCATAATACAACCGTGTAGGTTTGTGAAAAGCTTTCTATCGATTTCGTTGCACTGCTTGGCAAAACATGCGCATTAAGGGACATTCGCAAAAAAAAAAACAGGAATCACAAGAGCTTTTTTTCTGTAGGACTATCTCATTGGCTATATTACCTACAAACGCTTATGAACATCGACCGTGAACGTTTATAAAATCGAACAAAATTTTTTTGCTGCGCTTTACTAAATAAAAGGTGATTACTACATTTTTTTGTGTGAAATTTTTACTCTTGCAAAACCAGTGAAATGTCAATTTAAATGATAAATTCTGGAAAAAAATTCTTGACAACTAATGGAAAATATGAAAAATTCTCAAACTAGCAATTGAAAATACTGCAAAATTAAAGTGAAAAAGTATTTATAAGATAATTTCTATAGTGAAACAAAACGAGCAAAAAAAAAATGTGTGAGATATATGTCGCGAGCAAAAAGAAAGAAAAGCAAGAAAAAATTGTGTATCAGCCTTAAAAAAGCAACAAAAAAAACAACGAAGAAGGCAATGCCAACCATCCAGCCAACTAACGCAAGCAAGCAGGCAAGCAGCCAGCTAACCAACCGACGAACCAAGCAACATTTTCTATATTCGGGGTATACATGCTAACCGTTTACAAGAAGGCAAGACGAGTGGCCCACACACACACAACCAACACACATACTCACAGATAGACACAGGCACACATACTAACTCATGAAAATGTGAGGAAACGGGGCCAGAAAGTAAAGGAATTTTTTTTTTGTTAAATAATAGCTAAAGGCTAAGAAAGATCTAATCTGTGGTTGTCTGAAATACTTAAAAGGGATTCGGTATGTGTGTGTGTGTGTGTGACAAAGCCATCCATAAAGTGTTTAAACCTAAAAGACTATGCTGCTGTAAAGGAACTATTGATTATTTTATTTAAAATATTATCACATGTAGATGTTATAAAATAATAATGGTTTAGTTTTTGCTATAAACTTGTGGGTTGATGCGTACTGTAGATTATATTTAAAATATATAATTTACTAAATACTCTGAAACTAATGCTTAAGCCATAAACTTATATAGCTGCTATTAATTTTGATTAATTTTTCAGCACATTTTCTTTGCCAAAAGCAGTGTCATGTGAAGGGGAAAAGTTTTACCAATATTCTACTAAGATTTATTAGTTTTTTTTTCTCATCCAACTTTTTATCTGTTTTTCTCGTTCTTTTTTTTGAGTACAACGTAACAAAAACACTGTAACACAGAAAGCTTTACTCTCACTCTTAATAGTAGTTGGCCCTCACAGGCCCCTCTCTTCCACAGGGATGATATGCAGGGTAGTTTAGTACTTTTTGCTCTGTGCTCTGCTAAAAGGGGGACAACATTTTCGGTAATCATGTCGGTATTGAGTGACATCTACTGATGGGTAGAAATTTTGGCAAAATTAAAGAGGATATTATGTTACAAAATATTTTTTGTTATATTAGAGATTAGGAATATTTTTGTAGACAAAGAATTTTAATGCTTATCAAATGTAACAGTTCATAAAATATTCACTGAAATTCCTTTTAATAGAAAAATTAACTTCTGCATTTACCATTTTTACATTACATTCATAAAAAAATACTTCAAATTTATATTTTTTTTTTAAATACGAGTAAGTTTTTATTACGTAGTAGCTTTTTTAAAGTATTTTGCTTTCGATGTGTATACGATGGAAATAGTTTGAACTTTTTGAATGTCGTCAGCCTGACGGGTAAAGTAATGTAAATCCTTTAAAAAAAATCTAACAAAGGCAGCGACCGTGGCGTATAGCTTGGAACAGGCGACTGTCATGCTGGTAATCACTATCTACATTTTTATTTTTGGATCATTTTTCTTTTCAATGTTGTCGACAGAAAGGATGCAAAGGAAAAATATTTGCTCATTACCATCTAAGCATCTCATTAATGGGATGCAAAGAGAAAGCATTTTTTTTTAGTTCGATCACTCTTATCAGCACTACCACTGAAATCTCGTAACTGGCTTCTCGACAAAGACATTTAACCTCACACAACTCTAAGGAAAAGATCAAGAGATGTTATATCAGGTTCTAAACCCAAAATTAGGTGCTGACCAAAATGATTTCCCTACTATGCTATTGAATCGCATAAAGCGTGTGCCGTAGCATCTTATATATACACTAGCATTCCCGGCTTGCTTTGCTTCGCCCGTACTTACAATGAACATTCTTATGAATTTTAGCAATACAGGCAAAATTCAAACGCTTTATAAGACTACCCATTTATGTGACTGTAGGTTTATATCATTGTCCTTAATGCTTGTACCACTTTAGTCCCTTTTTATCCCTAAAAGTACGAATTTCAAAAGATACATTCGTATCGCACAACTCAAATGAACTGGTATTCCTTCTAATTCTATAGGAAGCATGCCCATATACGTTTATAGCTTTAGCTCTTTGGTCTGGATTTTGATACCAGTTTTATTCCTATTCGGTCTTTTTACCCCTAAATGTTCGAATTTCTAAACATCCCATCAGGCTGCTCTCTAATTCTATGGGGAGCAATTTTATATACATTTTCATAGCTCTACCTTAAGGCATTTGGTCTGGGCGATAGTACTAGTTTAATCCCTTTTTCGGTATTTTACAACTAAAGAAAGAATTTCGAAGAATAACTTCACATCGTACAACTAAAAGACTATACCTTTAGCCGTTTATTACCATTTTTATCCCTATTCAGTCCTTTTAACCCCTAAAAGGTAACAATTTCGAAAACCCTCCTGGCTTTGTTCTAATTCCATAGGGAGCAGGCCTATTTAACTTATTATGATTACATCATTTGCCGCTGGTCTCGGCGATTGGAACATTTTTATTCCTTTTTTTACCCAGAAACATTGGATTTAAAAAAAATACTTCAATCCAATTTCAAAGTAAGCATTTCCATATAAATTTTCGCGATTAAACCATTAACCGATTGGTTTAGGTGATGATACAACTTTTATCCCTTTATATCAGTAACATATGTAATTGGTAAATTTTAACCCATAAAAGTACGAGTTTCCAAAAATCCATTCTAAGCTATTAATATGACCGACATAACAATTGTTTCAAAAGGGGCGTGCCACTGCCCATTTCCTAGCGAGACGTAATCCCCCATATACCATTAACATCTTCATACCTTTAATAGCTCGCGAAATATGACCGATTAAAATTTTGGTTTGTGTGGGCGGTGCCACGCCCCTTTGTCTAAGTATGTTTTCATGTAGGCTATGATAGAGACCCTACGGATAGTACTACACAGTGAAAATTGCATTGCAATGGGTTCATTTATTTCGCCCAGATAACGATTTTTTCATAAGGGGCGTGGCACCGCCCATTTTCCAGCGAGACGTAATCCTCTTTATATCAGTAACATCTGTAGCAAATCTCATATTTATACCTGTAATGGCTCTTGAGATAAGACCGATTGAAATTTCGGTTTGTGTGGGCGGTGCCACGCCCCTTTGTCTAATTATGTTTTCATGTAGCCTATTTTAGAGACCCTAAACATAGAAAATTTAATTGCAATCGGTCCGTTTATTTGGCCAATATAACTATTTAAAAAAGGGGTGTGGCACCGCCCAGTTTCCACAAACAAAGTATTTTTTCTTATACGACCGATATGGGTACCATATCTCGACTTCGTACCTATAATGGTTCAAAAGATACAGTCATTTTAAAATTCCAGTTGTATGGGGAGGTGCCACGCCCATTTTACCCCCTTTCAGTCCGAATCTCCAAAAATCCCTTCTTAGTGCGCGCCTACGTCATAAAAGAAACCTTCATTCTAAATTTCACGGTTCTAGCTTTAGCCGTTTGGGCTGGGGAGTGATCAGTCAGTCACCCAAACCTTTTATATACTCGTATACATATATGTGTTTTTCTAACTCTCATTGAAGCATATGGGAATTGGACTTTGCTCAGAGGTGGAAAGTTACTGATTGTTACTCACTTTGGAGTGACCAGAATCGATCCCTTTGTTGCACTGTCCAAGCAGCTAATTACTTCCGGTCTTATACCAAGTATTCACCGGGCAATGACTTTAAAGCAACCGCTCAATAGATAGCTAGAGTTAGAAGCCATTACAACCATGTATACTGAATGGTCAGAGAGACGTCTCAAGAAAGTAGGCTTAAACCGCTGAAGCACGGTTGTATCGTGGGATTGAACGCGCAGATAGCATCCCTATTACCAATCTAGGAGACTAGGGTTAGCAACCCACATCTTCCGAAATCCTAATTGCTAAAGAATCGCACCGTCTCATTGCAATCGTCGACATCAGGAACTTAAACTTCAGGTCAAAAAAAGTCCGGTATCATGGCGTGGTAGCAATAATAATACCAACAGCATAAGGCCGACCATGGCAGAGTAGTTAAAAGATGTGACCATCATTTGGTTGACCTGAGTTGAAGCCCTATCATAGCCATCGACATTACTTAGAGCAGTCAGTGGCTAGTGAAATCTTCTAAATCATCCGTGCTAGAAGCTCTGCCATATTTCTTTCAAGGGATGCAAAGACATGCTCAGTAAGAAACTCAGATTCCAACAGCCCATAAATATCACTAAACAGTTTATATTTGGAGAGGTATCGGTAGTTCAAGAATCTCTGTGGATTGCTTATCAATATATTCACATATCGATTAAGTAGATGGTATTGGATATAGTGGGCTCGGAAGGTCAATTATGCATATGTGTATGTTGTGTTATGTATGCATATCGTCTGTTTTTTTTAAATTGACTGGATGCAATAGTGTTAGTATATGCCCTAAACAATGTCATGTCTATTTAAAGTAGTTTTGTAGTTGCTGTATCAAAACACAAAAGGTCACGAACTTTATATCATCAATAAAACAAAAACACCAAAAAGGGACTTAAGACATTTTTGCAGGACTTAAGAAAATCGCATACAACGCAGATTTTCGTAATACAGCTGAATAATTAACAGACGACATATTGTCAGATATAACTGAATAAAAAGCTCAGGAGTTGGTGAGAAGTGGACGTTACTTTTAGCTTCACACATCCATTTTGTCAGTAATTTTGTATCGATTTTATTCGATTTACCGATAAGTTTATGAGTTGGTGAGTTGGAGGTTATTTTTATGAATTTTGTAACTCCCCAAAAGTGGGAAGTTGTGTGGGACGTGGGAGTAGTTTAATCCGATCATGCTTATCTTAGAACATAACCTCGGTTTCTGGACAAAAGCTTATAAACCAAATCAAAGCCCGAAAGCTGATAAACTACAGGGACATACAGACGGACAATCCTAAAAAGGGGTAGTTTGTATGGAAGGTGGGAGAAGTATTCGTCATCTTACGACATAAGCATTATAGGATTAAAACTTGCATATACAATTTCAGCTCAATATTTCCTAACCTATAATCGCGGGGCAGTTACGTGGACACCCCAAAAAAGGTAGTTTGAATGGGAGGTAGGAGTAGTTTTTGACCGACATTGCTTATCTTAGAAAGTAGCCTACGCTTAGATATTGAATCTTGCGTACAAAATGTCAGCTATATACCTCTTAAAATACGGTTGTATTCGCAGGGACAGACCCCAAAAAGGGGAAGTTTGTATGGGAGGTGGGAGTAATTTTTGGCCGATCGGGCTCATCTTAGAACTTAACCTCCATTTAGGGCAGCAAACCTTGCGTACAATATTTCAGCTTGATTGCTTTTAAATTACTGCTGTAGTCGCGGGGACTGACATACGGACACCCCCAAAAATATGGATTTTGTATGGGAGGCAGGAGTAGTTTTTTACCGATCGGTCTCATCTTACTACTCAACCTCCGCTTAGTGTAGGGAAGCTCACATACAAAACTACGGCAGTAATCGCAGGGACAGACCCCAAAAAGGGGGATTTTGTATGGGAGGTCTTCCTAGAACTTAACCTCCGCTTTGAGGATAGAAGCTTGCATTCTAAATTTCAGCTAGATATCTCTTAAACTGCGGCTGTAATCGCGGGGACAGACAGACGGACAGACGGTCACATTTAAATCGACTCAGATTTCGATGCTGATCATTTATATATATATATTGTCATACCTACCACGCCTCCTTATGGGAGTTACAAATGGAAGAACAAAATTAATATACCCTTCACTCCGTTCATGCGCATGGTGAAGGGTATAATATGATGATAACCAAGCGAAATCTGTAAAACAATTAACTTAAAGTATGGTTTACACGCTATCTACCCATATCTACTCATATCCCCTCAACAACATGAGCGAGATAGCCTAATTAGAAAACATGTAGGAGTAAGCAAAGACAAACACTACAAAATTATAGCAAAGTAATATTGAATTATAGGAAGGTGGATAGAAAATCAAAATGTACTGATTTGACAGAAGATAGGGGATATGGGTGGATAGCGTGTAAATCAGCCTTAAACATAAATTCTGTGTACACCCCATGAATGAGGTATGGAAAAGATTCTTGCCTTGTTGTGAATTCATACGCTTTCTATTATAGATTCACAACAAACGGCACCTAATAGTTATCGACGAATGCGAACGTCACTTTCTGAGAAGGTTTTACTAGACGAGCCAATTGCGATGCAATGAAAGAAAAATTTAGATGACTGGAGCCAGGAAACGAACCACAGGTCATCCGCATTGTAGTCGCATGTCTCTTACTATAGTCGTTTAAATCTTCACATTACCGATACAAATGCTTAACCTTAGCATCCCAAAAATGGGGTCTACTAAAATATCAAATACTGAGCTGAGAATATTTTTGTATGGGAGGTGGGATTATTTTTTTATCAGATCTCACCCATCTTGTAACTTAACCTACGTACATATGTCAAAATTTTGCTCGATAGCTTTTAAACTACGACTGTAATCGGGGGAACAGACAGACAGTCCCAAGAAGGGGGAGTTTAAATGGAAGCTGGAAAGTATTTTTGTCCGAACTGACGTATGTTAGTACTTAACCTCCGCTTAGAAGTTAGAAGCTTGAATACCAAATTTTAGCTCGTTAGCATTTAAAGTACAGCTGTAGTCGTGGGGAACCGGCCGTGGCATCGTGGTTAGAACACGCGGCTACCATGCGGGAAATCGCAGGTTAAAACCTGGCTCCAGTCATCTTAAAAAAATTGTTCTTTCATTGTTGACCCCCCTCGAATGTTGTTGACAGCAACTTCGCAGTATTAAGTGTCGAGTCAATCGGCGAGTCTAGTAAGAGCTTCTCAAACAGTGACGTTGGCATTCGTCGATAAACAAGTAGGTGCCGTTAGTTGTGAATCTAAAAATAGAAAGCGTGTTAATTCACAATAACGCGAGAAGCTATCCCATACCTCATTCATGGGGTGCAAAGGGAAATTAAGTTTTTTTAAGTAGTCGTGGGGACGGACAGACGGACACTCTAATCGAGGAGGTTGTGTATGGGAAGTGGAAGTAGTTTTTGTCTGATCTCGTTCATCATACAACTGATCCTCCGCTTAGAGAATAGAAGGTTGTATACTCGATTTCAGCTAAAAATCTCCTAAACTACGGTTATAATCGTGGGACAGACGGACGAACAACCCCCAAGATGTGGGTTGTGTATGGGAAGTGGGAGTAGTTTTTTTGTCTGATCTCATTTATCGTATAACTTAACCTCCGTATGGAGGAAAGAAGCTTGTATGCCAAATTTTAACTCGATATCTCTTAAACTCTGGCTGAAGTCGTAGGGAAAGACTGACGTACAACCTGATAATGGGGGAGTTGTTTTTGTCCAATCTCACGTATACCAGATTTCAGCTCAATATCCCTTTAACTTTGGCTATAATCGTGGGAACAGATGAACACTCCCAAGAAGGGAGTTTTTTTGTATGGCAGGTAGGAGGGTAGTCTTGTTCGATCTTATGTATCTAATGGGCGTTACAAATAAAAGAACAAACTGAGTATACCATTCGCTCCGTGTGTACTCGTGATAAAGGGTATAAAAAGTCAATTGAGGCTATTTCAAGAATATACCTTCAAGGGACCATTTCTCATGCTCAGTCTTTAAAGGAGACTTTCTACAGAAATATAGCTTTTAAACTCACCAGGCACGGCCAATTCGCCTCTTACTTCATTATAGGGTCGTCTATAAAGCGTTTCAACAAATCTTAATACAACGATAAAATATTGGATGTTATGTAAATATAGGGCATGATCAGCACCACAAACACAAACTCCGTCCTAGCAACAGGTTATTTAATGAACAACTATAAAACACTAAAAAAAAATGTGAACTTTCTACATCAGTTTTTATCGTAATTATTTGGAAAAAACAATGTTCGATTACTCGTAGAGCTGCCTACAAAAACTATATCCGTTGTTGCCTACATTATAACGAGTATATCATCTCATGTCAAAATAGATCTTAGCTTATGCAATTGTATAAAAATTGTGTGACAGAAATAGCAAAACATCCAATAGTAAAATTTCACAAGTTCTGACAAAATCACAGTGATGGCCATTAAAGCATTACACTTTACCTTCCGTTTCCCATAGAATAAAAAACGACAAGAGTAAGAGGGTAAAAATGAAGTATTCTTTATTCTCTCTACAAATCAACAAAAGATTCTTGGTGATATTCACAAATGTGAAGCATTCCAAACTCTTAAGGGTACAATTATTGAAGCACAGAAGTAAAAAAGTGCAGGTATCCCATATTTGAAAGGCTGGTAGAAATAAGGATTAATTCTATGGATTTTATGCAGCTAAATTAGATAGCAAATTGTATAAGGGCTGGTTCATAATAGTGATAAACACGACACATATATCTGGAGAAAATCTCAAGAGGTACAAAACGGGATAGTGATGATGTTATTGCTCAGACAACCAGGTTTTATCTAGAAAAGCAAATACTGTCGTTTCCGTTATATTTAATTTACTATATTTTAAAGATAAAATGCTATGAAAGAAGAATTAACATTGTCTTATTCAAAAAAAAAAATTTGGTTCTCATGCCATAGAAAAGAAATGAAAGTAATGCTTCAGCTTGGGATGGTTAGAACCAACTACTACCATGCAGGAGATCCATAGTTGGATTCCTGTCTCCAGTCATCTAACTTTTGTTCTTTCATTGCCGACCCCCTCGTTGTTGTCGCAGCAACTTCGCAGTATAGTGTCGAGAGTCAATCGGCATGTCTAGTAAAATTTTCTTAAAACAGTGACGTTTGCATTCGTCGATAAACAAGTAGGTGCCGTTAGTTGTGAATCTATAGTAACATGTTAATTATCAACAACGCTAGAAGCTATCCCATAGCTCATTCATGGGGTGTATAGAGAAATTGAGTTTTATTTTTTTAATACTTCAGCTTAGGACGTAAAACGGACATATGGAACTATTATCCTGATGCTATAGTGAATGCATGACTGTTTAAGTCGGCTCAGTGACGATTTTTTTTTCGACATTGTTGCCGTAGACATTTACAATCATGTAGCTCTATGGGACCGGCCGTGGCATAGTGGTTAGAACACGCGACTACCATGCGGGAGATCGCAGGTTTAAACCTGGCTCCAGTCAACTTAAAAAAAATAGTTTTTTCACTGTCGGCTCCCCTCGAATGTTGTTGACAGCAACTTCGCAGTATCAATGTCGATACTCTATTTTTAAATTGAATTACTCATGTATTGTAATTTGCCCGCTTGTGGAGCGTAAACGGTGGAAAATATAGCTTTCGGTTGTAAGGCTCGACATTTGCAGGCATATATTAAAAGTACATATAGATAAGGTTATACTGCACAAATTGTTAATGAATTCGCCTACAAATGTCAAATATATCTTACGCAAGATAGGCATGGATTAAGTGAACTTGCAAAAAAAACAATATGTGGGTGATATCAAATGTTTTCAATCCATGGCTTTAGATTTTTATGAAATTTAGCATTTATATTCTCGTTGTTTCGTCATAATGTCAGCTACAAAACCTGAAATTCTATAGTTGGTCATTTACAGCATATTGGCAAAGTAATAGACGTGTAGAGTTGAAATATTGTTTTGTTACGATCAAGGCGTCAATATGGTAAGTTTTAACCTCCTCTTTAAAAAAAATAACACAAAAATGGCAGGTTCTTGTCGACCAAGGACACCAAAATTTAGAAAGAGTCCTTTATCTTTAATTATCCTGGAAAAGTTTTTGTTTAGCTATGTTTGTTATTTCTTGTCCTTTCGAAATAAAATTTTAAATTTTCCCTTTGGTCACTTTTACCTCCGAAGTCAAGGTTGGCTGTTGATTTCATGCATTCAATTTCCAAAATAGTATGCATACCAGCTGTCAAAATTGACTTCGGAGTCAAAAGCGGCCAAAGAGAAAAATTGAGACGACATAAAGTATGAATTTTGTATTGATTTCATTTGGAATTACCCATGTATTTAAAACTTTGAAGATGAATTCGGTCATTTGTTTGGGAGGTACCAGGAGGGGTCGTTTTCTAATGGTCCTGTTATTACAGGACTGACCATATTGCCATACCCTCATGTTCTCCGTTTATAAGTTATGAAAGAAATATTAATTTTCCACAAAAACATCATTTTGTACGGGAGATATCAGAAGGGCTTAACCGATATAGTTTATATTCATTCCTGAGTCCAATTAGATTCATATATCTTACAAAAAAAAATATGAATGAATATAGTGTACTTACATAAAATATATTTATGTAAAACTATGAGTGTGAATTCTGTCACTTCTAAGGAAGGTACCAAAAGGGGTCAACTGACATAGTTTATATTCATTCCTGAGTCAAATTTTCCTAAGCGAACATCATACACGAAATATTACTGAATTCAGTATACTTACAAAAAATATATGTATGTAAAACTATTAGGGTCAATTCGGTTATTTATGTTGAAGGTTCCACAAGGGTTGAGGCAAAGGTTTCGGGTCTATAAGGATTTTTCCACTATTTTAAGATAATTTAAATGACCATATCTAAATTTCCTTCAGTTGGTCCTTTTGAAGTTATGGTAAAATATTAATTTCTCAAAAAAAGTTAATTTTGCATATGAGGTATCAAAAGGCGTGTGGGGTTATTTTGCCCACTTAAAATTCCATTACTTTATTTTGGAAAATTTTAATATGTATTGGTAAAATTTTATCAGGATAAGTTGAGGTTTGCTCTAGTAATCGCGGCCATCAGTCAGCCAGCTAACCAGGCATACGGATAGACAATCGTCTTAAAAAGTCGTGAAACTAACATGTATTTCAAGATACTTGGGGTCTAACGCGTCTTCTTTAATGCGTCACACTTTTTCTCATATCAAATGTTTTGATTATTAGTTAAGGTTTACTCTTGTTATCGTGCCCATCAGTCAGCCAGCTAACCAGGCATACGGATAGACGGACATTGCTCAATCGTCTTTAAAAGGTCCTGAAACTAACTTGGTCTTAAGATACTTGGGGTCAAACACATCTCCTTTAATGCGACACATATTTTCTCGTATCAAATGATATATACCCTTATTCCCAAAGCTGAGGGTACGAATATTCTGAACTAATCGATAGTTGCTATTGCGCTTTCAATATAATGTTTGTGTCTAAATAATACGGACATTCAACCAAAAAATATAACTATATTGGTGTTATGTTCTGGTAGGAGTCTTTCCATTAAGAATATTTAATGTTTTCAAAGTTAATTTTGAAAAACAAAAAAATTCGTAAATAAAAAATGTATTCTCTTTATTAATCATAAGGTCCTTTATGCGCCGCCCTATAATTGTAAAATGTTACAAATATTATTCTGATATGAAGAAGGCCCAAAAATATTCGCTAAATCAATATTTTCTGGGACATAAGTACAACATACATATCATATCAAAGTTGTCACATTTGTTCCGCAATCTTGGCCCCAGAGTAAATCTTAATTTCAATAAGAATGTTTGTAGGCATCAAGCACATGAAAAATTGTCAAACACAGTAGAACGTGTAAATTCAATAACATAAAACCTGTCAAGTATACTACTTTCCTTAAACGGCCATAATCGATACTATTCGGAAAGAAGAATACCCTGCTGAACTGTATAATATATGGATGCACATACTGTAGAAATCGATTTCAAAGATATATATTCATTAAAGCCATTAGCACATTTACAAAATGATCTCATCTTTTTACCTTTTGTTAATAAATAACAAGACAATTAAGACTTATTTGTGCCAATTATTTAAAAGGTCAAATTACGCATAGTTGCGGATACTGCTATTTTTGTACATAAATATACACAAATATGCGTAGCACAATACATACAAAATACAGTAATTATGTATCCAATTCTATAGTTAGTGAAAGACAAAAGTGCTTAAGCAAATTTTTTGGTACAATCGAATAAAATGTGTCGTAGTAATTTATCATCCCTGTCCATAACTGTTTTATCACTCTTCTACTCGTCCTCTCTCTCCCTCGCTCTCTGCCTTACTGTCATACTTTCTCACAAAATCATGCTCTCAGTTGTGATACTCTCTGGGAAAACATATACATACACATTGCCCTTACTAGAACACTGAAACATAAGAGAGAAAGAGAGAGAGAGAGAGAGAGAGAGAAAAAACAACTTAGAGAACTCACAGTCAAATCAAGAAGGAAGAGATGAAGATAATGTACAAGGAAAAAGTCGCCAGAATTAGAAGAATAGAAAACAACAACAACAATAATAACGAATCAAAACCAATTTTACCAACCACTGTTTCCTTTGTTCCTCTACTCGCAAAAGGGAATAACACAATAACCTACACGCACACACACACACAAAGTCATGCAGCTACAAAAACACACTGTTACACACACACATATATATATATACTTAGAGACACACTTGGCAAGAGCTCTTGAGAAAAGTGGAAATTTACAAAAAACAGATGAAGAAGAACCTCCGCCTCCAATTTGATATGGCCATTAGGCATGACCCACAGCTCCAACCACAAGAAACAACAATAAAGATGAGTGGAAAAAGAAATCAGCGATATGCATACTCGTTGGTCCGTTCGTTCGTTTGTTCGTTCGTATGTGTGCCCAAAACAAAGATACATATGACTGCTGTGGGACATTTAGTCGTCCTAATATACGCACACCTTTACACAAGCATATACATATATATGTATATGCATCACACACTCGCACACCTACTCGTATACAGTATCACAACAACAACACCAATAACAACGACAATATTAAGCAGAATATCATAAGTGTAACAGCAGCAGCAGCAGCAGTTTTTCTCCCCACATTCATATAAATACACATAGATGTTGTTATTGTTGGTCTTGATACTCTGGCGAATTGTATCGATTTCATGACGTTGTCGCCTTCAGCTTTGTTGTTGTTGTCCATTTCTCTTTGCCATTGCTGCTGCCACTGTGATGTTGCCACTGTGAGACGCATACACACACACACACACACACCCATAGTCAGTATCAACATCATCCTTAGCTCTATAGATTTCTATTTTTCTGCTCCAAGTCGATAGTTGTAGTTTGCTAACAACTATCCTCCATTCCTAGAATCTGTCAGAATGAAAACTAGTCCTAAATTTATGAACCCATTTCGTAATCCCTAATCGACTAAAGTTTTACTTGTTCCAGTGTGGCCGAAACTTTGTGACAGCCAAAATAATTATACGAAATTACACTAGAGAACAGTTGGTCGAGAGCACAGCGTCATTTTAAGCTCGTATTGGGTCATACTTTACTGCGACGCTTGTGCGATGCGAGAGGTAGTTTAGTGTGACAGAGCTTTGAAATTGGCAAAGGCAGCAAATTGACACAGTTTGCTTGCCAAAAATTCATTCATAACCGAGGAAGAGAGAGAGAGAGAGAGAGAAAGACATCAAATGTTGTAATGTAAGCCAGAGTACAGAAGAAGCCATTAATTGTCATTGAATAGCGTCGTCGTTGTTGTTGTTCAGGCCGAAGGATAACAGATTGTTATGGTTTTACAAATGTTGACTGTAGAGACATTAAGTCGCTTTTACTAGGCCACATTTTTTTCTTTAGTAAGCAAAAACATATATTGGTGTGTGTGTGTAAGTGTGTGTTGTCTACTGTTAACATAGCTCAAAAAGTATTGATCATTTCAATTGATACTTTTTGTATAACACTTAATGACGTTTGGTGATGTACTAAATAAATTTATTTGAATAACAAAAATTTCAGTTACAGTTTTAGAGTCCGTGCGGGAAGTTGATTAGTTTAGTCGTCGACTTTAATTACAGGCATGTAATAGTTCTTAAAGTATATGTGCCAATGGGAGATATTTACAGTGAGGTTCTGGCTGGACTAAATTTTTGAGGGATCGAAGAAGCCTGAAAACATTTTTATCTTTTTTAAGATCTAAGGATCTTAAAATGGAGCCATATGGGATTTCATTCTTTCCGATATGCTCAAAATCTTTTCATAAAATGGTTCAAAAATGTTTTTGTTTGATCCATTACTTATAGTTACAAGAAAAAGAGTAACATATTAAAGGAGACGCGTTAGACCCCAAATGTCTTCAGACCAAATTCTTTTCAGGACATTTTAGACGCTTCAACCATGTCCGTCTGTCTGTCTTGTGTCGATTATCTTGTAATAGTAGACAAACACTGAGAAGACTGAAACCTTTAACACACCACACCCCTTCTGGTACTTCCCATATAAATTACCGAATTCACCCTCATAAACAATAATACCATTGACACGGCCCTTCTGGTACCTTTCATAAAAATTACCGATTTCATCATCATAGTTTTAAATACGTATCATTTTTCTAAGTACACTGAATCATATTTTACATAAGATGCACGCTTATGAAAATTAGACTCTGGAATTGATATGGACTAGATCGGTTGCCCCTTCTGGTACCTCCCATACCAAATTTTGAAAGTTATGGCAGAAATTTTAATGTTATAAATACCCATATTTATAACATTAAAATTTCTGCCATAACTTTCAAAAGGGCAACTGGAGGATATTTAAATTTGTTCAGTTTAATTATTTTGTAAAAATAGACATTTCCTCAGAAAACCGAAATATTTTCCACACCCCTTCTTCTCCAAATTATTCCTTAAGGGATTGTTTTTTTGATTGTAACTAAAGCGGCTTGGTCTGAGCGATGGTACCACTTTTGTCCCACTGTATTTCGCTGTACGATAATATTCGAAACAAATTCTTGTGTTCTTTTGTGGTAAAATGTTTTCCCTTTTCAACCCTAAAATTACGAATTTCGAAAAATTGCTGTAAGACAAATATTTTCCCCAATAGCTGTCTGGTTGATAGTACCAGTTTAATCCATTTTCGGCCTTTTTCCCTAAAACAACGAATTTCGAAAAATCTTTTCGTGCAAATCTCATTTTTCGCGATTCTACTACTAGCTGATGGGTATGGGCAACAGTACCAATTTGTGTCAATTTTTTTGGCTTTCTTGCCTATAAAAATTCCAAATTCGAATAATATTTCCGGATCGCACAAATGCTCTATTTTCCGAATTGTCGCTTTGCTACCCTTAGCCGTATGGTTTGGGTGATGGAACCAGTTTCATCCCTTTTTTAAGGCCTTATTACAACTAAAAGTACGAATTTCGAAAAAATAAATTCGTGTGCCTTTTTAATTCTATAGGGAACATGTCCACATAAATGATTGCGATTATACCAGTTTTATCAGTTTTTCGGCCTTTTTACTCGTAAAAGTACGAAATCCGAAAAATCCCCTTCGAATATCGCACAACTACTCTATATAATAAACATTAACCCTGCCTATAGCCGTAGTAGATAGTACAAGTGTTATCTCATTATTGGCTTTTTAACCCTCTCACCTAAGTGATGGAAGGACTGGTATTGATTATCAACTTTATACCTCTAATAGCTCGTGAGTAAGGCCGATTCAAAATTTCGTTTTGTGAAGGCGGTGCAACTCTCCTTTGTCTAATTATGTTTTCATGTAGCCTATGCTCCAATGGGAGTTAGAGGAACATATATATATATATAGGATAGAGGCCCTATGGACAGTATCACAGAAAGATAATTTCATTGCAATCGGTCCATTTATTTAGCCAATATAACTAATTTTATATTGTCCACAGACAAAGTGTTTTATATTATACGTCCGATATACGTGCCAAATCACGACTTTGTACCTATAATGGTTTAAAAGATACAGCCATTTCAAAATTCAAGTTGTATGGGTCGGTGCCACGACTATTTTACCCCCTTCTAGTTTCGAATTTCCAAAAATCCCGTCTTAGTGTGCGCCTACGTCATAATAGGAACCTACATTCCAAATTTCACGGTTTTAGCTGTAGCAGTTTGGGCTGTGGAGTGATCAGTCAGTCATAAATAAATAACCCTCAATTAATAGAAATAATCCCTAATGATATAACCCCCAAAATCAAATGAAATAACACCAAGAATAAAAATGAAATAAAGCCCAAAGGAGATGAAACTAAATTCCAAATTAGAAATGAATGAACCCCCATAAGATTAGGGATTCATTGCATAATGGAATAACCTCCAAAGTAAACTAAACTCCAAAATCGATAAGGAAAAGGACAAAACTAAAAACGGAATGAAATTATCCCCAAACAATTTATTTTTGGGGATTATTTCATTTGGGGCCTTTGCAATATGAAGTAAAAATTTGAATTATCCCCAACGAGTTTTTTATATAATGGTGTGGCGCCAATACAAGACATTTTGACCCATATATATTCCCGATGCATTGGTTCATTTTACCAAATGCTTCTGTTGTATGATTTTTGTCACGATTTTTGGTACAACAATCGTTAGAGGACGATGTGTATTCTTTACAGTTATACATATTTCACTGTTCCATAAATGTAAATAAAATATATTTGTTTAGAATTATATTTCGTTTTTTGTTACCGTTTTTTCCTTTTTTTTCTACATAATTTCCAATTTTCATAGAAGAAATGAAAATTACCGAAATTAATATACATGTAAGGTATAGAAGAAGAATTCATTGTTATTGGATATTTATATGATTTGTTTCTTTTCTATTGTATAAAAACCACCCTAATAAAAAGATATTAACGCCGCCTTATAATTAAATTAAAAACAATATCGTCAATTACGTTTTGCAAATTTCTGTTTTTTTATCATTTTTTGTACAAATCGGATATGGTAATCAATCTTGCTCAATGGCAGTATAATAAAATCATGAATAACGAAATGATATCAAACACAAAATACTAAGAAGACGCAAAAAAACATAATATATGAGTTTTCAACGCAGCTTTGTCTATCTATACTACTCAAACTACCCTATCCATCTATCGATACATAGGCGAATTCTTAAATGGTGTTTAATTGCATCAACTGAATTTTTAATAGAATTATACAAAGAGATTTGTGTATCGACAATAAAGATTTTTATATCAACTAAATTTGAATATCATTCAACTAGATTAAATAAGATTTGTGTATCATTTACAACATTGGTATCAAATCCATTCTTTATGCAAAAAGGATACAGAAGGTATCACACAGCATAAGCATGCTAGCCTGTTGACCAGACAGAGATATATATATATAGTTTATATAAAAAAATAATAATGTGATATTAAAACATGGCTTGTTAACGCAATATTTAGGGTTGACTGGCGTAAAATCATGGTGTTAATTAAGTGAGTTATGTTTGTTTCACATACCTTAAAAATATTTTCTTTTATTTTGGGTTGCACTGAACCAAAAGTCTTCAGAAAAAATAATATCAGTTTTATATCACAATTTACGTTAGTGTATCAAATGATACATAAAATTCGGCTAAATTCTGATCGTTCGTGTTTTTTTTTTATCCCCACGTTTCTCTTTTTACCTCAAAGCTCAAGCTTCTTTACAAGGTTTTGTTGGTATATTTAGAACAACAATATCATTAAGAAGTTGATAAAGATGTCTTGTCAGAATTAACGTAATCACTCGTTAAATCAATATTTTATATTTTCTATCAATTTGTGTTAGTGTATCAAATGATACATCAAATGGACTAAACAATCAGAAAAGTGTTTTATTGATGATATTATAAGTCAATTCAGTGTCACGCACTAGGTCACTAAAAGTTCTTTTTACCTCACAGCTTATGCTTTTTTCAAAAAGATTTGATATTTTCACTAACCATAACTTTCTCTCCCAGACCAAAAAATTTTAAATAAAATGTTCAACATAATTACTATTCTGATTACACATACGTTTCTTCCATCCTTGTTATTATTGGCATTGCCATCCGTGTGCCACCTACAACATTTGCACTTAAAATAACTTCATTAATAACTACCAACCTTGTAGTTTTGCAACTATGCTAACAATTCTTAATTCCCCTTATATACATGCATACCACTTATTTATTTTTCCTTACTAACATCATCAAAAGAGTTAAAACAAATTTTTTGTTTGTTATAAATAGATATTTATAAGGAAATAGATTAAAGCAGCAATTAAGTTGCTGCTTGTAGAGGAATAACAACTTTAAACGAATTTTATAAAAAAAAAGAAACTCATACACCCATTTTAACATTATCACAATAACAACTCAAAACACGCATATGTAACACTTATACATACATCAGTGTTTGTATATACTATAGCAAACAAACCTCCTTTTCACAGCTGTCAATTAAGATTTACGCGTTCTTATATTAATGGTTTGAAATCTGTGATAAAATCAGGCATGAAATTAGTATTTTTTTCTGTGGGGAAAACTTTACGACATCTATTTATGGTCGTAAATGGTGTTTTATGATAGAAATGGAAGACAAATAAATATTTTTTTACTAAAGCTATTTTAATCGTTTTCTCCATGGGATATGGTTTTCAAATTAAGTGGTATGTATTAAAAATTTCTTTTATAACTATAATAATATGATAAGATTTGCCAAAGTGCAGCGAATGCTGGTATATTAAAAAGGCGGCAGGAAATTGGTTTAAGTAGTTCTATGTTTGCAGTAAGGCTATTTGAGTTAGATGAGCAAACTTGTTCTTAAGTGCAAAATGTGGTGTTTTTCTTTATACATAAAAAAATGTTTACCCCTTGCACTCTATGAAGGAGACATAGAAGAGATTCTTGTGTGATTCATTTAAAACCGTTTTTTATTATTGCAAATACAAGACTTAAAACATAACTGGGACTTGAAATCTTTGTTAAAACCTTAAAGCACAATCTCTGACATTAACCTTTTAAAGAAATTTTCATTAAAATTTTAGCTTCGACTTTATGTGGTCTATTTGAAAGGATCAACTTTTGATCACTAGGGTGAGCGTAAAAATCGTTCTTGAATTTTTGTCAATCTGACCCCCCAAAATATGATAAGTTTTAGCAGATTTTGGGATAACTATAAGTTGAGCATATTTGGAGTATGTTCACCTGTGTCGCTGGAAGGCATAACTTAAGAACGTCTAGTCCAATTTTGAAATAAAACTCGATAATTTAGGAATTAAAATTCCTTTAATCTTTATATATTAAAGGCTTGGGTGACTGACTGATCACTCCTCAGCCCAAACGGGTAAAGCTAAAACCGTGAAAATTGGAATTTATGTTCCTTTTATGACGTAGGCGTGCACGGAAGGGGGTAAAATAGGCATGGTACCGCCCCATATAACTATAATTTTTAAATGGGTGTATCTTTTAAACCATTATAGATACAAAGTCGAGATTTGGTACGTATATCGGATTATTAAGAAAAAATACTTTGTTTGTGAACAGAGGGCGGTGCCACGCCCCTTTATAAAAAATAGTTGTGTAAGCCAAATAAATGGGCCGATTGCAATTATATTTTCTTTGTGTGATACTATCCATAGGGTCTCTATCATAGGCTACATGAAAACATAATTAGGAAAACTCAAAAGCCATTGGAGTTATAAAGATGAGATTTGATTCATATGTTACTGAAACAAAAAGGATTACGTCTCGCTGGAAAATGGGCGGTGCCACGCCCCTTTTGAAAAAATCGTTGTCTGGGCGAAATACATGGACCGATTTCAGTGAAATGTTCACTGTGTATCACTATCCATAGGGTCTCTTTCATAGGCTACATGAAAACATTATTAGACAAAGGGGCGTAACACCGCCCACACAAACCGAAATTTCAAGATTTATTAAAGGTAAGAAGATGAGATTTGCTACATATGTAAATGGAACATCGGGGATTACGTCTCGCAGGGAAATGGGCGGTGCCACGCCCCCTTTTGGAAAAATTTTTATGTCGATCATATTAATAGAACGATTGAAATAACATTTCCATAATCTATACATTTAAAATTGCTTACTGGCTGTAGATAGGAGTTTACCGTCAGCAAAGAATGGATTTTTGGAAATTCGTACATTTAGGGAAAAATATTACCAATAAGGGATACAAGTTGTACCATTAGCCAGACCAAGCGGCCAATGCTATTATCGCGAAAATTGACATGCTCACTGCTCAAATTGAATTGAAGGTTTTTTGAAATCCAATATATCTGGGTAAAAAAATCGAAGAAGAGATAAAAATGTTACTTTCGCCCAGACCAAAGGGCTAATGATATAATCATGATAATTTATATGGAATAACAAAGCAAGGAGGGTTTTCTAAATTATAACCATTTAGGGGTGAAGAAAAAGTCCGAAAAGGGATAAAACTGGTACTTAACGGCGGTATAGTCGCAAAAATTGAAGTTAATATTTTAGTTGTGCGATGTAAAGTTATTTTTTGAAATGTTCGTTAGTTGTAAAAATACCGAAACAGAGATAAAACTGGTACTATCGCCCAGACCAAATGCCTGAAGGTAGAGTTACATAAATGTATATAGTATTGCTCCTTTAGAATTAGATTTAGGGGTTTTTAGAAATTTTGAAATTTTATTTGGTACCATCAACCAAACCAAACGGCTTAATGTATAATCGTATATAGGCTATGCCCATTGTTTTATATAGAATTAGAGGGGTACCCGTCCATTTTAGTTGTGCGATACGAATGGCATCTTTTGAAATTCGTACTTTTAGGAATAAACAGAGACTAAAGCGGTACAATCACCTTTTAGGTGACAAATTGAGAATCACTAGTCCGATTGAGCTGAAACAAATTTAAAAAAAATTAAAAATTACAATTCCTTTAATCTAAAGTTTCCCTGTATAAGCAACAGTTCACTTTTCTATTCATCAAATGACCTTGTAGCAGTTACAATAAAACTGTTGTACTCCGTGCCGTATGATTTACGTGAAATATTACTTATGAATATCATACGCCACCATATAACTTACTTACTTATTTACTTACTTAGCTGGTACTTCTATGCAATCCCAGTGGATTATATACCGCACGTAGAAAAATATTATAAGCGCCTCGATCTTCTGCGCTTCTTTTCCAGTTAGTCACACCGAGTTCTGTAAGGTTCTCAGTAACCTGGTCTTTCCAACGGAGTTTTGGTCGCTCTCTTCTGCGCCGTCCATCGAGTTCATTGTCGAAAACTTTTCGAGCTGCAGCATTTTCGTCCATGCGTACAACATGACCTAGCCAACGCAACCGTTGTACCTTAATGCGTTTGACCACGTCAATGTCAGTGTACAGCTCGTACAGCTTATGATTCATACGACGCCGATACTCTCCGTTAACGATGATGGGCCCATATATTTTACGGAGTATTTTTCTCTCGAATACCGCCAGAACCGATTCATCCGCTTGTGTCATAAACCAGGATTCTGCGCCATACATTAAGACAGGTAGAACCAGTATCTGGTATAACTGGAGTTTTGTTCGTCCAGAGAGGGCTCTGTCATTGAATCGCTTGCTTAGTCCGTAGTAGCATTTATTTGCAAGCAGGATTCTTCTCCGGATTTCTAGGCTGACATTATTTGCTTTGTTGATGGCGGAGCCTAGGTAGACAAAATTATCTACCACCTCGAAATTATAAGTAGTTGTCAACGTTCACGCAGTTTCCCAAACGAGTAGATTTTTTGTTCGTTGAAACTAATAACTTCGTTTTGTCCTCGTTCACCGTTAGGCCCATTTTCGCTGATTCCTTCTGAATACCTGAGAAGGCTGCGGTCACATCCCGCAGTTTTCGACCGATGATGTATACGTCATCAGCGTACGCGAGTAGCATGTGGCTTTTGTTGAATATAGTGCCACTCGTGTTTACTGCAGCTTTTCTCATTATCATCTCCATCACAATGTTGAAGAGATCGCACGATAGGCCGTCGCCTTAATTTAGGCCTCGTCTGGTATAGAATGGCTCCGTAAGGTCCTTGCCAATCTTCACTGAAGACTTCGTGTCAGTCAGCGTCATTCCGCAAAGACGTATCAGCTTCGCTGGAATACCAAACTCAGCCATGGCTTCAAGTAATTTCTGCCGTATCGGGCTGTCGAAGGCAGCTTTATAGTCGACAAAAAGATGGTACGTGTCGATCTGTTTCTCTTGGGTCTTTTCCAGGATTTGCAGAAGTGTGAAAATCTGGTCAGTTGTTGATTTTCCAGGTCTAAAGCCACACTGATAAGACCCGATCAGGTTGGATAACACTGGCTTTAGTCTTTCACATAGCACACTCGACAGGACCTTATATGCGATGGGTAAAAGGCTGATCCCGCGGTAGTTGGAGCACACACTTGGATCACCTTTTTTCAGCACAGGACATAATACGCTTACATTCCGGCATTCGGGCATGCACTCTTTAAGCCAAACCGTGCGCAGGAGCTGGTGCATGATCGTTATTAGCTCCTCGCCACCGGACTTGAAGAGCTCTGCGGGCAGACCGTCGGCACCGGCTGCTTTGTTGTTTTTCAGCCGCGATATTGCTCTTCTTACCTCGGCTCGACTTGGTGGTGGGCAATCTAAGCTGTCGTCGACAATTGGCGTGATAACTTCATGGCGCTGCCTTCTGGAACCAGCAGTTGCTGGAAGTGTTCTCTCCATATGTGCAGCACACTCTGCGTATCCGTGACCAGATTTCCATCACTGTCCTTACAGGTGGGGAGGCCATTACCGTACCCATTTGCTCTTACTTTCTGGTAAAATTTTCGGGCCTCACCTCTATCCCTGTATCGCTCTATATCCTCGTTCTCCCGTTCCTTCATCTGACGTTTTTTTTCGCCTAAATAGCTGTCTCGCCCGTTTTACTTTCTCCTTATGCCGTTCCCTAACAGCACGGGTTACAATTGGCTGTAGCGTTGCCCTATAAGCAGCATCCTGTTCCTCAGACGCTATGCGACATTCTTCATCGTACCAGGATTCGTCTGAGCGCCGCTTTTCATATCCTAGCACGGTTGTTGCGGCGGTTGCCATGGAATGCGCAATATGCTGCCACTGTGTATCGGGAACGTCAGAAGTGGAGGCGTTGTGTCGTAAAAGTTGGGAGAGCTGGTTGGAGTAGGTAGTAGCTATCTCTGGGGTTTGCAGCTTCGCGATGTCCAGCTTTCTTTGTGTTTGGTTACGTGCGTTTTTCGCTATGCTCAATCTTGTGCGAACCTTGGCTGCAACCAGGTAACAATATAATAAAAAAAGTCTAAAACGTGACAAAATCCCCTATACGATGCCTTACTAACTTCAAATCGATATTAAATTATAATGGCATGTAACTTGACAAAACGAATAATGCAGAACTTCTTCTTCTTGGAACTACTTTTATGTGCAGTTATCAGAATTGAGTCCCAAAATTATGTATTGTTCTGTGTTATGGAAATACTTTCAGTTATATGCATAAAATGGAAGGATTCAAACAAGTTCTCTCTATGTAGATAGGTAAAAAACTTTTGGATATTACTTTTTGACCAAAAACTTGGCGTACTGCATCTTAATGAGTCGTAAGAGGTGTGACATGTTACAACATCTTGCTAAAACTTCGATCCTTGTTTAAAACCAATGAAGTTTTGTAACAAACCTCTTTGTATTTATTTTCGTGTAGAAGGTCTAGTTTTTTTTACACGCTCTAGATTTTTTGGGGATACTTGAAGATATAGGTCGACAGGATGTAGTTTAACTAACAGTTAAATTCCTCTTTTTGTTTATTTTACCCGTTCAACATCGACTAAACCGATGGAGGTTCATTTCTATGTCGTTTGTTTTAATGAGCGCAAAATTGTAGTTGCGCTATAGTCAAAGTACGTGGTTGGTTGTATCATGATAGTTAGAACATGCGACTACAATGGGGAAGATCGATCCATAATTCGTTTCCTGTCTCCAGTCATCCAGTCATTTTCTTTCATCGGCCGCCCCCTCGGTATTGTCGACAGCAATTTCACTGTATAGTGTCGTGTGCATCTTTATGTCCAGTAAAAGCTTTTTAAACAGCTGGCGTTCGCATTCGTCTATAAACAAGATGGTGCCGTTTGTTGTCAGTGAAAAACGTGTTAATAACGCGAGAAGCTATCCCTTATCTCATTTATGGGATATAAAGGGAAGTAAAATTTTTTTATAGACGAAGAATCATTGTTTTGATAGCTGCGTGTATGAACGCACCATGACCATGGCTCCGAATTCCCATTGGCTGCTCTTGTATTTGGTAAATCAAACGCCACACCCCGTCGTTGTTTTTTGGCACAGCTTCGGATACAAATGTCAAAGAACATTTGGTCCAATAGTCACCTCAGTATCATACGTGCAAATACCAACAACACCAGAAACCGGTATCCCATAACAATTAGCATTGTCAACCAGTGTCACATGTCCTAAAACAAATTTCGTTGCATAATAAATTATAAATATATATTACCGATACTCCAAAAGTTCATAACAACGACAAAAATAGAACACAAACAGGATGACTTTGTGAAACTAATACATTATCATTATAAAGCTTATTTTGGGACAATAAATAATATCGGGTACATAACAACAAGCAACACAACGACAACAACAATAAACACATACACAATATAATATAACAAAGGAAAACCATTGAAGGCATATTATATACATATATATTGCCATATGAAGACATACCTACTACCTTTACCGTTTATATAATAACGAATACAAAAAAGTAAAACCACTATTAAGGTGGTACTAAAATAAATTTAAGACTGATTAGTACAAACTGTTTGGTTAGTCGTCAATCATCGTTAAATGCTACCTACACCAACACCAACTCCAGCACATCTGTATCCGTGTGGCCAGGCTAACTTTTACCACTGACTACAGCATGTGTGTCTTTTCCAATGAGGCAAAAGTACAACAACAACAACAGAAATCAAATCTATTAGTGATAACAATTAACCAAATTTTAGCCAGTTGTTAAATTTACTACTTAGTTGTTTATTGGTCAAACAACAACTTCAATGACTAAAGGTAACATTAATACTCGTGTGGAGATAAGATAAAACTAGACAAAAACAACTCAATTCATATTGACTTCATCATGCCATCAACTGTCTCAGCTGGTTGTGACTGATGAATATGGAGTAAAATGTTTAATAGAATGTAGAGAGAATAGAGAGAATCCTTTTCGTTGGTTCATTAGCTGTTTTCGTTAAATGTTGGCAAGGAAAGACATTTAAAGGAATACATACACAAAGACATTAAAGGATTTTGATGATTTTTCGATATTAGGGTGATTCGTTAGAAGGGTAATATTGGTAAAAGTATAGCATGTGGTTGATAAGACTTCTATATATTGAATTGAACTATTGTTGTAATATAGAATTTTAGAGTGACCAGAGCCAGCATTGAGTAAACGAATGGATGTACAGTCAACAATTGGATAGACTTTAAGTTACCCTCGGTCAAGACCAAACATTTAATACTCCACTTCAAAGTGTAGTGAGATACCTAAGTACCTTCACTCAGAAAGAATGCGATAAATGATTTTATCTAACAAACTATACTATGTTAAAGAGAATAAAGAATTTCCCAATTTGAGTTTTCTGATCGTTATTCAGTTGTTAATAACCAGAATATCTATTTGGAGGTCCCCTTGCAACTCACAACGTCCGAGATATCACCTGGGCAATACCACTGAGCATTCGTTTAGTGGTAAAAAATGTGAGAAATAACACAAATATCATGCTACGACCGATGCATCTTAGGGAGTAGGTAACAGAACCCAGCGTTCTAAATACCCATTACGTAATCGATGATGTCAGTTATATTTAGTAGCAATCAGTGATGTTTGTCTCCTTAAATTTAAAATAGGAGCTTCATAGGCCGCTTAATCGGTGCGCTCTCGCTTACAAAGTAAGCGACGATGTGAGCAAATGTCATTTCAGTTGCAATTACTTTATAAGCGGTGTTTCAAGCGAGTTTGATGACACGCTTGCTTACAAAGTAAGTGACTATAGCAGTAGGTGCCATTTCAATAGGAGTTCTTATGAGTGGACAATATTACATACGCATGGCGTTCTAAGTACTTAGATCGCTCGCATACAATGCCATACTGATGTCATGAATTTCTAAATGAGTACTTCGTTTTATTTACCGCTGAGATGCTACCACCGATGTGTCTTAGGGAGTAGGTAACAGAACGTAGCGGTAAAAATACCCATTACATTAATCGATGATGTCAGCTATATTTAGTAGCAATCAGAGAAGATCCCCTAGCCTATATTCCTCCTTAACTTTAGCATAGGAGTGTCATAGGTCGTTTAATCGAAGCGCTCTTGCTTACAAAGTAAGCGACGATATGAGTAAATGTCATTTCAGCTGAAATTACTTTATAAGCAGAGTTTGAAGCGAGCTTGATGACAGGCTTTACTACGAAGTAAGTGACTATGTCAGTAGGTGCCATTTCAAACGAAGTTACAATGACTGGGCGATCTTTTTTTACATAACTTACGCATGGCATTCTAAGTACTTAGATCGCTTGCTCACAATGCCATACTGATGTCATGGATTTCTCAAAAGGTACTTCGTTTCATTTACCGCTGGGATGCTACCACCGATGTGTTTTAGGGAGTAGGTAACAGAACCCAGTTGTAAAAATACCCATTACATAAATCGATGATGTCAGCTATATTTAGTAGCAATCAGAGAAGATTCCCTAGCCTATATTCCTCCTTAACTTTACCATAGGAGTATCATAGGTCGTTTAATCGATGCGCTCTCGCTTACAAAGTAAGCGACGATGTCGGTAAGTGTCATTTCAGCTGCAATTACTTTAAAAGCAGAGTTTGAAGCGAGTTTGATGACACGCTTTATTACGAAGTAAGTGATTATGTCAGTAGGTGCCATTTCAAACGAAGTAACTATGACTGGGCGATATTTTTTTACATTACTTACGCATGGCGTTCTAAGTACTTAGATCGCTCGCATACAATGCCATACTGATGTCATGGATTTCTAAATGGATACTTCGTTTCATTTACCGCTGGGATGCTACCATCGATGTGTTTTAGGGAGTAGGTAACAGAACCCAGCGGTAAAAATACCCATTACATTAATCGATGATGTCAGCTATATTTAGTAGCAATCAGAGAAGATTCCCTCGCCTATATTCCTCCTTAACTTTAGCATAGGAGTATCATAGGTCGTTTAATCGATGCGCTCTCGCTTACAAAGTAAGCGACGATGTCAGTAAGTGTCATTTCAGTTGCAATTACTTTATAAGCGGTGTTTCAAGCGAGTTTGATCGCACGCTTGATTACGAAGTAAGTGACTATAGCAGTAGGTGCCATTTCAAACGAAGTTACAATGACTCTCCTTTAAAAAATATGAAAAAAATAAGAAGAAATAGAAAAACAAGAACAAGAAATGTTAACTACACTCATAAACGTAATAAGAACCACGATTTAAGGATATATCCGCACTCTCTACCACACCCACAAAAGTTATAAGGACCAAACTCTGTACAGAGATGGTGCACCTATTCAATTGAAGGATGTCCTCGACACATACAAGGCTGACATCACCGCCATACCTGAAATGCAATGGACGGGACAGGGATACACACGATGAAAGAACTGTTACATTTGTTACCATGGAGTAACACATGAGTTGTGATGTGGTTTCATAGTTGAGAAGAGACTTTAACATCTCCTATCGCTGTTTCACACTGTAAGTAACCGAATAGCCACTATACGTAACAAGGCGAAATATTTTCACAATGATTTGTGTGCATGTCGCGGCGGAAGGCGAAGCCCAGGACCTTTATGATGCATACTATGGGCGCCTGAAGGAAATACATAATCGCTGCCTTACCCTAGAAATTAAAATTGCTTTGGAAGAATTTAATGCTAATATTTCAGAAGTCGGAAAATGCAGTCTACTCCAAAACAACTTTGATAACGGATGCAGAGCGGTTAGCTTTGCCACAATAAGAAACATGGTAGTGTCTGTGACACCAAATTCCCGGATATAAATATGCACAGGACAACGTGGATATCCCTTGATTAAAAGGCAAAAAAAACATCACGTCGATCATGTGGTAATCGATGGAAGGCATGTCCCAAACGTTATGAACGTGCATGTAATGCGCGGTGCAAATATACACCCGGATCAAAATTAAGTTGCAGCCAATGTACTAGTTGCAGCCAATGTACTAGTTGCAGCCAATAGTACTAAAAACGCTTTTTATCAAACACACAGGCATAACAAAGCTACATACCACCGATATAGCCAATGCCTATTCCAACCAACGCTCTCAATTACTTTAAACAAACTCCCTAATTCTGATGTTCTCGACATACTGTGGCAGTATATTCCGATTTCTAAGACCACTGCGGCAACGACCGTACTGGGTTATGAAAAACCACGCTCAGACAAGCTATGGTACGATGAAAAATGTCACGTAATGTCTGAGGAACGACATAATGAGGAGATGAGGCAGATGAAATACCTCTTAAGGCCGAAAAAGCGTCTATGAAAGAAAAAAAAAAGATGTGAGAAAATTAAAGTGATAAAGTTGTAATCCGAAAGTTCTACCACAAGGTAAAAAGCTAAGGTTTTGGACCAGAGATTCCTATAAGTAAGGACGAAGACGGAAATCTAGTCGCTTGCATTCGGAGTGTGCTGCAAATATGGAGGAAACTGTGTCGATATCTTCTCATTTCCGAAGACTGCATAAGTGACGAAATCAATGAATATGAATGAAGACCGAAAGTTTTACCAAGAGTTAAAAAGACAAAGGTTATACAACAGGGATCCCCACCTTTGAGAACATAGATGGTAATCTGTTCAAGGCCACGCAGTGTGTGCTGCAAATATGGAGGGAATACTGTCGAAGCCGAAGGCAGACAAAGTACCGAAATTAAGCCAATCATCGACGATGGTCCACCTTTCTCTATGCACCTTTATCCACCTAACCAAAATAAGATCAACACGTCAATTGCTCTGCCTAAAGACCAAAATTCTGCGGGAGCCGATGTCCTGCCGTCAGGAATTATTTTCTGGCAACGTACATGTACCACGTTATAAACACGATTTGACTAAAGAAAGGCATGGCCGATGCTTAGAATTAGAGTGCTCTATGTCCTGTCCTAAAGAAAGGCGATACAAATATTTCTACCAATTCGCACAGGATTAGCTTTTTACCCATCCCATACAAGATCCTGTCAAGTTTGTCATGTGAAAGACTAAATCCCTAATTAAAGAACATGATTGGAACAGATCTGTGTGGCTTTAGACCTGGTAAATCCACGAATGACCAGATATTCACATTATTACCTGGATCGATTACAAAGCTGCATTGGACAATGCGAAACAACAGAAATAATTTGAAGCTATGGCTGAGTTTGGTATCCCCCGCCGAGCTAATACGACTTGGCGGGATTACATTGGCCGACACGAACTATTCAGTGAAAATAGGCAAACAAAACTGACGCAGCCATTTTCTACCAAGCCAGGCTTTAGACAAGAAGGCAGTCAGAAGACAGCTGTGTATTCCCTTCCCACGTTAATAATGATATTTACACTATAAACTTAGCCTAAAAAACAGAGTTTAAAAAATTAATAAAGCTTACAAAATTTTGTACAGAATCGACCTTTAAAAATTCTCTCAAAAAAAATCTTGTCTAACAATTTGCATTATTTTTTTTACCACCGTAAATTCCACGATTAACTTAAAATCACTCCAAATTTTCTATTTTCTATTTCTACTTTGGTATACGAATATCAGCCTTAAACTAACCCCCCTAAATCAACACCACCCACCCCTGCACACTATACCGAGTTTCTTGTATACATCCTTTTCTCACATATATCCTTCTTACAAGTCTTATTCATATCTAAAAAAAAATTGGGTTATCGCTGTGTGTTTATTCAACCGATTCCTGCCTTGAGTATTTTCTTTTTGGCTTTGCTAAATTTAGTCAAACTCATCATCTCATCCTCGCCCTTTATCAGTCATCAAAGTCAAAAGAAAACGCTGAAGAAAAAGCTCTAACAAAAAATACAACGCAACTGTAGGTAATAAATGCGCAGAAGTAGTAGTAGTAGTAGTGGAATGGCGAGAACATAGCAAACTGACAGAAACACACACACACACACACATCGTCGTATAGCCGAATGGGAGTTTAAGTGTCAAAATACATTTCATGGACATTTCCAATTGGAATGTAAAGCAAAAACAACTACATTGACATGGGTAGACAAATCTAACGAACAGAAGAAGCAAAAAAAAACCTAATTGAACAATTCGGAGGGAGCGAGGGAGAACGAATCTATAACCAAAACGCGTGTTTATGAACGTGTCAATGCCTTTGTGAAATGGCCAAAATGCTAAACAAGTTACATACATAAACCATTAGGACATCGCACAGACACACACACTTACACAGAAAGACTATTATATAAATACGTAGCTACATACCTTTATACACTAGATTTTGCCCATATCTAACATGCCAACGTTAAAGTTGATGAATATTTCATGTCCTATTTCATAAACACACAACAAAGTTCAATCATTAAAAATTAAAAACAAGAAATTAAGAAAAGGAAGTACCTGCTCTTACCTTTGATATATGATCAGGCAGAAGCAGAGAGAGAGTGTGAGAGTGTCGAAGAAAAATTCCAAGAATAATAAATATTATTTATTAAACGAAATCCGTTACATAAACATAAAAATATTTGAATAATTAAATTCAAATCAATTCACTGCGAGTAGGAGACAAATAAAGGGAATTAAGTAGATGTTAATTTGTATACACGTATAAAGTTGTTTGCGATGTCATACTAATCCTATATAACACCATAAAAATATATTATTTTCTAACCGTGAAAATATTATTTTAATTATTGAAATTAAAGGTTTTTTTTATTATTGAAATTCGAAACTGAAAAATAACATCTTTCCTTTTTCGGGCAGAGATTCTTTTAAAGGACAGTAATTTACTAATACTTTACAGAGACGATGGTTTTGAGTTTTTAAGTTTATATGTGAGCTGTAATCTTCTTAGCTACTCATCCAATGTTAAAATTTATTTCATCAATAGAATCCTACGTTATCACTGAGTAGCCATCCACGTATAAGTAGCGCCTAAGCAACTCGAGTTGTGAAAATTCGTGAAAAATATTTTGATGGTATACATTGAAAACACTTGGCGAGTGTAGGTTGTAGGTCTGGTTGAGTACAACATGAATCCGTATAAAAAATTCTCTAACATATAAATGCTAAGTTTTACTGCAGGTGGTGTTCTTCTTCTTCTTTACTGTCAGCAACAACAGAAATTCATCTATCAGTAGCCGCACGTAGAAAACCATTCCAAGCGCTTCGTTATTTTGCGCTCCGTAGATAGTTCGTCATGCCAAGCTTACTTAACAGTTCCGTCACCTGGTCCATCCATCGGAGTTTTGGTCGCCCACTCCTGCGCCGCCCATCGAGTTTTATGCCGAAGACTTTTCGAGCCGGAGCGCTTTCGTCCATTCGTACAACGTGTCCAAGCCAGCGCATTCGGCCTATTTGAACGCGCTTGACCACGTCGATGTCGTTGTACAGCTCATACAGCTCATGATTCATTCGACGATGGTACTCGCCGTTCGCGATGATGGGTCCAAATATTTTGCGGAGTATTTTTCTTTCGAAGACTCCCAGAATAGATTGATCCGCTTGTGTCATTACCCACGATTCTGCGCTGTAGAGTAAGACAGGTAGGATCAGAGTCTGGTAGAGCTGGATCTTTGTCCTTCGAGAGAGCGCTTTGTCGTTAAATTGCTTGTTTGGCACATAGTAGCAGCGGTTTGCGATCAATACTCGTCTTTTGATTTCGAGGCTGACATTATTATTTTTGTTTATGGCGGAGCCAAGGTAAACAAAATCATCTACCACTTCAAAGTTGTAGTTGCCAACGTTCACGCAGCGTCCCAGACGAGTGGACTCTTTGTTCGTTGAAACAAATAACTTGGTTTTGTCCTCGTTTATCACCAGACCCACTTCAGCCGACAGCATTTCCATGCTCGAAAAAGCCGCAGTAACATCTCGCAATCCACGTCCAATAATATCTATATCATCAGCATACACGAGCAACATGTGGCTTTTGTTAAATATGGCACCATATTCCTGTTTACTGCAGCTTTCCGCATGATCATCTCCATTACGATGTTAAAGAAATCGCAGGACAGACTATCGCCTTGTCTAAAGCCTCGCTAACAGATTTTTGCCAATTTTTACTGAAGACTTCGTGTCAGTCAGTCTCATCCCGCAAAGTCGAATTAGCTTCTCGGGGATACCAAACTCAGCCATAACATCCAATAATTTCGTTTGGGACAGTCGAATGCATCTTTGTAATCGATGAACAGATGATAGGTGTCGATCTGCATTTCTTGGGTCTTCTCCAGGATTTGTCGTAGTGTGAATATCTGGTCGATCGTGAATTTACCCGGACTAAAGCCACACTGATAAGGTCCAATCAGGTTCGCTAGAAGGGGCTTTAGTCTTTCACATAACACACTAGACAGGACCTTGTATGCGATGGGTAAAAGGCTAATCCCGCGATAGTTGGTACACACACAAGGATCGCCTTTCTTAAGCACGGGACATAGGACACTCAGATTCCATTCATCCGGCATGCACTCCCTGAGCCAAATCGTGTTTATGAGCTGGTGCATGCATGTTACTAGGTCATCGCCGCCGGCTTTAAAAAGCTCTGCCGGCAGTCCATCGGCTCCCGCAGCTTTATTATTCTTATTTTTGCCGTGCAGATCCCGTTTTGGCTCGTTGGTGGACAGTCTACTCCATCGTCGATGATTGGTACGATTTCGTCACTTATACTGCCTTTGGGAACGAGAAGAGATTGAAAGTGTTTCCTCCATATTTGCAGCACACTCTGAGTGTCCGTGAACAGATTTCCTTCTCTGTCCTTACAGGTGGGGATCCCTGTTCCAAAACCTTTACTTTTTACCTTTTGGTAGAACTTTCGGGCCTCACCTCTATCCCTGTAGTTTTCGATATCCTGACTCTCTCTTTTCTTCCACAGACGCTTTTTCCGTCTGAACAGGCGTTTCATCTCCCTCCTTTTCTCTTTATAACGCTCCGTCACCGCACGCGTCGCCGTTAGCAGCAGTTTTGCCTTGTATGCAGCATACATTTCCTCAGACATTTCGCGACATTCATCATCGTACCAGGGCTTGTCTGAGCGTGGTTTTTCATAACCCAGTACGGTTGTTGCGGCAGTGGTCATAGAATTCACAATATGCTGTCACTGTATGTCGGGAACATTAGAACTAGGGGGATTTGTATGAAGTAATTTAGAGAGCTGGTTGGAGTAGGCATTGGCTATCTCAGTGGTATGCAGCTTTGTGATGTCTAGCTTCCTTTGCGTTTGATTACGAGTGTTTTTAGCTCTACTTAACCGTGTGCGTACCTTGGCTGCAACTAGGTGGTGATACGAGTCGATATTTGCACCGCGCACGCACGTCCGTAACGCTTGAGACATGCCTTCCATCAATTACCACGTGATCAATCAGATTTCTTGTATTTTGATCGGGAGATATGCATATATGATATGGAATCTGGTTCCACTCACAACCAAGTTTCTTGCCGACGCGAAACTTACCAGTCTGAATCCGTTATGGAAGGTGTTGTTGTGTAGTCTGAATTTTCCGACTGCTGAACCAAGAGCATCTTCCCTTCCTATTTTAGCATTAAAATTTCCCAGAACAATTTTATTGTCATGTGCAGGGCAGCGGTCATATATATCATCCAGGCGCTCATAGAATGCATCTTTGATGTCATCGTCTTTGTCTTCCGTCGGGGCGTGTACACAAATCAGCGTAATGTTAAAATATTTCGCCCGGATGCGAATGGTGGCTATACGGTCAATTACTGGGTTAAACCGCGAGACCAGATGTCGAAGTCTCTTGCCGACTATGAAACCACATCCAAATTCGTGTCTTTCTGCATGGCAGCTGTAAAAGATGCCGCAGTTCTTCCGTCGTGTGCATCCCTGTCCCGTCCATCTCATTTCCTGTATGGCGGTGATGTCAACCTTGTATTTGTCGAGGACATCCGCCAGTTAGATAGTGGCACCATCTCTGTATAGAGTTCGGACATTCCAGGTGCATATCCTTAAATCATTGTCCTTACATAGTTTGCGGGGGTCGTCAACATTTGGGGGGGGGGTTCTTGTTTTTCCTTTTCTTCGTGTTTTCATAATAGATTTTGTTTAAGGAGAGTGGCTTATTAAGCCACCGCTCTTGATCCTAGTTTCTTGGGGCTGGCAGGTAGTGTTAATTTTCTTAAAATGTTTGATTTCACTTGAACAGACCTACAACCTACCTACAACCTACCCAAGTATCAATGGACTGTAGCATGGTGTTATAACTAAACGATAAGAAATATATTAATTTTTGAGTATAATTGCATTGATTAAATACAATGAATACAAAATAATAAACACGAAGATCTATTGGAACCTTGAACTGATAACAGTGTGACCACAAAGAGATGTTATTGTATGGAGGCGGAATAATTCCTTTGCGGAATAAAAATCATAGTTGAGGTTAATTTAAATTCCTAAAAAACTATGTTTCCTATTGTTTTGGTGCATTTTCGATAGCAGATTGTTTCATGAAATTTTCTGAGGATTTTTGTTGTAGAACACTAAAACTCTTTATCTCGAGTACTTACGTGTCATTTTCGTCATTATTTTATGAAAAGTCAGAAAAGAAAATTAGACTTTAGAACATTCAAATGTTCTACAAAAATTTAGCTTAGAATATTTTCCTCGGGGTGTTCTACAACAAGAAATCGATATTGTTAACTTGTACTGACTATTTTAGGTCACTTTCAAGAGAGAGCCAGAATGATTAGTAAAAGTTGGAGATATTAATTTGTGATCTTTACGAAACCCAAGTAGAATTTTCTGAGCAAAATTTTTGTAAAACATTTGAATGTTATTAAGTCCCTTTCTAAGGTACTCTTCTGGGTTTTTTCGAAATAAGGACTAAAAGGACAGGTGAGTATTCAAGAGATGGAGAGATAAAATGCATTGCTTACACCATGTCAAATTTCATACCAGAAAGTGTTCTTATCCATCACTTTAATATGAATTAAAGTGGTCGGCCGACCGTCAACGAATCTTAGTGTCGTAGGTAGTTTGGTCACTTAAAATATATTGATTCTGAGGTCGAAGACAAAACTGAGCCGGATTTACCCAAATAATTTCAACATGACGAATTGGAACTAATTATTGCGCTGTATCTGGATGATTACAAATCCTAGAATCATTGGAAGTGGTTGAGTCGACAGTCAGAAAAGCCATTGAATTGATTGAAAGCAAGAAAATTGAATGACATACTAGTTGAAGTCGCGCGATGTCGAAAGACTACGCATGCGAACAGCTTGCAAAAAAGCATGATATGTTCCTAAAAAACTTATTGACACCATCGTTGTAGTTCATACAACTAATGATGCAGTTTGATATCCAGGTCGATTCGTACTTTTACAAGCAAAAAGACCGAAAAAGGGATATAACCAGAGCTCGCAATAATTGATCTCTCTCGTTCTTGTTGTCAGAAAAAAAAACACTCATCTACTGACACGATGCGAAACTGTCGCGAAAAACCCTTAAACTTCATTCTTCTTTGCCTACCTAATTGCTCAACCGACGAGCATTTCTGTTCACTAGATCGGCTCATTGGTTTACTCGAGACCCTTTACTTCGTAAAAACTCGTCAAACGGTCTTCAGAGCATGTATGTGTGTTGCGCGTGTGGATAGGCAAACGTACACATACACATTTGCACACTAATAATCTCCCTTTCCCCTTTTCTTCTTCTCTCCTCTTCAAAGCATATGACGAAATATTTAAGGCAACAACATAATGCAAAGCAACGATAAAAAATAAAGACCTTTTGTGCGGACACTTTGCTTGCTTTGCTCACTTACTGATTCTCAGTAGCTGAGCGACATAAGATTCTGTTCGTATCGAGCGGTCAGTAAGAGACCGATTCATGTCTAACGTTAAACCCGAAACCTGAGAGCAAGAACACGAACAAAACGAAAAAATGGTTGCTGTGCAGACACTGAGCGATTCCGTCTCATTTGTTTCGGTCTTTTATGTGAGCAGACCGCGCAGTAAAATTTGGTTGAGCATATTTTGAGAGCTCTGGATGTAACTGATAAAATCGCAATCTTTTACATGGGCTTCCTTAAGGTCCCCTCTGGTTATTTGAAAAACTAAAGCTCATTCTGGCGAACCTCAGTGTGGCTTTAGACCTGGTAAATCCACGACAAACCAGATATTCATACTACGACAAATCCTAGAGAAGACCCAAGAAATGCGGTTCGATACCTAAATCTGACAGAGCATTTTTTACCAAGCGAGGCTTTAGACAAGGTCCGTCTGTCCTGCGCTGCAGAAAACAGGAATGTTACCACCTTCAACAAAAGTCACATGCTGCTCGCGTATGCCCATGATAAAGATATCATTGGCCGTGGATTGCGAGATGTTACTGCGGTCGAGCATTGAAATGCAGTCGGCGGAAGTGGGTCTGATGATAAATGAGGACAAAACCAAGTGAAGTGGTAAATGATTTTGTCTACCTCAAAAGACAAGTACTGATCTGCAAACCGCTGCTACTTTCCGCTAGGCCAAAGCGCGGTGGTTGTTGGTTAAAACTCAAGAGTAGACTAAGAGTTTGATGTTCGAGAGAAATGGAGCTGGGTGTCCCTTGACACCATACGAGTCTTGCATCTCTCATTGCGCATCAAACACTATCTTGGTCGAAAACATAACTAAGAATTTTGGATAGATTTGAACACTTAACAAGTGTGTGCATAATACCGCAGTAAAGTATGCACTTTGCGACGGTGACTTTCTAATATCCAAAGGGGAGGATATAATTGTTTGTATCTTCTTTGAGCTACAAATAGATATCAAATCAGGTCCAATTTCAGATTAAATTGAACGGTAATGTGGAAGCGCGCCTTCTGAGAAAATACAAGTGAAATGAATGGTATTGTTGGAAACTGGCCTGATGGAGTGGTAATGCGCTCGCTGATGGCAGTGGAAGGAATGCTGGGTATCGTTGGAAGCTAGCCTGAGGGAGTGGTAATGCGCTCGCCGACGGTAGCAGAAGGGAAACGTGTCTGTATATTTTTGAAGTTTTTATCCCAGAGTGGATTTAAAATGAAGAGAAGTCAGATGTAGGCCGGCCGGATGGGAAACCTCGGTTCCCCAAGTGCGGCGTGTGCGCACTTGTGGCGTGATGAAGATGAGCGTTGGACATGATTTGATTGAAATAACAAGTGCATGTACTTGTACATGTAACTTAAAGTAGCAAATAATTAGGAGTGGGCGGCCAAATCGGACGGAGTGCAAGACTTGAGCTTGTATTTGTCAGTCAATATGGTACCCTTACAAAAGAAATACAAACAGTTTGAACATCCCTTTTGGATAGAGGAATTAGATCCGGGCCTTAACAGCGGCCTAGTAGTATGTTCCAGTGAGGTTGAGCCCACCGTGGAGTTAAGCCCTCACGGGCAGGTATTCACGTAAAGCCAAAGGACATCTGTCTTGCTCTACAGCGCAGAATCCTGGGTAATGACACAAGTAGATCAATCTATTCTGGGAGTCTTCGAAAAATGCTTCGCAAAATATTTGGACCCATCGTCGTTAATGGCGAGTATCGTCGTCGACTGAGCCAATAGCTGTATGAGCTGTACAATGATATCTAGTATGGGTATCGACACTAACTATACATTCAGTATTTGTGTGCTTTCGCCAAAACTGAACTGAAAAAAGTGAAGCAAGACTGACCAGAAACAGTCTATAGTAAAAGATATGACGTTTATTCAATTGAGATATAGGATAATACATTATTACAACTATTGTCGTCATCCTTTACCTCCATAGAATTAGAGGCCGTTTGACTCGACTCTATACTGCAAATTTGCTGTTGCGCGACATAGAGGGGGCCGCCGATGTGAGAAATGTAGATGACTGGAGTCAGGAGTCGAAGCATGGATCTCCCGCATTACAGTTTCGTGTTCTCACCATCATGTCACGGCCGGCCCCTCCCCACTTTTCAATAAATTTCTCTAAGCAAATCCAAACGTACTTCGTCAATAACACTATGTCACAAAATTTCAAAAGTTTCTGTATCCGGGACTTTAATAATACATTTTAATGTAAAATTTCACGCTGAATTCAAATCTGCTCTCAGATATGTGGAAAGTAGAACAGATTTTGAGATATAGTCAAATTTCCATTTTTAGTGTTTTGAATAAGGGTAGGTCTAGTAAAATGCCATTTTCTCTGGCTTTAATTCACCGATTTTACTGAAATGTGACAAAAATAAAAGATAATTAAATTATTTTTTAAAAAAAATCCAATCATTAATGACGAAATTATGGCACTTCAAAGTTTAATTTTTGTAAAAATTTTGATGATTTTTTAAGTTTTCGCTGCCTTTAAGGATCAACTATTTAGAAGCCGGGATCAAAAATGTGTTGCATTGTGTAATTTACTTTTCCATATTTTCATTTTTATAATGATGACCCCACACTTTTATATACTTAAATTACTTTTTTTAATGTATTTATTGATACTCATATAAAAACCAAGTCCTGTGGTTCATATTTGATTTCAACAATCCTCCCTACTCACTTAAGCCTATTAAGGTAATCGTAAATTGTATTTAATTACAGCATAAATCTGGAAATCTTATTCTTAGTCCCCCCCTCTGTAAAATTTACAACCACTGTGATGCTACCACACAGTACCACCCCATCATTCTTTGCCCCTTACCTAATTGGTAGTCATAACTCAAAAAGCATATCCATGTTCTTATTATGCCAAACTCAATTAGTTCAGGCAAAAAATAACGCCAACGCTACACAGAGCAACAATTCGATTTAGGTAATTTCAATGAATTTATACAAAGCATAAAACAAAATTTGTTTAAATGTAACACTGAGACAAAATCTCGAATGTCACACCATGGAAGGAAAACACACTCGGGTCATCCATAAATGTGGCAGTGGCGTTGGCGAAGTGGCTAATATATAATTAGCAAAGTAATTAGGAAATTACCAAAACTATAACCAAAGAAAATCGTTACAATGGTCAGTAGAAGAGAACAATTAGCTAAACGGGAGACCTGCTGGGAAAATAAGGATTTTATAGAAATTTTCTTGCTTCATAAACTGGCCAATAACTGGTATTATTTTTCTCAGTGTTGAACGCCTACGAGCACACACACACACACACACGAAGGCAGGACAATAACAGCAATTTATTATTGGTGACTTTGTTGTTTTGTGCACATGTATACATTCACTTGCACTCACCCATACATACACGCCTATACCCATTTCACCTTCACAAATACCAACAAAGTATGTGCATATTCTGACTTGTATGGGAGTGTTGGTAGGCAGTACGTAGTCGTGTCATAGGCTACTCCGTACTCTACTCATGTACTCTGACGTTCATTAAGGTATTCTTCTCTTGAACACACAAGTGCAAATGTAGTGGTGTACTTTTCAGTCATTGAGATGTACATACGTACAAGCATATATACAATGTGTTTTTTTGCACGTGTGTATGTGTGTGTCTGTTTGTTTTTCTGTGCAATTCGTGAACTTTGGGTATCGGCTACATTTTCTCGTTCCATTTTTTTTGTTCTATTCGGTGCCGGAGACTACTTGTCTACGCTCCACTCGTACGTTCATTGTGTATAAGGGAATTTATTATAGCGCTCGTGTAGACCAAACAACTAGAATTTGCCAGAGTATGACAGTGTTACCTTCTCTAGAACTTCAGAGGAGACACACACATAAAAAACAAATGATAATAATAATAATGAAATAAAAGAGGTGGATGTGCAGTGCCAGCAGCATACAGAGAGGGTATAACAAGGATGTAAGGAATAGTGTCATATGTGTATGTGTGTGGGTGTTATTGTGTGTAAATGGTACTCTTGAGGTTATCATTACACAGGGAATAACTACATTCGTAGGCGACAAAGCTTAATTCCAAAGATCTACTAATAAAGTGAATTAAGGAGCAACATAATTCATTGACATATAATTTTATTTGTGCATAAAATAATGAAAACTTTAACACACAGCTCTTAGAGTTATGAGACAAATTAGGGTTTTTAAGCGGCACAGTCTTTAGGACTGTAATGTAATCATGATGGCAACTTATGTTATGCATATACATACAACATTTGTAGTAAGTGAATGATTGATCGCCGTCTAGGATCAGCAGCAGGATCACGAAATGCGTTTAAAGGTAGATATGCTCTAAAGAGGGGTTCAAGGAAATATAGGTTCTACGGTAACGAATATGGCCATATGGCTGAAGCTTGTTAGCAAACATAAATAATGACCAAATGACTATCAAGATTTAAGCGATGTAAAAATGTTTGCAAATTCTAATTTTGGGAGCCAAAGGAGTTTACAACTAAGGCATAAATTTCAGTCAGTCCTTTTACCTAACACAGTCCTACACATGATTTTGGGACTCCATTCTTAAACTGCACGTAAAATAAGCCCCAAAAAGAAGAAGTTCTGCTTCATTCGTTTAGTCAAACTACATGCCATAATAATTTAATATCGATTTGAAGTTAGTAAGTATCGTATAGGGGAATTTGTCACATTTTAGGCTCTTGTGGTATATTTTTATATTGTTTTATGGGGTTGTATGATTATAATAATTAATATTCCACGTAAATCATACGCCGCGGAGTTCAACAGTACTACTGCTACAAACTAACCCAGTTCAAAATTATTTAATAAATGGAAAAGTGAAACTGTTGCTTATATTGAAAAATGTTATATGAACTGATTAAAGGAATTGTAATTTTAAATTTGTTTGAGCTAAATCGGACTATTGGTTCCCGAGTTATGTCAAACAAAATAGCATAAAACGTGACAAATTCCCATATACGCTACTTACAAACTTCAAAATGATAATTAATTATTATGGCATGTAACTCGAAAAAACGAATGATGCAGAACTTCTTCTTTTTGGATCTACTTTCACGTGCAGTTCTCAGAATTGAGTCCCAAATCAAGGAGCTGAAAAATATTGTGCTCTTTAATATTGAGAATGCGACCGACCGGAATATTGTGCCACTTGATGTAAAAAATACATGACAAAAATTTTGAGTAAGATCGGAAAACTATTTCCCGTGCCCCAAAGAGGTCAAAAGTTAGGTTCTTGGTAAATCCTTAGTATATGCTATGTTTTTTTAATAATGCTCAATTATTTTTTTCTCGCAAATATGCATTATTAAAATTTTAACGTGTGGATGCCGCCTCGGCTCTTTTGTCTAACTTGGTTCCAAATAGCCTGGTTATATCTCTACTATACTGTAAAATTTTTAGGAAGATCAAACTTTTAATATGACTTTTATAAACTGTTTCTTTTAAATGGGGCGTGGCACAGCCCACTTTCACCCTAGCTGTTAGTCATACTGTATCAACAATACATACCACATATCAGATGTTTACCTCCTTTAAAGTTTCAAGATTTACACCACGCCCACTGACCCTATCCAGCCAATTTTTTGTGGCTCAAGGACTTTGCTGCCAAATGAATTCACACAAATTTTCAAGGCGATTGGAGAAACAGTCCTCCAAATATTGCGGTTTCAATTATAGGGTATACTGGGCGGTGCCACGCCCAGTGATTATTCAAAAAATTCAAGTACCCCAGTTTCATATACATAGATTTGACCTTTGACCTCTTTGGGGCGCGGATTTAAGTTCTCCGACTTTGCTTAAATTTCGATCATAGACGTTTTATAACCAATGGCCAAATATCCCGCTTGGTCAATACAAAAAATCCAAATACAAATTTTTTGAATTTTCGCTACCACCCTTATGTATGTATAAAGCGCCCCAGCGGTTACAACCGTAGTTTAAGAGCTATTGAGCTGAATTTTAGAATGATTGGAATTCTAAGATGAGTCATATTGGTCAGAAACTATTCCCATCTCACATACAAGTTGCCCATTTTCGAGCTCTGCCCCTGAAATTACATCCGTACTTTGAGAGATATTAAGCTGAATTTGTGTACGCCAGCTTTTATTCTTTATACGGAGGCTAATTTCTACTATAAGCAAGATCGGTCAAAATCTACTCACACGTCTCATACATACAACCCACTTTTGGGGGTGTCCGTCTGTCTGGCGCTCTGATTACAGCCGTAGTTTAAGAGCAATGAAATTTGGTATACAAGCGTATATCCTCTAAGCGGAGGTAATGTTATGAATTGAGTAATTTGGTACAAAAATTACTCCCATCTCCCATGCAAACCGTCTGCCTATCAATACGATTACAAACTTAGTTTAAGAAGTATCAAGCCAAAATTTCATATAAAAGCTTATATCCTCTAATCGGACTATCGAACTGAAATTTGATACACAAGCTTATATCCTCTAAGCGGAGGTAATGTTATGAATTGAGTAATATGGGACAAAAACTACTCCCTTTTTGGGGGGTGTCTGTCGCCCCCCATTACAGCCGTAGTTTAAGTACTATCAAGCTTGGTATACGATCATCTATACTCTAAGTGGAGTTTAAGTAATTAGATGAGCAAAATCGGACGAAAATTACTCCCACCTCTCACATAAAATACCCCTTTTTCGGAGGTTAAACAATTCAATTATGTATATCTGTCTGGCGTGGCACGACACGATAACTTAAGTAAACCTTAACTGATCTTTATAAAAAAAAATAGCGATACTAATATTTTCCAAAAGAAGGTAATGGGAATAGCGATTACAGAATAGCCCCAACCTTTGTGATACTTCCCATACAACCAGACCTAACCAGAAAACTAAAACCTTTGCTACACCCTATCAGGTGTCTCCCACACTAATGACCGATTTGACCGTCATAGTGTGACCAACATATAGGTAAGTACACTGAATTCAGACATGTTATGCGTATAATGTACCCATGTGAGTGTTTGATTCTAGAATGAATACGAACTATATCGGCCCACTCCTTCTGGTAACTCCCATACAAATTGACTTTTCTTTGGAAAATTCATATTTCATCCATAACTTCCAAATGGACAATTGTAAGATATTTGAATTTGGTCTGTTTTATTCTCTTGTAATAGCAGACAAAGTCTCAGGAAAGCGAAACCATTGCCTTACCCCTTCTGGTACTATCATACAACTGGCCAACTTTACTCTCATGGTTTTACATATAAATATTTTCTTTGACAACACTGATTTCATATATATTTTGCCTAAAACGTACATTTAAGAAAGCTTTAATCGGGAATGAATATGGACTATAACGTCCAAACCCACCTGGTTCCTTCCATACAAAATAACCTAAAAGTGAAAAATTTATATTTTACCACAACTTCCAAGCGGACTATGGCAGGATATTTGAATTTGGTCAGTTTGATTGTAATCTTGTATTGATTGTAGCAAAAGCTCAGAAAACCGGTCCATTTGACACACCCCTTCTGGTAACTTTCATACCAATGGCCTAATCTACCCCATAGTTTTATATAAATATATTTTTTGTTATTAGACTTAATACAGACAAATTTCGTTCAAAGAAAACGCTTATGGAAATCTAATGTATTGATAAAGTCGGGTTATATTGGCGTACCTCTTCTAGTACGTCCCATACAAAATGACCCATTTTAGGAAAGTTAATATATCTCCCACAACTTCCAAACGGTAAACTGGGGGATAGCAAAATGTGGTCAGTTTAATTTCCTTGTAATAGCAGACAACCCCTAAGATAATCGGAACCTTTGTCACACCCCTTCTGGTTCCTCCCATAGAAATGACTGCATTCACCCTTTTAGTTTCACATACATATCTTTTTTTAAGATACAGAATTCACTCATATTTTGCGTAAGATGTGCGGTTAAGATAATATTACTCTATAACAAAAAAGGAATATATCGGCCGGATCCTTCGGTACCTGCCATACAAAATTACCCATTTTTGGAAAATGTGTATTTCTCTCACAACCTCCAAACGAAGAACTGGGGTATATTTAATTAAAATGGGGTCAGTTTAAATACCTTGTAATAGCTGACAACCCCCCAGATAACCGAAACCTTTGTCAAACCCCTTATGGTTCCTCCAATACAAATGACTATAATTCATATTTTTTAATTCAAATTTTTACGAGGTAAGCGTTTATTGAACATCGACTTACGAATTAAATTCGGATATGTTTTTCTGCCCTGGGTGTACCTCTCCTACAAATTAGCCAATTTTCCCAAAAAAATTTATTTTCTAAAAATGTTTAATAGAAACCCCTCAAAATCCTGAAGTAGTTTACTTTTAATATTTTGTATTTATAGTTAAAACTTAAGAAACCGGGGGGTTTACTTCACCCATTTAGTTTTAAGTTGATACCGTTGGTAAATCTCTTTCGGTAATCCCATACGAAATGACCATATGCCTACAGATATAAAATTTAATTTTTTTTCTAGATTTACTATATGTCTGTAAATATCTTGTCTTACAACATACATCACTATATTTTGTGGACTTAAGCTTTATAACTTCTGACCAATCCGTATAACCATCCTGATGCATCCATATGTAAAGTGACATTTCTTAACTTTAGTAGAATTTAATCATGCCTGGAAAAATTCACCCCCCATCGGACACCCTATTCACTACTTATGGCCATAAGGAAGGCAAACTGACATCATTTGTCAAGAAGCCACTATTCATATGCTATGTACATACACATCCATACACACACACACACACACTATACTCGAAGCAATACAAGTGACACAGATATTTAACAAAACAGGATGATTCTTTCTTTCCCCAACAACAACAACATCTGCAATAACTACAAAGATGAATAGATAAAGTTTTAAATGACTTATAACAATTTCACAACTATTGTTGGCTGCCAGTACTATAGCTATGTCTATAAAAAAAAAACCGAACAGGCACAACAACTATGAACTATATTAGTTAGAGGAATAACCAAGAGGAAGAGTATTTAGATTCCCCAAACACTTTCATAAATTGCTTGATTGCACTCGATGACTTACTTTATGGCACAAGGAGTACGAAGTACTCTTTTAATGCTGCACCACTCAGCTACCAAGTGGGGATACTTACTCCCTCCCGCTGCTTAAGTTCATTTCAGTCAAGGTTATCTAGGGACGTTGATGAGGAAGTGACATCAAGAGCAACCACAACAGCAGCAAAACAGTGGGGCACAACCTTTGCCAGCACCAGCAGTAGTAGTATCTTGTGTGTATCTTGCCATATTGATCCAATTTCAATGAAATCACTTTTTCTCACTTGGTAGATGAATAAAAAAATAGAATCACTAGCAGCCGCCACCACACTAAGAAGTAGAAAAACAACAACAGCCCGCCGTGGCCACAACTCGTGTTGAAAGAGTCGCCTAGAAAGTGTGGCGGCATCGTGCCAGTGACACATGCTATTGCAGTTTTGTGGCAAGTTGTTGTTGGTGTTGTTGAAGCTAAAGCTGCTGGCAGCACATAGAATGACGCTGTTGTTATTGCAGTTCAGTGGTTTCAGTGAGCAGGATAATGATGATGATAATAGAGAATACAAAAAAAAAAACAAAAACAACTGGGTGTTGATATTCAATGAATTGTAAATAAGTGTGCCAGTGTGATGGCATGATATTATATACTTATATTCATATATATATACATACTTAAATCTATGACATACAAATTGCGTTCTATTCAACGCATTTATAGCGTATCTCTCTCTCTATCTCTGTTTTCCCTCCTCTTTTCCGACTCCGTATTAGTGTAATGATATTTTTCTCATCTGGCATTTGGAATACCTTTACATATAACATTTATTGGTTTCCAACAAACCATTTGTTAACTGGGGCTATTCTTAGTAAATGCCACGTCCATGAATAATCTTCAACATCTGTAGGTTATCATTAGTGCTGATTGGTATAATTATAATAAAATGTTGCCGAGTGGAGTAGCATTAAATGCGAGAAGGTAGCAGCAGATATGTTTTAGACATAAACGTATATAGTTACTATATAAATGTTATGTTAAACTGTTTGCCATGTGTAATAGAGTAGAGATTTGAAGAGCCTAGAATGTCTAATATTGAGATGAATTTTAAGGTGTTAATGTGATAAAAGAAGAGATTAATGGGATAGGTATGTATTTTGTAATGTGGCCGTTAAATGTGTGTGTGTATCAGCTATGTGCGGTATTGGTGTGCATGACTGACGTATGACTGATATTTCGTTATGTGTTTGGTATTACTCATACGCAGTAGTGCGTTAATTTCACATATACTTACTACTTACTTAATTTACCTTTGAATCCAATGAATGAGGTATGGGATAGCTTCTCGCGTTGTTGTGAATAAACACGCTTTCTATTTTTAGATTCACAACTAACGGCACCTAATTGTTTATCGACGAATGCGAACGTCACTGTTTGAGAAGCTCTTACTAGACACGACGATTGAATCGACGCTTAATACTGCGAAGTTGCTGTCAACAACATTCGAGGGGAACCGACAATGAAAGAAAATTTTATTTATTTTTTTTTCATTTAAGATGACTGGAGCCAGGTTTGAACCTGCGATCTTCCGCATGGTAGTCGCAAGTTCTAACCACTATGCCACGGCCGGTCCCACATATAAAATATGATTTTTTAGCTATTATCTTTTTGGCAATACTGGTTTAAACAGCTGACGCACGTTTCTTGTTTTGTTTCACTGTCAAACATCTTCAGTTTGGTCTATAATTTAACCATGAATCGTCTTACAAACGAACAACGTTTGCAAATTATTGAATTTTATTATCAAAATGCGTGCTCTGTTAAGAAAGTTCATCGCGCGCTTCTTCCATTTTATGGTCAGCTCATTTTTGGCTCAATGGGTAAGTTAATAAGCAGAATTGTCGATTTTGGATTGAAGATCAGCCAGAAGCATTGCAAGAGCTACCAATTCATCCAGAAAAAGTCACAGTTTGGTGCGGTTTATGGGCTGGTGGCATCATTGGATCAAGTCTGGTAGGATTAGTGACTGGTAGAGTGACAAATACTCGAACCTTAACGTTATTATTTTTCTTTACCGCGATGCCAAGGTAGGTTTGATTGTGAATGGTCAATTTCATAACTATGGTGGACATTTTCGGCTGATATCTACATCACATGCATATGTTTGGCATAATTGTAGATATATATACAGCTGATGATGTACCATTGTGCATCAGTTGGCCACACAGGGGTCTGAAGATGAACTCGTCATGGAGTTCGAAACGCGTCATCCTAGTGCGTGACACACTGAATTTGACCAAAAATATCAAACAATAAATAAAGAACACTTTTCTGATCTTGAGCCGAATTTGTTGTATCATTTCGATACACTTAACGTAAATTAATATAATGTACTGTAAGATCGACTAACAAAAAACAAATACACCAAATCATCTACTACTTAAAAGCTATCGTTGTCAACGTTTACGCAAAGTAGATTCTCTTTATCAACAGACCCACTTCTGCCGACTGCCTGTCAATGCTAGAAAAGGCCGCAGTAACATCTCGACCAATGGTATCTCTGTCAATGACATCGTGTTTACAGCAGCCTTCCGCATGATCATCCTCTTTCGCCTGGCCTAAGACCTCACTTGATAGAAAATGGCTCTGTCATTTTTGCCTATTTCCACTGAAGACATCTTGCCGGTCAGTGTCATACCGTAAAGTAGTATCAGCTTCGCGGAGATACCAAACTAAGCCATAACATCTAATAATTTCTGACGTACCGAACTTTCGAATGCAGCTTTGTAATTGATAAACAGATGGTAGGTGTCGATCTGCATTTATTGGGGCTTCTTCAGGATTTATCTCGTATTGGCTCGGTATTGGAAAATCTACTTCGCCGTCGATGATAGGCGTTATTTCGTCCCTTAAACTGTCTTTTCAGCACATTATTTGTGTCCTGATCAAATATTTTTCTCTGTCATTGCAGATGGCCTTTTGGCGGAACTTTCAGACTTCACATCAATCCCTGTAATTTTTCGATATCCTGGATTTTTCTTTTCTTCCATAGACGCATTACCGGCATTTATGTCTTGCCACATTTCTTTTGTCGACTGCATCCCTGTCCTGTCCATAGCATTTCCTGAATGGTGGTGATGCCAGCCATGTACTTTTTGAGGACATCCGCCAGTCGGATAGTGGCACCTTCTCCGGATGTTACAGTTTCATAGCCTTAAATCATGATCCTTATTACGTTGGCGGGGGTCGTCAAAGTTTGGGGAGTTCCGGCGTTTGTTACTTTTTCGTGTTATCATAGCCTGTACAGGACCGGGTGCATAGCCCAATCACCAGTGTTTGTCTCTCAATATCTGCCGCTATTCATGATAAAAATATCACGTAGCAACGTTGCTTAGGTTCCTGTACTTGAAGGTTGGGAGATGCAAAATTGCCTTTCATCCACAACGGCCACCTCAATGAAAAGATATGTATGTAGCACCGTGGGTGCAATGTCGGTCAGTTATATGAGAGGTACAAGAAGGGGTGTGTCGCATGGTTCGATTTTCTGGAGATTTGTCTACCATTACGCGATAAATTATGGGACCAAATTTAAATATCCTTTAATTGTCCGATTGGAAGTTATAAGAGAAATATAAATTTTCCAAAAATAGGTCATAGGGGACCGGCCGTGGCATGGTGGTTAGAACACGCGACTACCATGCGGGAGATCGAAGGGTCAAACCTGGCTCCAGTCATCTTAAAAAAATTGTTCTTTCATTGTCGGCTCCCCTCGAATGTTGTTGACAGCAACTTCGCAGTATTAAGTGTCGAGTCAATCGGCGTGTCTAGTAAGAGCTTCTCAAACAGTGACGTTCGCATTCGTCGATAAACAAGTAGGTGCCTTTAGTTGTGAATTTAAAAATAGAAAGCGTGTTAATTCACAACAACGCGAGAAGCTTTCCCATACCCCATTCATGGGGTGCAAAGGGAAATTATGTTTTAAGTTTAAGTTTTAGTGTTTTTCATGCTTATCTAATGCGCATATTTTTAGTTTTTCCGGGCATATTTGTGTTGGCCCTAGATATTACATACGTTATACACGTAAAGCAAAGCAATTTTATGTTGTTTTGGTTTTTTGGACTAGAAAATAATCATGATAGTAGTACTTACCACCTAAACGTGTTGAATTACAATCGGGCGTCAGTTTCTGCAAAGAAATAACAGTGATCATAAGAAATGTATTTAATAACATTTTGTTATAAAGAAGATAAGAAATGAAAGAACTTAACATATTACAATACAAGAGTAGTTTTTTTAAATTTTCTGACAATTAACGGCCGAAATTAAACGAAATAAGACTAAGATATTCTATATTTTTCTTGCCTACACAAAATATTGCAAAAGACAACATTTTTAAAAGGACAAGGAATTGTCTTCCAACAAAACTTTAAAGTGCGGTTAAAGGTCTTTGAAAATTATCAAAAGAAAATCGTGTTTAATATTGGAACCATAACACAGTACAACATTTTTCAGCTCATTGATTCGGGAGAACTGCACGTGAAAGTAGTCCCAAAATGAAAAAGTTCTGCATCATTCGTTTTGTCAAGTTACATGCTATAGTAATTTAATATCGATTTGAAGTTAGTAAGTATCGTATAGGGGAATTTGTCACGTTTAAGGCTCTTTTGTTTGACATAACTCGAGAACCACTAGTCCGATGTAATTGAAACAAATTTAAAAAAAAATAATTACAATTCCTTTAACCCATTAAGGCCCGACCATATTCAGAGTCTAATTAAGAAAAAAAATTTACCTCAAACTTCCAGGTGCGTAGCAGAGCCAGGGGAGGGGGGGGGGGGGGGGGTGATGCGATACGCATCACTAGGGCTTAATGAAAGGAACGTTGAAATAATTATAGAAAATATAAGATAATAGGAAATACATTATGAACACAAGAAAAATTATATTTTATTTATGTCGAAAAATATATTTACGTTTTTCCAGAAGTTGCAGAAATTTTTCGAAATCAAAAAAAAATCGCATTAGCAAAATTTTCCCATTTTTTTCTCCAAGATACACTCGAGTTACAAAGTGGCACCTATGAGCAGTATTGTAGTATAAAATCTAAAATTTTCGGAAACATGTTGGTAATCGCTATAGCCCTAGCCGTTTTTTCTTGAGGTTTCCTAGAAAATGCGATGCGTTTTCGCATCGCTAGGCCTTAATGGGTTAAGCTGTTCATATAAGCAACAGTTTTACTTTTTAATTCGTCATATAAATTTGGACTAGGTTTTTTTTTGTAGGAGTTGCAATAAAACAAAAGTTCTCACCACTCAACCAAAACGCATCGCGGGACAGAGAATAACATTTATTGTACGGAATGTACTGAATAAAATCAAACAATAAAGCAAATGTTTTACAAACAAATTACTACGTATTAATAACACTTCATGCGATCTCTATTTTTTCAGGGAACAAATTAAAATCTAGCAATTACAAAAATTTCCTTAAATATGTTTACGGTAAAACTGTGTTCAATATCCAATACTGACATCATCCTACAAATCCTGCATATATAAAATTTTTGCGTATACACACACAAAGCTAAAGCTAAACATCTCTATACAATTCCCAGCTACACTTCAGTTTCATTACACCACCAAGAGTCTCACACAGCATGTGAGGATGTTGGGGATTTCCTCTAGCCATGGACAGGCATTTCCGTTTAATAGAAAATGTCACATACCACAATGAAGAAAATACAACATAAGATGATATGATAAAGATTGCCTGACAGCTAACAATTGTCATTATAGTTGTACAGCCACCGCACAACCAGTAGGCGGCGGCGGTTCGTTAGAGAAAACTTTTAAATTTAAATAAATATGTAACACTAAGAACTAGTGGAAGAGCAGAACAGAAAAGATAATGATAAAATTGTAAATGATTATCATAAATGCAAGGACATCTTCTTAAAATGCATACGATTAGTTGTGTTGTTTGTTTATCTAAAGGGAAAATTGTATTTTTATACTTAACAATATGGAAAGGAGATTGCATTAGTAGCATTTAGCAATATTAAAAAATTTACATGGCTGACCAAGAAAAGTATAAAAAAATGTATATGGCATCATCTTTAAATTTGTAAAAGAATATGAAATGTATCATATCTAGTAGGTGGCAATAAGCTTCATCCATTGAATCATCTTCATATTTTGCCATTGAGCTAAATTAATGAAAAATTTAGCAGCTAAATGTAATCTTACAAGATAATGTGATATAGACCAGATAAAATATTTAAACAGAATACGTTTAAGTATTCTGGGAAACTCGAAATGAATTTGTATTTTTCCATAACTAGGTTAGCAACAATCTCCACAAATGTGTTTGTCAAGCTACCAGTGCTTCCCTCACTGGATTGGATTATAACCAAATCATTGTATACCCTCGTTAATTTTCCCCAATGACCCAAAAATTATGCAAACTCATTGCTAAATGTCATTCGTATATAGGTGCCCCAAAAAGACCAAAATTGTATGAATTTCACAGGCCAAATTTCTTTTTCCGTTATGTGTCTATTATTTATTAATTACATGCAAAAAAAAACACAACGCTTTAAGATGTTTCTTATTGTTCTATCCGTTTATAAGGCCAACAGCACATTTCCAATACAAATATTTATAGAAAAGCTTTACCGTTGCGTATGATTAATATTTAATTTAGGGATATCGCACTCATACGCTACGTGCTACATTCGAAATATTTATGCTATGACACAAATTGCTAAGGCAGACAGACAGACAGAAATCTTCATATACATTATCCTCTCCACTCCGCCTTCTTATCCTTCTTTTCCACAATCTACTGGTTTACTTGGCAACAGCCAAAATTGGGTCAAGGGTTGAACGCGTTAGAACATAGCAGAAAGTTAACATAAAATGAAATGAAATCTTATCTTTTAAGGACCAAAATTGGAAAACAGAGAAACTTTATCACAAACAAAAATATGTGCAAATGCCCCTGTCGTTTCCACCTTATAAATGTTACATTTCTTTAGAATTTATAAATTGAAATTTTGGAAAATCTTTAAAAGAATTTGTACCTAACAGAGATGTTCGAGAAATTCAAGTAATTTTGAAATTGCGTAGGTGGGTAATCTGTGTATCATACTCCCAGAGACTGTCACTTGGGCAACGGTTGACAAATCCCACGCTCACTTAGCATGAATGTCAAAAGTTAAACATCATGTTTGACACAAGTAAAAGTCAATGCAATTGAAAATCTTATAAAAAATAATTTAATTATCAGTCTGTGTAAGAGAAATGTGAAACTTAAGGATGACACTTAGGTCAATTGATTTTCATAGGTCCCTTCTGCCCTCACTGCTTTAGGTAAAACGTGTTTGACTTTTGCTGACCTTTTTATACTAGGACACAAAACTTAATATGTATAAATGTCGTTCGCTTAGGACGAGTATATATTACAATCAGTATAAACACTTATACCTGTTCAATAAAAATCTAATTCCCAAAAAAATACGCCGTATGAGCTACATAAGTGTCTGTGACTTTAGGATGAATGCTATTACATGTGAGCAATTTGATTTAACTACAACAATATGATTGATCAAATCTTATATTGAAGAAATAGAAATAAGCCAACCCTAACGTATGGCGGACAATAACGGCTGGAACACTCGGATAGCATACAGCAGATTTATGAATTGTTTGAATTTTATGAATTTAACGAATTTTAACAACTTTATAAAACTTAAGGTTATTGTTTTAAAACTACACATTCTCTAGGTTTTATTAATAAATGATGTTTATGATTTTTATATAATTAATCCTATCTATAAATATAATTTATGTAAAGTAAATTATTTCAATTCTATGAAATCCCTTAATATTATCAGTTCTATATATATTATGAATCTCTAAATTTTATAAATTTTATGTACTATTTTTATCTAAAAGTAAAATTGTCACAAATTGTCAAAAACTAAATTGTCACAAATTTTTTTTAAATGTTTTTCAAATGGCTAAGAGCGGGTTCTGACTAGCAAAGTGTGTTGACAAATTAAATTTGTGACAAATTTTATTTTTTGGCTTCGTCAGAACTCGATCCTGGCCTTTTAAAAAACAATAAAAAAAAATTCATCAAAATCTGTTAACAACTCGCAGAGTTCTGCTAATAGGAAGAAGTCACTTTCAAGTCGTTGTATGGGAGTTTCGCTCAAAAAATTGAATTGCTCGTAAAAAACTTAAATGAGCTGATCTAGAAAAACTGGGAGATACGTATATTTTTATTTTAGCTATATTTTCAGAATCTGGTCAGTTTGATCATGGGTGCAAAATCGTGTCGTACGGTGCTATCGGTAATTTTATCAGTTTTATTAGTCTTATTAATTAGTATTTAACATATTTATTAATTTTATTTTTTTAATCAATTTTATTATTTTATTAATTTGATCAATTTTATTTTTTATTTTATTAAATTTATTAATTTACTAATTATTATTAATTTATAAAATTTATAAATTTTATTGATTTTATCATTTTTATTAGTTTTATTAATATTATTAGTTTTTTTCATTTTAATAATTTTAATAAATTTTTTAAATTTTATTAATTTTATTAAATTTATTAATTCTACTAATTTTATTAGTTTTATTAATTTTATTAATTTTATTAATTTTATTAATTTTATTAATTCTGTTAATTTTATAAATTTTTAATAATTTTATTGATTTTAATAATTTTTTTTATTATACTAATTACATTTATTAATGTTATTAATTTTATTAATTTTTATTAATTTTTATTAATTTTTATTAATTTTATTAATTTTATTAATTTATGTTAATTTCCTTAATTTTATTAATTTTATTAAGTTTAACAATTTAATTATTTTACTAACTTTACTTATATTAATAATTATAATAATTAATAATTTTATTAATTTAATAGATTTTATTAATTTTATTAGTTTTATTACTTTTATTAATGTTATTAATTTAATTAACTTTATTCAATTAATTAATCTTATTAATTTTTATTAATTTTACTAATTTTTATTAATTTAATTAATTTCATTAATTAATTAATTTTCATTAATTTTATTAATTTTATTAATTTTATTAGTTTTCTTAATTTTATTAATTTTATTAATTTCATTAATTTTATTAATTTTATTAATTTTATTAATTTTATTAATTTTACTAAGTTTAAAAATTTTATTATTTTATAAACTTTACAAATTTTAATAATTTCCATATTTTATTAATTTTACTAATTTTATTAATTATATTAATTTTATCAATTTTTACTAATTTTATTTATTTTATTAATTTAATAAATTTTATTAATTTTATTTATTTTATTAATTATATTAATTTTATTGATTTAATTTATTTTATAAATTTTGTTAATTATGCAAATATCATTAATTTAATTAATTTTTTTTAATTTCATTAATTTTGTTTATTTTATTAATTTTACTAATTTTATATATTTTATTCATTTTTATCAACTTTATAAATGTTATTATTTTTTTCAATTGTGTTACTTTTATTGATTTTATTGATTTTATAAATTTCATAAAATTTATAAATTTTATAACTTTTATAATTTTATTAATTTTATAATTTTTTTTTATTTTATTATTTTATCGAATTTCTTAAACTTTATTAATTTCATCAATTTCATCAATTTTATTGAATTTAATGAATTTAATGAATTTAATGAATTTAATGAATTTAATGAATTTAATGAATTTAAGAATTTAATGAATTTAATGAATTTTATGAATTTTATGAATTTAATGAATTTAATGAATTTAATGAATTTAATGAATTTAATGAATTTAATGAATTTAATGAATTTAATGAATTTAATGAATTTAATGAATTTAATGAATTTAATGAATTTAATGAATTTAATGAATTTAATGAATTTAATGAATTTAATGAATTTAATGAATTTATTGAATTTAATGATATTAATGAATTTAATGATTTTAATGAATTTAATGAATTTCATGAGTTTAATGAGTTTAATGAATTTAATGAATTTAATAAATTTAATGAATTTAATGAATTTAATGAATTTAATTAATTTTATGAGTTTAATAAATTTAATGAATTTAATGAATTTAATGAATTTAATGAATTTAATGAATTTAATGAATTTAATGAATTTAATGAATTTAATGAATTTAATGAATTTAATGAATTTAATGAATTTAATGAATTTAATGAATTTAATAAATTTAATGAATTTAATGAATTTAATGAATTTAATGAATTTAATGAATTTAATGAATTTAATGAATTTAATGAGTTTAATGAATTTAATGAATTTAATGAATTTTATGAGTTTAATAAATTTCATGAATTTAAGGAAGTTTATGAATTTGAATTTGTTGATTTAATTTTTATAAACAAATGAAAGTTTCATTAAGCCGATTTCGTCAAAACTTTTCTATATGGTTGCTTGCTTGTCGCTGATGGTGCCCAAATAATTCTACGATTAGTGGCCTCAGAAGGGCGTAAAATGACACTGCTATTGTGATGGCAGTATATATCTAACCCACTAAGGACTTTAAATATTAACCACTGTGTCTTAACATATGTCCTTTTTTACTTTATTCTCTACAGTGAGCCAAAATGCCACCAAACGCAGAAGCAATCGACGAAACAAAACTCAGTCCCGAAACAGGATCAGTCACACCAGAAACGGCCGATCAAAAGGTTGAACCTGCAGAAGTCAACCCAGTAACGGAAGAGAAACCACACGAACTACAAAGTGATAATCAAAAAATCATGCAAACAATTGAAGAAATTAAAACGACAACAGCCTCGTCAACCACAGAAGCTGAAGGTAACTGTAGTACTTCCCTTCCCCTAGAATTTTACTAAAACGTAAAGTGAATATATTAATGCGGATACTTTCTGCTTTTGTCCCCCAATTTTCTAGAAGAAACCACTACTCAAAAGAATGCATTTCAAAAAGTCGAAGAAGTTGGCGAGCGGGTCACGGTGGCCATTGCCGACAAAACTGGCCTGCCCACATGGGGTGTGGTGGCCATTATCATTTTGGTATTCCTGGTCGTATTCGGCATCATCTTCTTCTGCGTCCGTCGATTTCTAAAGAAACGGCGAACCAAAGACGGTAAGGGTAAGAAGGGTGTTGATATGAAGTCGGTACAGTTGTTGGGATCGGCGTATAAAGAAAAAGTAAGTATCAAATGCGCCATTAAATCTTTATAGTTATTGGGTTCTGGTATGTCATAGGTTCAGCCTGATATGGAGGAACTCACCGAAAACGCTGAAGAAGGCGACGAAGAGGACAAACAGAGCGAACAAAAGCTCGGCCGACTGAATTTTAAGGTAAGTTCAAATCGTACCATATTCCAAAGTCTCCCTTCGTCGTGTCCCCTTACCAATACTTGAGATGATACACAACAACAGAACAGAGACACTGTCTAATAAAGCAAAGATACGAAACATAAGGTTAAGAACACTTTTGAATGTATATGTGAGAGTGTATGGCGTTATGTGTAAAATGAGAACCAGTTTTTGTGGACTTTGTAAAGTCACCAGCAGAGAATGAAATGAAATGCATTTTATTAGTCTATAGCACAACATGCTACATACTCATTACCGTTCATTGAGGAAACGGAATTCTCATTTATAATCGTTTTATTGATATTCTATTAAACATTCATGAAAAAATGTCATTAAGACATCGTCTAAGGGACTTTAACTAAAAAAGTTTGTTAGAATTGGTAATGGATTTCAAATCATCTAATTCACTTTATTTCTCATCACTGACAACCGGTCGATATTAACATTTTTTCTGTGGGTTTTTGTTTTAATGCCTCAATTGTGATTGGTCATCGAAAATCATCAAAATATCACTTTTTAGCTTTTAAAGTTTGCCTTTGTGTGTGTTTACATTGTTAAAAACCCAGTTTGTATCTATTATATCAAAAGTATAAAGAACTGCATATATCTAGCTTGGAGCCATAGAGATACATAATAAGAGTGTGAATTGCACCCTAAAGCTAAAACGTTAATAACTTCTTCCAAGTTTTAATAATTAATACTGAAAACATTAAATAAAACTTGCCGTTAAGAGGAGACTTCAAGATGGTTGATTTTCTGTTGGGAACACAAAGCGTAAATGTAAAATTAATTTTGCTTATGGGATAGTAGAGCAGATTCAATACATTACCAAAAGTGTTCATGGCATGACTTAGTTGGATTTCAGATAGGAAAAAAGTATAAATGCCGCCGTTGCATAGTAAACTAGGTCATGTTATAGAATTTGTGAAAGCTCGAGATGAAAATTCTGAAGCTTTCGAATATTTTAAAGGATTATTTCCCAAATTTTTCAAAAGCGAAGATAACAATCGATATTTCGTAGGACGACAAACGGAACAGTCTTAAAGCGATAGTCGATGTTTTTTCTCGGGAACAACAGAGCATATAATTATTAAGATTTAAACGGAACTATAATTGAAAGCTTTTGAGTTATAGGCTGCCATGCTCATTTAGACTAATTTCAAGACAATATGAGTGCCATGTTAGAAGTGCAAGGAGAGCGTTTTCGCCAAGTTGTAATGGAGTTGTAACGGTGTTACCAAGAGCATTATTACGAAAATATAATGTTTGACTATGTTTTAGACTACGAGAAATTTCATGCCAACATAATTGGCTCGGCAATGTTTCGCTACTGTATTGTTAACGTATATTAGAAAATTAACTCAATATAACATATATCATGGAATTCCTCCTTGTGATCCCTGTGAACATACCTACCCCTTTCTTCACTAACTAAAGGGGCTTCTATTAAAAAAATTTTAATTTTTATAAAACACTACCTGCCCCTAGAGGAGTTATATGTATGACGACCCCCAATATTTTTGCAACTGCAATGGTTTCTCAAAACATATATACCCTCTATCTTCAACCCTTAAGGTGGATCTCAAACAATATTATTCTATACTTTAGAATTTTTTTATAAAATCAGCTAATGCCGCTTTATGGTGCCTCCTAGAGGGGTAAAATGTATGATCGACCCCCACAAATTATTCTTCCCAGTTTTCGTAAACATACCTATCCCTTTCTTCACCCCCTAAAAGGGATCAGATATAAAAATTAATTATTTTTTAAATTTTCTCCCTCCCTTCTTACTACCTCAAATATGCTGCTAGAAGAGTCAAATGTATGACCGACCCTCAATAATTTGGCTACCCCAACAATTTCTCAGAACATATCTACCTTTTATCTTATGCCCTAAGGTGTTCAAACATTTTTTTTTTATTTTTAAAATATTGTTTTATAAAATAAACTCCTGCCGCTCTTATGTTGCCTCCTAGACGGGTAAAATGTATGATAGAACCCAACTAATTGTTCCCTCCCAACTATTTCTAAATATACCTATCCCATATCTTCACCCCCTAAAGGGGGTGATTTCCCACCGCCCTACCTACCGCAAAAATGCTGCTAGAGGAGTCAACTGTATGACGGACTCTCATATTTTTCCAAACCCCAACAATTTCTCAGAACAAATCATCATCAACTCTTAATGTTGTTCACAAACAATGTTTTATTTTCAATTGGTCAACTCTTGGCTCAAGAAATTGGCGGTGATACCGTGTTGTTTTTTTATTTTTTATAACACAGTACAACATATGATTTTGGGACTCAATTCTGAGAACTGCACGTGAAAGTATCCCCAAAAGAAGAAGTATAACCATGCCCCTTCTGGTACCCCCTACTCGTATACAAATGTACTATTCCGCCTCTTTAGAAATTGAGTAGTAATATCAATACACGACTGCCTTCTCCTTCTCCTTCTAGATTGGTTCTTTTAAAACTCCTGAGCAATTAGTATTATGGTTACCGCCTACATGTATAGCTGTAAGTAGTTTTGGGAAAATATTAACCCATGGTATGTTTCAAAACATTTGGTCACGTCTTTAGAATATTATCGTGCGTACCAGCCGGACACACAGACGGTCATGGCTCAAAAATTTTCAAATTTGCTTCAAAGAAACCTATGGTCTAAAGTGACTCCTTCTATGTGTAACCCTTTTTGGTCGTATATAATATTATTAAATATATATAAATATAAATATCAATTAACATTAGTGAATCAAATGATACATCAAATTCAGAAAAATGTTTTTATTGTTTGATATTTTTGGTCAAATTCAGTGAGTCACGCACTAGGATGACACGTTTTGAACTCCATGACGAGTTCATCTTCAGACCCCTTTGTGACCAACTGATGCACAATGGTACATCATCAGCTGTATATATATATCTACACTTATGTCAAACATGTACATGCGAAGTAGATATCACCCGAAAATGTCCAGCACCAATTATAATTTTGAATTTGACCGTTAATATTATATAAATACTAGTGGGCCCGGCAATGCTTCGCTATTGCATTATAACTTGTAATATATTTCACATTTAGGTCTACAAAGTACTTTGACAACGGTACTCAAGCTCGTTAATAATATGTTGAGTTTATTAACTTATGTAACTAATTTCAAGTGACTCCTTAACATGGAAGTTAACCAATTAAGTTTTATTGTTTTAAATTCTCAATATCATAGGCTTTATGACGATAGTAAAAAGTTCATCATCAAAGTCATATCTTTCACACACCGGAAACACTCTTAAAGTTCAAAATTCAATTTTTAATTTTATCTGTAGTGGCGTCTGATTACTAACTATCTCTTTAGGCGTAAAAAACACTTTTGTCATGTCCTCTTCGCCTACTGAACGCCATTAAAAATTTCGTTTGAAGCAGCATGCCTTTAGCCATAAAAACCTCTTTTGCCATGTCTTCTTCTCTCACATATCAAGAATATTCCCGAATACTATATTTGTATTGGGCTCGTATTACCATTTTTTGAGATATTTCGGTCACCAATGTTTGGCTTAACAAAGTGATGGTCTCATGCGCTGTATGACATGTTACGCCGTTGTGTTGGAACCATTTTTCCTTCAAATAATGTTTAATGACGTAATAAATAAAAAAATTCAATTGATCTTCCACTGGCTCCAGTTCTTGAGTGTAGGCCAAGCAAGATCTTTAATCAGCATTTGCGGAGACCGAGTTGCTGAGAAAATTCAAGACCTTTCACACTTACGTCTACAGCGTCGATGGCTTCTAGTATCTGCTCAGATGGCTGAGTATATGCACCGTAAACTTCACAAAGGGCTCTATAAGGGCTCCATAAGTATGGCGAACAGAACGCGCATTTTGAAAATAAATTTGCAAGATTTGTTAACGTTGTTCTTGTGTAGTCTTTACATGGTGATTTTCCAAAGTATACTGAAACGAAGTTTATTACACTTCATTAGTATGACAGATAGATTTACACTTATACCTACCAGAAGTTCTATACGTCAAAAAAATAACCCATACATAGGTTATTTATAAAAGGTTGCTAATGTTACCACTAACATACTATACAAATTTAAATTGTGCCCCAATCAAACAAAAGTTGTTTTCCAGTATAACTACAATGAAAATTGCTTAATTTTTCTATCTAAAGGATTTATTACCGATTCGCTCTCCTGAAAAAAATGCATACCTGTAAAGTAAATTAAAAACAAATCACTGTTTTAGTCTGCGCAGCTACTTTGTGTCCTCAACTGCCTGGTGTACGGGCCATTATTTCTAAAAGTCTAAAATCAATTCCTAGTTCGCGCTGAGAAGCATGAAGATTTCAGGCAGAGATATTTTTTTAGCAATGAGTAACTATCGAAAACTTCAGACCTATGGGCCGGCTCTAATTTGTACCTACCATTCCCATGTTTGGAGACCAAGACGAAGAGAATGGTATACTTTTGACATTGTCTGGAGTCCCTCCCAATATTCTAAAAAATGATTTTTTAAAACTTAATTTCTGTATGCCAACTCTCAGTGGCCATTAATTTTAACCAATACATAGACTTGCTTCTGTAATAAATCATTTAGTTTGTTGGGAAGTCAGTTTTACGCAAAAGGTCTCAAATAATACATATCCGAATTTTTCGATTTGTGCTCATTTAAAAACAAAAAAATCTTTATCTGAAATCATTATGCTTCTCAGCGCGAGCTAGGAATTGATTTTAGACACAAAATTTATTGGTAAAATTTTTTAACAATTCAACGTAGATTCCGGTTTTGGTTACGATTTTTGTGAATAAAAAAATTGGCCCACCTTACTGTTCATATCTCTAGGCGAACAGCAATATACTGTGGAATTTTGACAGTTTTAACCATTTGTTTTAAAAAGGGAGTGGAACAGCCCATTTCCACCCTTACTGTAATTCATACTGCAACAACAACATATGCAACAAATCTCATCTTCATACCTCTGATAGTTCATGAGTTATAGCCCTTTTAAATGGGCGGTGCCACGCCCCTTTATCCAATCACAACTAAATATAGCCTGAGACTCTCTACAAGTCAACAGTACCTCATGGTAAAATTTTTGTATCAATCGATCTATTAGAAAAGCCGTTAGAGCGATTTTTGAAAAGAGAATGTGGCACCGCCCACTTCCTCCCTGGATGTAATTAATACTGATCCAACAACATATATACCAAATCTCATCTTCATACCTCTGATAGTTCATGAAATATAGCCTTTTTAATTTTGAAGTTGTATGGGCGGTGCCACGCCCCTTTATCCAATCACAACTAAATATAGCCTGAGACTCTCTACAAGTCAACAGTACCTCATGGTAAAATTTTTGTATCAATCGATCTATTAGAAAAGCCGTTAGAGCGATTTTTGAAAAGGGGGCGTGGCACCGCCCACTTTCATCCTGGCTGTAATTAATACTGCTCAAACAACATATATACCAAATCTCTACTTCATACCTCTGATAGTTCATGAAATATAGCCTTTTTAATTTTCAAGTTGTATGGGCGGTGCCACGCCCCTTTATCCAATTACAACCAAATGTAGTCAGGAACTATCTACAGGTCAACAATACCTCATGGTAAAATTTGTATCAATCGGTGGCGACGCCCACTTTTTGAAAAAATAAAACCTTTTAAACCTCACGGAGCCCGAGACCTTTCCAACGAATGCAAAACCGTGGAAATCGGTTCGTGCGTTCTGGAGTTATAGCGTCAGGAAGGAAAACCCGACTTATTTTTTATATAATAGACTAGCTGACCCGGCAAACGTTGTTCTGCCATACAACTTTGGACCCGGCAAACTTCGTCTCGCTCCCAAGGTAACGCCCTCATATAATAGTAAAACACATATAGTTCAAGTTTTCATCTGATTTACTTGAATTTAATCGAAATATGTGAAGAGCGATCTGATATACAATATTTTTTCGATTTGTTTCCAGCAAACAGACAACGCACAGCTGACCGTGTGAAAGGCAGGAAAATTTGAGGTTAATCCCACAAATTCCCAACGATTGGCCTTACGATTTACTGATTGTTATCGCAAATACCAATCGAATGGGTAGTTGAATTCGCCTGAATTGGAAGGGAAGATCGGTTGGAATAATGGGAATTCGAGGGATAAGAACTTCCTCTCCTTTGAATTTGATCTTTGATCGTCGCTTTAATTATAATTTCGGATGATTTAGATTGCGCAAAATGATCATGATCGATCCCACCTTCAGCCGCAAATTATGCGTCGAAGTTTCTAGCACTTCTAGAGAGTTCAAAAATTCTGTCGAATAGTTGGTCGCCTCATTCTCGTTAAATCACATCGAAAATTATTCATCGTTCGGTCATCTGCCTTCAAAGCTCGTTTTTGCGCCATCGTGCATTCATTCTAAATAATGACTTAGCATTCTCGCAACTTTTTCGCTACACGTTGGCTTGTCAACCATAAGAAGAAAGCTAAATGTGCAGTTCGACCGCCTTTCAACAATATGGAAGCAATACCAGAGGATGCAACAGCTTACTCAATTGCGATCTTGACCGAATTGTTGCCAGAATCAATGAAATTACGAATGTCTTGCCTGTCTAACCGGGATTATCGAGAAAGTAAATGTCTCCCGTTCCATCGTCAACAACCTTCATCAGCGAATCGTACGCATTCGTTTGCTCGGCATTTAAGGACGGCACATTTGTTCGGACTCTTTGAGTCAGCTCAACTTGATCAAAGTCTTGCAATTCGCTATTGAATTCATCATGCATTGAACGATTTGGCGCTGGTATTCCAAATTTCGACAGTAGACTGCCGCACATTGACACGCACATTTCTTTGATCAGAAGATAATTTCAAGATCGGAATTGGATGTTGTCGTGCGAACTCTGTGCAAATGTCGTCAGCAATCTCGTTGTTTAATTTGTCCCACAATGCGCTCGGGTTCGGCAGATGCAACGTGGCTATGATGATCGCAAACAATGTACGAATTTAATTCGCTGGAGCAGAAAGAGTTGTTGGCGAGATTCTAGAAGTGTGTGGCGACTGATTGAAACTAATAAAATTGAGACTCTCCGTTTCGACCTTGACATTCATGTCAACGCAGTACTGTTGAAATAAAAGGCGATATCTTAACAGATGAACGGGTATTGAATTGAATCATATGACATAAATTTCACAAAATTTGAAATTTTTCATACATCATAACGAATTTTCCATCCTTACGTCGTCTAAAATCATCAAATCAAGCGATACAATGAAAAATTTCGTCGAAAAAATTCAAAATTTTCGAGTTTTTTCTGAAAATTTCCGACATTTCCACCAAAAATTTTCCTATTTTTCCATCCTAAAAGCCATTTCGGAATGATTTTTCGAAATTTTTCACATTTACATCATTCAAAATTATCGAAACACAATAAAATGTAAAATTTCGTCGAAATAAAATCTAAGTTTTGGAATTTTTCCATAATTTTCCAACCAAAATTTTCTATTTTTCCAACCGAAAAGCCACAACAGAACAATTACACACAAAATGTAATACAAAAATTCAATTTGCTGTACAAAATTTTCCGGAATTTTCCGGATTTTTCAACGAATAATAACAATAGCACACAAAATTCCATAAAAAAAAGCCATTTTCGATTTTTCCAATTTTCCAACTTTTCCGGAAGATTTTTCCAAAATTTTCTTTCACAAAGGTTTATGGTAAAAACGAACAACTGAAAAAAAGTTTGGGCAAAATCGGCCCAGCCGTTCTCAATTGATGAATTGCTATACATTTTTGCCACCATTTTTATATATATAGATTATTGGCAGGGATAATTCATGAAAAATGACTGCTGAACAATACATTTATTGCAATTTTTGTTAGTTTATCAAGCGATACATCAAACAGGCTAAACGATCGCAAGGAAAATTAACTCCTTATTAGATAAACTCTAATAATAAAAAAATCTTATTTTTTCACATATTAGTCAGACCCAAAAATCATGTCGACCGATGTTATCAGTTACAAAAATTTTCATTTGAAATTCATTTGATATTGCCAATTCCAGGGTTCCCCTAATAACCTAGCGATTTTAGTCTACAATCATACGCCATCCATCGAAAATAAAATTTTGTCTTACAGTAGAATTGGAAACCTACACATATGTCATGAACATATGCCCCAACAAAAGAACCCTTTCTCATAATACCTCTCCTCACAAATCTCACATCAACTCATGTATAAAACATCTAACATCCTCAATTTGTATGTGCTTAACTTTAAATACTAATAGCAACATTTTTCTTTAACATTTTTTTGACGCTGCTATTGTGGTTACCTACAAATCACTACGGATTTGATGCAAATGTCTCTCTCGGCTCTCTTTTTCTTTTTTATTATTTGTATTTGTTTTTTTATATTTTTGTGTATAGCTGGAATATGACTTCAATGCCAACAGTTTAGCTGTCACTGTTATACAAGCCGAAGAATTGCCAGCCCTGGATATGGGCGGTACCTCAGATCCCTATGTCAAAGTCTACCTGTTGCCCGACAAGAAAAAGAAATTCGAAACTAAAGTGCATCGCAAGACACTGAGTCCCGTCTTCAATGAAACATTTACATTTAAGGTAAGTTAAGTGTTATGTAGAGGATCCCCCCCCTCCCCTTCCAAAGGATTTATCTGCAAACGCCCCTTTTTTGAAACCACTGACTAATTGATGTGTGATGTGTGTCTTAAAGAGTTTACCCTATGCCGATGCCATGAACAAGACTTTAGTATTTGCCATCTTCGATTTCGATCGATTCTCAAAACACGACCAGATTGGTGAAGTTAAAGTGCCACTGTGTACTATTGATTTGGCGCAAACTATTGAGGAATGGCGTGATCTCATCAGCGTTGAGGGAGAAGGTGGTCAGGTATGTATACGTGCCATGTTAAGATTTTTTTGCAATTAAAAAACCAAAACAAATTTCCAAAAATGAAAAAACACCGTCTTTATTTGATATAATTTGATGTTGCAACGGTGTCACCGACAAACGCTATACAATGAATACATTAGTAATGAAAGCAATGAACAACAAGTGTTTTTTTTCTTAACTACTCTCTCAATAACTGTAATGATGACTTACTATATACTTACTATATACTTAAGTGTGTGTGTGTGTGTTTGTGTGCAAACAATTTACCAACAAAAAAGACCAACAACAAGTACAACTACTAAGAAAAAGAAGACCTTTTTATATAAACGTATATGTATAATAATATAAGATTGAGTGCAAAGCAATAAGAAACCAAAGACAACAACAGTTAATAAACATTAAACAGTATAAAATTAAAAATCGAGGCAAATATCTCTGACACACCCAGTTCAAAATGTTAACATGCAAGCAAGCAAAAAAAAAACGATTAATATCTGACATTTCTATATAAAGAGCTAAAAACCAGAACCAGAACAACAAAAACAATCATCAGAACAAGAACAGTAAACAACAATATCCCCATATATTAGAGCAAGAAAAGTTAAAAAATATAAAAATCTGTCTCTATTACTCTCTCTCTCTCTGTCTCTCTATCTCTCTGTCTCAACCTATCTGTCTTTATCACACAAATGTTTAGTTTTTTCCTTACCCCTTTCGACCTGCCCCCGCCCCATAAAATTTATCAGCAAAAATACATTCAAAAACATTTTATACAAAATACAAAATAATTCTTAACAAATCTAATTTTCTTTTCTGATTTCCCACCCCTCCTTTGATTTCAACCTTTTTAGAAGGTAAATACTAAAAATGTTGTACAAACAAAAACAATTAAACTCTTCCTCTCTCTCTCTCTCAATCTAACTTTGTTTAACCACTTATATAACCAATCATCTAACTCTATAACGAATCTAATTTCTATGTTTTGTTAACTACACACAATATGCATTGATCGACTATAAGTTTTATTATTATTCATATTTGTTTATTAAATTGTATAAAGTTATTTTTAACACAAACGAAATGTTTTTCCACAATAATTTGGTTTTATTCTTATTTATATTATCTGAATTCTAAGACACCTTAACAAATCTTCTATCTTAATTATGTTAACTTCATGGAACTAATATCTTTAAAATACTTAAGAACCATTTTGCAAAAACCTTAAAATATATTTTAACTTCTTGAAATAAGATTTACACTACTATACCTTGTTTGCCATGCCAGAGTGGGGAATCCTCTGAATTGGATCTTTACAAAGTCAATATATTAAGATATTAAAAAAGCGAAATTAGAACAGTTCTCACTTTTGGCAGAAAGGCATTGCAATGTATAGAGTTTTTTGCATTATTAATTTTTAAAAATTTAAAGCTTTTGTTATTCTATTAAAAAAATTATCCTTATTTAGTTTTCTCTTCACTTCACACAGTTTGTACACACACAAATTTTTCTCTCGTCGTCTTACTCGTTTTTCTCGCATTACTAATATTGTAGTTAAAGAAGTTTGTGTTTTTCTCTCTACTTGTGTCCTTAATTAATTGTTATGAAAGCAAATGTTGAAAATATCAGATTCAGAGTCGCAATTGTACAGTAAATGTTAGTGAAAATATGTTACGTTGTGTTTTTTTCTCTTCTTCTCTCTTTATCTCTCTCTCTCTTAAGTCAATATCATCCAATTAAAGTTGTTAATCAATCAATGTCTAATTTAATCGAACTTTAAAAAATCACAAATCATTTTGCTACAATATTAGTTTGTTGGAACGAACATAATATGTAAATGAAATGTCAATAGAATGAAATGCAAGAAGTATTGCACAACAAGAATAACAATATGTGGGATTAGATAAAACTATAATTGTTAAATAATTTGTAGAAAAAAGAATCACACATATATTAATATACATTAACACGCATTTCTTGTTACATTTTCTAACAACAACAAAAATTATAAAAATATTAAAACAAATAAAATATAAAACTTTAAGAAAGTAAAATTTATAAGATTCATCAAACATAAACTTTTATAAAGTACATAAACCAAAAAAAGTAATGAAATCGATATAAAAAAAATATAAATTTAAATTAATAAAATCATCAGTTTGATGAAATCAGTAAAATTACATCAAAAAAGTTTTAACTTTAATAAATAAATTAATTCTCTTGTTTGTTTTTATCGATCTGTGCAGAATATGAATATGTTTTTCATTGTTCGGTTTGAGATCTATTCTATTATTGCTAATAGAATATGTTTTTACAAGAGTTGTGTGAAATGGATTATGTTGACAGCTGGCAAAACCATCATCATCAGTGCCGTTTGCTGTGCCTTCTCCAATCATTATCACAACCTTAAGTGTTAAAAGCTTCACACAATCAATGTGAAGCTCACACACACCGGTGCGAAAATGGTATCAACGAAGACAACGTCAACATAATCCACAAAATCACACAACTCTTGTAAAAACAAATTCTATTAGCAATAATAGAATAGATCTCAAACCGAACAATGAAAAACATATTCATAAATAAATTAATGTAATAAACTTGTTTTCAATTTAATAATATATTTATAAAACACACAAATTACCGAAAAATAAAATTGGAATATATAAAATTAAAAAGTTAATAAAAATTAACGAGCATTAACCCAAAAACAAATAAAATTAATAAAATATAAAACAAAATAGTAAGATAAGAAAAAAGATTTACAAACTTAATAAAACTAAAACAATAAATAAATATAGCTAAAAAAACAAAACTAAATAAAATCTATAAAATAAAAATAAATAATTATAAAAATAATTTATAAAAATCAATAAAATTGTTTATTAAAATTATTATTAATTTTAATAATATTATTAATTTTATTAAAATTATTGACTTTTAACTTATTAATTTTAATAAAAAAAAAATTGTTATGACATTAAATTAATAAAATTAATTAAATTAAAATAAAATAATAAAATTAACAAATAAAATTAAATTCATAAAATCAATGAAAATAAACAATAAATTATACAGAATATACAATTTTTTAATTTAAAAAAAACAATGAAATAAAATAAATAGAATTAGTAAAATTAAAAACATCACTTAAATAATTAAGATTAACAAAATTAATCAACATAATTTGATGAATAAAATAATTTACGCATAAAAATTAATAAAATAAATTAAAAATTTAAAATTAGCAAATGAGTAAAATTAATAAAAATTAATAAAATTTAAATTAATATAAGTTATTAAAATTAATAGAATAAAAAAATGAATAACATTATTTATATTAATAAAATAAACAAAATTAATAAAACAAATTAAAATAAATAAATTTAACAAAATAAATACAACTTAGCAAAACTAATAACATAAAAAAACAAAACTAATAACATTAATAAAATTAAAAAAAACGAATAAGATTAATAAAATAAATAAAATTACAAAAATTAATAAAACTAATAAAATTAATAAAATTCATAAAATTAAAAAAATTAATAAAATTAACAAAATTAACAAATTTAACAAAATAAGTAAAATTAATTAAACAAATAAAATTATTGGTATTAAAAAAAATTATTAAAATTAATAAAGTTAAGAAAATTAATAGAAAAAAACAAATTAATAACATTATTTATATTAATAAAATAAACAAAATTTATAAATTACTAAAATTAACAAGAAAAATAAAAAATAAAAAAATTTAACAAAATAAAAACAACTTATCAAAACTAATAACATAAAAAAACAAAACTAATAACATTAATAAAATTGATAAAATTAAAGAAACTAATAAAATTAAAAAATTAAAGAAACTAATAAGATTAATAAAATTAATAAAATTAATAAAATTAATAAATTAATAAAATTAATAAAATTAATAAAATTAATAAAATTAATAAAATTAATAAAATTAATAAAATTAATAAAATTAATAAAATAAATAAAATTAATAACAATTATAAAATTAATAAAATTAATAAAATTAATAACATTAATAAAATTAATAAAATTAATAAAATTAGTAAAATAAATAAAATTAATAAAAAATAATAAAATTAATAAATAATAAAATTATTAAACTGAATAAAATAGTTAATAAATTAATATAGTTAATAAAATTAAAAAATTAATAAAATTAATAAAATTCATAAAATTAATAAAATTAATACAATTCATAAAATTAATAAAATTAACAAAATAAATAAAATTAATAAAATTTATTAAATTAATAAAATTTATTAAATTAATAAAATTAACTAAATTAATAAAATTAAAAAAATTAATGAAATTAATAAAAGTAATACAATTAATAAAAGTAACAAACTTAAAATATGGATAAAATTGAGAAAATTTATAAATTTAACAAAATTATTAAAATTAATAATGTTAATAAAATTAATAGAATTAATAAAATTAATAAAATTAAAAATATTCAAAAGATTTATAAAATTAATTAAATTTAAAAATGAATAAAATTAACAATATTAATAAAATCAATCAAATTATAAAATTATTAAAATTAGTCAAATCAATAATATTAATAAAAATAATAAGATTATTCCAATTTTAAAAGTATTAACTATACCAATAAAATTTATAAAATAATAATATTATTACAGTAATTATTTCAATTACAAAAAATTTAGATAATACCAAAAATTAATAAATTTAATAAAATTAATTAAATTAACAAAACTCAGAAGTTTTATAGTTAATAAAATCGATAAAAGCAATACATATTCTACAAATAATAAAACCAATAAAATTTTATTAAATTAGCAAAATTTATAAAATTTATAAAAAAAATACTATTAAAACTATTATTAAAATGTATATAATTATTTAATTTAAATAATTTAATAAGTTATTTTCAAATTTGTTTAAATATTTTATTTTTTTAACTTTAATTATTTTAGCTAATATTAATTAATTACTTAAAAACTGTTTAAAATATTTTTTTAATTTCGATAATTAGTTAAATTGACTTTAATCATTTTAATTAATTTATTTAACCAGAGTTTCCAATTAATTAATATATTAAATTACGTGAATTAACCGTGAATTAATAAAATTAAAAAAATAAAGAATAGTGATGAAATTGAGATAATTAGAAATTTATCTATATTTTTTTTATTAGAATGTGTTAGGTTTTATTAATTATATAAATTTTATTGATTGTATTAATTTTACTATTTTTTTATTTTTATCAATTTTGAAAGGTTTATTAATATTATTAATTTTATTAAGTTTTTTTAGTTTGTTAATATTATTAATTTAATTAATTTAATAAATTTTATTAATTTTATCAATTTTTTTACTTTTATTAATATTATTTATTTTATTAATTTTATTAATTATATTCATTTTATAAATTTTTTTTCTAATAATTTTATTAAGTTTGTTAATTTTATAAATTATATTTAATTTATTAGTTTTATTATTTTTACTAATTTTATTTATTTATGGGACCGGCCGTGGCATAGTGGTTAGAACACGCGACTACCATGCGGGAGATCGCAGGTTCAAACTTGGCTCCAGTCATCTTAAAAGAAAAAAAAATAAAGAAAATTTTCTTTCATTGTCTGCTCCCCTTGAATGTTGTTGACAGCAACTTCGCAGTATTAAGTGTCGATTCAATCGTGGTGTCTAGTAAGAGGTTCTCAAACAGTGACGTTCGCATTCGTCGATAAACAAGTAGGTGCCGTTAGTTGTGAATCTAAAAATAGAAAGCGTGTTAATTTACAACAACGCGAGAAGCTAAGCCATACCTCATTCATGGTGCAAAGGGAAATTAAGTTTATTTATTTTATTAATTTTTTAATTTTATTAACTATTTTATTTAGGTTAGTAATTTTATTAATTTAAATGTTATTACTTTTATATATGTTGTTAATTTTATTAATTCTATTAATATTTGTATTGATAATTTTTCTATTGATTTTTTTTAATTTTCCTTATTTCCGCAATTTTTTTATTATCATTTTTAATTTTCATAATTTTGAAATTTTATTAAATTTATAAATAAGTTTTTATCACTTTTACAATTTTTATTAATTTTCATTTATTTATAATTTTTGTGCATTTTATAAATATTATTCATTTTTATTTATTACCTTGTTTATACTAAGTTTATAAATTTCATTTACTTTTATTTTTTTAATTTCATAAATTTTATTACTATTATAGATATAATTTAATTATATAAATTTAAATTATTGATATATTGATGAAATAAGGAATATTAAAAATGTTATTCAAATTTATATAACCAATTAAATGAATAATATTATTGAAATTATTAAAATAAAGTGGTCTAAATAAAATTGGTTATAAGTCAGTTTTTTAAATTAAATATCTTTATTATTTTAAACAATGTATTTACTAGATTATTTAAATTTAATTGTCTTCGTAAAGTAGAATAATGTTCAATCAATGACATTGCCTCCCACATGTTGACATTTGTGTGACTTTCCCATTGCAATTCTACTGACATTTCTCTGGACAACAAACAAATAACCGAAACATCTTAACCGTACATACCAATGATTTATTCCTTTTTTATTTAAATTATATATACATTTTCTTTTCTTTTTGTCAATTACGTACGATTGTGTATGACAATTCCATTTCGTATCCTTTTTCTGCACCCTCAATTAACAATTATCAAAATAAACGAAAACCAAATCAATACATTAAGCAAATATGTAGTTAACCATTTCTTAATGCACCAAATCTTAACGAATCCTTAACAAACATTTTTTTTTTCTTCAACAAAAAAACAAAACAAATAAATGTTTCCTAACCAATACAAAAACTAAATTCCATAGCTCTGACGTCAACACTTTATCAGCACTCCTTTCTACTCACCACACACACCTTCACAGACACAAACACACCTAAATTAAACTAAGATACACTAAAAACATTCAATTGGTTATTGATACATTCAATGCTAAGTAAGAGCAAACAAAACACAGAACACACTTGATACAAACATACAGCTTTGAAGCCTGAGAATGCGATTTATTAAAAGCGATACTTAAACAATTTTACACAATTTAACACTTAACTCAATAAGTGAGCGTCGAGATCCAATAGAAATAATGAATGTTAATAATTGTTTAAAATTTATTGTTAACTACGTTCATTTAATTATATTACTTTAGATAACTTAAAAAAAAACTAAAGAACACAGTTTTTTTTAAATTTATCTAATTGAATTTCCGACATATGTTAATTAAATCAAAGAAAATTACTTTCGTAAAATTAAATTTTAATGAATTACTTTTAAATGAATTTCATTACCTTTTACTGAATTCAATAAATTTAGAAAATTGTTTAGATTTTTTTTTTCCTTTTCGCATTTCTATTAAATCTGACGGCGCTTATTAACATTTTAACATTCACATTCAAACACTTCTTAGATAGAATGAATTGGAAATTATTGGAATTTTAATACCAAAAAAAAAAACTTTTGCATGCTCAAGCTTACGATATGTTTTTAATCAAAACAAAAATTATTGAAATTTGTCTAAATTTTTTGCAAAATTTTCTTAGATCAGAGATACATCAACATTTAACCTCAAACTCAGTAAAAACATCATAACTATTTATATAAACACATATACATACATCTATATAAATCAACTCACTTTCTTAATCAGTTCAACTCAAAAACATTTTGTTAACCATTTTAAACAAGTCGTCTCTTTGTTTTCTTAACATAACTCAAAAAACAATAGCAAAATAAAAATTGTTTATACAAAAAAAAAATTTTAAAACATTTTTTAATCTTTTTTGTCTTCGTATTGTTTTTTCCTCTAATTTCGTAAATGAATTTAACGCTATTCGACAAAAAAAATCATTCCAACAACTTTAAATTTCGAAAAAACCATAACATAACATTTTAAACCAAAAAACGAAAAAAATGTCTATTCGAAATCATCCTTCTAAAACGAAATCGAATATCGAATTCGATTATCTATTGTAATGAATTTACGTCAACGCTGTCTGTGCGCTCGCTCGTCCGCTCACTCACGACTCACGATTACTTGCATTGAATCGAATGTAATCTGGACATGTAAGTACCCGAGTTTAGAAGAAAATCTCCAATCAATGTCAATTCATTTGTATGTATTCGATTTTTAGTTTCGTATGGTATATTTTTTTTGTAAATTTGTTTGTAATTTCTTGATTTGTGTTGAAACAAAAACGAAGCTCAATCAATGTACCAAGATGATTGATTAAGCATCGAATTGGCTGTTCGTTGTATTACAGAAATTGTTAATGGATGTTGTGAACCAATTGATAAATAGAATTAAATTAATAAAAAAAATTTTTATGAAAACATAAAGAAATGCTTAATTATTTGCTTTTTTTAGTTATTGATTGAATATTTTTTTTTTAATAAACTTTATTTACATATTTTTGTTGTTTTAAAAAAAGAGCTTCGATATTATAACCGCCGAGGAGCTTTACGTTCTTCTCTTCTTTGCCAAAATGTCTGCCCATAAATCCTCTCATTGGTTTTTTGTTATGGCTTTGATTTTATTTAATTTCCGTTTCCGTTTGTTATGATTTGATACATAAACATTTTACACTTACCAACAATAAATTCTTCTCACTTCTCAATTTCTCAATTAAGGGGTAAGTTTTATTTTAATTAAATCTTTTACTTTTTCCTTAACCATAAGTAGTTGACATTTTTTTCTCCAAATAAAAAGCAAAACTCTAATAAAGAAATAACTATATAGTGTAAATCTTTGGCAGGAATGTGTGTCGTGCACATACTCGAGCTTGAAATCTAAATGCCATCAGCAGTCCTTAACAATAAACTTCGCAAAAGTTTAGTTTCCGCCGCACACTTAAAAATTATTATCAATTTTATGATTTTTATGAATATAATGATTTTTTTAATTTAAATATTAACAAATGTAATAAATTTTTATAATTTGAATATTAATGAATTTAATGAATTTAATGAATTTAATGAATTTAATTAATTTAATGAATTTAATGAATTTAATGAATTTAATGAATTTAATGAATTTAATGAATTTAATGAATTTAATGAATTTAATGAATTTAATGAATTTAATGAATTTAATGAATTTAATGAATTTAATGAATTTAATGAATTTAATAAATTTAATGAATTTAATGAATTTAATGACTTTAATGAATTTAATGAATTTAATGAATTTAATGAATTTAATGAATTTAATGAATTTAATGAATTTAATGAATTTAATGAATTTAATGAATTTAATGAATTTAATGAATTTAATGAATTTAATGAATTTAATGAATTTAATGAATTTAATGAATTTAATGAATTTAATGAATTTAATGAATTTAATGAATTTAATGAATTTAATGAATTTAATGAATTTAATGAATTTAATGAATTTAATGAATTTAATGAATTTAATGAATTTAATGAATTTAATGAATTTAATGAATTTAATGAATTTAATGAATTTAATGAATTTAATGAATTTAATGAATTTAATGAATTTAATGAATTTAATGAATTTAATGAATTTAATGAATTTAATGAATTTAATGAATTTAATGAATTTAATGAATTTAATGAATTTAATGAATTTAATGAATTTAATGAATTTAATGAATTTATTGAATTTAATGAATTTAATGAATTTAATGAATTTAATTAATTTAATGAATTTAATGAATTTAATGAATTTAATGAAATTAATGAATTTAATGAATTCAATGAATTTAATGAATTTAATGAATTTAATGAGTTTAATGAATTTAATGAATTTAATGAATTTAATGAATTTACTGAATTTAATGAATTTAATGAATTTAATGAATTTAATGAATTTAATGAATTTAATGAATTTAATGAATTTAATGAATTTAATAAATTTAATAAATTTAATGAATTTAATGAATTTAATGAATTTAATGAATTTAATGAATTTAATGAATTTAATGAATTTAATGAATTTAATGAATTTAATGAATTTAATGAATTTAATGAATTTTATGAATTTTATGAATTTAATGAATTTAATGAATTTAATGAATTTAATGAATTTAATGAATTTAATGAATTTAATGAATTTAATGAATTTAATGAATTTAATGAATTGTATGAATTCAACATAATTATAATTTGATTAATTTTATTAATAAAATTAAATTAAAAATAATTAAAATTAAATTAATTAAATTACATTAATAAAATTTATTTTATTTTATTAATTATTAAATTTAATTAATTAATTTAATTTAATTTGATTAGTTTTATTAATTTTATTAATTTTATTAATTTTATTAATTTTATTAATTTTATTAATTTTATTAATTTTATTAATTTTATTAATTTTATTAATTTTATTAATTTTATTAATTTTATTAATTTTATTAATTTTATTAATTTTATTAATTTTATTAATTTTATTAATTTTATTAATTTTATTAATTTTATTAATTTTATTAATCTTATTATTTTTGTTAACTTTATTATAATTTTAATTTAATTGGTTTTATTGATTCTATTAATAATTTGTATTAATTTCATTGACTTTATTAATTTCTTTAGCCTGATTACCTTAATTAATTTTATAAATTTTATAAATGTTATCAATTTCATTCATTTTATTAATTTTATTAAATTTATTAAATTTATTAATTTTATTAATTTTATTTATTTATTATTAATTTTAATAATTTTCTTCATCTTATTAATTTTGTTAATTTTATTAATTTTATTAATTTATTAATTTTATTAATTGTATTAATTTTATTAATTTTATTAATTTTATTAATTTTATTAATTTTATCAATTTTATTAATTTTATTAATTTTATTTATTTTATTAATCTTATTAACTTTTTATAATTTAAATTCAATTAATTTTATTAATTTTATTAATTTTTATAATTTTAAATTTAATTGGTTTTATTGATTCTATTAATAATTTGTATTAATTTCATTGCCTTTATTAATTTCTTTAGCTTGATTACTTTAATTTATTAAATAAATTTTATAATTTTAATTGATTTTATTAATTTTATTACTTTTTTTGTTAATTTTATTAATTTGATTAATTTTGTTAATTTTTTTACTTTTATTAAATTTTTTAATTTTTTTAATCTTATTAATTTTATTAATAATTTTGTTATTTTTATTAAATTTATTAATTTTTATAATTATTACTAATTTTATTAATTTCGTTAATTTTACTTATTTTGTTAATTTTATTAATTTCGTTGATTTTATTAATTTTGTTAATTTTATTAATTTCGAATTTTCTTAATTTCATTTATTTAGTTAATTTTATTAATTTGGTTAATTTTTATAAATTTTATTAATTTTGTTACTTTGATATCTTTATGAATTTTATTAATTTAACAAATTTTATTAATTTTGTTTATTTGATTAATTTTATTAATTTTAATAATCTTAATCATATTATTATTTTTGTTAAAATTTTTAATTTAAATAATTTTTTTAATTTTATTAATTTCATTAATTTTATTAATTTCATTAATTTTATTAATTTTATTAATTTTATTAATTTCATTAATTTCACCAATTTAATTAATTTGATACATTTTATTATTTACATATTGCTAATTGTATTATTTTTTTAGTTTTATAGTCACAGAGTTACGGCGAGCGAACTAAACATGTTTCAATTTTAAAAAAATTTAAGGACAACATCTCAGCAGTTATATATAACTGCTTAGGCAGCATGATTTAACGCAACCCTCCAAGGATTTAGTCATTTATAAAAATTTTAATTATTTCTGTTTCCACTTTATAATAATTTCTTTAAATATGTAATTTTACAATTTTTCTATACTCTTCCTTTTATTAACTATGGTATGCCGAATTCAAATAAACTAGAGCTTGAAAATATCTTAACTTTATATATACAGAAATTTATTTGAATAATTAAATATCATAACTACATTTTTTCATCAGTTTCGTAATATCGTAAATAATTTTAATATAAAAAAACCATATTTAACATTATAAACTAGTACTTATTTGCATAAAAAAAATTCCTTTCCTTACTAAAAACCACCAGAATGATAGTAAACTTTAGTCTAATCTTGTTGAAATTTAAATTAAAACTATTATGCCTACACTGAGAGAAACGATTTGAAAAGGCCCCCTCCCCATCTTGAATAGCAAGCAGTATAAACTGTTACCAACTATATATTTTTGAATTTTGTACATTGAGATCAATATGTTTTTGTCCAAAATGTATTAAACAAAAATGAAACAAATTTTGAGCTGGGTGTAAGAATATATTATGAGCGGTTCCTATTCTAAGTAACAACAAATGTACAGGACGATGATACATTGATATTGTAATGAGCCACCAACCTACTACCAATCTAACAGAGCCAACAGATCCACACAACAGACCAACCAACCAATCAACCTGAATACCAATCAATCTACAACTAAAACTACTTAACAATTATTTGTAATGTTTTTAATCGTTTCTTTTAACTGTTTATAATTTCTTTTTTATATATTTTCACTTGTCATATGTTTTCCGTTGCGTTACGTTGCTTTTGCGTTACGTTCTACTCTTGTTTGTTTTTTGATTTCCTTTCTAAACGTTTGCGTATAACTTAATGAAAATCTCGTAATCGAAGCTCTCGTACGATAGCAGCAGCAACGTCCTGCCGTATTACCATTGTAATGATGTGTTGTTGTGTGTGTGTGTGCGTGTTTTTATTTTTAGTACTTAAGTAACTATCCATTATTGATGATCGATGTTTTGTGTGTGTGTGTGACAAGTACTACTACTACTACTACGTGTGCTCTAATTTAAATACGTTACTATATATATGCAGCAGTAATGGATTTATTGATAAATCTTCAAATGTATTACACTGTGCTAAATTTGTATTTATTTCCATTTTTTGTTTTCACTGTGAGGTAATTAATTACGTTACATTAACGTAACGTTATGTTATATACTATGTGATGTTACAATACAATACAGCGATTTGAATTGAAGGTCCTGGTAAATGTTTATAGTAAGATTAAGTCAATTCTGATAAATTGTTTAATGCGGTACTAAATCTGTAGATGCAACATTGCATTCCACAAGATGCAACTGATTGGAGGCTATTTGTTGTTTTACAAATTTCTATGAAACTATTTAATTGTGGTTAGCTATTTCATAAGTGATCGCAACAATTTCAAATTTGTGCAATATATATGAACTTCATAAAATTTTTATATTCTTTAAATCTATAAAATTCATTAAATTTTAATTTCATTAAATTCATTAAATTCATAAAATTCATAAAATTCATAAAATTCATAAAATTCATAAAATTCATAAAATTCATAAAATTCATAAAATTCATAAAATTCATAAAATTCACAAAATTCATAAAATTCATTAAATTCATTAAATTCATATAATTCATTAAGTCATTAAATTCATTAAATACATAAAATTCATTTAATTCATTAGATTCAATAAACTCATTAAATTCATTAAATTCATAAAAATGATGATAAAAAATCATTAAAATTATCACATTCATTATATTTAAAAAAATCATAAAATTCATTAAATTAATTAAATTCATTAAATTCATTAAATTCATTAAATTCATAAAATTCATAAAATTCATAAAATTCATAAAATTCATAAAATTCATAAAATTCATAAAATTCATAAAATTCATTAAATTCATTAAATTCATTAAATTCATTAAATTCATTAAATTCATTAAATTCATTAAATTCATTAAATTCATTAAATTCATTAAATTCATTAAATTCATTAAATTCATTAAATTCATTAAATTCATAAATTCATTAAATTCATTAAATGCATTAAATACATAAAATTCATTAAATTCATTTAATACATTAGATTCAATAAACTCATTAAATTCATAAAAATGATGATAAAAAATCATTAAAATTATCACATTCATTATATTTAAAAAAAAATCATAAGATTCATTAAATTAATTAGATTCATTAAATTCATTAAATTCATTAAACTCATAAAATTAATTAAATTCATTAAATTCATTAAATTCATTAAATTCATTAAATTCAATAAATTCGTTTAATTCATTTAATTCAATAAATTCTTTAAATTCAAAAAATTCGTTAAATTCATTAAACTCATTAAATTCATTAAATTCGTTAAATTCATTAAATTCATTTTATTCATTAAATTCATTAAATTCATTAAATTCATTAAATTCATTAAATTCATTAAATTCATTAAATTCATTAAATTCATTAAATTCATTAAATTCATTAAATTCATTAAATTCATTAAATTCATTAAATTCATTAAATTCATTAAATTCATTAAATTTATTAAATTCATTAAATTCATTAAATTCATTAAATTCATAAAATTCATTTAATTCATTAAATTCATTAAATTCATTAAATTCATTAAATTCATTAAATTCATTAAATTCATTGAATTCATTAAATTCATTAATTTCATTAAATTCATTAAATTCATTAAATTAATTAAATTCATTAAATTCATTAAATTCATTAAATTCAATAAATTCATTAAATTCATTGAATTCATTAAATTCATTAAATTCATTAAATTCATTAAATTCATTAAATTCATTAAATTCATTAAACTCTTAAAATTAATTAAATTCATTAAATTCATTAAATTCAATAAATTCGTTTAATTCATTTAATTCATTAAATTCATTAAATTAAAAAAATTCGTTAAATTCATTAAACTCATTAAATTCATTAAATTCGTTAAATTCATTAAATTCATTTTATTCATTAAATTCATTAAATTCATTAAATTCATTAAATTCATTAAATTCATTTAATTCATTAAATTCATTAAATTCATTAAATTCATTAAATTCATTAAATTCATTAAATTCATTAAATTCATTAAATTCATTAAATTCATTAAATTCATTAAATTCATTAAATTCATTAAATTCATTAAATTCATTAAATTCATTAAATTCATTAAATTCATTAAATTCATTAAACTCATCAAATTCATTAAATTTATTAAATTCATAAAATTCATTAAATTTATTAAACTCATAAAATTAATTAAATTCATTAAATTCATTAAATTCATTAAATTCATTAAATTCAATAAATTCGTTTAATTCATTTAATTCATTAAATTCATTAAATTCAAAAAATTCGTTAAATTCATTAAACTCATTAAATTCATTAAATCCGTAAATTCATTAAATTCATTTTATTCATTAAATTCATTAAATTCATTAAATTCATTAAATTCATTAAATTCATTAAATTCATTAAACTCATCAAATTCATTAAATTTATTAAATTCATAAAATTCATTAAATTTATTAAACTCATTAAATTCATTAAATTCATTAAATTTATTAAATTCATTAAATTCATTCAATTCATTAAATTCATTAAATTCATTAAATTAATTAAATTCATTAAATTCATTAAATTCATTTAATTCATTAAATTCATTAAATTCATTAAATTCGTTAAATTCATTAAATTCATTAAATTCATTAAATTCATTAAATTCATTAAATTCATTAAATTCGTTTAATTCATTAAATTCATTTAATTCATGTAATTCATTAAATTCATTAGATTCATTCGTTTAATTCATTAAATTCATTAAATTTTGTTTCCTCCAAAACTGATTCTTATTACAAATAGGACAACAAAGCTTCTGGGCATGACTGAGTAGAATGTATAAAGCCTAAAGGAAGTCCTGTAGAATAATAGACATATTTCTTAAAAATTGTTGTTTATGTTTTGGAACCACTCTAGTAATACATTAATTATTTATCTATATTTTAAACTGTAGTTTAAGCATAAGTCAAACTGTTGCCGAAGAATGCCCCAAACAACACTAAATTATATTATAAATTGAGCACAGAAAAGTTCACTGTCACAGATTACGCTTGCTTTGAAGATCAGCAGCTTGTTAAAATATTATGAGATAAAAGCATAGAGTTTTGGCAGAAAAAAACTCTAGATCTGGGCGAATCTTTAATAAGCCTCATATATAAGTATTCACTCTAATTACATATATTGTAATTGTTGACAACATTACTTTTAAAATAATAGTATGTTTTGTTTTTATATGAAACAATGCAAACAGATTTTATGATTTGTTTTTTCGTTAGGTTATATATATATATTAAAAAAATATTTACTTTGATTTTAAGTTGCAACTACAGATTTTGTACTTAAAACAGAAAACATTCAATTAAAGTAAGTTATTTACTCGACAAGAGAAAAACAAAATACAACGCTCTTTTACAAATAATTACTATGAAACTTTTAAGGGAATATTTTTATCACCGTTAATATTCTTTAAAGTTCCTATAAAATCATTCCCAATCTTTAAAAACCAAACTTGTGTAGAACGTATTTAAAGCAGAAAACCAAAACAAAAATAAATAATATTAATGTCTATGTTTTATGTTGTACTTGGATTATTTACAATCGTACGAATAATATTTAATTGACAACATTTCTTTGTATTTCTCTTCCATTTTCTTATATATCTCTTTCTCACTTTGCATTTTATTTTTTTTCTTTGCATTTTTTTAACCAACTTTAGGAAAAGCTCGGAGACATTTGCTTCTCACTACGTTATGTACCGACAGCTGGCAAGCTAACTGTCGTTATCTTGGAGGCTAAGAACTTGAAGAAAATGGACGTCGGTGGATTGTCTGGTAATAAATTTGGAAACCAAAATATTGTGAAAACACAAAAAATGTTTCACTTTAGTTCAATGTATTCGATGTATGTGTGTGCGTGTGTTTTTCGCAATGTTTTGTGTTGATTGTAAGAAACAAGAGAAGAAAAAAAAACCAACAAAAAAATATGAAAAAAATATAATAACTTTGGAGGTTATTACGTAATTTGACATATATATTTGATAAATGTATTAAGTTAATATTGATATTTAATGTTATTAAACACAATGTGATGGGTTTTCTGTGAGAAAGCATACAAATTACAATAACGAATTTATAAAATTAAAGCAAATTTTGTTGCCTTCGTACTATATGACAAATAACATATTTATTGTAACATATGCGCTAGTAAAAAAAATTCTGTAATTTTTATAAAATTGAAATTCGAGTTAGTGTCTTAAGTCTTTTGTTTATTTGTTGTCGAAATTAATAAAATCTCATTTGCTGTGTATTGGCGGTATTATTTTATGATATTCGAGTTCGTGTCTTAAGTCTTTTGTTTGCCTACTTTAAATTAATAGACGATTTGCACAGTACTTAAAAAGAACGCTTTTAAGATTTTTTATTGAATTTTTTCGACATTACTTAAATTCTTACGAAAATTAAATTTCGAGTTCGTGTCTTGTCTTTCAGATTTCTTCATTGTGTTCACAGGCGGAAATGTTGTGATGGCAGTCCTTGTAAGGAATTATTGATATTGATATTGATATTGATATTGATATTGATATTGATATTGATATTGATATTGATATTGATATTGATATTGATATTGATATTGATATTGATATTGATATTGATATTGATATTGATATTGATATTGATATTGATATTGATATTGATATTGATATTGATATTGATATTGATATTGATATTGATATTGATATTGATATTGATATTGATATTGATATTGATATTGATATTGATATTGATATTGATATTGATATTGATATTGATATTGATATTGATATTGATATTGATATTGATATTGATATTGATATTGATATTGATATTGATATTGATATTGATATTGATATTGATATTGATATTGATATTGATATTGATATTGATATTGATATTGATATTGATATTGATATTGATATTGATATTGATATTGATATTGATATTGATATTGATATTGATATTGATATTGATATTGATATTGATATTGATATTGATATTGATATTGATATTGATATTGATATTGATATTGATATTGATATTGATATTGATATTGATATTGATATTGATATTGATATTGATATTGATATTGATATTGATATTGATATTGATATTGATATTGATATTGATATTGATATTGATATTGATATTGATATTGATATTGATATTGATATTGATATTGATATTGATATTGATATTGATATTGATATTGATATTGATATTGATATTGATATTGATATTGATATTGATATTGATATTGATATTGATATTGATATTGATATTGATATTGATATTGATATTGATATTGATATTGATATTGATATTGATATTGATATTGATATTGATATTGATATTGATATTGATATTGATATTGATATTGATATTGATATTGATATTGATATTGATATTGATATTGATATTGGTATTGATATTGATATTGATATTGATATTGATATTGATATTGATATTGATATTGATATTGATATTGATATTGATATTGATATTGATATTGATATTGATATTGATATTGATATTGATATTGATATTGATATTGATATTGATATTGATATTGATATTGATATTGATATTGATATTGATATTGATATTGATATTGATATTGATATTGATATTGATATTGATATTGATATTGATATTGATATTGATATTGATATTGATATTGATATTGATATTGATATTGATATTGATATTGATATTGATATTGATATTGATATTGATATTGATATTGATATTGATATTGATATTGATATTGATATTGATATTGATATTGATATTGATATTGATATTGATATTGATATTGATATTGATATTGATATTGATATTGATATTGTTATTGATATTGATATTGATATTGATATTGATATTGATATTGATATTGATATTGATATTGATATTGATATTGATATTGATATTGATATTGATATTGATATTGATATTGATATTGATATTGATATTGATATTGATATTGATATTGATATTGATATTGATATTGATATTGATATTGATATTGATATTGATATTGATATTGATATTGATATTGATATTGATATTGATATTGATATTGATATTGATATTGATATTGATATTGATATTGATATTGATATTGATATTGATATTGATATTGATATTGATATTGATATTGATATTGATATTGATAATGAATTTAATGAATTTAGTGAATTTAATGAATTTAATGAATTTAAAGAATTTAATGAATTTAATGAATTTAATGAATTTAATGGATTTAATGAATTTAATGGATTTAATAAATTTAATAAATTTAATAAATTTAATGAATTTAATGATTTTAATGAATTTAATGAATTTAATGAATTTAATGAATTTAATGAATTTGATGAATTTAATGAATTTAATGAATTTAATGAATTTAATGAATTTAATGAATTTAATGAATTTAATGAATTTAATGAATTTAATGAATTTAATGAATTTAATGAATTTAATGAATTTAATGAATTTAATGAATTTAATGAATTTAATGAATTTAATGAATTTAATGAATTTAATGAATTTAATGAATTTAATGAATTTAATGAATTTAATGAATTTAATGAATTTAATGAATTTAATGAATTTAATGAATTTAATGAATTTAATGAATTTAATGAATTTAATGAGTTTAATGAATTTAATGAATTTAATGAATTTAATGAACTATATATTATACATATATGTATAATATAATATTTTTTTAATTATATTATGTGCATTAAGTTTATCAACGATGTCAGCAATATAATAATACATTTTGGTCTCTAGAGAGATGCCTCTTTTTAACCCTCATAAATCTTACAGCTGATGCCCTATAATAAAGTAATAAAGATTTGATTTATATATAACCTCTCCCGTCACCCTTAGCATAAAATAATTCACGTTCTTGTCTTAAGTCTTTCGTATTGATAACAATGCCTTACAAAATATCGCCATTCAACGTAATGGACCAACCACGAAACCCATCACACTGTGTCTTTATGTGTGTGTTTGTGTAGTCTATAACTATAACTCTTTTTGGTATATAGTCGCATTTGCAGCGACTCTTATTGCTCTTATTTTGCTCCAACTCCTACTTATTGCTTAAAATATATAAATGTATACGTATTTTCTCATTTTCAATAAGTTTTAACTTTTACGTTTCGTTTTTTGTACCTCCTAACTTATCAACTTCAACTTTTTTGCTCATAATTTTTTTTAACTCAAACTCAATCTTTAAGCTTTTAAAAATGCTAATGAGATTACTTCCGAATCATAATAACAATACAATATTAAATCAACCCAAAAAAAAACAAGCTTACGTTTTATCTCTACATTTTTTTCCTTAACTAAAGCCTAACAACTTTTTGTGTATAATCAACATTAATAATTCTTTTTTCATTAACTCAAGATATTTTTTGAAGGCAACTACTCTGTATGTTTGTGTGTGCGTGTTCGATTTTTAGCGGACCGGAAACTGCAAAGGTTTCCGTCCACATAAACAATTTGCTTGCTAACTTTTCTTTACATTAATTTCTTCGTTCTTTTTTTATACCACCCTTTTGTAAATGTAGTTAGAAGCATTTGTAACATAGAGTCTAATGTATTATAAGTATATATATGTAGTTAGTTATTATGTAGATATTATTTTTGCCTGACTTCTTTTAACTCTTCGATCTCTCTTTTCTATCTCTCTGCCACTGTCACTCTCTATAGAAATTCATGAAATATCGTTTAATTATCACGCAACGATATGAACGATATGAATCAATAGAGTAGTAGATTTCTTTTTTAAGCTGCATTTTGCTTTGTTAGTTGCCTCAAAAAATATCGCCCCTCCCCCCGTATCAAAACGATATATTAAGATCTTCTAGGCTTTTACAAACAAACGATTTGAGAGAAATATATAATATATTGCCAAAAAGAAATTTGCGTTTTTGGTAAATTTTGTTTTTGGTTCGAAACATTTTCAGTTAATTCGTATTTATGGTTTCTTTGGTGTTTCTTTCTTTCTTTGGGTTTCGTTTGAACAAAACAAAATGTTAAATTAACCCATATATAACAAATTATACCAAACTTCTTGTGTTTCCAAATATCTATCCAAATACTATTTACTATTTTGTGTTGGTTGAGATAATTACAAATTAAAACAATTAACAAAAAGTATAATCGAAAAGAATATCATAGCGTTAATCTATTGCCTTAATCGTAAACGATTTAACGAATAATCAACTATGTGTGTTTTTGACCAAAAATTAAACGTAAAATGCAAATCCAAAAAACAATCAAAAAAAACAAAGAAGAAAATATGGAATATTTTATTATTTTCTCTTTCTTTTTTATTTTTATTCTATTTTCTTTTATAGATCCATATGTGAAAATTGCCATTATGCAAAATGGAAAACGTTTGAAAAAGAAGAAGACAAGTATCAAAAAATGCACCCTCAACCCCTATTATAATGAGTCGTTCTCATTTGAAGTACCATTTGAACAAATACAAGTATGCGAGAATGTATTATACTATCCTATTTAACAGAAACAACCGAAAAAAAAACTTAAAACGAAAAACAGCCCAACCACCCCACCTACCTAACAATCAATCAAATCAATCAAACTACCAACTTACTAACTAACTTCCCCACCCCTGCCCGCCCACCACTTAAACAATTGTTAGATCTCTTAACAATATGACACTGACCAGTTTCTCAACACGATACTCTGTCAGTGTTGTTGGACCCACAACTCTGTATATGAATCTCTCCCACTCTCTCTCTCTCTCTATATATATTTGTGTGTAAATGTATGTGTCTCTTTCTCTCTCTCTATCTCTGCATTCCTTTCGATTTCAATACATGAGTTAAAGTTTGGAACGCCACCATCCCTCCCTTGGTCTTTCCCTATCAAAGACACTGCCGGACAGAATTAACTATTTCTTGGGTTCAGGTCCACCTTATCCCCATAGAGACAGACGTTTACACTATGCGATGCGTATTATCACAGTCCCTGTTTTGAATGTTTACTACCTCTCCCCACCCTCACGTTCTACGGGTCCAAGATCTCCTCTTAAATTGATGTTTTGATGTTTAAATGTTGTGCTTTACCAAACCAAATGCAAAAAAAAAAAACAAAAACAATCCAACAAAATAAAAACCATATAATTGTTTATTATTTGTTGTAAACTATATATTTGTTTAATTACTGATTTTGTGTGTAATTTTGTTTTAAATGTTTATGTTGTACAATGCCGAAAAGAAAACAACAACAACAGCCGAAGCAGAGTGTTATTTAAAGAGGAATGTGAAATGCGAAAAAATGTAATATGTTTTGAAATTAATGAATTATTTAATTTAATAAATTATTTTATTTAATAAATTTTATAAATATTATGAATTTTATAAATTTAATGAATTTAATGAATTTAATGAATTTAATGAATTTAATAAATTTAGTGAATTTAATGAATTAAATGAATTTAATGAATTTAATGAATTTAATGAATTTAATGAATTTAATGAATTTAATGAATTTAATGAATTTAATGAATTTAATGAATTTAATGAATTTAATGAATTTAATGAATTTAATGAATTTAATGAATTTAATGAATTTAATGAATTTAATGAATTTAATGAATTTAATGAATTTAATGAATTTAATGAATTTAACGAATTTAATGAATTTGATGAATTTAATGAATTTAATGAAGTTAATGAATTTAATGAATTTAATGAATTTAATGAATTTAACGAATTTAATGAATTTGATGAATTTAATGAATTTAATGAATTTAATGAATTTAATGAATTTAATGAATTTAATGAATTTAATGAATTTAATGAATTTAATGAATTTAATGAATTTAAAGAATTTTATGAATTTAATGAATTTAACGAATTTAATGAATTTAATGAATTTAATTAATTTAATGAATTTAATTAATTTATTGAATTTAATGTATTTAATGAGTTTAATGAATTTAATGAATTTAATGAATTTAATGAATTTAATGAATTTAAAGAATTTTATGAATTTAATGAATTTAACGAATTTAATGAATTTAATTAATTTAATGAATTTAATTAATTTATTGAATTTAATGTATTTAATGAGTTTAATGAATTTAATGAATTTAATGAATTTAATGAATTTAATGAATTTAATGAATTTAATGAATTTAATGAATTTAATGAATTTAATGAATTTAATGAATTTAATGAATTTAATGAATTTAATGAATTTAATGAATTTAATGAATTTAATGAATTTAATGAATTTAATGAATTTAATGAATTTAATGAATTTAATGAATTTAATGAATTTAATGAATTTAATGAATTTAATGAATTTAATGAATTTAATGAATTTAATGAATTTAATGAATTTAATGAATTTAATGAATTTAATGAATTTAATGAATTTAATGAATTCAATGACTTCAATGAATTTAATGGCTTTATTGAATGTAATGAATTTAGTGAATTTAATGAATTTAATGAATTTAATAAATTATATATTCAATAATTTTAAATTTATTAATTTATTATTAATTAATTATTATTTATTACATATTATTAATAAAATAAATAAATGATAATTTAAATAATAAATTAAATTAATTTTTTTTAATAAATAAATTTAATTAGTTTACAAAATTTTTTAAATTTTTGCAGTACTAAACCGAGATTGGCTAATTTCGTTTAAATTTATATTTAAATATTATTTTAAAAATTCTACTCTCTTAGAAAAATCCACATTTTCGTCCTTGTAACACTCTGTGTTGTTGTTATGCTTTTACGCCTACAAAAATTACGAAATTACCTCTATATACTATATGTTTAATGTACAAAATACGTTTAATGATTTTTTTTTGATTTTTGTTAAATATTTACTATTAAATTTGGCTTTAATTTCAAGTCGTCGTTACAATGGCTGTGTTGTTAACTGCCATTGCTTAAAGTAATTGTAGTTAATTTTGAATTGATGTGCTTTTCTACAACAATAACTACTACTATTATTATCTTTTGTCGAATTTTGTTTTGTAATAATTTCAGTTTTACTATTTTGTGTTATGTTTTAGGTTTGCGTCTTTTTTTTTTGTTGCCCAATACGGAGTTTTATAACATGAGAAATTAAAAAAAAATTAAATATATGCAAAACAAAACAAAAAAAAGAGAAATGTTGTATCAAAATTTCTAAACTTAGTTTGCAGTAAAGACAAAATTTAAAAATAAACAAATAGATCTACAGTATTTAAAAAAAAATAAACAATCTCCTAGCTCCCCCTTCCACCCAAACAAAAACAACCCCACTTACCGCAGACCCTTTTCAAGCCACTGGTGCAATAACAACAGCAACAACAATAACAACAATATTACTAAAAGCCTTAAATATTTGTTTGTTTGTTTGTTTTGTAGTAAATCAAACACTACTACACACGTTGTATTAGCAAAACCAAAACAAAACAAAAAGAAAAAACTATAACCGATTGAACAAATTCAAATTCAAAACCAATTCAATTTGATTCGTTGCGAATGCTTTCAAATGCCTCTCACACTAAGAGCATATTAGCCTTAATACTACTACTACTACTACTACTACTACTACTACCCAACTACCACACTTACCAAACGTACCGCTCCAAAAAACAACAACAAAACCTAGACCAATTTTAGAACACTTAACTTTGTTAACCCATTACCATAAGAACCAACCGCAAACACTCGTTGCTTTAGTTTTGAAGAATTTCAAAAAAAAAACAATACAAATACACTTCAGAAATAATTTAACGAGATTTTAAGCCAAGTGAAACCTTAAACGTTCACTGCAGCGTCTTGAAACACGCCCCCGGGGTTCGTTGTTTTGACACTGTCTTCTGATTTGATACAACAACAACCACAACAGCTACAAGATAAACAGAAAAAAAGTAAAAAAAAAAAATAAAACAAAAATAAAAACATGCTACACATGTACACATGTTTGTGACACCACAAACACCATTGACATCACCATAACACATACTACCCTCCTACCACAACCACTAAAGAACAACATTTCAAGAAGTTACACACTAACCATATGAACATGGCAAAAGTAAACAAACTGCTCGACATCAGTTAATTAGATCCAAAATAAACAAAAAGCTAAGCGCTTCGAAAGTAACGAACTTCTGGTGAAGTGTACCCTTTAGACTGGTCAAGCCTTTTTGTCAAGTCATCCCCACCGATGCTAACGTATCTGGCAGTAGGAGAGTGGAACCTGAGAAAGTCGTACGACCCCATCTCAAAAAGAGAAGAAAAACAAAACAACAAAATTGTTTAGGATTGAATATTATACATTTTCGTTTACCAGTATTTAATGAACATTGTTCTTTTTATCACTCCTTGATAAAAAAAATAAGCTAGCAATTACACTAAATACTAAAAATCCTTTGCAAAATAAAACCAGAGGGAGTAAAAAGAAATTTGTTCATTATCTAAAAAAATAAGCTACATTTTTAAAGCCTCCATTCAAAGACCTTTCCACTACAACCACAACACTACCATATTATCCTCCTCCTTCGGGTCATACACAGAAATATTATTCCACCTACATGAGAACACAAATCGGTTATGTTATAACATCACCTAAGATCACCTTAGATGCTAATTTAGAACACTAGCCAGCAATCATTGGTTTTGAAGCTACAAACACGCAAACACTAAAACACTTGACATACTAATTTGTCACAGTCCCCCCGACCCTACAATACCACAACTGCATGTTCTTAAACTCCTTTAAACGTCCATGAAAAATAAAAACACCAACATAACTGTCACGCCCCTCCCTAAAAGATAACCACACCACCCCTCCCACCACCTTTTACGTAGTTTGAAGAATGAACGAAATTTAGATACACAAATAACATACTCTCAATAACTTACACTTAAGTCATGTTACACACATTTGCATATAGTACTACGAGGGTAGGTCAATAAGTTGTTAATGAGCCATTAATCATTGTATATTTTTCATTTCTCTATAAAGTTTTGTAGCAGGTGATAAAAATATAAAAATATAAAAAAAAATTTAAAAATATAAAAATATAAAAATATAAAAATATAAAAATATAAAAATATAAAAATATAAAAATATAAAAATATAAAAATATAAAAATATAAAAATATAAAAATATAAAAATATAAAAATATAAAAATATAAAAATATAAAAATATAAAAATATAAAAATATAAAAATATAAAAATATAAAAATATAAAAATATAAAAATATAAAAATATAAAAATATAAAAATATAAAAATATAAAAATATAAAAATATAAAAATATAAAAATATAAAAATATAAAAATATAAAAATATAAAAATATAAAAATATAAAAATATAAAAATATAAAAATATAAAAATATAAAAATATAAAAATATAAAAATATAAAAATATAAAAATATAAAAATATAAAAATATAAAAATATAAAAATATAAAAATATAAAAATATAAAAATATAAAAATATAAAAATATAAAAATATAAAAATATAAAAATATAAAAATATAAAAATATAAAAATATAAAAATATAAAAATATAAAAATATAAAAATATAAAAATATAAAAATATAAAAATATAAAAATATAAAAATATAAAAATATAAAAATATAAAAATATAAAAATATAAAAATATAAAAATATAAAAATATAAAAATATAAAAATATAAAAATATAAAAATATAAAAATATAAAAATATAAAAATATAAAAATATAAAAATATAAAAATATAAAAATATAAAAATATAAAAATATAAAAATATTAAAATATAAAAATATAAAAATATAAAAATATAAAAATATAAAAATATAAAAATATAAAAATATAAAAATATAAAAATATAAAAATATTCTCTACTGCGCTTCTCCACGTTGCCACCTTCGACTTTAGGGAGAAATCAATATATCTTCTTGACGACAAACAACACAGAAAAGACAAAAGCTCTTTTAATTAGTGTATAAATGTTTAGAAGGATAATATTAATATAAATCGTCGTAGATCACAAGTCTCAATAGCTGAATCGGGCACCTGATATATTAGTGTGATACCGCGTTCACTTTCAATGAAGTGTTAAGAGTTCACCTTGTGAACATTAGAAGGAGCTGTGACCAGTGATCGGCCTTGTTACAGTGGTTAGAACATGCGACTTTCAAGCGAGAGATTCGTGGTTCAATTCCCGGCTCCAGTCATCTACATTTTTCCTCGGCATTCCATTCATTGGATGTAAAGGGGAAATTAAGTTTTTGGACCAGAATTTCTTTCATTTAAGATTATAGACTCGGAACAAAGTCTAACCTAGTCCGAACTCATGGCTTTTGGGGCAAATATGTATATGGCTTTCTGCATAGAACACAAGTTGAATAGATAAAACACAAGTTGGATAGATAAAACACATTTTAATTAGCTAAAACCTGCAATCTCGGTTTAAGAGTGCTTGCAGCACAAAACTTATTTAATGCTTAACCTTAACTTTAAAGATAAGGGAGCCACTTTGATTAAATTATTTCTACTAACAGCCTTCAGAGTAAGATAAGAGGTGGTCTTTAGGACCAACCGCAGTATTATTATGGAACATGTAACTATCTAGCGGCTGAATTGAGTTCGAGTCCGAGACTTAGTAACTCGGCTGGATTTTAAACTTTTCGCTCTTGTCATAGTCGTCACAAGACTTAATATTATTGTCAGCAGTGAGCGAATGCCTCATTTGAGGATGTACGGCCCAATACAAATTATATAAAACGACAAACAAACGATTTCATCGATAAAGGCCCAATGTTATAGTTAAAAGGGCTTGTCCTTTGCAATAATTTGATATAGGAATTTAACTTCATCATATTTAACATCGTTACACGATCAAACTTATGGTATACTGTGAGCTGACGCGGCATCCATTATGTCGTTAAGCTTTTACCATACCCATTTTTTGAAGCTTCATTTTATATCATTTATATTATAATAATATGATTTCTAATCGGTTCTATTGATGTTAATCGGCATAGCAAACATGTTAAAAATTTATTGCGAAAGTGCATGTCCGACCATGTATGTTTTCAATTACTCTGTTATATGCAGTTGCTAAAAATGGTAATAGCTTGTTTAAAGAATAGAAAAAACTAATTGTTTTTTTTTTAAATAACAGTAACAATTTGAAACATCATATTTGACGGACGAATTAGTTCTGTACTGTTCAGTCTCATCACAAATTTGATCTGCAACAAAATAGGTGCACAAATTCAGTTTCAATATAGTAAATCATGCCACCGGCCGTGGCATAGTGGTTAGAACACGCGACTACCATGCGGGAGATCGCAGGTTTGAACCTGGCTCCAGTCATCTTAAAAGAAAAAAAAAATTTTTCTTTCATTGTCGGCTCCCCTCGAATGTTGTCGACAGTAACTTCGCAGTATTAAGCGTCGATTTAATCGGCGTGTCTAGTAAGAGCTTCTCAAAACAGTGACGTTCGCATTCGTCGATAAACAAGTAGGTGCCGTTAGTTGTGAATCTAAAAATAGAAAGCGTGTTAATTCACAACAACGCGAGAAGCTATCCCATACCTTATTCATGGGGTGCAAAGGGAAATTAAGTTTTTTTTTATAGTAAATCAATAGTCTTCAATCAATATTTTGAAATTTTTACATGATGAGCAAACGCGGCACTAATTTTACCGTTAGATTTCTTATACTAAATGTAAATCAATCCTGGCATTGCAAACAAAATTATAGGTTTAAAAATTTATTTCTGCGTTTGGCAGAGCTGATGTCCTTAAATGAGTTTCTAAGAAAATAGTGATACGATCATATATGTATGTAATACAATAAACAAATTATATACTTACTTACTTACTTAGCTGGTACTTCTATGCAATCCCAGTGGATTATATACCGCACGTAGAAAAATATTATAGGCGCCTCGATCTTCTGCGCTTCTTCTCCAGTTAGTCACACCGAGTTCTGTAAGGTTCTCAGTAACCTGGTCTTTCCAACGGAGTTGGAATTTCGACTTAGATATGTTAATGTTTACATTTCACGCTTTCAGCTATGATTCTTTCGGCTGTAGACCCTCATATGTTATCCTTTTTTATGTTTTAAATTTAGAAGATTTCACACCGTTCTCACCTTTTAGTTTATTAGCCAACAACATATTGACTTCCCCTCTTAGTGTAGTAACACAAAACAGCAACAACAACCACAGTAACTACTCTAGTTTTATACTCAAGCATCTCATATTTACACGTATGTGCTGTACACATACACGTGGCTGTATACAATCATGCCCTCTGTAGTTTTTATATAGCTTTAACAATTTGGCATTGATTTCTTGTATAAACTCAATGGCTTTTCGGTTTTTATGTCACCTATGACTATGAAAATGCATCATTTTATAATTTCGTTTTTGTTTCGTTATAATCTCTCTTTTTTGTTTTGAGTGGATTTTTTTCCTATGTTTGGTATAACTTACCCAGGTCAAAGGTCAAATGTTTATTCTTAACAAATAACTGAAAATCAAATGGGGAAATTTTCATGTCTTACAATGCCTTAACTATTTGTTAAACTAAACATTTGATACGCTTCCCTTCCGCCCATGGCCCTGTACTTTGATGTTATCAGTTATCAGTTTTTTGTGTGTACATAATTATTTTTAATATTAACATTTAACATAAGTGTTGATAACCAACCACTACTTGGCACCAAACTCCCGAGTATGAATGACACCTCAGAAATATTAGTGCAAAAGAAAAAAGAAAGTATTTATACTACCACCATCACTACCACTGCTCTAATACTACTACTACTACTACTCCAACAAGTATGACAACAACAAGTACCTTTTTGAATGTATCTCTTCTACAACCCAATTGAACCACCTTTAAATGAAAGCTCTGTAAGGAGCTTTCAAACAAAAACAAACAATAACCAGCCACGCAATATTAAACATCCAACTCAAAGTACAAAATCTTCTGCTCAACTTCAACAAAAACAACAACAGATATCTGTGAGAGCAATGAAAAAAATCCAAATTCCTTTAATAGAAAATAAACGAAAAGATACATATAACAGATACAACAACTACTACTCTACTAACAATATCTCAATATCATACTTCTACTACTACTACTAGTACAACAAATCCACTTCAATGACAATCACTAATCTATTGTATTTTCCTCATTTCCCCCAAACATTGAAATAAAAAAAAAAATTAAACTGAAAATCAAAAGAAAATCTGTTTGGTTATCACTGTCGTGGATTACGATCGTATTGGTACTTCTGAGCCCATTGGACGCTGTATATTGGGCTGCATGGGCACGGGCACTGAATTGCGGCATTGGTCCGATATGTTGGCCTCACCACGACGACCCATTGCCCAGTGGCATACTCTCAAAGATCCGGAAGAAACAGATGAGATTCTCAAGAATATGAAGTAAATCGTTTACAAATCATCTATGCGCTAAATCCAGATCATGAGTCTCAATCATACGTCACAATTTACATACAACTACAAACAAAAGACAACTGAAGCTGAATATGAAATCATAAAGCCATAAAAGTTAATAATAACAACAAGAACAAAAAAAAATATATTAAACATAAACATTAAAATATTAATTAAAAATCATCATAATGTTAAGCGGATACTGGTTATACCGCGCGCTCTTACAACTACAACTACGATTAACAACAACAACAACAACAACAACGGCAACGTCTACAACAGCAACTACTGAAAAGTAAGCATTTTTATGTTGAAGATGTGTAAAACTGAGAAAAGGTTGGTGTGACCCCCTCATCCCTTATAATATTCCTCCCCTACTTACTATAGCCATCAATACAATTGTACATCAATTGTTATGTAAATACTTACAAACACAATGCATTTAACTTCATTGTCTATCTACTTCAAGGATATCAAGTGAAATTTTTTTCACCTATGAAATCTACAACAACAACGGCAACCAGAGATAACAACTACAAACTATAATAACGCATCAACCAATCAGCCACATAACAACAACAACATAAGCAGCGGCAACAGCAGCAGAGCCATCTATATAACAAAAATTGAACCACTTAACTATCATCAATGTGTCGTTTAGTAGTTAATGACTTGGAAAATCATGAGAACAAATTATAGAAAGCAAAAAAAAAAAACAAAATTAACAAAACATACTATCAGTTATAGTTTAAAAACAGAAAACATATTAAGATTTATTCTTAATCTGACAGACAGGCATTACTCAAAACACGGATTGAACAACATATATAAGACAACAAAAATATACAGAAAAGAAAAGCAGAAAAATAGTTACAAAAAATTAAAATTTCCATTCCATTAAAATAATTAATAGATCTTATAAATCAAAAATAAGGTGGGGCCCTTAAAGGGCAAATTTTCAGCCAATGAACAAAAATATTGCTTTGAGTAAATTTTAACATATTCCAAAGACATTGCATTATTATTTCTGTACCCTGATGACAAAAGTTGATACATCAGTTTCCTACATAATAAATTTTGTATCACCTTCCTTTGTATCTGCCCTAAAAAGGTACATTTTATGCCAGTGAACAAAAATATTGCTTTGGAAAATTTACATAGACATTGGATTATTAAATCTGTACCCTGAAGGCAAAAGTTGATATATCAGTTTCCTAATTTTTTTTTTTCGTTTTAGAACTTTTGCAACAAGTTGGCATAGACTCATATGTGTTGACTTTAGTGAAAGTCTATTAAATTGTTATTCTTAAAGCTGATATGTCCTTATGTCTTTATAAGGTTTCAAAACTTTGTATCTGCTTCCTACAAAATTATGAAAATTGGACATATCAACTTTTGTGAAGCTTTAGATCAGTTTTGTTCTAAATAAGTTAAAGCAGAAACGGATATTCTCATACCCAGCAGCGGAATTTACAAAGCTTTCCCTAATGAATGCGTGAAAAAAGTCATAATTTGGTAATGACCACGGCAGATGTCTTTCCCTGCTCCCTTCCTTTTTTCAGGCCTATAGAAGGTATGTAAAAAGAAGGCGTTTATGTGTGTATTGATCACAACCCTATGAATCTAATTCATGCTCCTTCTCAGCAGAGGAATTGTTTAGGCCTTTTCCATAGAAGGCTTTCTAAAAGACATTCTAACTGATCCGCCAAAAAATTCGAATTCCTCACACAAGAAGACCTTAATAAAGGCCTTACGTTTACTTGTTTTTATCGGAAAAAATCGCGCAGTCTTATTTTCTAGCTTGATAGAAGGCCTGTACTATATTCAAGAACATTAATTCCAGAAGGCATTTGTATCTAGACCTGATGAAAGGCCTTGTCTAACAAAGGAACGGGCCTCATTTATATTAGATCCATTCCTTTGATAGAGAAGACCTGGTAGAAGGCCTTCCCATAGAAGGCCGATAAAAAGGAGTTTGTACAACTAAGGCATTCATTTAGAAGCGAGAGCAGAAGGCCTTGATCGCCAATGTCACCCCGTGTAATTTGGAAAGTAGGTGGCAATATGTATTGCATGCCTTCCAGAGTCTAAAAAAGTCCTGATGGAAGGCCTTCCAAAACATGAATTCCGCTACTGTATTTCTTTATGTCAAGTCTACGAAGACATGTTAAAGAGAAGGCAGCGATTAAGGTGTTTGTGAGTTAATTTAAAAAACAATGTATCATAAGTTTCTGCCACACTATTCGAATATATCGTTAAACGATAGATAGTAGCAAGGCTGACTAACAACAGAATTTACTGTCGTTGGAAAAAAATAAATGTTGTTATAAAAAGAAATATATAAAAGTAAGAAATATCAAAAAATAACGGTTGAGCTCTTTTTAAATATAAACAATTTGAATGGATTTTGTTTTATTTACAAGCCTCGTTAATTTTTCACATGCATGCCTTCCATAAGATTTTCTTACAGGAAGCGACAATGAATAGCGTTGCCTCTCAATCTTACGCAATGTAAAATGGCAAGGAGTCGATATGGTCTAGAAAGGCCTACCGGATCAAAAAAAAAGGCCTTTCTACTCATATGATTACCGACGCTGGGTAATGTGAAGAAACTTTACATGTAGAGAAAATGAAATGACAATTATGTATTTTTCATTTTAAATTTTTTCGGAAAGTCTTGTATAGAGTCTATTCACTCAAAAGATCTGTCAGAATATTCAATCATTTAATCATTCATTCTAAAGCAATTATTGTCTTTTGGAATAACACTAAGCAAACGTGGCAGCCATGTTGCCAATAGAGTTTTCATATGTAAGAGTTACAATAATATGGAAATTAATAAAGGGAACTATACTGCACTCTTAGAAAGAAAGTTACATCTCTATTTAAGTAGTTTTGAGATGTGTAACTTCTAAGTTTGAACAGATCCATCATATCGGATGCATTGAATTGGATCCGTAGTAATACTTCGATGTATACATTTTCGATGCGGTAAGCAGATGCTCACAGCGATATTTTACTTGTGCTGAATTGATCTGTAAAAACAGGCAATTAACATAGTTTCAGCCCCAGGCCTTCTGGCTTACCTTCCAAACTCTACCAATAATTTGTATCTAATTAATTACTGCTCATTGACACAAAATGCTATGAAGAAATCTGTTCCATGAGAGCTTTTAGAATATTTCGTTCTTTGACAAAAAAAATGTTAGAAAGAAAACAGCACCTTGAAAGCTTCCAAAAACAAAAATTCGAGACCTTAGGGGCCCTACTAATAAATACATATGATTAACAATAATAGAAAATAATACCAAAGACACAGTTGCAAAAAAAGGATGAGCATTTCAAATTTTATAAAAAAAATATTTTTTTTTCAAATTATTTCAGATGCTTTTAGTTATTTATAACTCAAATATTTATTTTGAAGCCCAAGTGAATAAATTACAAAAAAATCCAAATTTAAAATTTTTTTTTTTAATTTAATTTTTTTTTTTTTTGTAATATTTAAGAAATGCTCATCTTTCTGTCAGCTGATTTAAGTAAAATTTTCATTTCCAAATTTCTCACACAACTTTATGCATTTCATCGTATCATATCATTTCATTTCATATTTTTTTGGAAACAATTTTTTTTATAAAGTTTGAAACTATATGAAATTAAAAATAAAAACAAAAAACTTAAAGAAAATCATTGTTAAAACTCAAAACTACTAATCAAGAGACAATATTTTTAATATCTTTTGAAAATGTTTATAACATTTCTTTACTGTTGTGTTTTTAAATATATATACCAAGGAAGTGAACAAGATAACGAAAATGGGATATGACAGCCAGGGTAAAGTCATCTGTATCATTATGGCAAAAGCGAAAAATGTTTTTTTATTTTTGTTTAACTTGATATATCTTTAATGACATATGTCTGAGATAATTGGAAATTGCCATAAAAAAAGTTGATATCGCTCATTTGGTGCATAACAGATTTTCCAATTAGGAGATGTATTAGGGTTAAACCGCCCCCTATAGTACATTTATTGCACCACTTCATATAGATAGGAGTATATAAGCCCGTAAATAGTTTTTTCCTTTCATTCTCATCAAATAAATAATTTACTTTTTAATAAGGAAAATACATTTTTCAATGGCTATAAACACTTTAACAAAATTCTCTTCCTATAAAAGTCACATTTTTTAAATGAAATCTACAAACAAAAAATATCCTCTAAAGCAAAGCAAAGAATATTTAAAGCTCCATGTTTATTGGGGAAATGTCTAAGATATCAATCATTACAACAAAGATTGATATAGTTATTACCGCTAGGATTGAACCGCCCCCTATAGGGCATTTATTGTACTATTTCAAATACATTCTAGTATATAAGTTTTCCTCTTTCATTCCTTTCAAATTAAAAATTTTCATTTTAATAAGAATAAAACTTTTAATGGCTACAAACACTTTAACAAAATTGTCTTTCTATAAAAGTCCAATTTTAAAAATGTAACCTTCAGACACAAAATGTTCCACAAAATGCAAAGACAAAGGATGTAAAAAGGCGAATTTTTATCGGGGAAAAGTCTACGGTATCAAACAAGGATTAACCCGCACCCTATAGGATATTTATTGTACCACTACAAATAGTATATAGGCCATTAAATAGTTATCTTCTTTCATTCCTTCCAAATAAAGAATGTACTTTTTAATAAGGATACTACATTTTCAATGACTAAAAACACTGGAAGAAAAAACTCATTCAAATTTTAAAAAAGTAACCTTTAAAGAGAAAGTTTCCTCTAAAGGCAAAGACAAAGGATGTAAAGATTGATTTAAAACATGTTAAAATGGCATGACTTGTGGATATCAATTTGTCATATTTTATTCTTAAACGGATATCAATATCCTTACGCGAATATCAAAAACCTGAAACGAATATCAATATATTTATGCCGATATTAATATTCTAAAATAAATATCAATTTCCTTAAGTGGATTTATATCCGCTAATAAAACATTTTTCATCTTCTATTCTAAAACGGATATTAATATCTTTCAGCGGATAACAATATCCTTAAGCCGACAACAATATCTTAAGATCCATTTCAATTCCTTAAGCGGACTAAAATCCGCTAAAAACAAATTTGTCATCTTCTTATCTTAAATAAATATTAATGTATTTAAGCGGTTAACTATATCCTTAAGCGTATATCAATATGTTACCTTCTATTCTTAAACGGATATCAATACCTTGAAACGGGTAACAATGTCCATTAGCCTATAACAGTATCATAAAACGAATATCAATATCCTTTAGTGGATATCAATTTGTCATCTTCTATTCTTAAATGGATATCAACATTCTTTAGCGGATATCGATTCCCTTTATTTCCATAAAAGTCAAATTTTAAAGAAGTAACATTCATGCAGTGACTTGTTTCTTCATAGATAGAGAAAATTAAGTAAAAAGGTTCAAGTTCATCGACTCAAAATATAAATTTTGATACTAAGTTAATTTTTATTGCAAGGATTGAACCGCTCCACATACATAAGAGTATGTTTTCTTCCTTCATACTTACTAAATAATAATTTTAAAAGTATTGTAAGAAAATTATATTTCCATTAAAGTCAAATTTAAAAGAAGTAACATTCTTCATAGGTAGAGCAAATGAAGTAAAAAGATCCGCATTCATTGGCGAAAAGTCTAAAATATCTATTTTGCAGATAAGGGCTGAAAAACTGAATCGCCCCCTATCGGACATTTATTGTACCACTTACTTAGGGAATCTTATTACAAGATTGTTACATGATTATGTATAGAGAAATTTATACATGTTATTCCAAGATATAAAAATAATTTTTTAGTTATTTGGAACAAAATCAATTCTATGCCTTGTGTAAAATTTGTTCTTAAGTCTTTTAGAAGTGTTAAGAAACTGTAAGCTGCTTCTTGTTCACATGAACGAGGTAAAATCTAGACGCTGAGCGCAACTGATAAGGCCTTGTCTCATTTTTGGGGTCTCTAATAGCTGAATGATATTTGTATAATTTTCATAGAAAGTTTTTACAATAAAACTTTTTCTAAAACACTTCAATGTAAAAAAATCTCTTTATATTCTCAGACAATTAAGAAAATAATCCGTACGATTGTAGGAGCCGATTATCTGCCTTATATTTCTATCCCTTGCTGTCATACCCCTTTTTTATTACGTTGCATTCCAGAGTTGTCAAAAGAAAATCGAAAAGTAACATCTCTATGAAAATAAACATTAACAGCTTTTTCTTTGAAGATCTCTAAATCTCTCTGTATTATTATTAAAATAAAACAAACAAAAATAACAACAACAAAACGAACAAATTAAACAAAAAATTCTATTAAACAAATTATTATTATTATTATTATGAACAAAGTCTATATTGAAAATCAATTTCAAAGTTGTTAAATTTTTAGTCAAAAATTACTTAACTTTCCAAATAAAACAAAAGTAAAAAGAGACAAAAACAAAAACATATATAAAATACCAAAAAACAAAAACAAAATGTTAATAAACAAAGCAACTATTGAAATGCAAACTAAAACTCTTATAATTTGTTTAACAAACAACAACAACAAAGGGTTATAGTTATAAAACTTTTTACAAGATTTTTTTGGTATGGAAAGCTTAAAAACTTTTAGAAATTTTTATAAATATAAACCCCCCCTCCCCTCTCTCAGAGTATTTAGTTTATATTCAGTTACTCTCTACTTAATTAAAACTTGAACTTGTTTATAATTTGTTTTAATAAAAGAGAAAAAAACAACAAACAAAAATAAAGACATACAAAAAAAAACCAAATGTTACTACTGTTAAAATGTTTAAAAACAAACAAAAATATATATAATAAAAAATAATAACAATAAACGAACGATATGAAATTGAAATAAAAAATAAAAAACCTACAAATTATAATTTAAATTTAAATTGAAAGAAAATGAGGATTCCACAAGAAGACACATACACACAAATAGACGAACGGAACAACGGACGCTGGGACAGAAAACAAACAAAACTTTACAAGACATCCGGAAAAAAGAAACAACTGTTATGTACATTACAAATAAATACAACAAATATTTTAACAATAAATATTTAGCAACAACACTTACAACAAAATGTATTAATTTATTTAAAAGAAAAACAACAAAAAGGAAAAACAATACATAACACACATAGATATACATATAAACACTATATATATATATATAACTAATAATAATAATAATAATAATAATAACGCTGATACCGAAGATGATGAAACACTTTTCAACCCTACCCTTCCTTCCCCTTCTCCTCTAAAATAAAATACCTATACCAATGAATACCCGTTTTGAAAATAAAAAAAGAATGATAATTAACTAAAAGCAAATACAAAAAAAAGAAAGTTTAACTTTAACCAGTGATTTGGAATGAAAATTATACATATTGTAATGAGTTATACTTGCAACAAAAACAAATAAACAAACACTAAATTCAAAATTTATTTACCCGCCCCATTTCCTTAAGTGACGCACCCTTCCTTACTCCCTTATAAGAAAAATAATTGTCAATGTTTTGTTTATAATGTTAACTTAGTAAAAAACAGAATATAAATATAAATAAATACAAATTAGACAAATTTTATTTTTTTTCCTAAATTTTTTGGTTTTGAACAGTGTTCTCCAAAAAGTCATGACACAATAATGATAATTTGTTAAATATTGTTTTTTTTTCGTTTTTGTAATTATAATTTTCACATAGCAAATGTATAAGAATGTTTAAAGTATAAATTAAAGATAATGTAGCATGTATTTCGAGTTAAATCATAATCAGACATAAATAAATTTAAAACAAATAAATTGCTCTAATATTTTGAACAAATTTTTTTGGGATTTCTCTGCTAGTGTTTAAGAAAAACAGGGATAGCGTGATTTGTGTGTGGTCGCTAAAGTTGTGTATGTTGGGTTGGGGGAAATTCGATAGCGTATTAAACTATGTCAATCGTGGTTGAAACTTGTTTCTGAAACTTTTAAAATTGCGATATCATAACCGCTAATGCCGATTTGTACTTTCACAAATATTTGTAAGTTTTGGTGACTTATAATTCGATATAGTTGTGATTTATCAATTACAATACTTAAATGAATTTCAATATATTTTAGAGGATATCAATGTTCTTAAACTGATATCATTATCCTTAAGCGGATATCAATTTGTCATCTTCTATTCTTAAATGGACGTCATTATCCTTAAGCGGAGATTAATACCCTTAAGCGGATATCAGTATCCTTAAGCGGATATAAATATCCTTAAGCGGATATCAGTATCCTTAAGCGGAAATCAAAAACCTGAAACGGATATCAATGTAATTATACCGATATTAATATTCTAAAATAGATATCAAGATCCTTAAGCGGAATGATATCCTCTAATAAAAAATTTGTCAGCTTCTACCCTTAAACGGATATTAATGTCTTTAAGCGGATAAAAATTTCTTTAAGCCGATAACAATATCATAAGATGGAAATCAATACTCTTAAGCGGACTGAAAGCCGTTAATAACAAATTTGTCATCTTCCAAACTTAAATGAATATTAATGTATTCAAGCGGATAAAAATATCCTTAAGCCGCCAACAATATCACAATATCCTAAAACGGATATCAATATCCTTAAGCGGATATCAATATGTCATCTTTTATTCTTAAACGGATATCAATATCTTGAAACGGCTAAAAATATCCTTAAGTCTATAACAATATCATTAAAAGGATATCAGTATCCCTAAGCGGATATCAATTTGTCATCTTCTCTTAAACGGATAACAATATCCTTTAACGGATATCAATAACCTTCAGCGGACATCAATATTCATTAGTGGATATCATTCCTATATCTTCTTCTATTCGTAAACGGATGTTAATATCCCTCAGTGGGCATCAACATTCTTCAATATTCTTCAGCGGATATCATTTCCCTTAAGCGTATATTAATATCCTTAAGCGGATATCAATATGTCATCTTCTATTCTTAAACGAATATCCCAGTATCCAATCCTTAAATAGATATCAATATCATTAAGCGGATTGATATCAGCTAATAAAAAAATGTTCCTAATCTACTCTAAAACGGATATTAATCTTTTTAGGCGGATAACAATATCCTTAAGGCGATAACAACATCAGAAAACGGATATCAATATCCTTAAGTGGACTAATATCCGCGAATAACAAAATCGTCATCTTATAATCTTTAATGAATATTTATGTCTCCAAGCGGATGACAATATCCTTAAGCCGATAACAATATCAGAAAACGGATATAAATAACTTGAAACGGATAACAATGTCAGCAATGTTGTGTTATTTAAAGTATGACATTGCCCGTTTTCAAAAATATTTTTCAATGCTTATAAACAGAATGCGCATTTTCTATAAAAATTCATTTTATAATTCTCTGTTTGAAGGTTTTTAGTAAACTTATGGGCATTACTTTAAAAGAGACCCAATTGCATAGGGTATGTAAATGTCTTGTCTTTGGCGCCCTCTGTCGGACTTTAATTGCCCCATAGCGTGGACATAATTATCCTCAGAATATAAATTTATAGCCACAATGTTGACATTGTCTTCAAAGGGTATCAAATCCTTAAACGGATATCAGTATCCTTAAGCGGATATAAATTTGTCCTTTTCTACGACCCCTATTAAATTAAACACAGCAACAATTTTATGGACTATTTGCAGTCTTAAATTCTCCCATTTTGAGGCAGTATTTCAGAATCAAATTCTCAGGATGTGAAAGGAATAATCCTTAGTTTGCTGATTTTTGTAAAATTATTGGCTTTTCTTCGGAAGAGACCCAATTACATAGACTTTGGAAATTTCTTGTCTTTGGCGCCCTCTCTCGAGCATTAATTGCTTCATATTGTAGACTGTTTGATTTCTTTCATTATCCGCTTTTGAGAAGTTTTTTTTTTTTTAAAAATATAATAATAAAAATGTTCTACAAAAAAACATCTTTATCCCCAGAAAGATAAATGTTAGTCACATTGTTGGCATTGCTTTAAAATAGGACCTAATGCAGAGAAATATTAATGTCTGGTTTTTTGTAGACATCTATCGGCAATTTGCTTGTCTTTTAGGATAAGGATATCGATTTTTCGCCTTAAGCGCCCCTATCGAATATTTATTATACTATTCAAAGTGCTACCAGCCAATTAATGTGTGAAGTTTTATGTGTATGTTACAAAATGGATGACATGTGAATCAATATATATATATATATATATACATTGAAAACTAAATATATACATTTTAAAAATTACAATTGATACTGAAGAGCGTGTAATAGAAGAAATAGAAGAAAAGTATCCTTCTGTGCTAATGATATTTTTAAATACTAACTCTTATAAATAAATTATAAGTGTAATTTTGTCAAGAGGCAAAGTAAAGGCTACGAAAGTAATAAAATTTTGTTGCTGATATCCGAAATCTAACTTTGATGACAATTCTCAATTTAGAACATGTGGTAATTGTAATGACGGTACCGCCATCTATCGGACAATAATTGTAACACTCTACATGCGGTCCCTTAACATATATATGAAGAGAGACACCAAAAACATATTTATGCTGATATACCTAAAATAAAATATTTTTATATAAAAAATGTCTAACAAAAAATCTTAGATATAAAAAACACAGATTATTACATTTGTTTGGTTCTGGTACCTAATCAATAGCCAAATCCTAATAGGAAAATTGGGATAAATTTTTGCAAGCCCCAAAAATTCAAATAATTTTATATGGGTATCTAAAATTGAAAATTTAATATAGTTAGAACCATGTGCAAGTAAAATATAACGAGAATGTACCCATAATATCCACGATATAACGAAAATGTTGTACTGTCCTTTGCGAAAATATAATATTACTTTGTATCTGAGAGGTAGATGTTTTGAAAATTTTCTTAAATAGTTCAATTATTGTGCGATAGGTGACCTACAACTCGTTTCAGTTACCGATATGCTGAGTTGTTAAAAAGTAGGAGAGCATAAATACGAAATGTATACAAAAAGTTTGCGGTTTGGAGGCAAACACAAACAATTATGTCAAATAATTTGTATAAAAATATATATATATTGTTGAAAAGGTTAATAAATCAAAACTCGTTTAAGATTCGACAGAGTGATAAGCCTTCGAGTGAGGAAAGTAATAAAAAACCGAAATAAAATTAGACACCTAGAAAGATTGTTAAAAAAAATGTAATTTGCCACCATTAACGCAAAATCGACAAAAGTTAAATAAACGGTTATCTGTGAAAACTACAGATATATCTATTTCATATACGTTATATATCAATAAATCGTTTTCCTTTAATTTGAAAGTAGAAAATAAATATGGTACAAATTATAAACGATAGGTGGCGCAGGCGTTATTTCAATAAAATTTGCCTGACGTATACGTAGGACTAATATACAGTTCAAGTTAATTATTTTCTTCTCACAAAGCCAAAGGATTGTGATGTTATTGAAGTTTTAAAAAGCATTAATTCGCGGACTGTTTTCGTGTGGGAGGCACGATGCTTATTGCGAGCGCAGATTTGATAAAAACATGCTGAATTTCTTTTAACAGCCTCAACGCTTGTTCAAGCTAATAGATTGTCCAGTTTGGATATTTATTCTGCATAGCTATGAAACTTGATTATGTCCGGAAATTTTTAAAAAAACTGGAAATATGTCTCATTTATCCCAGGTGGGCAATTCGAAAACCACTTAGTTATGAAAGAGCTAGTTTTAAATAAAGCCCATAGACAGTTGGAATTTCGAGCGTATGTGGATTTTATATAAATTACATGTAAAGTTCCTGTTTGCACCATTTAATTTTACCTAACTTCTATCAGCTAAAATTGCTGGTAACATGTCGGGGCTTAGATTCATAGAATATTACATTAATTTAACTATAGATGGCGCATGGAAACCAAGAAAACAATTTACATCTGATAACGATAACCTTACAATTCTGTCTGCAAGTTAACTTGGGAGGTCGTCGAACAAAAACTGCTAACAGCTTACTTTTTAACGCTATCAGACACCTGTTAACACAAATCTGTCGAAGAAGGTCACATCACCGTATAATATTGAAAATTTGAAGTGTATTACAATATCTGAAATTTTTCAAACTTTTGAAATATAAATTTTTGTTATTGTGGAGTTTGCCCTTAATACGGGTCTAGAACCAAAAAAAAAATAAAAATTTTTATAAAAACTTGTTACTTTACACAACATTTACTTTAAACTATATTATATAAATACAAACTTGGCAGTTATTTTTTTTATTTTTAATTTTATTCTAAATAATTACGTCCAATTTTTTGTTATAATGGAATTTTGTTTTTTCTATTCAAAATATATTTTTAAAAGCCCCTCATTTATTATTTCTCTAAGCTATGAAAACACAAAAACATAACTATATATAAATATATTTAAAAAAAAAATATTTAAAAAAAACTTATTAAGAACAATAATAGTTATTACTTACTTATTTATATTATATGCATATTACTATAAACATAAATATTAGCATACTTGAGAATATAAAAACTAAAAAAAAAATCCCAAAAAAAATATCACACAATAAAATTAATTAAAAATAACAAGTAAACTTAAATACAAAAAACACAAAAACATAATAATGCAATATATTATAAATGTGCAAACATAACACACAAAAAAAAAACAAAAAAAATATATTGAGACTAGTTAAAAAAAAATTAAATAAAAATAATAAACCTCAAGCAAAATATAATAAGAAACAAAAAAAAAACACAGACCGACAACACCTAACAAAAAAAATAAAAAGATATACATAAATATATATATACATATATAAATAAAACAATAATAATTTGTCTTTTTTAAATACCAAATAAAAATCTCAAGAGTAGATGTTTTCTTGTCCTGTATAAAAAAAAGAGAGAATAACAAAAACATAACCAAATGGCCATACGGAAAATAAATTTATGCAAATAAATAATATAGGATATTATGTATAATACTATTAAATATTAAATTGACAAAAAAAAATATATATATACATCTAAAAAAAAGAAAATGAAAAAATAATAGCAAAGTTTGTTTTATGTCGCTCTTTGTTTTTTTTTCTGCGTCACAATAAGTTTCAAAAACAATTTTTGTAAAAAATTAATTTTTAACACTATCAACAACAACCACACTTTACACTCACTCACGGAATAACATTACATATACATACACACCTAAAACACTTACATATTTATATACATACATAACATACTTACATTTACTTATTGTACTGTACTGTATTGTATTGTATCGTATTACTCCCTTTCTCCCTATCATATATTCTCTATTATATTAAATTTAAGACAAAAATGTTGATGTTTCAAAAATATTTTTTTGATTTATAACTCTATATATATATATATGAAATTATATTTAATGAAATCCACAAAAATAAACCAATAAAAACAAAAATATGTTCCAATAAAACGAAATACAGCATTATTACAAAATATTAATGAAAGAGTTTTGTTTTTTGTATATTTGTGTTATATACTACTTTTTAGCACACGAAACGTTAGTACCTCCTCTATGGCTCTTTTTACTTGATTACTAGAAAGATTAGAAAACAATAACCACCACACACAGACACACAGCCACGCTCTGGCTAATACACAACAACACTTTAGTTAAATGGTTAATACTCGTACTCGTATTGACCAACAACATCGTTTTTACTTATTATTATAAAGTGTGGCTAGCCTTTAAAAGGAATTTTCTTAGCCCTAATTCGTCTGTGTTTTTTTAAGAACTGACCAAAAATCAATCGTCATTTATCGTTTCATATCATAGACATACAACATAGATAAATTACACAGGCAAATATGTATTACATAGCTTATTATGTTTCGCCTTCGTCCGTTATAGTAAATAGTTTAAATCGACCCAAGGCGGCTGCAAGGATTTGTTTTTAGCTTATATTAATAGAGTGGCAGATGATGATGAATGGCATCCGATGTTTACCGATGCCCAGTACATAACGCAAAAGGTCATTGAGATATTTAAATTCATTATTAAAAATGGTTTCGTTGGAATGCAAGTGGTAGGCGGGGAACTGTAGGGCTATAGTGGAGATGAAGCAATGCTAATGTGCTTAGATAAATTGAAATAAAACCAGTTCAGAAAGTTCTGTTAGGCGAACTGACTGATAAATACCATAACCCATGCGACTTTCGGTCTTATGGCCAGACGAGACGTATAGTAAACCCGTAGAAAATGTATGCAAAACCATGAGGGTGAATTCGTTCGTTTGTGTGGGATGTACCAGAAGAGATGGGTCAAATGTTTCGGTTTCCTAAATATTTGTCTACCATTCGAAAATATTAGAACAGACCGGATTCAAATATCCTCTAGATGTCCGTTTGGAAGTTATGAAAGAAATATTAATTTTTCAAAAATAGGACATTTTGTATGGGAGGTATTAGAAGTCGTCAACCGAAATAATCCATATTCTTTTTTGAGTCAAATTTTTATAAGTGAGTGAATTCAGTGTACTTACAAAAAACATAGGTATGTATAACTATGAGGGTCAATTTGATCATTTGTATGGGAGGTACCAGAAGGGGTGTGGCAAAGGTTAAGGTTTTCCTGGGGTTTGTCTAGTTTTTAAAAGATATATTTATTATAATTCAAAATTATAATCTGTTAGATAAAGTATTTAGATACAAAAACAATTAAGACTCTAATTCAGTAATAGCGTTGTTGTCTTATCCCATAATTTGTACCCAGGTCGATTTTAGATGATCGAGACGTTTTAGTATACGCTCAACGAGTATTAATGTGGCCTATGACTATGACTATAAACCGGAGCTTTACGAATCGGTCGATTTGAGGTAATCGGGAACTTTGAGACTTCGAGACTACCAAAACTGTTGAGGTCAGGTGGGTCAGGATCGTTTTGGTATTCAGGGACGTGGTAATTCGGGTACTATCGATAATAATTCCGACTCGTACCATCAACTCGACAGCGTACTGATGATTCGGGTTCTTCGGTGGTTACGATTAATATCAGCAGTATGTGGTCAGCTTGGTAATTCGGGTTTTGTCGTGGTTTCAGGATAATATTAGCAAGTGATTATTGATAACTGGGGTCTGTAGGTAATTCGGGTTAATGTCAACAATTCAGAAGGGTATTGGCGATTCGGGTTTTGTTGATGATTCGGTTTTATATCAGCAATACTGGGTCATCTTGATGTTTCGGGTTTGTCGGTGGTTCAGGTTTATATCAGCAGTTCGGGATATAAACCGGTAATAACTTAAACTTAACTTAATTTCCCTGTGCACCCCATGAATGAGGTATGGGATAGCTTCTCGCGTTGTTGTGAATTAACACGCTTTCTACTAACGGCACCTACTTGTTTATCGACGAATGCGAACGTCACTGTTTTGAGAAGCTCTTACTGGACACTCCGATTGACTCGATATTTATACTGCGAAGTTGCTGTCGACAACATTCGAGGGGAGCCGACAATGAAAGAACAATTTTTTTTTTTTTTAGATTACTGGAGCCAGGTTTGAACCTGCGATCTCCCGCATGGTAGTCGGGTGTTCTAACCACTATGCCACGGCCGGTCCAGCTTCGAATTCGAAACTCAGAATTGTAGTTATATCGATGATTCGGCTTTTGTCGTAAACAGTTTGGTATCCGCAACTCAGGATCGTGTTGATGTCTCGTGTTCTTCAGCAAATAGACATTTGCAACTAGTGGTTGTATCGATGATTCGGCTTTTGTCGTAAATCAGTTGGGTATCCGCAATTCAGGATCGAGTTGATGACTCGTGTTCTTCAATGGATCGATTTCTGCAACACTTAATTGTATCGATATCAAATTCGCGACGGAACTAATAATCGTACCCGACGAAGTGTTAGTATCAAGATGCTATGGTGATCATTTTTAACACAATGCTACAGGAACGAAGAGTATCGATTTAATAGACCGAAGTTCGATTAAACAGACCGAAGTCCGATTCAACAGACCAAAGTCCGATTTAAGAGACGGAAGACCGATTTAACAGACCGACATCCGATTAAACAAACCGAAGTCCGATTCAACAGACCGAAGTCCAAAACAACAGCCCGAGTCCCATTAAACAGACCGAAATCCGATTCGACAGACCGAAGTCCGATTTAACAGACCGAGGTTCGTTTCAACAGACCTAAGTCCGATTCAACAGACCAATGTCCGATTTAACAGACCAAAGTCCGATTTAACAGACCGAAGTATCAACATACCGAAGTCATATTTAACAGAACGAAGTCCGACTTAACAGACCGAAGTTCGATTCAACAGACCGAAGTCCGGTTCAACAGACCAAAGTCCGATTCAACAGACCGAAGTCCGATTCAACGGACGAAGTCCGATTCAACTGACCGTGGTCGAGTAACACCAATAAAATTTGGGTTTAACCAACAAAAATTGGTTCCACAGACCGAAGTCTGATTTAACAGACCGAAGTCCGATTCAACACACCGAAGTCCGATTAAACAAAAGAATATTTCTTTCGATAAATTACTGCCATGAGAAGAGGGCAGAGGAGATCGGGAACAGCAACTAAGCAATAAACTTCGCTGCGGTAGCAACCGACGAATTTCTTAAGCAAAATTCACGATCATTAAAATAAGTGGAGCTCTCGATGTAATGAGAATTATACCGCATCACTCTGTATCGATTAACGATTAACACTTTCCCTTGTGATGTCGTTTCCTGAATGTGTTTGGCTGGATGTTGGTCGTCGCGCTCATTCGCCGGCGATTGCCGAATGTGTCGTTGGTGGCAGTGGGAGCAAATTTTACACAAAAAATTATTTTTGTATGGCAGATCCCTTAGAGGGTCAGCATGGGGGTAGGGGGAATGTTGGAGGAAAAAATAACTAGGTGTCGGTCATACATTTTACTACTCTACAAAATTATGGCGTGGCCCGTATTAAATACGAAAACCCTATTTTATATTAATAGGGTTGGTATTGTTTTTGTTAAAAACCGGGAGCTCGATTTTGATTTTAGACCAATGGCTTCTTGGGCAAATTTTCCTAAAATGCATGATAGATTAAGATTTTGATAACCACATGGTGAGTTTTTTTTACTCCATACAAATTGAACACCTCTTGTGTTTAATCTTTTTAAAAATGGGCGTAAATGACAAGTGTTCAAAACCGAAACCGTCTTACCCGGTTTTTTCTCCAATACCTTATGGTTTAACCGGTTTTTTATGTCGGTTAACGGGTTTTTTTCGAAAATTGGGAAGTCACCAAGATACAGTTGGGATCGATGGGGATAGATTGGAATTTTAGCTTGAAATGGTCGTAAATATTCATATGAAACACTTAAAATGCCTTATCTCCTAAGCTTACCGTACAAATTCCAAACGATGTTTTCATTGAAGGTTCCTTCAGCAATAGGAAAATTTTGTTTGGAATGTGGTGCTAGATGACAGTTCCTCTCATCATGAAATGGGAAGGAAGCCGTCGGTATTTATATCAAAAACTTTAAGTGCAGTTATCTCTTAAACTAAGTGTCCGATCGCTAAAAGGAGTCCAATTTATGATCACCATACAATAGATTTGAATTTTGAAATGGGTTAGGAACCCGTCGATATTCATATGAAAAAACTTTATATGCCTTTATCTCCTAAACAATGCGTTCAAATCCCAAATGATGCTTTCATTAAAATTTCCTTAAGCAATACGAAAATTTGTTTGGAAAATGCTGCTAAATGACATTTTCTCTCATCTTGAAATGGGAAGGAAGCCGTCGGTATTTATATAAAATAACATGTTAAGTGCAGTTATCTCCTTAACTAAGAGTCTAATCGCAAAAAGGGGCTTAATTTATGATCAGCATAGTACAGTTGGGATTAATTGGAATTTTTCCTTAAAATGAGTGGGAAGACGTCGATATTCATATGAAAAACTTTAAATGCTTATATCTCCTAAACTGAGCGTCCAAATTCCAAATAATGCTTTCATTGATATTGCCTTAGACAATAGAATAATTTGTTTGAAAAGTGCTGCCAGATGTCGTTTCCTCTTATTTTGAAATGGGAGGAAGCCGTCGGTATTCACATAAGAAACTTTAAGTGCAGTTATATCCTAAACTAAGTATCCGACCACAAAAGCGCCTAAATTTATGATTTGGGAAGTCACCAAAATACAGTTAGGATTATTTGGGATAGATTTTAATTTTACCTTCAAATGGGGGGAAAACCGTCAATATTCATATGAAAAAATTTTAAATGTCTCTATCTCCCAAACTAAGCGTTCAATTTTATGTCCGTCATCTCCACCGCCCTAAAGCTTTAAATTACTTACTAACAGAATTCCAACCATAGATGTTTCGTATCCAATATCTCTTATTTTGAGGCAGGTCCTCGCATCGCTTCAAAGACCTTTTGTATGAGAACATAGTAAATAGTAGCAAAACATATAGGTATAGCCAAAGAAATACATGCACCCGACAAATGTTATTACTCTTAGAAGACAAGTTTTGAATGTTATATCGGTGTGGAACTGCCTATCCACAGGTGTCTCCATGCCAACTTTATGCATAGGCAATGAATTTATATACAATACCATAGTACATACCCACATATATACATAATCCTTACGTACATATATAGAAAAAAAACCAGCAGACTATTTTTTAAGACACCCAACAAAGAAAAACAACAAAAAACCGCGAAACCCCACAATATCTAGCAAATAATTGCTAATTTGTATACATATTAACAAGAAAAACAAAAGCAAATAAAAAAATAGCATAATTTTGTTTTTAAAAATTATGATAAACAAATCTAAATCACTAATCATTTATACATAATCATCAGCACCACATAGTATGAAGACATAAAAATAATAATAATAACAAATAACAAATTATAAAACCACAATGAAAATCAATCAATCAGTATGAGAATTAAAAAACTTACAACCTAACTTAAGTAGCAAAAATGCACCAGGTTCCTTACCGCTCTAGATCACTAAACCAAAACATAATACCAGTTAAGGCCGCCTAAAAGAAAGTACTAAAAGGCCAACAACAATTTTCATACTACCCTCCGCGACAACAGTGAATAATGAATAATAACACATTCACTAAAATTTTAGGTACACAAGATTTGGTTCCACCTACTGTTGTAATATATTTTTTATTGACTTAATTCAAATCGTAAGTTCCAAGTTACTTATTTAAATTAGTAAATTAGTACAATATTTAGAGCGATTATATACAAAAAAAAAAATGAAAAAAAAACACTACACGTAATCGATTTACTTTTTTCCCCCCGAATTTTGTTGTTATTTGTATAAATTACGATTAAAAAAAAACCTAAATTGACAAAAAGAGATATTTCAATAATTAAAAAAAACTCTCCCTATTCTCTTTAAATAATACAAATTATTATTATAATTATTATTAATTCTACCCTGATGAAAAGCTCTGGACTTTTCCCTCCAGATGAAGACGAAAGTATGAAAGAGAAATGTAACGAAACGAAATAAAAACTGTTAAATGTTAAAATGACAAAGAAAAACCTATATTATTCATATATTTCTTAAATATAAAACAAAACAAAAACTAAAAATATTACCAAAACAAATATGTAATTGTATTCAAACAACATTTTATTTAAATAATTATAATTATTATTGAACAGTAATTTAGAATGACGAATAAAATACAAAAAGTTATATTAATAATAACAACAACAACAGCAACAAAAAAATCTTGTAATGAATTTAATCAAATAAACAAGAGCCACAACAACAACAACCAGAAGAAACAACAAAAAATCCAAACAGACATGTGTAGTTAAATGAAATACAAAATTTATATAAGTTAAAAATAAAATATGTTTCAAACTAAAAAAAAAGACCAATGGAATTTTGTTTTTTCACAAGGTAAGTATTTTGTTGGAAGATCTAAGGCAACATTAGCCAAATTGAAAAAAAAAATTATAAAAACCCATTATTAAGGGTAAGTGCGCAATGCACATTGGTCGGAACTGTGAAAAATTTGGCCTTAATATGAAGAAGATTTCCAATGGGCATAAAACCTGGTACAAAGGATTCGAAATCAGCGACCCCAAAAACCCCTTAGGGCTTTATTTCACGCATATCAAAAGGACTTAAATTTTTCAAAACTTTTATCGAATGAAGGGTAAATGCTAAGGGCAAAATAAGGAATAATAGCAAAAAGTGTCGGTCTAGCCTGAATCATTTCGATAAAGAAAACATCTGATTTCATGTAGTCATAAAGATTTGCTGATGTTAGGTGATTTAACATAAGAAATTTTCAAATTATGTGCATTTTTGAGCCTCTTAAAAACTCCCCTATTTTATTGAAAAAATAACAAAAATTTGTTATATTTAATTATCTATATATATAAAAGTAAACATTTGTTTCTACGTATGTTCACTATAGACTTCAAAACCACCCAACCGATGTGCAACAAACCGGCATCAATAGAAAGACAATCTTTCGAGGATCGTTATAGGTTACTTAAACATTGCATTTAAATCATGTGGTATTTATTGAGTCGATTTTCGATTTTCCCATACAAAAAATGTTCAAAAGTTTTAAATTGTGAAAATTTGAATAGTATGTCAATGTTAAATTTGTCAATATTTGAATTTTCAAATGACACAGACAAATGGTAAGTAAGTATATAAGATTTAAATTGAGTTTGTTTGAAACTCAGTGGATGCTACAGCATTTAACTGATGTCTCTGAGGTGAGGCCAATCCATTCCACTCCATTAAAAAAATGCAATATCTGGCGTACTACTGAAATAAGTGACTTTAAATCAGGTTGCATCCACATTATCAGGTAAAAAACTGGCAGGATTAGATTATAAGGCATGATCCCGCCCCCATGAGCTAATTTGTTAAAGTGCGGTATCTGAAGTACTAGATTAGTAGGAATAGCCCTACTCATAGGACCTAATTTGTAAAAGTGCAATATCTGATGGCCTAGATCATTAGGCGTGGCTCCGTCCGTAGAACGTAATTTTGCGAATGGTACTGGAATTTGTTGTGGATTTAATTAAGGTTAATATACGTATTCTAAAGGAAAAGGGGGGATTTGAAATAGGATGTGGAATAAACACCAATATTCGTGATCAAGCATAAGGGGTAGACCTGCCAAATTCTGTTTCCCAAAAGCAATAGCTGAAGGACTGCAGCACTATTCGTCTTGATATTTGGTATGCAATTTTTTGAGACCAGTGATGTATGTAACTGAGATCTACGGCAGAAAAAATCAAATAATCACGAATTTAAACATTTCTCAAATCTGCATTCTATTACATTTAAATCGACGAACATCATACAACAGTGTAATATTAGCAGTTACGAATGAGTGTGGAGGATTATATTTCCTTATTGCACCAATGGGTTTTGATATTGTTGATTTTTCAAAATGTTTGATCGCGTTGGCTATTGCATTCTCCTGTATTGCGCAGCTATTTTGGATGTTGCAGAATAGAGCAAAAAATCTAAATTTTCCGAGAACCGCACATGAGTTATCAAGTTAAAAAATGTTGCAAACATGTCAAATCATAATGAGAGATGAGTGTACTATGACACACAAAAAATCGTTGAAACCCCTTGATCGCGTATTATAGGATTTAAGAAGCAATACATGATTGAGTTATCCTTCTTAAATTAATTTACCCAGAAAATATAAGGGAACCGAAGTGTTGCTACTATGTATAACAATAATACCCACGGATTTGCCGTTAGATTTAAATGACTACAGTTTCCAGTTCGGTAAAAATTTGCAATGACATTCAATATATCTGAGGGACAGTCTATTCAAATTTGAAAAATCCAAATTTTTCGCATGAACACCTTTATGTTGCATGTTCACGTGTAGTATGACCCACTGATTAAAATATGTACACTTCTTTGGTTCTTCCATACATACTCTATTATCAAAATTTTTGTTAAATTTCGATGCGAATATCAAAAGAATCTAACACAACCCGAAGATTTATTCCAACCAAAAAAAGTTAAATTTCAGTCAATAATTTTTTAGGCAGGACGAAGTCTGCCCGGTCAGCTAGTACACAATAAAAGTACAATATTTGACCATTTCAATTAACGAAAAAAAATATATATTTTTATTGTTTAAATTAAAATCTACCGTTAGTAATCTACCGTTTGCCTTAATATTTTATATGACGAATATCCAAAACATAAGTCAACATTGAATGGCTACAGCATAACGGTAAATTACCACTTGGAGTTTTTACTTTATATATAAACAAAAAAAATTAGAATTGGACAATTTTATTTTTTGAATTTCGGCCAGATTTTCGTGTGCCATGGTCCTCTATGTATGGAAATGGTCGAAAAATTATAAAAGTTTTAATTAGTACAATGTTGAGGAAAATAAATAACATTTTGTTACAAAAAAAGTACTTTTTAGAACAAAGCATGTACTTTTTGCGCATGTAAAAAATTTACCTACAAAAAGTTTTCATTAGCACAATATTCTTAAAAAATTTAAAAATTTACCTACAAAAAGTTTTCATTAGCACAATATTCTTAAAGGAAATCAAGAACAATTTGGTACAATAAAAGTACTTTTTGAAACAATGTATGTTCTTAAGGTGCAATAAAAGTTCGCTTGAGTACAAAAAAGTACTTTTTAGAACAATACTTTTTAGTGGAATAAAATCACTTTATGCTACAAAATATGTACATTTGAGTACAATTAAAATACGTTTTCGGTACAATATAAGTACATATTTGTCACAATAAAAGTAATTTTGTGCACAATAGATATCTGATTTTGCTATAATAAAAGTACTTTTTGGTTCAATATGTGCACTTTTGCTACAACGAAAGTACTTTTTGGTACAATAAAAGTACTTAATGGTAAAAAACATTTTTTGGTACCAAAAATTACTTTCTAATACAACAAAAGTATTTTATGGTACATTAAAAGCACTTTTTGGTACAATAAAAGTACTTTTTGGTAAAATAAAATTTCTCTAGGGTACAGTACTTTTTAGTACTATAAAGATATTTCTGGTACAATATAAATACTTTTTGGTACAAAAAAAAAGAATTTTTGACAATTAGTGTACATTTTCGTACAATAAAAAAGCGCTTTTTTGTACAATAATAGTACTTTAAGGTACAATAATTTATTTTTTGGTAAAAATTAAAGTTATTTTTGGTGCAACTCAAATGCTCTTAGTTCAATAAAAGTACTCTTTGGTATGATAAAAGTATTTTTTTTTTTTGGTAAAAAAAAATAAAAATTTTGCTACAAAAAAAGTACTCTTTGGTACAATAAATTTTCATTTTGATACGTTAAAAATGGTACAACAAAAGTACTTTGTGAGACTTTTTGGTACAATAAAAATAATTTTTTCACAATGACTGTAATTTTTGGGACAACAAATATACTCTTCGGTACAATAACAGTACTACATGGTACAATATATGAACCTTTAGCACAATAAAAGTACTCTTGGTACAATACATGTCTTTTGGGTACAATAAAAATACCTTTTGCTACAATAAAAGTACTTTCTGGTACAATAAATAACTTTTTGTTACAACATAAATTCTGTGTTGTACTTCAAAAGTACTTTTTGGTACAATAAAAGTACTTTTTGGTACAATAAAAGTTATATATGGCAATTTAAAGTTACATTCTGGTACAATAAGGTATTTTCGGTGCAACGAAAGTACTTTTTGGTACAATAAATGTACTTTTTAATACAATAAAAGTACTTTATGCTGTAATAAATGTACTTTTTGTTTTAATAAATGTACTTTATGTACAATAAAAATACTTTTTGGTACAGTATATGCACTTTTGATACAGTAAACGTACATTTTGGCATAGAACATGTACTTTTTGGCACAATTAACGTACTTAAAGTACTATGCTATAAAGTAAAATATACGGTTAAATAAATATTGGCAGGTCTGTGATCCTAAACATAGTATTCAGTACATACAATCCTCAAGCTAACGAAAAAAATATCTATTCCAACCCTTAGTCTGAAATATGTTTTGCTATTTTAGTAATAAATATAACATATGGGCAATTCCATAGTCACATACGTAACGTTTCAATGAGATGAGAGATGAAAAACTCAATTTTTGTATTACTTTTTTTATCTTTTTGTGTAATATTTAAAAAGCTCTACATTTAGTAAAACAGAAGAAATCCTCTGAATTAATGGTTATAAAATATAAGCAAATAAAGACGTTACGTGACAAAAATAGAAGTCATTTTTTTTAATTCCATCAAACCACAAACTAGTTCGAATTTAGTTGGACTTTTTTGGTAAAACCATTTTTAATATGATTTGGAATATTATAAATTTGTTTTAAAATCAAAAACCTCAAAAACTTTTTTTAATTTCTTTGCACAAACTATTTTGTGAAACGTGACGTAAATTTCCTTTTTGATAAATTATGACGAAATTATTTTCAAAAAAGATTTTTTTTTATTTCCGAAATTGGGGAATTTTATAAAGTTTATATACCAAACATTTTAGATCTCGAATGTTACATCAGAACGTCAATAAAATGAAACCAAAATTTTGCAGCTAACTGACCAGTTTTTAATATTATTGAAGTTATTTACAGTTGCAACAAATATTTTTTGATAAGAGTGCACTTATATCATCAGTAAATATGTTATTAAAAATTCATAGAGGTAACCAGATAATTATTGCAATTTTGCAGTCCGTTTAATAATAAATAAAAATAAGATAAGCTTTGAACATTTTAATTTAATAAAATTTAAATATTTGTCTTTAATTTTTTTCGAACCTTTTTAATCGATCGCGTTGGACATTTCTGTGGAAATGCCCATATTTTAATTTTTTGGTGCAACTCCTTAGAAGTTTGTTGGCGAAATTATGCTCAACATTTGTCATCTAATTCTCCAATTAATGTCCATTACATATTTTCTTTCCTGGAATAGTTTTCCCATTTATTAAGTTTGTTTAGTTTAAGGGAATTCTTATGCAGGAACTGGGTAATTATGTCCGTTTATTTATTATAACTCTTTGTCTCCGACGTCAATTTTAATATTTGATTTTGCAAAATGAATTTCTACAAAGATGTTTACACGTAGAGACTAAATTGATAATCAAAGAACTCTAGAAAGTTTTGTTAACTGGTTTCCGTATAGATCCGAAATCATACCAACCAATTAACACATGCTATCCGTACTCAGCATAGGTTAGTGGAAGACCAACATTGTTAACTCAGTCAATTGTATTCTAATACTGCAATAATCTAATTGGTTTCCAGAAAAGAAATGCTTTTCCGGTAAGATGCATACTTGTATAAAAAAACTCACAAGTTCAAAATGCTTTAGTACTATGTGAACATACAACTGGTGTACCCACCTGTAAGTCAAATGTATTTCAATATTGCAATAATTTGTATTTCATTTTCAGAGATAAAAGATTTTGTGTCCGTAGGGGGCGAAAACAAAATTCAAAGTCAGGTAATATGACAACAATTTCTCCAACGACAAATGGATCTATGCTCCAGAACGAATCAATTATTCTGCCAAAGATTGTCAACTCAGCAACAGCCGTACAAACCGGGGTAGGAACCATGGGCACAACCCAGTTGTTACAACAACAACAACAACAACAACAGTATTGAAGTATCAGGGAATATCTAACTTGCCTTTTTTCCTAACATAGTTACACCACAAAATTGTATATAAAGCTCAATTCACCCACAGAACTGAAATCTCGTGGTCATTTACTAGAACTTAAACTACTACATACAATTGACATAAACCTGGCACACAACAGTGGCCTAACACAATTCCATTCTAATTTTCATTACAATTATTTAATTAAATCACTTCATACTTACATCACAATAACAACAGAACCTTTGTTACACACTACACTTATGATTTGAACGGAATAAAACACTTTACACTTAAAATAAAAAATTAGAAAATTTATGTTATTTTATATACCCGAAATACCGACCGACCGTTTTGTAGCGAAATTGAAGTAAAACTGTAAGCTTCCTTTCAGGGAAAAGGCGCCAATAAGAATGAATGTTGCCACACGGTCGTGTTTTCATATTCGCCCCAACTTCCTTTCACATTTTAGACTATTGTGAATGATAACTCTAAGAACAAATACACAATGATCCAATGTTGCCAGTTTAGAAAAAGAGGTTACTATAAAGACAAGAGAATAACATTCAGCTGTTGTGAGTATAATAAAACTGTAGCAAGTATCAAATTATTTTTATTTATTAAAATAAATACGAGTTATTAGTTATTATTAGCGTCTAAAACGCATTTTATTTGGTTTTGTTCACAGTGGTATAAGTGATGTGTTTTTTCTCCATTGGCAACACTGATCACACGACCCTTAGCAATTTGACATTTCGACATTGTTGTGAACGAAAAAGAAGAAGCATTATATTAAGCACCGAACGAGACGAAATACCGAAGTACGCAATAAATACCCATTAAAATACGTGAGGAATATCGGAAATACGCAGTTCGAGTATTATAAATAGATTATTAACAATTTTCCTTTGGTAATACATCAACGTGTAATGTCAGAGCTGCGCTCCAAAGTTATACAACTCTATAAGCATGTAAGTTCTGGCCGATGCTGCCGCTAACTCCGCCGTGGCCTTGCCGTGAGTCATGGGACCCAGAGGCTGCAAAATCATAGCGCCGACATTGCATTAAAACCGGATTGTGTAAACAGAATATAAAAAAAAAATTCTCTTCCGCTTTTCTCATTGCAGTTGCAGTATTTGGGACGTGAATATCCCGGGGTTAATGGGCCCCAAAAATTCCGTCAGCAAGTTAGAGATGCTTTTATAAAAAATAAAGATGAATCGGATCCCAAAAAAGTCAAAGCGCTGCTAGCTCATGGTCGCTATGTGGCCAAAGAAGTCGAGGCTTTGTATTCATTGAAGAAGTATCGTACCATGAAGCAGCGCTACTCACAAGACTAAAGGCCGTCGCTGCCAACATCTACATTATCACACATTACCGGCAATGAGCGACATGTGTGCCAGCAGCAAAGACTAATTATGTTTGGAGAGAGTCTCATATACATACAGATGTAGAGTAGGAGCCAATATATATACTAGATATCAATGCATTTTTTTCTGTCAAATATTTTATACTCAAAATGATGGTAGCGTTTTGTTTATAAGCCCTTCCCCAACCATGTTTTGACTTTTATTATTATTAATTTGTAGTTACTTATAGAGTGTCTTAATGAAGTAAAAGAACAGGACAATTGCCAATGCTTAAACAAATATATACTACCCTAAAAATAGCTAATGTGTATTATTATGTCTGGTTGTGAAATTGCATCATGCTCGATATTTCAAGTGGAGTATTACATAAATGGTTGTATATTAATGGGCATGCAATTGTTAACTATACATTGTGGTTGGCCTTTAAAAAGACGCAGTGACAGCAGGTCATAAGCAGTGATTGATCACATGTAAACAGTTTGGCTACTTGCATATAATAGTAGCAAGTAGTATAACTTGTGTAAGGTTTTGGGTATGATATTAATTAAAGAAGACTCCGTGTTTAAAACTACAGCACTATTAAGTGCAATTACTGATAAGCTGGACTTTTATTGCAGCCGAGTTTGTATAAGAAATAAGAAGCGACAGCAATGTTGTCATTCAAAGAACCATTAAAACTAAACATACAGACTTAAACTTAAACAAAAGTTGAAAATTACTGGGGCCGGATTACCACATTCGATTCGAATCAGAATCTGGTATACGAACGTGTCCTTACGGCCTTTATTTTACCTTTCATATCACTTCTCACTAACCCACCCCACCCGCAATAGGGGGTTCGTCCCCATAGCGTACGAACAGCAAACACATCATGACCCGAATCCTGATAAGTTAACAGAAGACAGAGATAATAACAGCTACAGATATGATATTCGGCCTTATTCCCGTAGTCGTCGTCGACGCAAAACGACGTCGTCTTGTGACGACGCTGTATAATCGGTATTCTCGTAGTCGTTTTCGATAACTATCGGTAACTATTGACACAAATTTGGTATTCTGTAAGGAAATGTGACGACGACGTTGAATCGAAACGACTCTGAATCTGTCGTCACAGTTTTTAGTAACGCTAGAAACAATTTGAAAGAATAACTTTAGTTTTTGTAAATTTAAAAAAAAGGTTTTGTTTAATGACGTCAAGAATAACAATGTCGAATAACAAATAAGGGCTTGGAAACAAAATCCCTCATAGTTACAAGGATTTTGTCTAATTTTAAGGGGTAATGTGAGAAAATTGGTGAAAAAACTTAATTCCTTTGGAGCGCCTTTAAGAATCCTTTGCGGTTGTAGTTACGAATCTGGTCTTCTTTATTTGTAGCAAAAATTTTGATGTGGGTTCCATCGACATATCCAATAACTCCAGTAAATCCTGTTAAAAAATTAAGTTTATGCTTCCGATTTGTCAACTTCAGTTACTTCCAATTGTATCCAAGGTGGACAAATCACATCTCTAATGCATTCAGGGTTTCGACAAGAATCTTACAACTACTGGCTGCACTTACACTTAGGTTGTAAGGCCCCTGTCCAAAGGACCTCAATGTTGCTGACAACTTAATTATGACTGAAACATATGTCCTGAGTTCACTTTTCATTATAGGAACTATTTCTATAGGAACTATTACGTAATTAAATGCTGCCTTATTAAGACTTAAGTAGTTCTCGAATCTAAAAAAATGTTGGAAGGCCGGCCAGCAGGTAACCTCAAATTACGATTTTAACACCGATGAACATACACGTTATTTGGCAAGTTTAAGATCATCGGATCATAGTCGAAGTATTTTCCTTTCCAGTATAAGATATTTCTTGCTTTCCTCATCGCTTGAATTTGATTCGGGCACAAAAATATTTGTTCATGAAACACAATAAAAATCAAAATAAATCAGCTGATGTACAAATGTTACATCAGCTTTGGCATTTCTTTCATGTTATCGATTACCAGTCGACGTCGTCTCATTGTAGTTACAGAATACCGAAAAAGCATTGATGTGACGACGATGTCGAATCGAAGTGACATTGACATAAAAACGACGACGACTACGGGAATAGGGGTGATTAACAGCCAGCATTTTTAATTGACATATATGACATTGCACCAATCACCAAAAATGCAATATATTGTAGAGCTAGGTAAATATTTTATTAAATATGTAATTACAATAATAAGAACCACTACCAAAAAAAAATAAATATAATTAATTGCAGCATACATATATAATTCTAATTTTTTTATATATGTATGATTTAATTTATATCAGGAACTTCATAAAATAAGTAATGATATGTTTTTATCTATTGAATCGCTTCATATGTATGTACAAATATTTTTTAAAATTTAGGTGAAAATTGATATTCAGTATCACTTCTGTAAACAAGATTTCGATTCGAATGCCGTAATTCGGACCCTTATAATTTCAGAAACTTGAAGCACAATTTTATATTCTTTTTTATTATACAAACATTGGGTTCTTCGAAAAACATGAATATCTTAACGACTTGTTAATGGATTTTTACAAACAAGTATCGATAAGTGAAAATTAAAAAAATGTGAGAAAATTCGAAAAAATTAAGGAAATAAATTGAGAAATTAAAAAAAAAATAGAAAAATTAAATGACATAAAAAATTTTAAAAACAAATGGACAATTTTAAGAAATATTTAAAAAAAATCAAGGAAAAGTGCAAAGAAATTTTTTAAAAAAAAGAAAAAAAGTAGAAAAATTGAGGAACAATTTAAAAATATTAGTAAAAGTGAAAAAAACATGAGAAATTAATTTATTTTTGCTGAATATTGTGCCGTTGGCCACAATTCAAAAAAGAACAAATTGGGAAAGGGTCGGTTGCCAATGGGGTCTTGGATTTTTAAAGGGGTAAACTGGTTTCTGTTTCGAATTATTAAAAAAAATTGTTCCGGGGACCACATTAGTCAGAGTCTGAGGAGTTTGACGCCTCTTCAATTGGGACATGGGCTCAAAGGGTTATATAAATTACCCGCGATTCTACAGAATAAAAGGATCAATTCCTTGGGCTGAGCATCTTATCAAAAGCATATATTTTGAGAGATAGCCAGCCATAAAATCCTTGCGGCGGACGCAATTGATTTCTTTGCATGAGCCCATGATCCCTCAATAGAATTAGTTTGGTCTCCAGTTTCCGGATCCTTAAAGTTAACGGAATGATAACCTTAATCGAATGATTAACTTTAAGATGCCGAATACCTTCATCGCCCAAACAGCCATAAGACTTCCAGCAGTCACTAATGATTGAAATGGCTCTAACTCGATCCCGAAGACCCGTTGGAACTTGAAAATACCACCGTTGGATTCGTCTCGAAAATATCATCACATGGGGGGTCATCACATAACCCTAGGGGCCCCTTTGGTGGGCCCATGGGCCTGAGCGCCAACTTTGTCTGGGGACCAAGACGAAGAAAATGGCATATATTTGTTTTAATCGGGCTCCTGCCCCATATTCTGCACTTCAGCCATTTATTAAGAACCTTATTATTTTTTTAATATCTATTTCGTCAAAAAGTGTGTCCTTAATTTTATTGTTAATGTTTTTTATTGTGTTTTTGAAAAATTATAATTTTGCTAAAATAATTTACTTATTTTAATTTACATTTTAATTTTATTAGTAAAAAGTTATTCATATTTTTAATTTTCAAAACTCGTCAGTTGGAATTATACTCATCAACTGAATTGCTTTTGACGAATTTTGAATTTTAATCGCCACATTTTGAATTTCAATTGACGAGTTTTGAATTTTAATTGATGTATGTTTAAATTTCTGAATAAAATGATTTTAATTTTAATTGATTTGTTTTTAATTTCAAACGGAGTTTTTGAATATCAATTGACGAGTTTTGAATTTTAAATGGGTTGTTTCCAAATCAAATATAATCTTTGAATCCCAATTGTTCTTTCTTTAATTTGGTTGGAAATTATTTTATCCGTTTTGAAGAGGTCTTTAAATAAATTATCAGCACATTGGGATACGAGTAATTATAGGATCCGAAAAATTAGTATTTTTGCCTTCTATGTCCCAAAGGCCCAGTCTCAACTTAGAGTATAATTTTGTGTTTGGGTAATAAAATAAAATTCCGCGAGAACCGCATTATTTATTTCAGAGAATTCACCTTCTATGAGTTCAGGAATGTTTAGAACCTATGTCAACCAATTAAATGGCTTTGTGCTGAAGTAGAACCAAAAAGGTTACACATACCAAGAGAAACCGAATATGCCAATCTTCTTTGACTACTTCCTGGGCATGCACTTTTTTCCTTGCTTACTAATCACCACTTACCCGTATTTATATATGTGTATACTCTGCACTAAACTGTAGCATACATTTAAATTTGCTTAAAAGTAAACAAAATACACAATTCAATTTAATTACTTTACAATTTTATTAATTTTGCTAATAACCACCATCGCTCTTACACTGCGGGGCATCAACAACATTTCTACTAAAACCACTACTTAAGATGGGATACCAAGTTCCTTGTTGGTCCATGCATCAGTGTCGGGATACGGGAATTCACCAGTGATGTGCTCGTGTTCATGATACAAATGCCAAAGGATCCACCACCACATACCAGCACTGACCACTTCGGCACCAATTCTGGTAGCCTTAGTTGGTTTACCTACGGAACGGTAGTCGACATTGTGGCCGCCTCTAACAATGTTGCGGCTAACATTCTTGGAGAATTGTTGCAAAAGTGGTTTGTACAGCGGCAAAACTTTGCTAATCATGGTAATTGATCACCCGAAGCTCGGAATTTAACCAATTAAAATAATAATAAATCGTTCTTTTTTGCAAAATGTGTGTGTTGAATAAAATTCGTGTGTCGTAACAATTTTTGACATTAGATTGCATTCCCATCGATGGTATAAACAGCTGTTTCAACTATTGTGATCATTGTGATTGAATGCAGGTGAGTAGTGTTGCCAGCGGGGAATAATGAGGGATAGTATAAAAGATTGTTTAGAACAGAGGTTTCTGATGATAAGTTTTGTTTAAAACATTTATATAGAACTGTTTTATATATCTGATATTGATATTTGATATCGCATAAGCGAAATCGTTTAATTAGAAAACATGTTTATATTATAGCATATCACAGCAATAAATTTATTTAATTATAGAAATTTTCACGGACAATGAAAAAATTTATATTGATATCTGAGTAAATAGGGAGTTAGAGTGGATATTGTGTAAATTGGCCTTTATACTTTCAAAATAGAGTTAATAAACAAAAGGTTATTTTTTAAAGTTGAAATTCTTACTGCAGATTCAGTCGATATATTTTAGAACACAGAACAAAAAAAAAAAAAAACAAAAAAAAATAGTTGATAAATCAATTTTTTTCGGAATTGTATTAGTAAAAACGAATACTTACATTTTATTAAATTTAAATTTATCTAAGTTTATTTTACGATCAAATGGACTGAACTTCAAAATTGCGTAAATGATTTATTTACCGAAAAATTTAGGTTTTATATTGACATTGGAATTTATCTCAATCTCAAGACCAAGGGTTTTGAAAGAAGTCAGCAGAATGATATTCTCATAATGCCAGGCAGTCTGTACAGCTGTTTCGGATTCAGCCACGAATCCTCATCAGAAGACTTTGGTATAATGATAGCAAAATGTTTATCAAGTCTTATGCACCAGAATTAACAACAAAATGAGAATTCTTTCTTGAGTGCATAGACTCGAAAAACTTCACAACCATTCACTATGAGAAACCATTTGCTTAACTTCTTTCTTGTTTTGATTGATTATGTTGAAAAAGCCGTCGTAGGTTTTATATATATTATAATGTAACATTCATGATCAAAAATTTGTGGCATATAAACTTTATAAAATTCACTAATTTAAAAACCATGGAATTGCCCATATATGTATATAGAGATAGTCATAGAAGAAATGTCACGATCAACATGTAATTTTCGAACCACTTTAAAATATTTCTAACAAATAAGAGGGATTAGAAAACGTTGTTATTTTTTAAGAATTTAAAATTTCCATCTATAGAATATTGTGTTTGATTTTACTGAACTTCTGTTTTTGTTGCGTTCGAACCGCTCTTTTTTTGTTCTTATTTTGTAACCAATATTTCGCCTGAAAAAGACAAAACCACGAGTGATAGTACTTTTTATTTTTTTATTTTATTTATTATAAAATTTTCAATAACCGAGCCTGTAAGGCTTATATGGTTACAAATTTCTACTCACTTTTAAGGATCTATACGATTATATATAAAATGAATCTAAAATATGTTTTATTTTGACCTTTTTCGCTCTGAATCTGTACAACGGTCACGTTCGACACGGAATAGAACATATATTTATCTATATTCAAAAAATGCGAATTGCCTACATGGATTGTGCCATAGACACCCAAATTAGCTGGATCTATGACGACCAATTAAATGATTGATATACAGAATATATGGCGGGTAGTCGATTTAATACTAATGATTTAATTAATAATAAATTACACCATTCTTCGGTTTCCAAACATTGGAAAAATTATTTTTCCTGCGGCGGTACGTTCTTTCTAAATGTTTATTTCTAATTTTTAATTATCCATTCTGATGCATTTTAACTAAACATTAAAATTTAATTTAAAAAAAAATCAAATTAAGCTAGCAGTACGTCTTGTTTCCCGTTATATATTTTACTAATTTTTATTACGATACCGAATCTGAAGGATTTAAACTAAAATATTAAACAATTTCAAACGTATGCCAAAGGGTATCTAAAATCCAACCTCAATAAAATAGTGGTATGATCACAAAACACAATTTGGCACAAAGTTCTATTATGCTAAATTGGCAACACAGTTTTCACAGATATTTACTCATCTAATCATTCACAATAGTCACAAATGTTAAAGGAAGTTGGGGCGAATATGAAAACACGATCGTGTGGCAACATTAATTCTTATTGGCGCCGTTTCCCTGAAACGAAGCATACAGTTTACTTAAATTTCGCTACAAAACGGTCGATCGGTATTTCGGTGAAAATATAATAGAAATTTTAAGTGTTAAATGTTTGATTTCGTTCGACTGATAAGTGAAGTGTGTTACAAAGGTATTGTTGTTTTTGTGATGTAAGTATGAAGTGATTTAATTTAATATTTGTGATGTAAATAAGTATAAATTTGTGTGTGGCCACTGTTGTGTGCCAAGTTTGAGTCACTAGTAATTGTTTAATTTTTAGTAGGTGATTTGAAGTGCTTGGGTGAATTAGGATTTAAATACAAATTTTTGGTGTATGTAAGTTAGAAAATCTTAAAAATCTTGGCAATCCTGATCCATCAATATTATTGCCATGTTTCACGACTTGCAATCTTATTTTTGTTCCCAACCGGCACAAAATGTCTCAGAAAATCATATACAGTTTATTGTAATATTTAAATACAATTAACTTAAAGGTGGGCATACCAGTAACCTTTTTTTTATACGTGTATGCATCTTACCACAAAAGCTTTTCTTTTCTGAAAATCAATAAGATTATTGCTTTAATGGAATATAATTGAGACTGGGATGACAAGGTTGGTCTTTCGTAAGTTATGCTGAGTCCGGGAAATATGTGTCAACGGGTTGGTAAGATTACGGATCTATACTGAAACTAGGTTAGGAACCTCTCCGATTGTTCTTTGACTAACAATTAGTTTCTACGTGTGCATTTTTTATTTTACAAAGTCTAATATCAATATTAACGTTGGATTCCCCCACTCTTATACCATTTTCCCTAAACTAAACAAATTTATGTGAGTCTAAAACTAGAAAACGTGTTAATTTACTATAATGCTAGGTTAGCAAAAGGAAATTAAGTAAGTAAGTTTTAAAATAACTTTAAAAAACAGGGAAACTATTCCTCGGGTAGAAAATATATAATACAAATTAATTGGAGGATTAGATGAATAACTCCGCCAACAAACTTCGAAGGTGTTGGACCAAATAAATGGAAGTATTTAATAATTTAGTACTAAAACAGAAAGAATCGGTATAGATATTTTGGCTGAAGTGGGAATATTAAAATATATGCCATTGTCTTCGTCTTGTTCCCCAAACATCGGAATGGTAGGTCAAAGTTGGCGCTCTGGCCCATGGGGCCGGGGGGTCAAAAAAGGGGCCCCTTTCGGTTCTATGATGACCCCCCATGTGCTGGTACTGAAAGATATTTTTGTGACGAATCCAACGATGTTGTTTTTAGGTTCCTACGGACCGAGTTAGAGCCATTTAAATTTTCGGGATAAACAAAAAAATTATTATTTATTTTAGTTTTTTATTTTTGCCTGCGGCGCTACTAAACCCAACATATCTATTTCCACTCTAATTTACAAAAAAAAAATATTATTCACGGGATATGCAAAAAAAAAAATTATTTTTAAAAAAATCGCGGCGCTTTTACTCCCAACATATCCATTTTCACTTCAATTAACAAAACATTTTCTTTTTGGTGCTACTGCAACCATCTCACCCTTTACAACTCTATTTTAAAAAACAAATAATAATTTAAAGGGATATATCAAAAAAAAAAAATATATAATTACAAAACATAGCTTTTTTTAAATATTTTTCAAATTTTTCTTAATTTTTTCCACTTTAATCCTTATTTTAATCAATTTTCTTTCTTGCAAATATTTCTCTTTCGACTTTTTCTTGAATTTTTTTTAAATATTTCTTGAAATGTTGCATTTGTTTCCTCTATTTTTTTTTAAAATTTTTTTCTCAATTTTCTTTTTTTAATTAAAAAAACCTTAATAATTCCAAAAAATTTAAAATTTTCAAAAAATTTTGATGACATTTAATTTTTCTATGGAATTTTTCAATTCATTTCCTTAAATTATTCTAATCTTCCATGATTTTTTGTCCATTTTTTTAAATTTTTTTTGGGGTTTTTCAGAAATTTTTTTTTTTTTAAATCGCGCGGTTTTTGGATTTTCTATTTTTTTAGAATTTTTGAATTTATTTCCTTAAATTTTTCCATGATTTCTTCACATTTTTTAATTTTTTTTTTGGTATATGCCGGAAATTTAAATGGCTCTAACTCGGTCCAGGAGACCCGTTGGAACTAAAAATAACATCGGTGGATTCGTATCAAAAATATCTTTCATTAGAGTAGCCAGGGGCCCCTTTTTTGGCCCACCGGGCCTTAGTGCCAACTTTGACCTAGATTTTCGTGTTTTGGGGCGTATTTGGGGGAGGGGTGCATTTTTTTTTATTTTGGGCTCCCGCCCCATATTCTGCACTTTTGCCTTTTGAATACTGAATATGTTATGATCACATGCCTGTAAACATTATTTTAATTTTATATTTTACTTTTTCTGAGCTAATAAGTACTTTTGGTGTGCCAAAAAGGACATATGTTGCACCAAAAAGTCCTTTAATTGTACCAAAAAGTACTTTTGCTGCACCAAAAAGTCCTTTAATTGTATCAAAAAGTACTTTTGATGTACCACAATGTCCTTTAATTGTATCAAAAAGTACTTTTAATGTACCACAATATACTTTTAATGTACCAAAAAGTATTTCCAATGCACCACAAAGCAAAATTGTTGTACCAGAAAGTAATTTTATTTATTATATATTGCTCCAAAAAGTAGATATTTTGTACCATAAAGTGATTTTATTGAACTAAAATGTGCATTTTTGTACCAAGAATTACCTTTATTGTACAAAAAAGTACTTTTATTGTGCCAAAAATACATGTATTGTACCCAAGAGTACATTAGAGGTACAAAATTTCTTTGTAATGTATTAAAAAGTACATTCGTTGCACCAAAAAGTACTTTTATTGTTCTAGAATATAACTTTATAGTGCCAAATAGTACTTTTGTTGTATTCAAGAGCACCTTTATTGTAACAAGAACTAATTTTGTGGTACGAGAATTACTTTTATTGTACCAAAAAGTACATTTGATGTACTACAAAGAAAAATGGACATTTATTGTACCAAGGAGTATTTTTATTGTATAAAAAAAACATTTTTTCAACCAAAAAGTAATGTAATATTTACTAAAAAGTAGTTTTTTTCTGCCAAAAGTATTATTATTGTACAAAAGGACACTTTTAGTGTACCAAAAAGTAAATTAATAGTGCAAAAATTAATTTTTATTTTACCAAAAAGTAATTTTATTGTACCAGAGTATTACTTTATAGTGCCCAAAAGTACTTTTATTGCACCCAATAGTAATTTTATTGTACCAAGAAGTACTTTTGTTGTACTGAAATTCCTTTAATTGTACCAAAAAGTACTTTTGATATACCACAAAGTACTTTTGTTGTACCAAAAAGTATTTTTATTGCTATTACTATTTGGTACTTTTACTGAACCAGAAAAAAATTGTACCATAATTACTTTTATTGTTCTTTTCATATGTCGCATACAGCAACTACGGAGTCAATTGCCATTTGTCTGACACAAAGCTGACCCTCAGAACTTTTGTTAAACCCTTACCCTTTGCAAGAGTTTTAAAACAGAATCGAAAAGCTCTCCCATATCTCTTTTATGATTTGCACAGGGAATTTGTTTTTTTCTCTTATTTCATACTTTTAACCAGTTCTCTGTTTCATCCCATAATTTTTTTATGTTGTGACATTTGTTTCGTTATGTTGTTTTTACTTGTTCTTTTAATAATTTCAGTTAAATTTTTCACATTCCGTGTTTTTTTTTTATCAAAAATTATTCACTGTCGTGTTTTATTGTCTCTCCATTTATCTCAACTTATACTTATATGTAACTATTATATAAATTCTTTATATTACAAACGATGTAAAACTAAAAACATCACAAAACTTAGCTAAATAAAACAAATAAACAATATTAAGATTAACGGTCATGTATGTAGTTAGGTAACAGTGCAAGGTAAACCAATTAAAGCTCTGCATAAAAACAAACAACATAGTGTATACTACACGGTCACTCGCTCTCTCACTCTCTCTCCCGCATAGTATACCGAATGCTGCATTATAAAATAAAGAAGATTCATTTAATTTATTGTGGTCTTTAACCGAATTCGAAGCCTAAAACATCTTCCAAGCCATAATCGAACAGCTTAAAGTCGTCGGCATACACCTCGTACAAATGGCGAATGGCACCCATGGGCAAAGGATCAAAATATTCACGTAAATGAGCACGAGTATTCGAGGTTTTGTAGCCGGTGGGGAATGTGATATTCTCAGCACCGGTTAAGTAGAGAGCCAAGGCAGAGTCGTCCAATAAAGTCTCATATTTGCCTGAAAAGAAAGAAAAGAAAATTATATACACTCTCTAGAATTATTAATTCTCCAACATTTACATACCCAACACATTGTATTTCATGACACAGGGATTGCACAGCTTCGATATGGGCTCCCAGTGTTCGTTAAATGACGATTCATTACTCAGACTTATTTCAGGCGTTAATAGATATTCTACAAATTCATCAAAGGTAACATCATCACCATATTTCAGAGAATGCTCGCTGGGGTCCACACGAAATGATTTCACGATTTGTCGGCCAAAACGTCTATGGAAATATTGAGCACTCGTGGAGTTACCCTCCAATTTGTTGCGATACGCCGACAAAAGCCTCTCGAAGGGATGGCGAGCTATTATGAATTTGGTGTATTCCGACATAACTTCTTGCTTTTCTGCATCATCAAGATGGCTGAACTTTTTGAACATGTGCGCCGAATGTGCCAGCGTACCAGGTATTTGCAGAGGATCTGTGCCATTTTGCCAGAGGCCACCAAGTAGCATAAGAATGCGTTTCCAATTAGTGCAAGCGACCTGGAATGAAGGTGAGAAAAGGGGGAGAAATTGTTATTATTGATATTTTTATGGGAGATTAGCTAAAAGATTTCTGGAGAGTGATGCAAAAGTCATAAAAGGGTAACCAAAGACAAAAAGTTTTGGAAATTGTGTCAAGTGGACAAGTGAAAAATACCACTATATTTCAAAATGTGAAATTGTAAAAAAGTACCGAAAATTATCCAAATGTCCAGATGGAATAGTCAAAAATTTTTAATAAAGTAAGAATTCGGTCTTAATGCTTTCCTGTGGATACAAATATTAAAATTACAATAAATAACACTAAGCAATAAAAAGATAAAAAAAAATGCTCACTATATTTTTTTGATGCAAGTTTCCTTTGCTTCTATGTGTTGTTTTGTACCCTTATCCTTATGGAGGGTACAAAAAGGAATATTTGATACAAGAAAAAGTGTAACGCATTAAAGGAATCGTATTAGATCCTTACTATCTTATAATCGAATTCGTTTCTGAACATTTTGAGACAAGTGAGTTATTGTTATTGTTCTTTTCATATGTCGCATACAGCAACTTCGGAGTCAATTGCCATTTGTCTGACACAAAGCTGACCCTCAGAACTTTTGTTAAACCCTTACCCTTTGCAAGAGTTTTAAAACAGAATCGAAAAGCTCTCCCATATCTCTTTTATGATTTGCACAGGGAATTTGTTTTTTTCTCTTATTTCATACTTTTAACCAGTTCTCTGTTTCATCCCATAATTTTTTTATGTTGTGACATTTGTTTCGTTATGTTGTTTTTACTTGTTCTTTTAATAATTTCAGTTAAATTTTTCACATTCCGTGTTTTTTTTTTATCAAAAATTATTCACTGTCGTGTTTTATTGTCTCTCCATTTATCTCAACTTATACTTATATGTAACTATTATATAAATTCTTTATATTACAAACGATGTAAAACTAAAAACATCACAAAACTTAGCTAAATAAAACAAATAAACAATATTAAGATTAACGGTCATGTATGTAGTTAGGTAACAGTGCAAGGTAAACCAATTAAAGCTCTGCATAAAAACAAACAACATAGTGTATACTACACGGTCACTCGCTCTCTCACTCTCTCTCCCGCATAGTATACCGAATGCTGCATTATAAAATAAAGAAGATTCATTTAATTTATTGTGGTCTTTAACCGAATTCGAAGCCTAAAACATCTTCCAAGCCATAATCGAACAGCTTAAAGTCGTCGGCATACACCTCGTACAAATGGCGAATGGCACCCATGGGCAAAGGATCAAAATATTCACGTAAATGAGCACGAGTATTCGAGGTTTTGTAGCCGGTGGGGAATGTGATATTCTCAGCACCGGTTAAGTAGAGAGCCAAGGCAGAGTCGTCCAATAAAGTCTCATATTTGCCTGAAAAGAAAGAAAAGAAAATTATATACACTCTCTAGAATTATTAATTCTCCAACATTTACATACCCAACACATTGTATTTCATGACACAGGGATTGCACAGCTTCGATATGGGCTCCCAGTGTTCGTTAAATGACGATTCATTACTCAGACTTATTTCAGGCGTTAATAGATATTCTACAAATTCATCAAAGGTAACATCATCACCATATTTCAGAGAATGCTCGCTGGGGTCCACACGAAATGATTTCACGATTTGTCGGCCAAAACGTCTATGGAAATATTGAGCACTCGTGGAGTTACCCTCCAATTTGTTGCGATACGCCGACAAAAGCCTCTCGAAGGGATGGCGAGCTATTATGAATTTGGTGTATTCCGACATAACTTCTTGCTTTTCTGCATCATCAAGATGGCTGAACTTTTTGAACATGTGCGCCGAATGTGCCAGCGTACCAGGTATTTGCAGAGGATCTGTGCCATTTTGCCAGAGGCCACCAAGTAGCATAAGAATGCGTTTCCAATTAGTGCAAGCGACCTGGAATGAAGGTGAGAAAAGGGGGAGAAATTGTTATTATTGATATTTTTATGGGAGATTAGCTAAAAGATTTCTGGAGAGTGATGCAAAAGTCATAAAAGGGTAACCAAAGACAAAAAGTTTTGGAAATTGTGTCAAGTGGACAAGTGAAAAATACCACTATATTTCAAAATGTGAAATTGTAAAAAAGTACCGAAAATTATCCAAATGTCCAGATGGAATAGTCAAAAATTTTTAATAAAGTAAGAATTCGGTCTTAATGCTTTCCTGTGGATACAAATATTAAAATTACAATAAATAACACTAAGCAATAAAAAGATAAAAAAAAATGCTCACTATATTTTTTTGATGCAAGTTTCCTTTGCTTCTATGTGTTGTTTTGTACCCTTACCCTTATGGAGGGTACAAAAAGGAATATTTGATACAAGAAAAAGTGTAACGCATTAAAGGAATCGTATTAGATCCTTACTATCTTAAGATCGAATTCGTTTCTGAACATTTTGAGACAAGTGAGTTATGTCCGTATGTCCAGCCGCCTGGATGGTGGGCAGGATAACTTGAGTAAACCATAACTGATTCTTATGAAAATTTATCAGTATAAATATTTTTCAAATAAGAAGTAGTAATAGGATTGTAAATGTGCAGTATAGCCCCACCCCTTTCTGCAACCTCCCATACAACTGACCTATTTTTGGCTGGAGTAAGTACCTGAATTCAGTCATGTTTTGCGTAAGATGTGCGCCTAAGAAAATCCCTTCTGATACCTCTTATACAAAATTACCTATTTTTGGGAAAATAATATTTCAGCAATAACTTATATACGGACAACTGGAGGGTATTTAAATTTGGTCGACTTAATAACCTTGTAATAACAGGCAAACCCTCAGACTGACCCGTTTTGTCACCTCCCATACAAAATAACCTATTTCTGGAAAACTAATATTCCTTCCATAACTTCCAAATGGATATCTGCACGATGGGCCCGCCCAATATCTACCGAAATATCTAAAGGACTGTTCTCCAAACACCTTGGAAATTTGTGTGAAAGCATTTTGCTGCAAAGTTCGTGACTCAAAAAAAAATGGGTGGGATCGGATCAGTGGGCGTAGTGTAAAACTTGAAACTTAAAATGGCTGTATCTCATGAACTATAATTTTTATGAAGCTGATATTGGGTATGTGTTGTTGATACATTATAAACTACAGCCAGAGTGAAAGTGGGCTGTGACACACCCCATTTAAATGAAACCGTTATAACAGACATAATAATAAGTTGACCGTCCTGAATATTTCACAGTATAGTGCAGATATATCCAGGCTAATTGGAACAAAGTTGACAAAAAGAGATGACACGCCGCCCACTCAAGTCAATATTTGACTATTATATATTTTCGAAAAAAAAAAAATATAATTCATTAATCGAAAATTAGTAAAAAAACATAGGATTTATTAAGAATTTTCTAAGAACCTGACCTTTAACCTCTTTGGGGCACGGGAAATAGTTGTCCGATCTTACTCAAATTTCCATCATGTATTTTTTACATCAAGTGGCATAATATTCCGGTCAAGCATTTGTACATTTCCTCAAAAAAATCGTCCATACATTTCGTTGCCGCCCTAATAGGCATATGGTAATTTCTTATGGGGTTACTGGGCTTAAAGTCGTCCGATTTTGCTCAAATTTTGACCATAGCCATTTTATAACAACATGACACAACATTACGCTCTGTATGTTTAGTCTGATTTTGCGACCGAAAGTAGTATAGGTCAGCGTCGAATTCTGACTCGATATTAAATGTCCGTCCGTCCGCCTTTCCCTGCAATTACAGCCGTAGTTTAAGAGATATCGAACAGAAATATTGATATCGAACATAAATGTTCTATTCTCAAAGCTTAGTTTAATTTCTAAGATGAGCAAGATCAGACAAAAACTAAATCCACATCCCTGTCACTACGATTACAGCTCTAGTTTAAGAGCTTTTAAGCTGAAATTTGGTATGAAATCTTCTATTATCTAAGTGGAGGCTAAGTTCTTAGATGAGCGAAATCTAGTTTTTGTCTGATTTTGCTCATCTTAGAACCCAAACAAATCAATTTTTTGGGGTGTCCGTCTGTCTGTTTTCCCGATTACAGCCGTAGTTTAAGAGCTATCGTGCTGAATTTGGTATGACAGCTTATATCCTTCCACTTCCAACAAAAAATCCTATCTTTTGGCGGTGTCCGTCTGTGTCTGCGGTTAAATCAGTAAGTTAAAAGCTATCAAGATGAAATTTGGGAAACAAGCTTCTGTCCTACAAGCGGAGGTTATGTTCTAAGATGAGCAAGATCAGACAAAAACTACTCCCTCCTAACCAACAAACTCCCCCTTTTTTGGGCAATACTTGAACAAATGGTTATGATCGTGAATACTCCTAATATTTGTATCAACATTTTTACAAATAGGTATCTGAGTTGATAAAAAAAACAGACCAAAGAAAATATATATACACCATATCCTATTGAAATTCAAATAAAATCAATTGAAATTTAAAAAATCCAATTGAAATTCAAAAAATATCAATTCAATTTCAAATTAACTCAAATTCCAAAAATATCAATTAAAATTCAAAACACATCAATTGATAATCAAAATTCATTAATTGAAATTCAAAACTCATCATTTGAAATTCAAAACACATCTGTTGAAAGAGTTTTGAATTTCAATCGACAAATTTTAAATTTCAATTAATGAGTTTTGAATATCAATTGTATGTTTTGAATTTCAATTGAAGAGTTGATTTTCAATTCATTTTTTTCGAATTTAAAATGGAATTTTTGAATGTGAATTGATATTTTTTGAACTTCAAATGGAATTTTTTAATTTCCAATGACCGGTTTTGAACTTCAAATGGAATGTTTGAAAATCAAATAAAATTTTTGAATTTAAATTGATTTTCTTTGAATTTCATTTGGAAATGGTGTAGACTTATTAAAATTGAAATTTTATTTCATTTAATGTGTATTAAATTCAGAATGAAAAATTTGAGTTTCATTTTATGTTTTGAATTTCATTTTTTACTAGCGATTTTTATTTTTACCACAGCGTATCACTAAACCACTTTCTAAGAGAAGACCCCGCAGTACATATTTGTGCCATCAAGAAGAAATTTGTTTACACTTGACTCACTTTTTGTTCGTTTTGTTATATGTTTACAATAGTAGAAAACCAAAACATCTTGTTCGCACTGATTTTTTTAATGACCAATTCTGTGGCGTTAGTTAGTGTTTATTGATGGTCAGACATGAAATTTATCTTTCGTGTGCTTCAAAAGACTGAGAGAACGGAGAGAAGTGTGGTGGTGGATATTCCTGCGATGAAAATTCACATCATTTATAATTTCCAAGTATTGGGAAATGATTTAAGAGGATATTAACGTAATGGGGGAGGGAATCAAACAAAAATAGTGTTGGAATTCTAAAAGAATAGTTTAACCGGTACCCAAAAAAAGGAACTGCTTTGATTTGGAAACTTTTTTAATTAGAGGAATATATTTAAATTTGTGACACAAGCAAATCGCATATATTTTTAGCTTTACTTTGTTAACTTAATTATTTAGAATAACTCATTTCAATTTAAGTACTAAAATATTAAAGCCAGACACATCAGCCAGCATGCGTATGACTAGTGTGTAGTCCGCTTATGTTATACTGCCAATGTAAGAACCTTTGTTTTTAGCCATGTAACGCAAATATATAGGAAGTCAAACTAGATAATTAAGTTGCTACGCATTACAATAACATGTAACGGTTGTAACATGTATAATTGACGCAGAGAAGTAAACTATTTAACACATTTTGTTAATTATCAACTAATATATTCTATTAGGTCCAGCTATTCAATAAATCACGTAAGTTAGTATTTATATTATGAAATATTAACGTAACGTTTTGAGAAATGAACTAAACAAAAATACTGAACGAATTTATTGAAATAGTAGATGAAACAAAGTAGACCATTTACACAAATAGGCAATTGAAAATTTACATGAATTTGAAACAAAATCTATAGCGCCATTTGTGCCAACGTTAATATTTATTCGTTTGTACTTTGAGAATCGTCTAAACGGAATGAAAAGAAAGCACCTATTGATATCACCTTATAGTAAACCACTGCAGTGTATGAAATAACCTTTGATTTACAGTTTTAATGAGAAAAACATTTAGAATTCAGTATCATTTGTAGATATGTGTGTGACGTTTGTTATAATAAAGTTTATACCGATGCGATGCAATAAATGTATGCATACGCGTTTGTATGTCTAAACATCGCGCACAGTGTGAGATTTTTAAAATTCAAAATGTTTAAAAAGTAATAGAGTGTACATTTTGGGTATTTTAAATTACTTTTAATATGATTTGTTTATAGTCTATGTACTTAATGGTTTCCAACTAAATATATCGAATTTTCTGGTTGATGTTTATTTTGGCATAAAATCTACACCAATTTACAAAAACTCAAAAAATTAGAATAATTTACTGATCTATACTTAATTTAACAAATCAATTGCTTTATACAATTTATTTTTTAGAAAGAATTTTGAGGAATAAAGCTCAAAAAGTCATAACAAAACAAAATAAAACTAAATGCAAAGAAATTAATAAATAAACTGAATAAATGAAAAACTAAATGAAATGAATCCAATAGATGTTTATAATTTGTTGTCAAAGTGCACTGACTCAGTTTTTCGGAGTCTAGGGAAGACAAAATTTGTATTTATTTGCCATTACCAGGGCAACCGGAAATATGCTACAGCATGTTTTTTTAACAACGAGATATTGACAAATGGGTAATGTATTTACATGTTTCATAGTCCTACAAGTGTTTTGAGACCTATTTGTTAGAGCATATTTGGGCATATTTTACCCATATAGTCATATTTCGGTAAATTTTTGTTTTAGGAGCATCATTTTATAAAAACCTAATTTTTAAAGCATAATTTATAATTTTTAGGGCATATTTTTTCAAAAATATCCCGTTTTAAGCATATTTTATGTTTTTCACATTATTTTTTTGTTCGTAAAAACAAGTGTCTTAGCAACTTTGGTTTTTTAAAATGTTACAGCCAAATCTTACACAACTTTGAAATGTTAAACGTTTATTAATCGCTTTCTTATTCAAAAAGTAAACAAAACATAAAAAGAGGTGCTTTTCATGCCTAAAGCTAATCCTACAAAAGCAGCAAAATTAAAGTCGGTTGTAGAAAAGTTTCCTGACTTACGAGCTGATGGTGGATTCCTCTATTCTAAAATCTGCAGCAAAGTTATTGCAGCAGATCGCAGATTTCAAGTGAAGCAATATGTGGAAAGCGCAAACATATTTAACTAAGTCATAAAACTGATAATAAGCAGACCAAACAATTATTTTTGCCACAATGTTCCGGTAGACTCTCAAAAGAACATGATTTTCAAGAAAAACTATGCCGAGCTTATGTGTCTGCTGACATTCCACTTTACAAAATGAGAAATCAAAATATAAGAACACTATTTGAGGAAAACACGGACTACCAAGTGCCATCTGAAACAGTTCTTCGAACTTAACATTTAAAAAATGTATACAACGACTGCATGAACAATATACGAGCAAAACTAAAAAATCAATTTATATGGATCTCAATCGATGAAACTATGGATGCAACAGGCAGAAATGTGGCAAAAATTTTAGTAGGTGTATTGAGGCAATTGCAAGTGAGAAATTTTTACTACATACAGCAGCCTTGGAAAGGGCTAATTCCTCAACAATTGCTCGACTGTGGGATGACGCCATCAAAAATCTGGACGTCAACTTCAATAAGAATAATGTTTTGCTTTTTGTGACGGATGCAGCTCCATACATAGTAAAGGCTGCAAAAGCTATAGTGGCATTTTATCCGAAAGTACCGCATGTGACATGTATTGCTCATGGTGTCCATCGATTGTGTGAATGTATTAGGAATTTATTTCAAAACGTAAATAAAACTATTGCTAATGTAAAGAAGGTATTTTTAAAAGCTCCATGTAGAGAGGAACTTTTTAAATAAACATTTACAGGTCCTAAGTGCAATGAGGATGCACAATCCACTAAAACTGGAAAGGATGTCTTGACAGACCCCCAAACTAGATCTGATTTGAAAACTAAATCGACTGTGCTGAATCGAATGGCGTTCGCCGTTTTTTTAGGTTAGCTCTTAAAAAAAAGTTAGGGGGGGTTAAAGTTTCCCCCTTTTGGCCTGTTCTTGCAGAATACCGGTATATAAAACTATGTTTTGTTTACATCTGAGGTGTAGGGTGTGTTCAGCAACTTTGTAGAAAATATTATGCCAAATATTTTTGTTGAACATATTAACCCTCTAACTGCCCCTCATAACGGCTTTTTTTTGGCTTTATTCTAACAAATCGTAAAAAACACCCCGAAATAGGGGAAGGGCGGGGATAAAATGTTCTACAAAAATGTTGGCCATAAAATTTTACTATATACGTCAGAACACACCAAAACCCAAAACTTAACACAAACACCAAAAACGAATCAAATTCAAGATTGCCCACACACAAGGTATGCAACCATATATGGTGAAATAAAAAAAAATCAACTACATATTAATTTTAATTTTTTTTTATTATTTTGATATTCAATCAAAAGAAATTTCAGAAAAATTAAATACATATTTTTAATCCTACAGTTAACAAAAAATAAAATTTATAATTTATTTGCTATTCAAAATGAAAGGTTTTTTCTGGTTAAAGCTAACGTTTTAAATGGAAATTATTCTTCGTCATCCTGCAAATTCCAACAAATATCTCCTAACAGCGAATCGAGTTGTTTGCCACTATACCAGTGTTCGAGTCTGGCTGTCACTTGGTGAAATCTCTCGCCATGTTCATCGGACTCAGCTGGTGATTGTGTGTGGGCAATCTTGAATTTGATTCGTTTTTGGTGTTTGTGTTAAGTTTTGGGGTTTGGTGTGTTCTGACGTATATAGTAAAATTTTATGGCCAACATTTTTGTAGAACATTTTATTCCCGCGCTTCCCCTTTTTAGGGGTGTTTTTTACGATTTGTTAGAATAAAGCCAAAAAAAGCCGTAATGAGGGGCAGTTAGAGGGTTAATATGTTCAACAAAAATATTTGGCATAATATTTTCTACAAAGTTGCTGAACACACCCTACACCTCAGATGTAAACAAAACATAGTTTTTTATACCGGTATTCTGCAAGAACAGGCCAAAAGGGGGAAACTTTAACCCTCCTAACTTTTTTTTAAGAGCTAACCTAAAAAAACGGCGAACGCCATTCGATTCTGCACAGTCGATTTAGTTTAACTCACCGGGTGCCCCGTTTGTCGGCAAAAAAAAGTTCTCAAAACTAGCACAGTGTAATATTGTCTTTTTTTTTAATTTTTAATCTCTTTTTTACTTTAAATAAAAATATATCTATATCATATAAAAAAATTGTGTGACTTTAATTTTTAAGAGCATAATCTTGTTGATTTTAAAGTCATACTTTATGCGCATAAAACACGATTTTTATGGCATAATTCCGGTTGCAATTGTCATCACTATTCAACATTTCATTGTAATGTCTGATATTTTAGAAAATTTTAAAAAAAAAAACAAAAAATTTGTAGGCAATTATAGATATTTAACTTCATTGTGTCACACTCCAATGTCAAGTATTCGAAATAAATTGCTGCACTTTTTTTTGTATATTCTATTTATTATGAATTAGAAGAAAGTTTTTTGTTTTATTTGTTATTATATATATTTATAATTTAAATATGAATAATTTAACGAATATTTTAAACATTTTTAATTAGCATTTTTTTAAGCTAATTTAAAATAATTAATTAATAAAACGTTATGTATCTCAAGTACATATGTATATTTGCATTTAAATTGCCCAAAACGACTATATAATGAAGTTGAAGTCCTAACAACAATCGCATAGAAAACCAAATTTAGGTATTTCAAAAGTAGAATTTTATAAAGTAAATGCTCTTCTTGGTGACCATATATGAATATGATATGATAAAAAAGCTATTTTTAAGCTATAAAAAAGATCTAAAATTTAATTAATAGATATCTGTTCGAATCTAGTTTTTGTATCCAATTGTTGGTCTTTGCCAATGACGTAAAAACTTTAGCCAGTGATTGTTTATATCGATGTTGGATGTGGTATATAAAAAGGTACCGCGGAGATAGCATATTGACATATACATATTCATTCATGGTTTGTATTTCAAGAATTGAGAGGTGTAGACATTTTTTTTATGCAGAAAATCTTATATTTTTATACCTTTCACCACAAGCACGCCTGGAGCACGGCGTAAATTCATTTTATTCTTTCTTCTGTAATGCCCTTGAGAAAACATTATTTTATAAAAATATAAATGATCAGCGTCAAATTCTAAGTCGATTTAAAGATGTCCTTCTGTCTCCGCAATTACAGCCGTATTTTAACAGCTGGAATTTGGTAAGCAAGCTTCTAGCCTCTAAGCAAGGTTAAGTTCTTAGATCGGACAAAAACTACTCACACCTTCCATATAAACTCAACCTTTTTGAGGTTAAAAAATCTTAAAAATATTCTCAGCTCATATAAATGATTAAAGCTCAGTATGCGATACAAAATTAAGTAAAATTTATTAAATAATTGCAATATTTTTGTCATTTATGAAATTTATAATGTATACAATATTTATACTATTTAGGATATTATGATATTAATGATATTAATGATTTTAATGATATTTGTGATATTTATGATATTTATGATATTTATGATATTTATGATATTTATGATATTTATGATATTTATGATATTTATGATATTTATGATATTTATGATATTTATGATATTTATTATATTTATGATATTTATGATATTTATGATATTTATGATATTTATGATATTTATCATGTTTATCATATTTATGATATTTATGATATTTATGATATTTATGATATATATGATATTTATGATATTTATGATATTTATGATATTTATAATATTTATGATATTTATGATATTTATGATATTTATGATATTTATGATATTTATGATATTTATGATATTTATGATATTTATGATATTTATGATATTTATGATATTCATGATATTTATGATATTTATGATATTTATGATATTTATGATATTTATTATATTTATGATATTTATGATATTAATGATACTTATGATTTTTATGATATTAATGATATTTATGTTATATATGATATTAATGATATTTATGTTATATATGATATTTATGATATTAATGATACTTATGATTTTTATGATATTAATGATATTTATGACTTTTATGATTTTTATGATATTTGTGATATTTAATATATTTATGATATTTACGATATTAATGATCTTATTGATATTTGTGATACTTATGGTATTTGTGATATTTATGGTATTTATGATATTTATCATGTTTATGATATTTAAGATATTTATGATATTTATGATATTTATGATATTTATGATATTTATGATATTTATGATATTTATGATATTTATGATATTTATGATATTTATGATATTTATGATATTTATGATATTTATGATATTTATGATATTTATGATATTTATGATATTTATGATATTTATGATATTTATGATATTTATGATATTTATCATATTCATGATATTTATATGATATAAATGATATTTATGACTTGTACTATATTTACGATAATAATGATATTTATGATTTTTATAATATTTATGATAGGTGCAATATTTATGATATTTATGATATTTATATAATATAAATGATATTTATGATATTATTGATATTTATGATTTTTATGATACTTATGATATTTACGATATTTATGATAAAATTATAATATATATGATATTTGATGACATTTATGGCATTTACGATATTTATGATATGTATGTGTTTATGATATTAATGATATTCATATATGATATATGTAATATTTGCGATATTTATGATCTTAACAATATTTATTTCATAAATGAAATTTTTCATATTTACGATTTTTGCTATATTTTCATTATTTTGATATTTACGATATTGATGATATGATGTTTATCATATTTGTGTTATTTATGATATTTCTTAAATTTATGATATTTATGATATGTATAATACTTACGATCGATATATATAACATTCACGATATTTAAACTTTTATGATAGTAATATTTTTGATATTTATAATATTTACGATATATGTGATATTTATGATGTTTGATATTTATGAGAATTATGATATTTATGCTTGTGATATTTACGATATTTATGATACTTACAATGTTTATAATATTTACGATATTTATAACGTTTATGAAAATAATTATACTTATGACTTTTATAATATTTATACTATTCATGATATATGTGGTATTTTTTTATATTTGCGAGATTTATGTTTTTATGATGTTTATGCTATTAATATTCCGAAATATTTATTTAAAAAATATTGTAAATAATTCCACCAAATGCAATCAATATGCAAATAGGTTTAATGTCAGTTTTCGTCGTTTTATATTTCTATTAAAAAGCGCATCACTCGAAATTGATCACCCAGTGTCGCCAAACTTTGTTATCATCACAACACTACAATAAATAACTAAAAAACATGCGAAAAATCTCTCACTAAGTTCTGACCAGGAAATCGCTTAGTATAAGTCACAAAGGTCAATGTTTTATATGCATAGAAATATTTTCTAGGAATAGACAGACTGTTACTAAATAATGTTGGCTCTTCTATGAAATGATCTTTATATTTGTATCCATATCCGCACATACAAGCATATCCATAACGTTAGCGCTTTGTGGCGGAGCTATTAAACTATTGTGTAAATAAACATGAGCCACAAAATGTTACGACACCGTAAGGTCTGCCAAAAGGTAAATTGTGAAGAGCAACACTTTAATGATGTTTTTATTACATTTGTAACTCACGAGCTAAAAACGCTGCTATTAATATACATACTTAACAAATGCTGTAACGTTTATTTCGTAAAATGTGGTTTAATTTCAAGTTTAACTGATATAATTATTACACAGTGGGGCAAATTAACAGCAGCTCGCTGATGCTAGCGGGTATCGGGTGAAAGCTAAACTTGAGTTTGTTTTAAGATCTTAATCGGCACTCTCACAAATGTCTCTCATGCAAATGTGATTGCAAACGAGAAGGCAAAAAAATTAAGCAAAAGAAATCAAGATTGCAAATGCATCTATGTGTCTCTCTGCTACATAAGTGAATTGTGTTGTATGATCGTTTAGTATGAACACACATGTCTAGCCAGAAAAACGAAGAATTAGCGGATGTGAGTCAATTTCAAATGCATGATGATGATCGCCGGTGGTGCAAAAACAAGACACCACTATGCACGCCACCCAATTGACAATGGATGAGTGTACTTACTACATGTGTATTTACACTAAATTTTATGTAGGCAAACACGAGAATATTATTACCCAGATATTGCCGGTGGGAAATGTCGTGGCAACAACGCTTCAGTTACTATGTATGGCACGTGCAAGCCGCCACCGCTCAGACATTCATGTTGGACTTTTAATAGTCGTCGTACTTTGAGTCTTTTCATAGAAATCTCGGTGATACATTTTTGAAAACATTCATTATTGGTCTTATCAGTTTGAGTGTTAATTCGTCATAGCTCAATGGAACAGAAAAGCATTAACATTTTGACACACGTTGTTGTCACGTAATTGGCAACAAACTGGTGAATAATGTCAATTGTGCGAAATGATGGTAAACCGGCAAAGTTATGAATGGTTACAAATTTGGGAGGGTAAAGCATGAAAGGAAACAAGGCAAATTCTAAAAAAAAATAAAATTAAAAAATTTTACAAATTAATTTATGATTTTTGTCATTGGCAGAAGAGAGAGAAGCCAAGTAAGATATTGTATCAAAATATAACATATCTATATATATCACTGTAAAAACATTAACGTCGTATTGTATTTATAAAAAATACAAAAATAGTTCTGTAGAAAGGTTGAATATAACCATCAATAAATACATAAATTCTGTTTAAACTGTCACTTTGATTAAAATGTAAAGATTAGGCGAAACTCAGTTTATATATATATCGAAGAGTCGAAAACAGCTGACAATCTGTATGTGCGTAACAAACTCTGTCGCAAAGCTTTATCAATGTGAAATTGTTTGTTAATAGAGTAATTACTCTAACCCATCCATGGGAATTGAAGTAAGTTCCCAGGGGTGTTATTTAACTCTCAAGCGACAGTTAAGTGAAAATACATAATATGCGGGCTGTGCACATTCATATGCTATATATATTTACATATATTTCAAGGCAGCAGAAAAAAATTCTGTAGTTAATCTAAAAGCGCTTCCTCTGGCGTCCTTTGCTAAAGCAATATAATAGCATTGGACATTGAGGTAAAGTCGTTTTGTCATTCAATTTTCACTATGACGAAAATGTTTTTAGTTCATGTTAAACCAGTATTTGTAATTGATTTTAAAATCAATCTCTGATCTAGTGAAATTATGGGTTTGGTTTGTTTGTTATTATATTGTTATACATAAGTGTATTATTATATTGGTGGCATGTACCAGTAGCAAAGAGATTTTGTTATTCTGTTGATGGAAGACATTTTCTCTTTGTAAAACGTAATAAATTAAATATATTGTTATAAGCAAAAAACAAAAAATGAAATTTAACTAGCGACATAGTAAGATGTCCGGTAACGTGTTTTTTTTTAGGTATTTATAATATTTATAAACTTAACGATATTTTTTTTATAATGTGTGTTTATTAGGGTGGTCGCAAGTTATATGGCAAAAAAATATTGCAGAGTCTTATAGAGTCTAACTCAAGAACGACAAGTATACTAGTGCTGATAAAAAATTCGAAATTAAGGAATTAAAATTTGTTTAATCTGTTCATATGTCATTTCTCTGTATAATTAACAGTTTAGGAGTTTTAAATTGAACAAATTGAATATTGTTTTTTTTTAGGCAATTTTATTTCTCAGTATAATAGTTATGAAAGGATAAGATTAACAATGTTTTTGATATTGGTGTTATGAATATTAATATATTTATATATATATGGTATATATGATATTTATAATATTCATAATATTTACGATATTAATTTTTGTGATATTCATGATATGTATGATAGTTATGTTATTTATGATGTTTATGATATTTATGACATTAATGATATTTATAATATTTATGATATTTGCGGTAATTATGACAATTATAATATTTATGATAGTTACGATACATTTGTTTATGATATTTATGATATTTACAATATCTATGATTTTCCATTGCCAATAATATTTATGGTATTTATATTATTTATCATATTTATGATATTTACGATATTTATGGTATTTATGTAATGTATGATATTTTTGATATTAACGATATTTATGATATTTATGATTGTTTCGTGTCAAAATAAATTTCCCAGGAAATATTCGGGAAAAAAACACAAAAGTATTAATATTTTGGAAAATATTTAAAACGTATAATTTTATTTATAAAAATAAACAAGGGAGTTCGGGGGTTTAAGTGTTCGGGTAACTTACGTTGCTTACAGGGTTTACAGGACTAATGATCTATTAATTGTTGATTTACATGACACTAACCGTGATGTAAAGTATTATTTCGGGATAATTGAGAGCGAGAGAATAAAGAGAGAGAGCGCGGATAACAAAGGGAAGTACGGGAAACTTAACTATGTAAAATATACGAGGCTAGATTGTTTATTATCCGCGTAAACAATGATATTTATGATATTTATGATGTTTATGATATTTATGATAGTTATGATATTTATGATATTTATGATATTTATGATATTTATGATATTTATGATATTTATGATATTTATGATATTTATGATTTTTATGATATTTATGACATATGATATTTATGAAATTTATGATATTTATGATATTTATGATATTTATGATATTTATGATATTTATGATATTTATGATATTTATGATATTTATGATATTTATGATATTTATGATATTTATGACATATGATATTTATTATATTTATGGCATGATATTTATGAAATTTATGATATTTATGAAATTTATGATATTTATGATATTTATAATATTTTTGATATTTATGATATTTACGATATTTATGATATATGATATTTACGATATTTATGGTATTTATGATATTTATGATATTCATGATATTTATGATATATATGATATTTATAAAATGTATGATATTTGTCATATTATATTTATAATGATACTAGTGGGCCCGGCAATGCTTCGCTATTGCATATTACGTACTTTGTAAACGGTACTTAAGCTCGACAATAATATGTTGAGTTTATTTACTTATGTAACTTATTTAAAGTAACTCCTTAACATTAAAGTTAACCAATTAAGTTTTATTGTTGTAAATGCTAATAAAAAGTTCATCAGCAAAGTCATATCTATAGTGCCGACATGTAGATTAAGTTTTTTCTGTATGTAGGGCGAAAAACCACATCTTCCACAAATCGGAAACAGACATTCCTCTAAAGATCAAATTATTTATTTTTATCCGTAGTAGCGGGAACCATCTGTATACTAACTATCTCTTTGGTCACAAAAAAACATTTTTGTTATGCCTTCTATTGACCGCAAACAAAAATTCCGTTTGAAGCTTCATGCCTTTAATCATAAAAACTTCTTTTGTCATGTCTTCTTCTCACACGAATCAAGAATAATCCGGAATACTATTTTTGTATTGAACTCGTATTACCATTTTTGAGATAATTCGGTCACCAACGTTTGGCTTAACAAAGTGACGGTCTCACGCGCTGTATGGCATGTAACACCGTCGTGTTTAAACCATTTATCCTTCAAATAATGTGCCATGACATGATAAAAATAAGAAATCAATTGATCGTCCACTGGCTCTAGTTCTTCTACCAGTTGGATTTTATATGAATGTAGGCTTTCCTCTTTCAAGATCTTTCCTCAGCATTTGCAGAGACCGAGTTGCTGAGAAAGACGTCGGTTCGATAAATTCAAGTCCCCTGTCACACTAATGTCTACAGCGTCGATGGCTTGTATAAGCTGCTCAGATGGATCATTATATGCACCCTCAACTTTACAAAGGGCTCCATAAGTTTGGCGAACAGAACGTGCATTTTGAAAATAAATTTGCAAGATTTGTAAACGTTGTTCTTGTTTAGTTTTTACATGGTGTTTTTGCAAAGTATAATAAAAGAAAGTCTATCACACTTCATGACAGTATGACAGCTAGATTTACACTTATACCTATCAGAAGTTCTATATGCCAAGAAAAATACCCCATGCATAGGTTATTTACAATTGTTTGCTAATGTTACCTCTGACATACTATACAAATTTAACCATTGTAGTATAACTACAATGAATATTGCTTAATTTTTCTATCTATATGAGTTATTACCGATTCGCTCTCCTGAAAAGTAATTGTAAAATACATACCTGTAAAGTAAATTAAAAAAAATCACTATTTTAGTCTGCGCATCCTCAACTGCCTGGTGTACGGACCATTATTTGATACAATTAAAAAGTTAACAATGAAGTGCGTGGGCAGCGCCTCGGCACTTTTAACTTATTTAGTTCGAAATAGTCTGATCATTAGGGCGAATCAATTAGTTCGCGTCAAAAAAAAACCTGTTAATCGTATACCAGTATTGGAATGTACGAAGAATTCTTAGAACATTTCACTAAGAAGCATGAAGATTTCAGGTAGAGATATTTTTTAGCAATGAGCAATTATTCAGTTACTTCAGACCGCGGCTCTAATTTTTACCTACCATTCCGATGTTTGTAGACCAAGACAAAAAGAATAGTATATTTTTGATTTTTTTATTGGGATCCCGCCCAATATTCTGAAAAAAACTTTTTAAAAACTTATCTGTATGCCAACTCTCAGAGGCCATAACTTTTTAACCAATACATAGATTTGCTTCTGTAATACCTCATTTAGTTTGTTGGGAAGTCAGTTTTACGCAGAAGGTCTCAAAAAATATATATCTGAAGTTTGCGGTTTGTGCTCATTTAAAAGCTAAAAAAATCTCTATCTGAAATCTTCATGCTTCCCAACGCGAGCTAGGAATTGATTTTAGACACAAAGTTTATTGGTGAAATTTTCTTAAAATTCATCGTAGATTCCGATTTTGGTCCACCATACTGTTCATATCTCTGTTTTAAAAAGGGTGTGGAACAGCCCATTTCCACCCTTACTGTAATTCATAAAGCAACAACAAAATATGTAACAAATCTCATCTTCATACCTCTGATAGTTCATAAGATATAGCCCTATCGATTCTCAAGTTGTATGGGCGGTGCCACGTCCCTTTATCGAATCACAACCAAATATAGCCTGGAACTATCAACAGGTCAACAGAACCATTTGGTAAAATTTTCGAATGAATCGATGTATTAGAAAAGCCGTTAGAGTGATTTTTGAAAAGAGGGCGTGGCACCGCCCACTTCCACCTAGTTGTAATTAATACTGTTCCAACAACATATATACCAAATCTCATCTTCATACCTCTGATAGTTCATGTAATATATCCTTTTTAATTTTCAAGTTGTATGGGCGGTGCCACGCCCCTTTATCCAATTACAACCAAATGTACTCAGGAACTATCTACAGGTCAACAGTACATCATGGTAAAATTTTTGTATCAATCGATCTTTTAGAAAAGCCGTTAGAGCGATTTTTGAAAAGGGGGCGTGGCACCGCCCACTTCCATCCTGGCTGTAATTTATACTGCTCCAACAACATATATACCAAATCTCATCTTCATACCTCTGATAGTTCATGAAATATAGCCTTTTTAATTTTCAAGTTGTATGGGCGGTGCCACGCCCCTTTTTCCAATTACAACCAAATGTAGTCAGGAACTATCTACGGGTCAACAGTACCTCATGGTAAAATTTTTGTATCAATCGGTCTATTAGAAAAGCCATCTGAGCGATATTTGAAAAAAGGGGCGTGGCGCCGCCCACTTTTTGAAAAAATAAAACCTTTTAAACCATCAGGAAGCTATAGCGAACAAATCAAAAAAAAAAATTTGAAAATCGGTCCAGCCGTTTTTGAGTTTTAGCGAGACAACTGCACAGCAATTCATTTTTATATATAAGATTTATAAAATTTATGATAGTTATAAACTTTTTGATATTTACGATAGCTGTAATATGATATTTGTGATATTTGTTTTATTTATAAAATTTATAATATTTATAACATTTATGTATTTTAATGTTTTTAAAATATTCGTAGTATGTGTGGCTTAAGTTGATATTAGTATTTACGAAAGTTATGATTTTTATATTTTGGTATCTTTAACATTTTGATGTTTTTGGGTTAGTTTTGTTTCTTTTGATATTTTTAAAATTTTTAATGCTTTTATCTGATATTTTGGATTTTTATGTCGAGTTTTTGATATCTTAAGAGCAAATTAGGTTCAGGTTTTTAAAGATAATCGAACAATTTCCCTCTGTGTGGCAGGTAGGAAGGATAACTTATGAAAATTTTCCAGTATTAAGATTTTTAGTTATGAGAGTGTAAATAGGCAGAATAGCCCCACTCCTTCTGATACCTCCCATACAAAATTAACTATATTTTGAAAATGTAAAGGGGTGTGGCAAAGGCAAAATTGTGGCAAAAATAGCAAGATAATTAAACTGACCACACCCATATATTCTCAAACTGTCCAAAAAAAGATAATTTTGCATAAAGGTACCAGAAGGCAGAGGCTATTTCGCCCACTTACAATCCCATTACATCATTTGGGAAAACATTAATGCCGATACATTTTCAAAAGGATCAGTTAAGGTTTACTCGAGTTATCCTGCCTGGCTCAATTTGTGGGGTCACACCCGTCAAAGTCTTTTAATGGTTATTCTGAGCAGAAATAATGTTCATTCTGTGTCTAGTTATTATTAAACCATTTAAAATTTAACATACTTGGGAATCTCAAAATTTTCTATTTTTGAATTGTTACGAAAAATTTAAGTAACATGGTCACACCTGTCACAGTGGAATTGACCATAAGTAATTTTATTTTAAAGTTTGTAAATTTCAATAACTCGAGAGTTAAACAGTATCATACATAGGGAGAAGATATTTATCGGTCAGTTCACCACACAGAAATTTGATTTTTTAGTATTTCTGTTTAAATTTATATTTCTGATTTGATATTTTTTAAATACTTTTGATTTTTTTTCCAGATTGACTTAAAAATTAAAAAATCGATTTCGTATGTACGGTTTCTCTATAACGGACGAGCGGTAAGTATAGTAAGGGAACTCCCTTACAAAAATATTTAAAAATTATATATAAAGACTAGATGGCAACATACAAAATCACTTTTAGTAGTTCCGAATTTAGCTTTACCTTTTCCAACCCACTCTAGTATCCACCCATATCTGTGTAAGAGTTATCACTAAAAATTCTTTAAAAATATCTAAATTTCTTTAGTTACATTTATAACAGTCTTTTGATTTAATCAAATTGCGTCGAAATCAAGAACTAAAGTGTTTCTCTTCCTTCATTTCGCATTTACAAAATTCTGGAAAATTTCGAACTTTGTGTTAAAAACTTTGCTTTTATATTCGCGTATATATGTATTTCCGTAAGTAACAATACTTTCTCTTGTGAGTGGTGTGTGAATGACGTTGTGGTTAATAGCGTAACTTAAGTATAGCCCTGCTGATCTACTCCAAAGTCTATATTTGCATAGCAATATTGTTTAAGTTAATGCATAATTTCATTCAACACATCATTAAATGGCGACTAATCGATACCGAATGATATGTTAACAGCATTCTGAATGACGGCATGACATAAACATCACATAAGCGAACCATTATTTAATTCATTTGGTCAAGAGTTTATCCATTACATGAGATAAGTTTTGACGTTGGTTCCAAAGGTTAATGGCCAAAGATTTAAATGGAATTAGGTTTAGCTATAAAAGAAAAGGGAAGGTGAATGAAACACAAACATATATAGCACTTCATCTACCTATTCAAATACTATACTTTTGAGTGTTTAACACTTAAATGTGATTTTCTTTATTTATTTAATTTTAAATGAAAGAAAAAAAACCAAGCAAAGGGTTGTTTTGTTGATTGATCTGTTGAAGTGTATTGTAGAGTGCCGATAATTTATTTACTTCGGCTGGAAATTGCTCATACCTAGCAACAACATCAACCACCTAAAATATTGGTCATGGCATCTGGGTCTTAAATAACAGTAACTGACGATTTTTAAACTATAAACATTGGAGGTTTCTTTCAATTTCAGCCGATGAGCTGTCCAATCTTATCACGTTATGATGTTTTCACCTAATCAAATTTCTAGTGGAATTTAATTGATAATCGTATATTATATATTAATAGTTGCTTGATTATAAAGTGTTGGTATATACTGTATTATCATTACACCCTTCAATTCATAAGAAATGGGAAATTATACAATTACTTAAGATTGTCTTCTTATCATCGAAAGAGAGGGAGAGGGAGATAGAGAGAGGGAGTGGGAATACCAACTATACTAATGCTAGGGAATTTGTTTTGTTTGTTTTTTTCCCCCCTCTAGCCGTAACTAATCTGCTATTACTATAATAATACTAACACACTCTGCATTCCTTTGGAACCCCCCTTGAGGGTTATTAATAAATAAATAAATCAAATATAGTTGAAGTGGGATTTTGCTTAGGTTATATATGACGTTAATTTAATAAGACATTGGATTTTTTTTTTGGGGATTATACAGCGACTATCTTGGCTACAGTATTGTTTACAATGGAAAATATTTCCTATACAGTTATGGTCTTGATTAGGAAAGAGGCGTGATAAAGACCCCTCGGCTATCCCCAAATACCTAAAAATAGCCAGAGGTGAACAATTAACAAAATTTTTGTAAAATTCTAAATTCAGAGAGATAAAAACAAAAACCAGTACAGTAATTTCACTCAGAGAAATTGACTGATAAAGGGTGCCGTTGGAGATGTAAAGTGAATCTTGCATCTCAAGCCGACTCCTAACCTCCTTCGTGATGGCACCTGGGCAATGTTGTTCATGAATAGCGGCAAATAGTGAGCGACCTACCCTGATGGTTGGGGTAGCCACCCGCCTTCAGGTCCTTTGCTGTCTATGAAAACACGAAAAAGTAAAAGTAATGAAACGGAACCCCCCAAATGTTGACGACTCCCGCAAATGTAATAAGGACCCTGATTTAAGGATATGCACTTGGAACGTTCGGACTCACTATAGAGAACGTGTCACTATTCGACTGGCGGATGTCCTCAAAAAATATAAGGCTGACATCACCGCCATCCAGAAGATGACGTAAAAATTAGGACCTCCATTACAGCTGCCACGCGGAAAAGCACTTATTTCGATGTGGATTTGTAGTTGGCGAGAGACTCAGATATCTTGTCTCGCTGTTTAATCCTGTTAGTGATAGTCACAATACGCATCAAGGCAAAATATTTCTATATCACGCTGATTTGTGCTCATGACCCAAAGATAAAATCGATGAGATTAAAGATGCATTTTATGAGCGCCTAGAGGAAACTTCGACCGATGCCCTGGCCACGACATTAACATATTTCTGGAAGATTTTAATGCAAAAATAGGAAGGTAATATGTTCTTGGTCCATCGATCGGTAAATTCGGCCTGCAAATCGATTTAGGTTTTAGGCTGGTTAGCTTCGGAGCGGGAAGGAACATGGTAGTGTGTGGAACCAGATTCCTGCACAAAGATATCCACAAGGCTATCCCCCGATCAAAACTCAAATTGATCATGTGGTAATTGTTCAGTTAGAGAACAGCACAATAAGACAGTAAAACAGGCGAGACAGCTATTTAAGCGAATAAAGCGTCAAATGAAGGAACGGGAGAACGAGGATAGAGGTGAGGCCCAAAAATTTCACCAGAGAGTAAAAGCAAAAGGCTATGGTAAAGGGCTTCTCTCCTGTAAGGACCAGGATGGAAATCTAGGTACAGATACGCATAGAGTGCTGCATATATATAGAGAACACTTACAGCAACTTCTTGTTCCAGAAGGCAGCGCACGTGAAGGTTTCAGGCTAATTGTCGACGACGGCTTAGATGGACCACTATCAAATCAAGCCGAGGTAAAAATAATAATATTGCGGCTGATAAATAATAAAGCAGCCGGTGCCGACGGACTACCGGCAGAGCACTTCAAAGCCTGGTGGCGAGGAGATGATAACGAGCATGTACCAGCTCCTACACACGGTTTGGCTTAACGAGTGCATGCCCGATGATTCAAGTCTAGGCGTATTATGTCCTGTGCTAAAAAAGGTGATCCAAGTGCGTGAACCATCTACCGCGGGATCAGCATTTTACCCATCGTATATAAAGTCTTGTCGAGTGTGCTATGTGATAGACTAAAGCCAGTGGTATCCAACCTGATCGGGCCTTATCAGTGTGGCTTTAGACTTGGTAAGTCAGTAACTGACCAGATATTCAAACTTCGGCAAATCCTGGAAAAGACACAAGAGAAACAGATCGACATGTACCATCTTTTCGTCGACTATAGAGCTGCCTTCGACAGACCGATGAGGTAGAAATTACCTAATGCCATGGCTGAGTTTGGTATTCCAGCGAAACTGATACGCCTTTGCAGAATGACGCTGACTGACACGAAGTCTTCAGTGAAGATGGGCAAGGACCTTACAGAGGCATTCTATACAAGACGAGGCTTAAAACAAGTCGACGGCCTATCACTTCAACATAGTGATGGCGATGATAATGAGGAAAGCTGCAGTAAACACAAGCGGCAGGATATTCAACAAAAGCCACATGCTACTCGCGTACGCTTATGACGTAGACATCATGGGTCGTAAACTGCGGCTTGTGACTGCAGCCTTCCTCAGGTATACAGAAGGAATCTGCGAAAATGGGTCTAATGTTGAACGAAGACAATACGAAGTTATTAGTTTCAACGACCAAAGAATCTACTTGATTGGGAAACTGCGTGAACGATGACAACTTTAGTTTCGTGCTTGTAGATAAAACAAGACAAATAATGTCAGCCGGAGAATAAGGCAGCTTGCTAATAAATGCTACTACGGACGTAGCAAGCGATTTAATGACAGAGCCCTCTCACGACGAACAAAAATCCAGCTATACCAGTTACCTGTCTTAATGTATGGTTCACAATCCTGGATTATGACACAAGCGGATGAATCGGTTCTGGCAGTATTGGAGAAAATAATACTCCGTAAAATATATGGGCGCATTATCGTTAACGGAGAGTATTAACGTCGTATGAAACATGAGGTGTACGAGCTGTACACTGAGATTGACGTGGTCAGACGCATTAAGGTGCAGCGTAACAAATTCCCCTATACGGTACTTACTAACTTCAAATCGATATTAAATTATTATGGCATGTAACTTGACAAAACGAATGATGCAGAACTTCTTATTTTTGGGGCTACTTTCCCGTGCAGTTCTCAGAATTGAGTCCCAAATCAATGAGCTGAAAAATGTTTTACTGTAAAGTTTTTTACGTGCGGTATATAATCCCATAGGATTCCAAAGAAGTGCGAGCAAAGTAAGTAAGTCTAAGTAAGTAATCAAACTGACCAAATTCAAAATCTTGCAGTTTTTCGTTTGGATGTTATAGGGGATATATTAACATTCCAAAAAGGTAATGTTTATAAGCATACATTTAGTCCAGTACATTGCTTCATTTAAAAAACGCAGATATGTTTTCATAAGAATCAATAAAGGTTTACACGAGTGCTCATCAGCTAGCCAGACAGACGAACATGGGCAAATTGTCTAAAAAAGTCCTAAAACGAATTTCGTCGTAAAGCCACCTCGTCTCCTTTAATATGTTCCACTTTTCACGTATAAAATCTTTAAACTCTCATTTCTATGATTTGAGGGTATATTTTACTGGAATACTGAAATTTATTTTGTTGCCATTTTGTTGCATTTTATCCAAAAAGAGAATGTTTATTTAGTCAATCACAGCTAAATACAATTTGTGCTCTTATAAATATGGACTTCAAATGATAGCAACTTAAAAGTTGTATGACCCAGTCCAGTGTGATGGGATGGTCGGCATACATACTGCACAAAATCTAAATTCCTATTATCATTACTTCGATATTGTATAAAAAAAAAACTTGAGTTGTCTTAGAATTTGTTTGATAATTTAATCCGAGATATGATCTCATAAAATATTTAAATATTATACAGTCTTATACAATCAAACATTTAATACCGTGCACAAGCCGCTCAACTAGGAATTTTATATACTAAAGTATATAGTATATATAGAAGGCTGCATATTGTTTTTGCAATATTGAAAGCTAATGCAAAAATAAAATCTCGTAAATCGTTTGTTCAATAAGTTATACTTGATGCAAAGTCATTATTACGTGTCATTTTGTGTGTTTTAATTACAGCGATTAAAGATAGACAATTATTGGCAACTTCTCAACAAAAACGAGTTTTTATATACAGCATAGATTAACAACATATAATGAGAATTTAAAAACCCTAAGTAAGTCGTAACTACAATATTTCTTAAGGTTCGGCATAAGATATACATATACAGTCGAAACCCTCTATAACGAATTTCAAGGGACTGGATATTTACTTCGCTATAAAGAAAATTCGTTATATAGAAAAGAAAAACAATTTGTTCTTTTTAAAAATTTTTATTTGTAGTAGTCAGTTACTTGGTTAAAAGTAAATTTTTCCACTTTTCTTTTTCAATATAATTTTCTAATACATTTAGAGAAGTAAAAACACTACATATCGCGATATGAATAGGCAAGCTGATAGCGACTGCAAGAAATGTGAGAGATGGTAATGATTCCAGTTGTCACTTGCATAGTTCGGTGGTTCCCCAAAATACACTTTCAATTTTATGGTAACGACGTCGATTTCTTTTTTGTGTGCGTGCGGTCGGTTTTGCCTAAATTCGTTACATGGAGATTGAAAACGCTTCAATCTTGAAGTTACGGTCGCAAAAATGCTTCGTTATAAGGAAATATTCGCTATAGGGAATTTCGTTATATGGAGATTAGAATACACTCAAAGTAGACCCAAAACAGAGTGTTCTCATAATTGCTTCGCAATAAAGAAAACTTCGTTTTATAGGAGTTCGTTATAGAGAGTTTCGACTGTATTTATAATGACAAGTTATAGCTAACATACATTCTTGTCTGTCTGTATGGTATATCAAGCGTATTAATTTTATTTCAATTTCTGCTTCCTTTATGCTGGCTTATGATGTTTCATTTACCAAACAACAGAACGAACCCGCAACATATGTTGTGTATGACCAAATGTGACGCTGACCGGATTTTGACGATCGCATGATTTTCACAACAGAGACAGACAGACATCAAGCAACAAACTGCATAAACTGAACACCAACGACGGCAGTCTGATAACCTAACCAGACGGGGTGAATCAATTCTCTTGAATTTTGTTTTGTCTTTATTTTTTTGTCAATGAAAGCAAAAAATATTACGAAAATAACGTAATGTAGTATAGCTACAACCTTAAGTAGAAACTATTAACAGGAACAACAAGAAAAAAAAGGTGGAGTTCAATAAACCTTAAAATTTAACGAGAAATATTGAATATCCATTGGTTTTAATAATGGGCAAAAACAATATTAAGAAGTTTTTTTGCGCTTGTATTAAATCTTTAGTTTATTTTATGAAGTTGTACCTATGTGACAGATTATTCACAATAGGGATCTTAATTTTTGATTTCTTATCATCGTTAGACGGATGTGATCAGATCAGCAAAATTGAGGTTTTTAGGGCCGGTTTCTCATTAGGCGATTATCTTTTTTCTTAACGAAAAACTGTAGATTAAAGAAATTAGGTTTTCTCAAAGTCTCATTTGCTTTTGTTCTATGGCAGAGCTAACCAGCCCTCATCTGCCGGTTATTTATTTGTCGTACAGATAAACTCAATCAGCTGACTGCTGTTTATAGCTTTTTTGTTTTCCAAGATATATTTTTGATGTATAACCAAAACAATAAGCAGCTGGTCATCTTCAGTGGCAAAATGTTTCCCACATTGCTTTTATCTGTCATTATTACAGTATTATTTCGTTTTTATTAAATGTATGTGTTTTCTGTTTTTTTGTAACACTTCGAAAATAACTTATTTATATCAAGAATTTGTCAACTGTCTCATCTATTTTTCGGGGTATTGCCAACTGAAAAATAATTTTTTGTCGGTATATTGAGAAAACCAAAATCGTTAACGGATAGTTTACCATTCTAACAAATTTATGTCGAGATTTAGTAACAGGAAGTTTGTCGATACATTGAGAAAACGGCCATTAGACTAACAAAGCTGCAGAAACGACAGCGGAAAGCTGATAATACTAGTTTAAGGTAATTTTGTCAAGCAATTGAGTCCCACATTTTTTATGCATCCTCATTTTCTAAAATTTGACAAAAACTAGTAAGATACCTATCACCATTTGTAAAAATGGCGATACATATACTGAGGTATTCATGATCATAAGTAATTGGTCAAGTATTGCAGTAATTGCAATAAATTTAGTATTTGAAGTAAATTTTAATACTTAGAAAAACAAAACACATAATAAATTGCAAAAAAAAACAAACAAATTCTTTATTATGATTACTACAAATACTCCAGACGCTTAAGATTGTGAGTAACCCAATTCTCTCTAAATTCTTGTTTTATGAATTTTTTTTAACTCCCAAACAGTGACTCTTTGTATGGAAGGTGGGAGTAATTATTGTATGATCTTGCTTATCTTAGAATATAACCGCTGCTTAGATGATAGAAGCTTGCATATCAAATTATAGTTCGATAGCTCTTAAAATATGACTTTAATAGCGGCGACAGACGGACGGTCATCTTTAAAAAGACTCATCATATATGTATCACAGTACAAAATTTTTCAGCTAATTGATTTTTTAAATTTGTTTCAGCTGAATCAGACTAGTGGTTTTCGAGTTATGTCAAACAAAAGAGCATAAAACGTGACAAATTCCCCTATACGATACTAAGTAACTTCAAATCGATATTAAATTATTATGGCATATAACTTGACAAAACGAATGATGTAGAACTTCATCTTTTTGGGGCTACTTTCGCGTGCACAATCAATGCTTGGTGACTGACAGTTCGTGACAAATGACCGATTGATATTTTGGTTTGTGTAGGCGGTGCTACGCCCCATTTTCTAACTATGTTTTTATGTAGCCCAAGATAGAGGCACTACGGACATTACCACACAATGGAAATTTCATTGCAATCGGTTCATTTCTTTGGCCCATATAACGATTTTTAAAAAAGGGGCGTGGCATCGTCCTCTTTCCACAAAATATTTATTTGTTTTTGTACGCCCAACTTATGTTCCAAATCTCGGACCTAAAATGGTTTATGAAATACAACCACTGTAAATTTCGAGTTGTATGGGGATGAGCCACGCTCTTTTTACTCCCCTGCAGTCCGAATTTCCAAAAAAAACCCTTCTCAGTGCGCGCCTACGTTATAATAGGAACGTAGATTCAGTTCAATTCAAGGTTCTAGCTTTAGCCGTTTGGGCTGGGGAGTGATCAGTCAGTCACCCAAGCCATTTATTTATATAGACAGGAGCTACCACGCCTATCAGTCCGATTAAGCCCATTTTAGGCCTATTGCACGCATTAAAAAAATATTAACTCACACAAAGTATTAAAGCTCTTACTTTCATATTAAGCCAGATTTTTGACCTGATCAATCGTCCAGGTAATTGTAAAATAGATAGAGTGTATTTGTTAAAGGGGTCGTATGGGCTTTGCCACAATGATCCCCCATCCCATTTTCCCTTAGATGTCAGACAAATCTATACCAAAATTTAAGAAGATATTGCGTTTTCAAGAACAGGGTCCTATGTTAGGGACCACGCCCACTTGATATATCAAAATTTGATGCAGTCTATTGTTTCTTGACTACATCCCCGCCAAAGCTTTAACGGCTGACTATAGAGAAACCCCCTTTTTGAAGCTATCTGGAAGGAAGAAAAAATTCCAGAGAATTGGCAGGTTGGGACCCTTATCAAAGTACCGAAAAAGGGCGATCTTTCTCTATGTATGAGTTACAGGGGCATTACGATACTAAGTTCTCCTTCCAAAATTGTAGCAAAAGAATTCAAGACTAGCTGGAATTAACTCTCCACAGGCAGCAAGCTGGTTTCCGCATCAATTGCTTTTGCACGGATCACATCGTCTCGCTCCGAGTAATCCTCGAGCAAGCCAAAGAATGACAGTCCAAACAATATGTCTGTGTCGTGAACTTCGGCACAGCCTTCGACAGTATATGCAGAGAATCCATATGGAGATCCCTACAGGCTAGAAACGTACCAGATACCACGGAAATAGGTTTGCCATGGGACCTACACAGTCACCTAGAAGAACTTGCCTATGCTGATGACAATGCCTTCTTCTTCGTCAAGAAGTCTAACCTACAGACCAAATTGATCTTCTTAGCCATATTAACACCAACAAAACGGAATTCATCTCTACCAGCGATTCCGATATAAACCATAACGTAAACATATCAAACGAAATTCCCACTTCTGCTATCTGGGCCGTGTAATTAGCCCTGAAGGCGGTGCCACACTCGATATCACTGTTCGCATCAACAAAGGAAGACAAGCTTTCGCCATGCTGAACAAAGTCTAGTCCTCAAATGAGATTTCCCGTAGCACCAAACTACGTATATTTAATTCTAATGTTAAAACCATTCTGCTATGTCACGTAAGCTTCAGGCCTTTGTCAACAGCTGTTTGCGAAAAATTCTGAGAATTTGGTGGCCATCTAACCAAGACTTATTGCACTCTACAAGCGAAACGCCTCTGGACATTACGATCAAACAGCGTCGCTTCAGATGGTTGGGATATACACTTCGCAAAGACAACGAAAAATTCGTCGCACGATGGGGGCCGACCTAGCATCTGCCAATGTAACGCGGAACAAATTAAGAATCCTAGTCAGAGATCGCACAAATTACTGTTAATTCGTTTCGGGTTCCACCAGAAGTTAAAGGAACTTATATATACTGTTCCTTTCAGACATACAACTAAACTGCCTTCTTAATGAGACCGGTTTAGGGCAAATCACATGGCTGGTCTTAAAGTCTATAAGAGACATAAATAGAAAATTTTTTGTTTGTATATATATATATATATATATATATATATTTATATAGATTACCATGCCCATCGATGCCTAACACCTAGTGTTTATGTAAATATTCCTAATTTTGTAGAATGTGTAAATTTTCTCTTGCCTTTCCTTAGGCACGTTTCCACAAGTTCGCTATCACTTTTACTTAGTATGTAAAATTGTTTTAAATACACAACTTTGCCTTTGCTATCATCATTATATTATAATCTTGAGTGAAATTTTTCTAGAAAAAAAATATTAATAATAAAATGCGTAAAGCTGAGTTTATAAGCATAGCATACCATGATTGTAACCAAAACAATTACAGACTTCCCTAAGAGATATCTTAGTAAAGACAGGTGCGATACAAAATTGTAGAAAAGAAAACAATTATTGTAAACAAATATTGTTGACTTGAGCAGACTTTGATTGGATTTTAATAAACTATGGGTATTTTCTTTCTTAGGGGTTTTGTACTGTCTGTTTATCAAAACAAGTTTAACCCGTTTTTAAATATATTTTTTACAGAGAAAAATGTTATAGTAGAGATTAATATTCTCATAACGCCAGGCAGTCTAGTCTGTATAGGTTTTTTTAAATAACTTATGTTTTTAGTTTTTTACTTCAGTTCTTTTAATTAAATATCTTTTATACTTTTGTCCACTTGTTTTGTTTAAATTTTGCACTATTTTTTCACTACTTCCCACTTACCTTTGGCACATAACAATACAGCAACTTGTGTTCCTGATCTATGATCATATGATCCATTTGCTCGTCCGTCAAATCGTTTATATCGAACATACTATAGCCCAACATATCGCATTGTCGTTGTAAGTATTCCTGACGCTGCAAATTGTTCGCTTGGGTTAACTCCAGACTTTGCTTGGACATTTTCACATTATTATTGTTGGCATCTTCAAATGCTCCACGAATTAGGTCAACTTGCAAGGTACACAGAAATATTAGACATACTAAAGAAATTAGCAAAGATTGGCGATTGAAGAACTTCTTGCTTTTAGCTGAGGATGGCGACGACGACGACGGCCCCGCCGAAATCGAAGAGAAACTCAACAGTGGACGGGTACAACTGCTCGAGTCGGCTGAATGTAAACAAGTTGTGGCAGAGCGAAATGGCAAGAGCTTTTGAAACATCACCGTCATCATCTTCTTGGCTTGGCAGAGAGCGAAATGTTGTTGTTGGTGTATAAGTCACTTTCGGAGTTCTTGTAATTCCTGGCTAACGATGGCGCTGGTGGTGGTGGCGGTGGTGGCAATGTTGCTGACTTAGGTCCGAGTAGAGTTGAGTGTTTTCTTTTTTTACTTTTGGTCTTGATTGAATTTAATTGGCACATGGAATGTTTGGGTTCTTGTCGCTTTTGTTGCTGTAGTTTTGGAAGCCGTACTTTTAAAATCATTTGGTATTATAATTTGAAGGTTTTAATTAAAAATCAATAAGTTGTGGTGATGGCGATGGAAATTCACGCGCACACTACCCTCGACCCGTTTCCCGACGAATCATAAAAAAACAGACTATAGAATAGATAGTAGTTGTATTTACACATAAATCAACCGGTTAGGGACGGTTATTGTCGTTTCTTGCCGAGATATTTTTCGCGCTTAGTAAACTTTAGAGTTTGAGCGTTCTCTATGCAACATTCGCTTAGTAGCTTGCGACCGTTTTCATCATTCACAAGAGATTGTGTGGCGAGATTGTATAGAGCGTACGAGCGCCATAGAAAACGCCAACTAACGTTCGGCCGGTGTAGATGACCGTTGTGTGTCGCAGAACAGACTAATTCCCCGGTTAAGTGTACAGACTTCTTATACTCCACACTCGATTCGCGAGTTCTTTTAACGTTTTGAGGCTCTTGGCTCTCTGCTGTGGTGCCCGAGAAGATCATTGTAGGTGCGGGGGAACACATGGCATTGTGCCGTCTGCGTTGACGCTCTTCATGCCGTTCTCTTAGCTCTCTTTTTAGTTGGGCACGTGCTTGTGCCTCTATGGCTCTTTTCAGCTGGGCAATTGTAGGCTCTTCTTGAGGCAACTGAAATGGAGGAGAGACAATAGAGAGCCAACGAAATGTTTTAGATATAGTTCGTGTTTTTTGTTTTGTTTATTGTTTAATATAAACAGAATCTTTAAATGATTTTTTAATACAAGTTTTTTTTTCATGCGGCACCTTAGTTGTGTGTGTATGTCGAGTATATTTACAAATAAAGATTATCATCATCATCATCACCATTATGATCATCGGCCCATCAATGTCAAGTTTCTGCATCCTCTTCAATAGAACAAATAATTTATAGGTCATAAATGTCTACATAAGTTATATTACTGTATAGTTTTTGATTTTTCTATAGAGAAAATTATTAGAGTAAATAATAAGTATTACAAAAGTCTCTTTTAGTAAAAGGTGTGAAATTTGTTGTTGTTAATATGAAGAATTAGATCGTGAAAAATTTCCAAAGACATACAAGTTTCGTAAGATATTGGAAATTTTGAATTGTACTAAGAATATTCTAGTGAATAGAGAAAAAAACCTGTAACGGCTTAAGTTGATATGACGGGTTTTTTAAAAAAATATTTTGTTTCTCTTCTTTTAGGTCTTCTAGAACAAGTTATCAGAATATGATATATTTAAGGTAAGACAAGTCTAATAAATAACCATTTAAAAAGCTGATATGGTTATACGTCTTCATGAGATTTCAAAACTTTTGCTTGTAAAATTTTGAAAATTGGACCTATCATTGAGACAATAACATCACATTAATGTTAGATTTTAAAAGCCGCAGATATAACAAAAAATTTAAAAAGGCGACCACTACATGCGGCAAAACAATTATTCAATATTTTTTTCAAAAAATAAAATCTCTTTCTCTGAATTTATATAATAAATTAACAATAAATTTTTCTAGTTTACCCCATTTTTTTTAAAATATCATTTGAAAAATAAAAAGACTTTTGGTCCACCCTGGGCAGTCAACAACTCAACATTTTTTCCTTGCAATCTAAAACAGGAGCAGCCGTATTAGACAACAACAATGGTTGTTTTTAATAATATTTCTGAAGTTAATTTTTTTGGAACAGAGAAAGTGATTCTTCGCTGAATTTACACAGTTGTTTTTCAAATCCAATATTTACATAGTATTCAAATATTTGAAGAAGAAAAACTTTAATATTTGTTTTCGCAAAAAAAATATTTTCTTCGGAAACATTTGATAAGTCAGTCGTTTGTTTTTCTAAAATATTTGCATATTTAGTATAACTGTGGCCGTAGCCAAATAATGGCAACAAAAACAGTTTGTTTTTATATTTGTGATGATTTAATATTTATATTAAATATATTTACTTTCTATACAAAAGAAGTCTGTTGCTTTTTCCAAACATTTATATTTACCCGAAAGTTTTGTGAATTGTGAAATAAAATAAAATATTTGCTTTAGCGTCCGTTATTTTAAATAAATGTATTTTTATCGAACATATTTTGTGTAATTTTCTAGAATTATTGTTGAGTATAATTTAGCTAACCTTGTGCTATAGGAGGTACATCAACTTGTGGTGATATTTAATATTGACAGGATGTATTTGTTTTATGTATTTGTGAATGCATAAAATATAGAAACGTAATTTAGGCTAAACCTATTTGCTTTCAAAGAGAAAAAAGTTTTTCAATAATCTTTAAACAAATATTGTCCGATTGAAATCAATTCGGAAGGACAGAGCGCCGCCGCTCAATTAAAGAGTTAATTTCTGTTAATTTAATCGGCTCATGAGTATGAATACTTATATAATCACTTGCGAAAACTGTAATCTGCCTCCACATAATCCGGATAAATGCACCAGAACCTTTTGCACCAATTGCAGCGGATCACATCCATCTACTGACAGAACGTGTCCTCGATATGTACAAATGAAAGACATTCTCACTATAAAATCAAATGAATACTAAAGCATGAGCGAAGCTCGAAAAATCTACAAAGAAAGGTATCCAAGCTCGTCTACCTCCAGATCCAAAACCTACGCAGCCGCCGTTGCATCAACCTTAAACTCGCCAACTAGACGTAAAATAGCCGAAGCCCCATAAGATATAAGATATTTAGCAATGAAAACCTCCACGCATATTAATACTCTATCATACCTTGTCAGAACGCTAGTGCTTAGCAAAATCGATTACGGCCTATTCCTGTATGGAAACAGTAGCAAGAAGACTAAAAATATAATTAAAACTGTTTATCATCAATCTGTTAGAGCAAGTACTTATGCTTACCGTACCGTCAGAATCCGGCCTACCATCGCTCGAATCCCGCATTTATGAAATAAAAGCTAGACTGATTCCAAAACTATTAACCACCAAAAACTCCATTATCGATAACGATATAGCCTCTATAATTCGGGCAAAACGACTGAGACGAATTAAATCTGCCATCGCATGCAGTTTAGATATAGCGATAGACATTCAGATACCCCTAAAACCCAGTAAAACTGTGGAAACTATATCACCATGGCTGTATAACGAGTCATATACTGATATTTCTTTATCTAAACTAAAAAAAAGACCTTACTCCTTCTAACGTATACATCTCGGTGACAAAATATGTTTCAAGGGTTTTGGAGGAGATGGCACAAGGAATATCTCACATCTCATCAACATCGACCAAAGTGGAATCGGCCTCAGTCCAACATAACAGCGGGCACTTTGGTTGTGGTTAAGGAAAAGAATCTGCCTCCTGCCAAATGGGTCGTGTCCAAAGTTATCGAGACTTATCCTGGGACTGATGAAAACATACTAGTCGTGAAACTTAAAACTCAGCGTGAGGAGATGATCCGACCGATAGCCGTATTGATTCAACTTCTTATATTCTGAAACTAAGTTTCAGGGCGGCCCGGGATGTTCATGAACATAAAACAGTACTGCTAAATTATTGGTCATCACTATATTCATATATATATATTTATGCCTATGTCTCTTTAAAAATCGATATTTTGTTTGGCCTTGAGTGCCAAAGTACTTTTTATGCCAAAAAGTACTTTTATTGACCCAAAACCACCTTTTTGTTGAACAGAGTACTTTTTTGTACTGTACTACTTTTTTGTATCAAAAACGTACTTTTATTTGCTCAAAAGCGCTTGTACCAGAATACTTTTTTGTACCAAAAAGTACTTTTATTGTACTTTTCGGCACAAAATACTTTATTTTGTACCAAAGTACTTTCTTTTGTACTTATTGGCCCAAAATCACTTTTCTGTTGAACATAGTACTTTTTTGTAACAGTAAAGTATTTTTATTGACCCAAAAATACTTTTATTGGCCCAAAAGTACAATAAAAGTACTATGAACAAAAAAGTACTTTTTGGTACAAAAAAAAAACTCTGATACTTTGTGCAACAAAAAGTGTTTTTGAGCCAATACTAAAATTTGCAACATTATGGAAATGTTGTGCAAAGAGAATAACCAAGAGAACGTCAGGTCTAGAGCTGACTTAGTACAATAAATTGTACTTTTAGATACAATAAAAGTACATTTTAGTACAAATATTCTACTTCGTACTACAATAAAGGTACTTTTTGGTTCAAAAAAAATTTGGTATAACAAAAGTACTTTTTGGTACAATAAAAGTACTTTTAGGTACATCAATTGTTTATTTTGGCATAATAAATTGTGCCCTATGTACACTAAAAGTACTTTTTAACTCTATTTGGAACAATAAAAGTAAATTTTATAACAATAATTATACTTTACGGTACAATAAAAGTACTTCTGGGTAATATGAATGTACTCCTTTTTATACCATCACCCTTAGGGATGAGGGTATATATCATTTAATACGACCCAAAAGTGTAACACATAGAAGGAGTGACTTTAGACCCTAGGTTTCTTTGAAACAATTTCGATTCATGACTTTTTAAGTCGTTTGAGCCATGTCTGTCTGTCTGTCTGCTGTCCGGCTGGTTCGCATGATAACTTTCGAAAGACGCAACCAAATGTTTTGAAATTTTGCACGAGTTAATATTTCCTCAACACTACTAACGGTATTGAAAATGGGCTACATGGCCACGACCCTTCTGGTACCTTCCATACAAATTAGAAAATCGAGTAATAATATCAATACATCGAACTCAATCATTCCCAAATTCTATATTTAGTAATGCTATAACAGGATAAAGTTTTGGAAAAAGAATTTCAAGTCTAGCCACGCCTCTTGTGGTAACTCCCATACAAATGTACAACTCCGCCTATTTTAGAGATGGAGTTATAATATCAATACACTCAACACGATCGTGCCCAAATTATGCATTTTGTTAAGTTCTTCTTCTTCTTTACTGGCAGCAACAACAGAAATTCATCTATCAGTAGCCGCACGTAGAAAACCATTCCAAGCGCTTCGGTCTTTTGCGCTCCGTAGATAGTTAGTCATACCAAGCTTACTTAACATTTCCGTCACCTGGTCCATCCATCGGAGTTTTGGTCGCCCCCTCCTGCGCCGCCCATCGAGTTTATTGCCGAAGACTTTTCGAGCCGGAGCGTTATCGTCCATTCGTACAACGTGTCCAAGCCAGCGCATTCGGTCTATTTGAACGCGCTTGACCACGTCGATGTCGTTGTACAGCTCATACAGCTCATGATTCATTCGACGACGGTACTCGCCGTTCACGATGATGGGTCCAAATTAGAGTATACAAAACCGAAACCGGAAACCCGCAAACCGGTTTTTTTGTTGAGAACCGTCAGCCGGTTTTTACAAAATATCAATTTTCGGATAACCGGTTTAACCGGTTTTTTTTAGGTCGGTTTTACCGGTTTTCCAAAATCATGAAAAGTTGAAGATATCGATTTTCACCTTAGAACAGCCCCACAAAATTTTTGTAACCAACATCTTTGTACAAAATTTTAATGTTCCAAAGTCCCATTTTATGACACTTTTCTGATTTTTCTTGAAATAAGGACGAAAAGGACACGTAAGGAGACCAAATAGAAAGTTTAAATGTTCCACAACAAAAATCATCGTTAAATTTCATTGAAGACATCTGATATCGAATATATACTAAAACAATGACAAACATTCAGACATAGATTGAAAAGCGAAAAAATGAGTAGTAACACCGTGCAACAGTGGTTTTCACACTAGATAAAGACCATATATACGTGAAACTAGAGACCTTATGCAATAAAATTGCGTTCTCAGTTTATCGCCAGAACGTCAAGTTTTTTTTTGAAAGGACTTCAAAGTTTCAAAGGGTACACCACTTTCAAAAAATTAAATCAAATATTTCCACGAGCCATATGATATGGGCATCAAGTGAAAGGTAAGAATCTCAGCAATGCCAAAAAATAACAGATTTTAATGGATCTGGACCAAAAATTTCAAATATGTATTTTTAAAGTTTTAAAGCTTTAAATAATTTTTTCTGAAAAAATATATGTGGAAGAAGTTATATGTACATTTTATTAATCTAGCTTTACTAGTTTAGTAAAAAAGAAAAAATGTTAATCCTGTTTCAAAATAAAATTAAATAATATGTATACGTTAACTTTGCCGATATGCTTATCGTCTGTGCAAGACATATTGTCCAACAATATTCTTCCATCATATATAAGGCTCGTATCTGTACTGTTTTTCGCAGTACAGTACTGTTTTTCGACACCAAAAACTGCGTACTGCTTTTCTCCCTCAAAGTACTGTTTTTCGATACATAATAGAAATATAAACAGTGAACAGCGAATTCATGCAATAATATTGTTTACTTCAAAAATAAGCTCGAAGAAACACTAAAAATGCGTCAAGAGGATGATTTTTTATCCCCAGCTGTAGTAGCAGAAAAGCAAAAACTTATTGACAATGGATTCAATTCGATTGAGATGGCTGCTTTACGCACTGTTTTTTTCGGTAATTTTGCCTGCTTTGATTTGAATGCTTTTATACTAATGGAATGAAGTCGAAGCCGTTATGAACAAGTTAAGGGAAAAGAATTTGTACAATGCCAATGAAAATGCGGTATATTTGCACACCCAATTTACATATATCAAAAACGAGCGACAAAATTATGCAATGGAGAGAAGGCAATGTTTCAAATGTGGATCGGTGGGTGGAGATATTTATTCATCTCAATAACGCTGATTGCGAATTCAAAGAAATGGCCACGATCGTTGAATATATTTTATGTTTGCCAGGAACTTCAGCATCAGTGGAGCGAATCTTCTCTGCAGTGAACAAAACTTAGACGTCAGACAAAACCCGATTAGATGTGCAAACATTGAAGGCGATTCTGACCGTCAAATGTAATATGTAGTACAATACGTTGATTTCTACAATTACCTCAAAACGAAGCTGGCATTGCTTATTCAAATTGCTTCAAACGACAAATTCAAAACAACTACAAAAGTTGATTCTGGAAATGATTTTTAATTTTTTTTACATATTGAATAAAATATATATGCTATGTAACTATGTACTGCGAAAAGTACTGTTTTTCCAAATCGATGTACTGCTTTTTTACAAAATTTCAGTGAAATGTACTGTTTTTGTCCAAAAAATATATACGAGCGTTAATCATATAGAATGCACTTTTTCCTCCAAATCGATTTTCAATCTTCGCGATTTCCACCATGCTCATCAGTAAAATTTTCCAAATTGTCGGGAAAAAAGTCATGATGGTTGTCTAGAAAATTAATCTTTTTGAAATTTTTGGCCCAGATCCCTTAAACCCTGCTATCTGTTTGCATTGCTGAGATTCTTACCTTTCATTTGATATCCATATCGTTATCATATGGTTCGTGGAAATATTTCATTTAATTTTTTGAATGTGGTGTATCCTTTGAAACTTTGAAGTCCTTAAAAAAAAACTGACGTTCTGGCGATAAACTGAGAGCGCAGTTTTACTACATAAGGTCTCTAGTTTCACGTCTATATGGTCTTCATCAAGTGTGAAAACAAAACTTTAAAATTGTCGCAGGGTGTAATATTTGAAGATATTGATTTTTGGTCTTAGAGATGTAAATATTCCGAGATACATTTTTGTAAAGCATTTGAATGTTGTAAAGTCCCACTTAAAGATATTTTTCTGACTTTTCTTGAAATAGGTACGAAACGGGCACGTAAGAACTTAAGATAGGGAGTTCCACAAAAGTTACATAAAAAAATGTACCGTTAAATTTTATTGCAGACATTAGATATCGAAAATGCATTAAAGCAATGTGGGTAAGAAACGTAGTTCTGTAGTACCTATTTCAAAGTCTATTTTAGGTTAAACTGAAAAAACCATCGGTTAAGGCTTTCATCCCGTAAAGGAATTATTCCGCCTTCAAAAATTTGTTGCACTTTGTAATTGGCCTCATAAACTAAACTGGCTTCAGGTGCCCATTATTTGGCTAATATTATAATGTGATTTTAATCTAATTAATATTAGAATTAGATTTAGCAATGTATTTTCTGTGAAACGCTCTCTTCCATACGCTATTTTTAATATTTCTAAATTAAATGGCTCATAATAGTAACACTATTTCTTGTATTTGTGCACAAAGCAAAAACTCGAAAAATAACCGGTTAGCCGGTTTTTTCTTATTTAGGTATTCGAAAACCGAGTTTTTGAAATAATGTAAATTTCGAATATAACCGGAACCGGTTTTTCGAAAAAGTCGAATGTTTGTATACTCTAGTCCAAGATTTTGCGGAGTATTTTTCTCTCGAAGACTCCCAGAATAGATTGATCTGCTTGTGTCATTACCCACGATTCTGCGCTGTAGAGCAAGACAGGTAGGATCAGAGTCTGGTAGAGCTGGATCTTTGTTTTTCGAGAGAGCGCTTGGTCGTTAAATCGCTTGCTTAGAGCATAGTAGCAGCGGTTTGCGATCAATACTCGTCTTTTGATTTCGAGGCTGACATTATTATTTTTGTTTATGGCGGAGCCAAGGTAAACAAAATCATCTACCACTTCAAAATCATAGTTGTCAACGTTCACGCAGCGTCCCAGACGAGTGGACTCTTTTTTCGTTGAAACAAATAACTTGGTTTTGTCCTCGTTTATCACCAGACCCACTTCAGCCGACTGCTTTTCAATGCTCGAAAAAGCCGCAGTAACATCTCGCAATCCACGTCCAATAATATTGATATCATCAGCATACGCGAGCAACATGTGGCTTTTGTTAAATATGGTGCCATTCCTGTTTACTGCTGCTTTCCGCATGATCATCTCCATTACGATGTTAAAGAGATCGCAGGACAGACTATCGCCTTGTCTAAAGCCTCGCTTGGTAGAAAATGGCTCTGACAGATTTTTGCCAATTTTCACTGAAGACTTCGTGTCAGTCAGTGTCATCCCGCAGAGTCGAATTAGTTTTGCGGGGATACCAAACTGAGCCATAGCATCCAACAATTTCTGTCGTATCGGACTGTCAAATGCAGCTTTGTAATCGATGAACAGATGGTAGGTATCGATCTGCATTTCTTGGGTCTTCTCCAGGATTTGTCGTAGCGTGAATATCTGGTCGGTGGTGGATTTACCAGGTCTAAAGCCACACTGATAAGGTCCAATCAGGTTCGCTAGGAGGGGCTTTAGTCTTTCACATAACACACTAGACAGGACCTTGTATGCGATGGGTAAAAGGCTAATCCCGCGATAGTTGGTACACACACTAGGATCGCCTTTCTTAAGCACGGGACATAGGACACTCAGATTCCAATCATCGGGCGTGCATTCCCTGAGCCAAATCGTGTTTATGAGCCGGCAGTCCATCGGCTCCCGCAGCTTTATTATTTTTAAGCCGGGCAATTGCCGTGCTGATCTCGTTTTGGCTCGGTGGTGGACAATCTACTCCATCGTCGATGATTGGTGCGATTTCGTCACTTATGCTGCCTTCGGGAACGAGAAGAGATTGAAAGTGTTCCCTCCATATTTGCAGCACACTCTGAGTGTCCGTGACCAGATTTCCGTCTCTGTCCTTACAGGTGGGGATCCCTGTTCCAAAACCTTTACTTTTTACCTTTTGGTAGAACTTTCGGGCCTCACCTCTATCCCTGTAGTTTTCGATATCCTGGCTCTCTCTTTTCTTCCACAGACGCTTTTTCCGTCTGAACAGGCGTTTCATTTCCCTCCTTTTCTCTTTATAACGCTCCGTCACCGCACGCGTCGCCATTGGCTGCAGTTTTGCCTTGTATGCAGCATCCATTTCCTCAGACATTTCGCGACATTCGTCATCGTACCAGGGCTTGTCTGAGCGTGGTTTTTCATAACCCAGTACGGTTGTTGCGGCAGTGGTCATAGAATTCGCAATATGCTGCCACTGCATGTCGGGAACATCAGAACTAGGGGGATTTGTATGGAGTAATTGAGAGAGTTGGTTGGAGTAGGCATTGGCTATCTCAGTGGTCTGCAGCTTTGTGATGTCCAGCTTCCTTTGCGTTTGATTAAGAGTGTTTTTAGCTCTACTTAATCGTGTGCGTACCTTGGCTGCAACTAGGTGGTGATCCGAGTCGATATTTGCACCGCGCATCACACGCACGTCCATAACGCTTGAGACATGCCTTCCATCAATTACCACGTGATCAATCTGATTTCTTGTATTTTGATCGGGAGATATCCAGGTTGCCATGTGGATATCTTTATGCGGGAATCTGGTTCCACTCACAACCATGTTTCTTGCCAAAGCGAAACTTACCAGTCTGAATCCGTTATCGGAGGTGTTGTTGTGTAGACTGAATTTTCCGACTGCTGAACCAAGAGCATCTTCCCTTCCTATTTATGCATTAAAATCTCCCAGAACAATTTTAATGTCATGTGCAGGGCAGCGGTCATATATATCCTCCAGGCGCTCATAGAATGCATCTTTAATGTCATCGTCTTTGTCTTCCGTCGGGGCGTGTACACAAATCAGCGTAATGTTAAAATATTTCGCCCGGATGCGAATGGTGGCTATACGGTCATTTACAGGGTTAAACCGCGAGACCAGGTGTCGAAGTCTCTTGCCGACTATGAAACCACATCCAAATTCGTGCCTTTCTGCATGGCAGCTGTAAAAGATGTCACAGTTCTTCCGTCGTGTGCATCCCTGTCCCGTCCATCTCATTTCCTGTATGGCGGTGATGTCAGCCTTGTATTTGTCGAGGACATCCGCCAGTTGGATAGAGGCACCATCTCTGTATAGAGTTCGGACATTCCAGGTGCATATCCTTAAATCATGGTCCTTATATCGTTTGCGGGGGTCGTCAACATTTGGGGGGGTCCTTGTCTTTCGTTTTCTTCGTGTTTTCATAATAAATTTTTGTTTAAGGAGAGTGGCTTATTAGGCCACCGCTCCCGATCTTAGTTTCTTGGGGCTGCCAAAGCCACTAAGAGAGCCTGTGTTGAGTTTCAGTAACTTCTGTTACCTAGTTCCTAAGACGCATCGGTGGTAGCATGCCGATTAGGTTACTCAACATTTCGCCTTCTAACTCTAGGTAACTTCAAAGCGGTTGCTTTAAAGTCATTGCCCAGGGAATACTTGGTCTAAGACCGGAAGTAGTTAGCTGCTTGAACAGTGCCACAAAGGAATCGATTCTGGTCACTCCCAAGTGAGTGACAATCAGTAACTTTCCACCTCTGGACAAAGTCCCATTCCCCATTTTGTTAAGTTATAACAGGATAAAGTTTTGGAAAAAATATTGGAAGTCTAGCCACGCCCCTTCTGGTACCTCCCATACAAATGTACTTTTCCGCCCACTTTAGTAATATCAATAAATACAAGGCGATCGTACCCAAATTCTTTATTTTAGTAAAGCTATAGCAGGATAAAATTTTTGAGAAAAAAACTGGAAGTCTATCCACGCCCGATAATTAATATTATTAATAGAACTAACGCGATCGTGCCCAAATTCTGTATTTAGTAAAGTTCAAGCAGGATAAAATTTTGGAGAAAAAATCTGGAAGTCTAGACACGCCCCATCTGGTACCTCCCATACAAATGTACCACTCCGAGCACTTTAGATATGGAGTAGTAATATCAATATCAATATCAATTTATGTATTTTGTTAAGTTGTAACAGGATAAAGTTTTGGAAAAAATATTGGAAGTCTAGCCACGCCCCTTCTGGTACCTTCCATACAAATGTACTTTTCCGCCCACTTTAGATATGGAGTAGTAATATCAATAAATCCAACGCAATCGTACCCTAATTCTTTATTTGGTAAAGCTACGCCCCATACTGATCTGGTAACGCCCACTTTAGAAATCGATTAATATAATTAATAGAACTAACGCGAGTTTTCGAGAGAAAAACTGGAAGCCTAGACACGTCCCTTCTGGTACCTCCCATACAAATGTACCACTCCGCCTACATTAGAAATCGAGTAATAATTTCAATATAACAGAAATTTTTTTGTTTTACTGAGGGTGATGGTATATGTAAGTCGGGTTGCCCGACTGAAACTTTCTTACTGGTTTTACCACAAATTTCCTTCTTGTTACAATAAAAGTACTATAAGAATAATAAGCTTTACTTTTTGGTATTATGAAAGAACATTTGAAACTAAATATTGTACTTTCGGTCCTATAAATTGTATTTTTTGGTACACGAAAAGTAATTTTTGGTACAATAAATTGTGCTTTCGGTACAATAACATTACTTATTGATTAATTACATATCTATTATAATTTGAGCACAAATACCTTGAAATTAGTTGACGCGGAATTACTCCCAAAATTGTCCAATTAATTAACATTAGTAGTCCACAACTACTTTTCCCTTCGTTTAGAAGTTAGTTAGTTTATTTACAATAAGGCAAGAAGGAATGGGAAAAAAATCGTAGGAAATTGTTATTCAGAATCCGGGTATTTATTATCCCCGTAGGGAATAATATACTCGTTCAAAAGTATGGAATTCTGAACTATCCCAGTAGGAAGTGTCTGCAAGACATCCTCAAGGATAGGTGCATGACCATAGCAAATCGTTGATGACATTTAGGGGACCGTCCATACAAATCGTCGACGAAATTTTCATACAAGTGTCCGCTTTGTCATGCACGACCTGATGAGCGACAATTTCAGTCAAAATTTCGTTGATGCCTATACAAGCGACTTGTCGCCCACACAATCATACACGACCTGATGGGTGACAATGTCGGTCAACTTGTCGTCAACCGAGTGTTTTGAGTACAAGTACATCAATATTTAACATTTTTCTTCCTTAGATTTTGTTTATTGTGTTTGATGCACAACAACATTAGTATTTTGTCGGTCAGCTTGTCGTCAACCAAGTGTTTTGTCGACAAGTACATACATTTTTCACATTTTGTCTTGAGGACAGCGTTGACGACAAAGTCGTATATGACGGAACTTTCTACTGTGTACTTCCAAATTAAACTAGTTCCAAACTATCGAATTTTGAACCAGTTAAAGATTATTAATTGATGCATAAGAAAAAGAGAGTTTTGAAATAATTTCAGAAATATATACATATATATGGCATATTGTACCACTCGTACAGAGCAAAAAACTCGTTTGCGGTCTCCAAACAAAAATCACCAAATTTTTTTGGATCTACTACCTCGGTGATTGTCATTGCTTCGAGAATTATTGAAAATCTTATTATGCCTGCATCTAGACCCGTGATTTCGGATATCAAAGGAGGATTAGCAAATAATCTTCGTGACGTATTTCCTGAATTTATCGTACCAGTGCCTTGCTTAACAGTATCAACCTGTATTCCAATTTTTTTTTCGGGCTTCTCTTACTTTTGTACGTTTATCCATATTCATTGAACATTTTATAGCAATGCACATTGGGCAATAAATTAGCGCAACCATGCGCATTTTTTTAATAACACAACTTTTTTCAACATGTTCTCTTTGAATTCAAAAAAAAAAAAATTCAAAAATATAATATAATATATAAAACATTTAACTTTTATTGAGAGGTGCAACTGGATGCACTTGAATTTGATTGAAAATGTAAAAAAAGATATGAGACAATGTATTAGTAGTGATTTCCAACAGTAGGCACGTGCAACTATAAGTGCAGATCCAAATGTTTGTAAAAAAGGTATTTTTTTTATATGGTCATAAAAATAAAAAAAATTTAAATAAACGTAAGTCTCTGCAGAGTTTATTTTTTTAATTTTAGAATATTGAAATATCCTACTTTAAATAAAAAATAAAAGAAAGACGCTCACATAGTAAAATAATATTCGTCTTGAAATTCTTAGGTTTATATTAAGTAAGTTCAGTAAAACATACAAGTACTGACTTTGAAACGGCCTAAAAAAACTAGCAGTTAGATCCAAGAAATTCTTTTTAATTTGATTGTACCATTTAGTCTTAAATTTAAAAATACTACTGAATATTGCATGAAGAGTATGTTGACAATTTGACTTTTTTCCAGGAAATCCCCAGTGTGCGTCCTATAAGTTTTTTTTTCGAACCATATTTAAAGTATTAGTTAAAATTTTCTAGAATAGTACTAGTTCTAGTTCCAAACTAGTTCAAAGGAGACAATCAACTATCGCCCGACTGGAATTTTTGAACTGGTTCTATTCTAGTACAAAAGGAACAATTCCCACTAAGCCTAGGACAACTACGTGTTAAATGAGACAGTTGCTTGTATGGAAGGTGAACTAGTTCACTGTCCTATGGAAAAATAGTACTGAACTAGTTCCGAACTAGTATTTTTCCCTATTGGGATATTTCTCTTGAGCTGAGCAGATGTTATATTTACTACCCATTTTGGTCTCTATTATTAAAATTAAGCTTCTTTATGCAAATTTGTAATTGTTTATTTAATTTGATTAATATTGATTTCTTATGGCAGTTGTGAAGTTTCTGTATTTGGTATTGAAATTTATGCAAATTATTGGGTTTCTATGAGAGTACAATTTCGGCAAAAGTTCATATGCTCAATATGCCCAAAAGTTCATTAAGACATAAGAAAATATCAGCATGTTCTTTAGCCATCTAAAATCATCCTTTGCAAACTTCTTCTCAATGTCCTATGAAGTTAAAAAAAAATTAAAAATATGAACATTTCTATCAACTTTTACCATAATAGAACAGATACTCTAACAATTAAATTTTCTCGCTACATATTACCGTGTGCAGCACTCAGTTCAGGTGCTTTAATGCCAAACGATACACAACAACTTCTGGTATTTAAATGTAATGATATATGTGCGTACCTCAACTATGAAATCCAATAGTTATATTCAACATGTTCAAAGGCGACTGTTTGGCGTTTGTAGAAATTTAAACCAAACCCCAAAAAATGTCAACAGCTCAGCGTAATAGTATATGATTTCATTTATATATAGCGCAATTAATAAAATAATCTCATAATGTCTCACGAGAAATTTAATATGTGTTCCAAAATACTTCAACGGGATCAAATGTCATATAGCAAAACAACAACAAAAAATATTATAAAGGCAATGTTAATTAATTCTATATAATATTTACTGTTTCTAACAGATGTAGAGATATAGTATATGTATACAAAAGATTCTAATTAATTATTTGTTTAAGCGACTAGGAAAATCAAATAATAAATAGCCTTTAATGTGACAAAAGTAAAAGTACCGTTTGTCACTACATACAGTTTGTTTACTTCTTAACGGACGACAGGTAGAAGGGGCACAGATTTTACGCCTAACCCACTGACACCAATACTCTCATTGCAAATTGTTTATTTGCTCACACAATTAACAATTATTAATATAAAATCAAAATCAAATAAATAAATAAGTTGCGTTCTTGTGCTCACTACTTTAAGTTAAATTGATATAATTGACTACCGGTAACGTACGACAATGAAAGCAAAATCGTCGTCGTAGATAAAAACGGCTAGTGGCATGCAATAATTGTCATAGAGAAAATCCATGATCATTTTAATAATCCTAACGCACATGGTGTTAACATGTGGGGCGTTCATTAATTGATATGGTGAACTTGACAGTTGACTTCTTGATGATTGTTTACTCTACTATACTCTACTCTATAGACGCAAAACAATTTTACTTAGGTTTGCATAAATGTAGAAAGAAAAAAAATGTTTACTAATTACTTTTTCAATTTTTCCTTTGTTATATTAAAGTAAATGTGTATGGAGCGACTTTTGTGTCTACTATGGAATGAAATTGAACATAAATAACTTATCAATCATATGTTAAAAATTACTCAGATGGACATTGAAGTTTATGCATGTGCATACACATTCAAGTTAAAATATAGATATAAACTGTATATAAAGCGATTTGTTTACATTTGATATACATATATGTATGTATGTATATAAAACATTAATATATAATTTATAGCAATTCATTGTACGCCTGCCTTACTTACCACAACTGTCAACGTCGACAGACCATCACGTTGTATGTAGATTGTAGTGCCACCTCCTTGAGCCAGTGATATCTAAAATATAGAACAGATAATGAATTATTATTTTCAAATTACTATGAGAATCAATTACTTTTAGTAATACATGTGACAATAGCTAGCACAAATCAATTTGATCAATGAATAGCAATTTGTATGTGTAACTACTCTCTATTAAATAGTGAACAACTAGTATATGAGTCATAAATTACTTAATATGTAATGTCGCACAGTAGTTTGTAGGGAAGCAATGGCTGAACTAGAAAATAAAAAACCAATTTTTATAAAAAATATTACCGTGCATATAGGAGGGCCTAGGCTTTCGAAAAAATGTTTTAAATTATGAATGGCGAGCATACTATGAAGTTGTCCCGTTAAAATAGTGGGAGATGGGGCAAAATGGGAGTGATATTTGGAGGTCATGTTAAGCAGGAATAGTTTTGGGGTTGATTTTCATGCAACAACGATTATAAAAGTGGGGTCGTCCTAAAAAAAACTCGTTGGGTGATGGAGGCAAAATGGACTGATAATCAGAAGGTAATTTTACTTAAGAATCTGCAGAAATAGTGTAAGGGCTAGAACATTTTTAAATATGTTATGATGCATGACAATGCATGATTCAGAAAATGAAATGAAATAAAGTTCCTTTATTTTACAAAATAATGCAATTTGCTTAAACAAAAAGTATCTCTATTGCGCAAAAAGTACTTTTAATGTACGAAATGGTACTATTTATTGTACCAAAAGGAACTTTTATTATACCGAAAAGTATTTTTATTGTACTAAAAAGTATTTTTTTAGTACAAAATAGCACTTATATTGTATCAAATTGCACAAAAAAATACTTTTACTGTACCAATAAGTACTTTTATTGTACCAACAAGTACCTTTAATTACAAAATGGTACAATTTGTTGAAAACAAAAGTACTTTTATTGTATCAAATATTATATTAATGGTTCCAAATGGTACAATTTATGGTACTCAAAAGTACTTTTACTGTACCAAATAGAACAATTTAATATACGATTTTATTGTAACAAAAAGTAAATTTTATTGTACCAACAGTACATTTTACTGTACCAAACAGTACATTTGATTGCACCAAATAGAACATATTGTACTAAACAGTACATTGGATTGTACCAAATAAAACATGTTGTACCAAATAGAACATATTGTACCAAACAGTACATTTTATTGTACTTTTAATGTAACAAAAGTACATGAACTGTACCAAATGGTACAATTTAACGTACCAAAAAGTATTTTATTGTACCAAAAAGTACATTTTCTTTTACCAAACAGTACATTTTATTGTACCAAACATAACTATTATATTACCAAATAATAAAATTAATTGTACCAAAAAGTACTTTTATTCTACTAAAACGTATTTTTTTTTTTAAATAAATAATACATTTTATTGTACCAAAAAGTACTGTAGTGGTACAAAAATTCACTTTTAATGTACCAAAAAGTAAATTTTAGTTTAGTAAAAGGAATTATTTTGTAAAAAACACTTATTTTGTACCAAAAAGTATAATTTAATGTACCTCAAAGTACTTTTATTGTACCAAAAAGTACTCTATTGTACCAAAAAGTACTTTTAGTCTACCAAAAGCATTTTTATTGTACCAAAAAGAATTTTTTTTTACCAAAAAGTTAATTTTATTATACCAAAAAGTACTTTTATTGAATCAAATAGCACAATTTATCGCACCAGAAAGTATTTTATTGTACCAAAAAGTACTTATTATATCAAGTAGTAAAATATTGGTTTGCCAAAAAGTACTTTTTTCTTCCAAAAAGTACAAATTATTGCACTAAAAAGTACTTTAATTGTATCAAATAGTAATTTAATTGTACTAAAAAGTACTCTTATTGTATCAAATTGTACTCTTATTGTGTCTAAAACGGCCTTTTTATACTAAACTTAATTTGTTTCAAAAGTAGTATAATTGTGAAAAATTATTTTTATTGAATTTAAAAGAATTTTTTTATTTATTTTGGGGACTACTCCCACATACATATCGTCGGTATACTGCGTAAACTGACCAACTCCACTTTTTTGAGTTGTTCATGACATAAAGTTCTGTTTTGCTCCAATAACTAACTACACAACTATTAAAAATAGCATAGAATTTTTTTAGAGGGCATAGATTATGACTTTTGGAACACTTTTGCATTACTAAGTCCATTTCACAAATAAATGGAGCTGGTTTCCACAGTATACCAACGATATTTTAAATGAGTTTATATACAAATAGAATTACATAAATTATGAACAATTTTTGTTTTGTCTTCAGACTCAAATTGAAAGCAGACATGAAAAGACTAAAACAAGAACAAAGTTAAGCACTACAAAAGAAAACATAAATTTTAAAACATTCAAATGATGTACTACATGATTGGGTTTTGAATATATGCGGCTCACATATTTTTAAAAAGATTTAAATTTTAAGCAAGATCAAAAAATTATTTAATGATATTAAAATTTAATTCCACTGCGTTATTTCTTATAGAAATAGTATTTCAAAAAAAAAATGATAAAAGATATCAATTGAAAATTAGCCAATTGAAATTCGAATTTTACATTTTTAAATTTAGAGTTCCCTAGATCTCTTATTTATATTAAACACCAAAGTTATCTACTGGGTCTTTAATCCTTGGCCAAAGGTTCTTAGTTTTCGACAATTAGTTTCTTAAGCCCACTTTACACTGGCAGACAAGAGATATAATGTCTGCAAAGACTTATCCGCCAGTCTAGGACGATGTGTTCGTTCTACGCAGACTTGTCTGAAAAAAATCAAAACGATTTTGATTTTCATAAATCTGGGCAGACATGTCTGATAATGTAGGTACAGGTTCGACAGAATTTTTTTCGTGTCAAAGAAAAATTTGAAAAAAAAATAGGAAAAATTTGTAAACTAGTTAGAATATACAAATAAAAGTCAAATGAAGAAATATTTTATTTCCGGTACACCGTTCATGTTGACTGCTGGTGAAAAATGAAAGTTCGACAGATACGTCTGAAGTGTAAAGGCGAAGGCAGATGTTTACAGGGATTTTTTGTCTCCCAAACAAGTCTGCCATTGTAAAGGGCCCTTTACAGAATTCAACGCAATTATATTTTATATCTGTTATTACTGTCTTTAAATTTTCATTAAATACATAGCATTCCACGATATTATTCATTTTCTCAATATCAATAAAAATAGATCTTATATCCATTAAGTAACCATTTAGTCCGTTTTTTACTCATTTTTAATTTACAACACTTCTTTAAATGCAAGAAGCTATGTAAAAATAACATTGAACATCTTACATTGTCCTTCTCAGTTTTTTTTCTTAAGAATCTCTTAAACATTTATTGGTACAAATTGCTAACAATGTGAATATTGATAGAATTTAAGGCAGCAATAAATTCCATAAATTCTTTAAACATATGGTCGACATTATTCTTGCAGCTATGATAGTTGTCCGCATGCGGTTTTTCAATGAGTTCTAGTGGCGAACTATGTAGTAATTAACCACATCTGTTTTAACCACTAGACCGATACTGTTTCCACATTATTGTCTCAGTAACCAGCCGACGACATAATACATTTTCAAAAGCTATTTGCACGCAGAGTGATTCTTCTGTACTTCCAAGCTTGTATATTTTCTACTAGCAACACATTACATCCTGTGAAAACCACATTGAAAATTAATGTATGACATCCGAAGGATACTACATACTAACTTCTTACCTCTCCTTGCAATTCATCTGGTGTGACATCATAGGGAATATCAGATAGAAGTTCTTCATTTGCCAATATCTCCTTTAATTGCAGTTCACTTGCGTGTATTAATGCTTCCAGCTCAGATGTTTCAAATTGTTGCGTCTGTCTACCGAGCTGTCGTTTCCTAGCATTTCGTTTGCGGTTTCTACCCACTCCACCATTGCGGGTGCGTTGTTCACGACGCAACTTTTTTAACAAGTTAATGGGTAAAGACTTTTTACGCGCTGGTTTTACGGTTTTACCACTCTTCGGCATTATAGATAATTTAAGGTAATTGAAAAAATAATTAAATTCGCTGATGCTGCTGTAGAAAAATGTAAACAAAAAGTATGGGACACCGGGACAGCTGATTTGTTGCAGTCGTAACAATTCACAATAGACATTAATAAAATACGACTCAACTGAACGTCCTCACTACAAAAGCGTTGCCAGATGAAATTAAATGCCTTAGAGTAACAGACGATTAAAACAAATTGTATTTTAGTTTATTTAATTAACCAACTGCACTAGTGTCATTACCTCGATGTGTTTGATGAATAAGTCAGTGTGGTTAAATTTTCTTTTTATTTAGTTTGTCTGCTTTTTGCCAGAAAAATAAAAAGTGAACTAAAATTGTGCCAATAAAGTATATTTAACTCGAATTTTGTTGTAATTTTTTTTAGGAAATGTTTGAGCTTTTAGTGTTTTTTGTGCATTTTTTGTTAAGGTAATTTTATGTACCTTTAGTTTTACCAATATTTACCATATAGTGTAAATGCCGAAAAGTTTATAAAATTTACCCACAAGTGAAATGTTATTTATAAAGTGCCGACCGTAATGATTTTGTACACGTCACGTTGCTTTATTTTCATACTTATGGTTTATATTTTGTCAGTTAATATGTAGAATTAAATGCAAATCTGATACAATTTTCTTATTTTTGAACAAGTCCTAGCTAACAACCTAATTCGCCATACAAGTCCCGTTACTTTATTTTTATACTTGTTAACTTTTTGTCACTTTATATAGAATTAAGTGCAATTTTGATACAATTTTCTGATATTTGAACATGTCTTGTAATTCGCCAAATTTCAAGGGGGCTGTACCAGAAATAAAGGTATTTAATATTTTAAAGGTAAAAGTGCCAAACATTTTGTAGACTTAATGAAAGGATCTTCAGATTAACTCACAAATAGCTGATCATGAGAATCGTCAGCTCATGATCATGATGATGTAAATACAGTCGAAACTCTCTATAACGAATTCCAAGGGACTGGATATTTACTTCGCTATTAAGAAAATTCACTAAATAGAAAATAAATTATTTATTTGTAGTAGTCAGTTTTGGTTTGAAGTACATTATTCCACTTTTCTTCTTCAATATAATTACATTTAGAAGAAAATTGTCCATATGTGGGTAACGGTTTCACAAAAACGGCAGATTCTTCTTCGTATTCATCTGAATCTGTTAAGAAAAGTATGTATATAATAACGAAAAATTATTTGAATAAATTCGTTATGTGGAGATTGAAAACGCTTCAACCTTAAAATTACGGTCGCAAAAAATATTCGCTATAGGGAAATTTGTTATATGGAAATACATTGCAATACACTCAAAATAGACCCAAAACACAGTGTTCTTATAATTGCTTCGCAATAAAGAAAACTTGTTATATAGGAGTTCGTTATAGAGAGTTTCGACTGTATTATTTTTTATTCTTATACTTTTATCGTCCAAATAAGTACTTATAGCTTTTATCGCAAAGTACTTATTCTGTACCGCAAGGCACTTTAGTAGTACCAAAACGTACTTTTATATTACTAACAAGAATTGTACAATAAAGTACTCTTCTTGAACTAAAAGCTACTTTTGTTGTATTAAAAATTACCTTTATTGTACCAAAAAGAACAATTTATTGTATTAAAAAGTAAAGTAAGTGTACTTTTATCGTAATAAAAAGTATTGTGTTTGTACTAATAAATACTTTTTTGTACCAGAAATGACTTTTATTGTTTCAAAAAGTACATTTATTGTACCAGAATGTACTTTTATTAAACAAAAAAAAAATACTTTTAATGCACCAAAAATGACTTTTATTGTACTAGGAAGTACAAATTTTAGTACAAAAAAAACTGTTATTGTAATTGAAAGTAATTTTTTTGAACCAAATAGTACAATTTATTAAATCAATGTATGTAATTTATCAAAAATTACTTTTATTGTAAAAATTAGTAAAATTTCTTGCCCCAAAAAGTAATGTTATTGTACCAAAAGGAAATGTCATTGTACCAAAAAGTAATTTTATTGTACCAAACAGTACATTTATTGCAAATACAAGTACAAGTTAATTTGTTGTACCAAACAGTACTTTTATTGTACTTAAAATAACTTTTAATGTACCAAATAATATTTTTGGTACCAAAAAGGACTCTCAATGTAACAAAAAGTAATTTTTTGTACTAAAAATTACTTTAAATATACTAGAAATTGCATTTTTTGCAACAAAAATAACTTTTTTTAACCACATTTATTGCATCAAAAAGTACTGTTTGATGAACCAAAAAGTACTTTAATTGTTCCTAAAAGTACTTTTATTGTACCAAAAAGTACTGTAATTGTACCAAAAAATAATTTTGTGGAGAAAGTACTTTTATTGTACCAAATATTACTTTTGTTGTATCAACAATTACATTTATTGTACCAATAAGTAAATTTTTCTATCAAACAGTACTTATATTGTACCAAAAAGTACATTTATTTTGCCAGATAACAATTCTATCACACCAAAAACAACACTTTTATTGTACCTCAAAATTCAATGTAGTGTACCAAATAATACAATATATTGTCCACAAAAGTACTTTTATTGTACCGTTGGGTACTTTTATTGCACCAAAAACTACAATTTTATACGCCAAAAGATCATTCTATTGTACAAAAAAGTAATATTGTTGTACCCAAAAAGTAATTTTATTGTACCCAAAAAGTACATTTATTTTCCCAGATAGCACTTCTATCACATCAAAAAACACTTTTGTTGTACCATAAAGTTCAATGTAGTGTAGCAAATAATACAATTTATTGTCCTAATAGTACTTTTATTGTATCGATAGGTAATTTTAGTGTACCAAATAGTACAATTCATTGTAACAAAAAGTACTTTTTATGTACCAGATTTGTACCAAAACATTCGTTTATTGTAGCATAAAGTTACAAATTGTTCAAAAAGTAACTTTTTTATTTTAGAAAAAGGTACTTTTAATGTATCATATATGTTTTTTTGTACCAAAAAATACATAAATTGTACCAAAATGTAAATTTATTGCTCCAAAAAGTACTTTAAATGTAACAGAAATGAATTTGGTTGTACTAAAAAGAACAAGTTATTGTTCCAAAAAGTATTTTCAAAAGTCATTATATTGTACAAATATACCACAAATTACTTTTTTTGTACCAAAAAGTACTTTTACCAAAATGTACTTTTGTTGCACCTTAAAGTACTTTCAATATACAAGAAATTACTTTTATAATTAAATTTATTGTACCAAAATATACATTTATTGGTCAAGAAAATACATTTATTTTACCAAAAAGTGCAAGTTATTAAAACAGAAAGTAAGATAAATTGTAACAAAAAGTAAAATTTTTTTTTTGTTGGCAAAAGTTTATGCTTTGAATCTTTTTGTGTCTGGACGAGATTTCTCGATGAAAACCTCTGATTTTCAACCAAAAAAAGTGGTCTTGGCCAAAAGTTCATCAATCTGTTCATTGTAAATATATTTTTGCTTTATTGAAATACAATCGATATCTGACTGTTAAATCTCCCCCAACCCTTCAATATACATATGTATGTACTTACCATCCTTTTCCTTGATTCATATAAAAAAAACTCCTCCCTCATTAGGTTCTGTAGAGAGAGCTAAACGATTTATTTATTTATTTGAATAATTTATATCATTTTGTTTTTTTATACATTTCTATAAGATTCATAATATCTGGATTCTTATAATAAATTAGAAGAAATTGTTGGTCGTGTTTGTGACTTCACACGATGTTATGTAATAATATTATTTCCATTACTTGATGTATTTTTATTACGATGCCATAGAAATATGTATGTAATTGTAGTGGTTTGGTTGTGTTAAAGATTTTCTAATGATAAAAACTAAATTATGATAATCGTATAATATAAATAGACCACTGGATGGAATTGTGGTCGGGCCATGTCTTACGATGGTTACTAGAACTGCAATTGTTTTTAAGATGTGTAATGTTATAACTACTTAAGTTTACAAGGGGAAAATCTACATATCATTATGTTAAATGTAAAATTATAGCATAGAATTATATATGTATATACAATTATGTTTTTTTTTCTTTGGGGCAAAAGGATATAAAGTATGCTGAGAGATATCATGAAATAAATATTGCTAAAGCTGTTATTAGCAGAAATTCTTGCCTTTTTTAGGGTATACATTGCATACTAGTGTGCTCACTTTGTTTATTTTGTTAAAGGACACCAAAATCAGTGCCAAATTTGTAACTGTTTTTGATATGAAACATTTGGTAAATGCTTTTTGGCATCCTTATTCGACAAAGTGAAATTGAAACATATACACTTGGTCTAAGGCTTTGCTCTCTTTTCAATTGGCGCAGAGCATGAGCCGAGTTCTTATGTAGACCAATGAAATGATTGCGAAATTCTTTGAATAAAGCAACAACTTCTTTGTTGTTCTTGTGAGTAAGTGTGAGTAATACGTGTATTACACTTCCTGTTTTCTCTTGCTTTCTCCTTTACTCACACACCCAGTAGATGTTGCCTTTAATCTCTCCTTTACTCATACACACTCTATTGTTAGCGTAAACACATCGAGCGCTGTCGCTGTCTGCCTGTGTGTGAGTGCGGTGCTGCTGTGACTTTGGTTTGTTTGTTTCTATGTTGGTTCATTGCATTTCCGGTGGTGGTTTGAGCTTTTACCTTCCGCTTCTGCTATTGGTTGGTCAGGCCAATGTGCAAAGCTTTCATGTACATAATGTATATAAGTACATGGCAAAATGTACATATATGCATACAGTCAACATGCGAGGTAAAGCCACAAAAATAGTTAACATTTTAGGGGGCAGAGCACTTTGATTAGTTGGCGATAGTTGCGGTCTCCGTATATATACAGAAAAGGGATGGTCTTCTCAAAGGCTATAAAGAAAATGAAAGGAAAGAAGAAAAGAAGGATTTATTAAAACAATAATAAACAAGCGTTATTAGCTATTATATAAGATTTGCATATAAAGTTTTATTTGTCTATACTATTTTTATTCTAATAGCGTTATAAGCTATATTACAACCATGACAAACATATATACACGTACATTTGTATTTTTTCTTCTATTACAACTATTATAAACTTTGGCAAAGTTCGCCATTGGTCTCGTGCTTTTTTATTCGACACAATTGTCTAAATGTTATAAATGTTTACATTGTTTTCCTTTTTTTTGTTTTTTGTTTTTGTTATTCATCACTTGCAACTATTTCAAAATCAGCCAATGAACCTTTGTCAATTTCTTACGCAATTCTTTGCAAATTTGTTGTTTTATTTTTTGGCGCTGTTACTCAAAGTGTGTGAATAATATTATGCGTTGAGGTTTCCCCCATTTCCAATTGAGTACATGAGTGCCAAGAATGCGAAAATTGAAAAAAAACGAAAATCAGTCATCACAACAACCACTAACACTTTCCTCAATTAAAAACCAAACATATTGATTGCTTGGGTACAGTCGGTTCGAAAATATTGCCTACCGTTGTAAAATAAGAGAAATCCTACTTTCGCACTTGTACTTGATTGCAGCAATGTTTGTTTCTTAATATTATAAACTAGTGCAGTTATAAAACAAAAATACCTAGTTCAATAACCTTATTTGAAATTCTTTCTAGTAATTGTTGTTGCCAATAAAAGTCAGATTGAATACTTGGACATAACCTCGAGGATGAGGATTATGCAATAGAAGGATCTTACTCATCTGTAAATGAAACAATTGATTTCTTTCGCGGATTTCTAAGGATAATAAAGGATACAAACTTCAAAGGAAATGTATGTCATAACATCGCCTTCATGTTGTAAAATACAACAAAATGTTGACAATTATACATCGTGAATAATATAGTAGCGGTACTCGGTGTTTGATGCGGATGGTCGTGCAAGTGCAAATGCAACATATTGTAGCTTTTGTTTACAATCCAACAACAATTAATACTGAATTGTAATTGTCACATCATTGCTCTTGCATAACACTAAAACTGTATAGCTTTTTTTGCTATGTGTATTGCGTTAACATCACTGACACTCGAACAGCTGACATTTGCAAACGATAATTTAGAATCGTCGTACAAAATTCAAGATATGGAGCCGACAACTCTAAATAAAAACTTAAAAAGAGAAAACCCAAAATTTTCACGACCAAATATACTGTCAATGATAAAATTATTGCAATACCAAACAGTTGCAACCTAAAAAGCAACAAATACTGAATACCGCTGGTGTATATTTCAATTTAACAGAAAAATACTATTGCGACTATTAAAGTACTTTATAGTACTATAAAAGCACTCTGGTACAAAACGGACTTTGTGGAGCAGAAAATCACTTTTGGGACAATAAAAATACTTTTTAGTACTATAAAACTATATTTTAGTACTATAAAGGTACCCTGAAGCATAAATTTCTTGTGAACCAAAAGAAAACTTTTTTGTACAATAAAAGTATTCTGGCCCAACAGAAGTACTTTTTTGGACAACACAAGTGCCTCGGTACAAAAAAGTTCTTTCTGGAACAAAGTACTTTTAAGTACTACGAATATTCTGGTGCAGAAAAGGACTTTGTAAAACAAGACTTTGTAAATAAGTACTTTAAGAGTACTCTGGTCCAAAGAATAGTACTTTGTGGAACAAAAAAATACGTTTGGAACCGTTTAAGTAATTTATTGTACTACAAAAGTACTCTGGAACAATAATTCCTTGTGGAACAACTAAAAACTTTTTGGTATGATAAAAGTGCTCTGGTACAAAAGATCGGTACTTTATAAAACAAAAAATACTTTTGGGACCGTTAAAGTACTTTATAGTAGAATAAAAGTAGTATGGAACCAAAATTACTTTGTGGAAAAAATGTACTTTTTGGTACAATGAAAGTGCTCTGGTACAAAAAAGTACTTTGTGGAAGAGAAAAAAACTTGTGAGACAGTAAAAGTACTTAGATCTACGCAATTGCTCAGGTACATTAAAATATTCTTTGTGGAATAGAAAAGTACTTTTGGGTCAATAATAGTACTTTTTAGTACTACGAAAGTACTATGGCACAAAAAAGTACTTTGTGGAATAAGACAATAATTCTACTACTACAAGAGTACTTTGGGACAAAAGATCAGTTCTTTGAGGAACAAAAAATACTTTTGGGACCATTAAAGTACTTTATAGTATTATAAGAGTACTCTGGAACAAAAAACTTTTTGGTACAATAAAAGTACTCTGGTACAAAAATAACAAAACTTCTTTGAAACCAAAATTACTTTGTGGAACAAAATGGTACTTTTTGGTACAATACAAGTGTTCTGTACAAAAAAGTATCAAACAATATCAAACAATAAAAAAACAATTTCTAATCGTAAGCCGAATTTGATGTATCATTTGATACATTTACCGTTAATTAAATATATAAAACACGATCGACTAAAACTAACAAACAAAAATACACTGGCACGGCACGGCCTAAAAGTAAATGTCTTACTTTGACATAGAAAAAAATGTAAAGTAACATTAGTTTACTAACAAAAAACCTTGTAAAGAAGCTTAAGCTTTGAGGTAAAAAGGGGAATCGTGGGGAAAGAATTTCCTCCATTTTTCATGTTTGATGATAACGGTCAAATTCAAACTATAATTGGTGCTGGACATTTTCGGCTGATATCTACTTCGCATGTACATGTTTGACATAATTGTAGATATATATACAGCTGATGATGTACTATTGTGCATCAGTTCGTCACAAAGATGAACTGAAGATGAACTCGTCATGGAGTTCGAAACGCGTCATCCTAGTGCGTGACACACTGAATTTGACCAAAAATATCAAACAATAAAAAAACAATTTCTGATCGTAAGCCGAATTTGATGTATCATTTGATACATTAACGTAAATTTAATATATAAAACACGATCGACTAAAACTAACAAACAAAAAAAGTACTTTGTGGAAGATAAAAGTACTTTTGGCGCAAAAGTAATTTTTAGTGCTATAATAGTACTCTGATACAAAAAAAGTTCTTTGTGGGACAGAAAAATACTTCTGGAACAAAAAATCGTACTTTGTGGCACAGAAAAGAACTTTTGGGACGATAAAATAACATTTTAATACTATAAAAGACAATAATACTTTGAGTCAAAAATTCCTTGTGGAACCACAAAAATTTTTTGGTACAAAAAGAGTGCGCTGGTACAAAAGCAATTTACAGAAAAGTACCTTTGGACGATAAAAGTACTTTTTAGTATTATAAAATCACTCTGGCCGAAAAAATTACTTTTTTTGTACCAAAAAAGTACCAAAAAAGTACCTAAAAAAGTACTAAAAGTAATTTAATGTATCATAAAAGTACTTTTATTGTACAAAAAGTAAAAGTAATTTAATGTATCAAAAAGTACTTTTATTGTACAAAAAGTATTTTTATTAAACCAGAAAAAGTACATTTATTGCATCAAATAGTAAATTTGAAAGTAATTGTTGGTCACTGAATGTCCCTTACCCTTAGGGACGAGGGTATGTATATAATATTTGCTATGAGAAAAAGTGTCACACATTAAAGATGACGTGTTAGATCCCATGTATCATAAGACCAAATTTGTTTCAGGACTTTTTAAGACGATTGATCGCCTGTCTGGCTGGCTGGCTCAATAGTTGGTGGGCAATCCTTACGAAATTTTTCCAAAATTAATAAATGTTTTTGTAAATGGGCAGAATAGCCCCTCACCTTTTTGTACTTCCCAATAAGACCCAAACACTCAGAAAACCGAAACCTTTGCCAAGAATCATAAGAGCAAATTCGTTTCAGGACTTTTTAAAAGGATTGACCGTTTGCCTGTCTGATGGGCAGAATAACTCGAGTAAATTTACCAGTATTAATATTTTTCTAAATAAAGTAAAGATATTGTAAATGGGCAGAATAGCCCTACTGAACTGAAGGACATTTGAATTTAGAAAGATTAATAGCCTTGAAATAATTGACAACTCCTCAAAAAACGAAATCTTTGCCACACCCCTTCTGGTACCTCCAATACAAATGAACGAATTGACCCTCATAGCTTTACATACTTATCTTTTTTTGTTAATACGGTCGAAACTCTTTATAACGAAGTTTTCTTTATTGCGAAGCGTTTATAAGAACACTTTGTTTTGGGTATACTTTGATTGTATTATAATCTCCATACAACGAATTTCCCTATAGCGAATATTTCCTTATAACGAAGCATTTTTGCTACCGTAACTTCAAGATTGAAGCGTTTTCAATCTCCATATAACGAATTTATTCAAATCATTTTTCGTTATTATTTACATACATTTCTTAACAGATTCAGATGAATACGAAGAAGAATCTGCCGATATTGTCAAACTGTTACCCACATATGGACAACTTTCTTCATCAGTTGAAGGTTTCCGTACCTATTTGTTAATGAAAACCAACGTACAAAATACAGTGTTTACTTCACTAAATATATTAGAAAATTATATTGAAGAAGAAAAGTGGAAAAATGGACTTCAAACCAAAATAACTGACTACTACAAATAAAAAATGTTAAAAGGAACAAAATTGTTTTTCTTTTCTATATAGCGAAGTAAATAGCCAGTCCCTTGGAATTCGTTATAGAGAGTTTCGACTGTACTTTGAATTTAAAGTTAAATTTGGCGCTTGTGAGCGTTTGACTCGGGAATAAATAGGGGCTATATCCCGCTGACCCCTTCTGGTACTTCCCATATAAAATTACATATTTTCCAAAAATTATATTACTCCTGTAATAACACAGTACAACACATGATATTCAAAAAAATGCACGTGAAAGTAGCCCCAAAAAGAAGAAGTTATGCATCATTCGTTTTGTCAAGTTACATGCCATAATAATTTAATATCGATTTGAAATTAGTAAGGGAGCCCCCTTAGGGTTGAAGATGGCGAGTAGGTATGTTTGGGAAAAAATGACTGAGGGTTGGTCATACATTTGAATCCTCTAGGGGCGATTTCGGGACATTTGTAGTCCTTGTTAGGAATTTTTCCCCAATACGAAAAGTTTCTCGTTAATTCTCGTTAATTTAATATTAGACCAATGGTTTCTTGGGCAAATTTTCTTAGAATTCATCGTATATTCTGATTTTGATAACCGCCTGGTGCATTTTTTTACTCCATACAAATTGACGCACTCTAATGTACATATGTATATAGATTTTATAATTTAACCAAATACAAATGTTAATTACAGTATCAACGCTAAGAAGTTGTTTTCGACAAATTCAATTTAAATTTAGGCCTATACATGTTCATTTTGAAAACTCACGAGGTGCACACAACGCCACCGGGGAACCCAGATGCCTTAGACGCACTAGTAAATTCAATTGTATACTTGTCGGCTGCTGCTGCCGTTGTACATACATCTCAAGATGCCTATATTGATAAAGAAAAAACACAATCTGTATATAACGTCATATTGTTGTTTATGAAATTTGTGCCAAAAAAATAATTGCGAATGTGACGTAGGTAGTCAGTCAGTCAGTTAGTCAGTCGATTGTAGCCAAACACAAAAAACACCCAAAGAAATATGCTCGACAAAAATTAATTGACATTCCTATGCAGTTTGTTTTTGCGCCACAAATCGATGAATGAACGATGTTGTTATGGCAACAATAAAAACAACAAGAGAAACCACAGTGTTTCCTTCGAGCCTGATGCCATTTTGGCTAGCGCAGACAATGGCCAAAATGATAAGATGCCATAATTTATGATCGTGGAGTTGTGCCAATAAATGTGTATTCTTGACTACTTCCCCGAAACAACAACAAATCGAAATGGAAGAGGTGGGGAAAGCAGCAAAGGTACGACAATACTAGATAATGTGTGGTTTTATTACGTATTGCTCTTAGTGACGCTGTAAATACAACAATTCTTGGCTCACGATCAGCATTTTTTTTTCTTTTCAGGGCATGAACAGAAATGGGATACGGAACGAATACGTAACATATATACATATATGTATCTTGCTCATTGATATTTTCCAATACCCTCTACTTACTTAAGGTCTCTTAGCATCAAAGTAGCTATGCGAAGAAGTGGTTACATATGCGTAAGTATTGGTACTGTAACGGTATCATCATAGATACACATGTTTGGTCAGGTCAGGTTTTTATTGGGCAACCATGACGTCATAGTCGTATACACGTTGTATGTAATTCTCTGTTACACATACATCCACGTGTATACACTTGCTGCCAATTGATATTCCCTGAACTTGGCCACAACACAGGATGTTTAGGTTTTCGTTTATAAGATTTCTCCTTGTATAAGAGATTTGCTGTAAATTCATACTGTTGTTGTTGCAGAGCAAGTGTTAATTATGTGTGTTCTTCAAATGATTTACTATCGACATAACCTCTAACCATCAAATCGTTTGTGGGTGTCTTAAAAGTAAGGATATTGCTCCTTGCATGGTGTTCGAATTTTGCTAATGGTTTCTGAGGGCATGTTAAGTTATGTTCCATTTGCAATTTATTGCCAACGGATGTGAATAATTGAATTTGACTTCTTTCGCCAATTACGGCAAACACATAAGAAACTATGGTCTTTGGTTTTTAGAAGCGCCTGAACAATTAACTCCTTGTAAAGGATACAAAAGCAGCCGCAGAGAATAATAGATAATTACTTATGAATTATGGATGTAAATCAATTGGTTAGGATATTGGGTGTGTGTGCAGGAATGAGACGACACTAAATGACTTCATATATATAAATGTTATCTTAAAAGTGGCAGGAAGTTGAAAGAAGAGATGTGTACTTTGTATTCAACAGTTTTAAAGAGGTCGATTCAGTGCAAAGTTCAAGACATTGACGACTTTAAAAGTATCTATAAACCATTTGTGCTTATAAGCAAAAATGTCTTATGTCATTCTTCCTTAATCTTTGGTGCGTCTGAAAAATCCTTTGAAAAAATTAATCGCAATAACAATTTATTGTAATTCTTTGTATTATTTTACGTAATCTTACAAAATTTTTCATATTCATTCATTAAGTATAGATTGCATCGCCCACACAGACATTCATTAATATTCCGTGTAATTACTGGAAGATTGACACTTCAAACATATCACTTCCCTAAGTTCAATGCTACGCTACAAAGCTCGTGCATGACCCGATACATATATACTACATACATACATTCTTGTCGAAGAAATAAACTAAGTGTCCCCTTAAGATGTCAGATTTTAAAAATAAAACACTTAGTGATAGTTTTAAAAGTAACATATAAATATCGTTGTATGTACGTAATTAACAAATAACAGAAAAGGAAACAGTGAAATAAATTCAGCGTAATTGCGCAAAAACTAGCCGAATACATGCAGCCATAACACATTAACGGTATAAAGGGTCTTGTGCTAAAGAGTATTGAATTTGAAAGGAAAAATAAAGTTTTAAGGCAAATACAAGTGAATTGGTATTATAACATATTGTTTATTAGAAGGCAACAACAATATGGCCACACCTTAATTAATATCACTGTAAGTATAATTTGAACTTTTGAAATGACATACAAAAACACCGAGACACTCCAACTAATTTTTGGGTCATAGAATCCAGTGGTTTTTAAAGTTAGCTCAAAATAACGAGAAATTTCGATTTTAAATTTGTAGTAGATTTAAGGTGATTTTTGATTTTATGTCAGGGAAAAACCAGCAAAAGCTCTTGTTAAATCAATTAATACATTTTTTCGACGAAATGTAACCGTTGATATAATATACATGTATTTGGACTTCTATTTAATTTTAAACAAGTTTTTAAAGTTTTTGCATTAAAATTAAATCAAAAATCGTCCTAAATCTACCACAAATTAAAAATCGAAATATCTAATGATTTTTTGCTAACTTTTCCAAACGGGGTACACCACTGGATTCAAATCGACCGATTTGTTTGAAAAAAAAAAAATAATATGATTTTAAAGATTTTTCATGCCGCTAGATGGCGCTGGGGTGGATTTATATCGAAATTTTGTATGTATGGACAAATTAAAACCCCCAAAGGGTTTGCCATTCTCAGGTCAAAGTCTTTATGACCTTCTATATAAATGCTAATATTGATGTTATCGCTTAGTTTTTTTTAGCTATAACTCAAAAACCATTGATGATTTCTCATATAATTTTCAGCAAAATTCTTTCTAAGTCTTAAATAAATAATTTTTATTAATTACATATATTTATTTAAAATCAAGTTGAACTAATTTTATCGAATGAAATCTTCTCAAAATTCTCATTATTACACAGCACAACACATGTATTTGGGACTCAATTCTGAGAACTGCACGTGAAAGTTGCCCCAAAAAGAAGAAGTTATGCATTCGTTTTATCAAGTTACATGCCATAATAATTTAATATCGATTTGAAGTTAGTAAGTATCGAATAGGGGAATTTGTCACGTTTTAGGTTCTTTTGTTGTATTGTTATATGGTAGCGTATGATTATCATAAGTAATATTCCACGTAAATCATACGCCTCGGAGTACAACAGTTTTATTGTAATTGTTACAAAATAAACCCAGTTCAAAATTATTTGATGAATGGAAAAGTGGAACTGTTGCTTAAATAGAGAAACGTTATATGAACAGATTAAAGGAATTGTAACTCTTAATTTCAATTAATTTCATATTCAGCTAAATCGGACTAGTGGTGCTCGAGTTATGTCAAACAAAGATTTGAAGATAGAGGGAACATATGTTCTGAAAAACTCTTGGTTTGGCAAAAATCATACATTACACCCCTCTAGGGGCGACTCCGGAGCAAAAAGGGCGGTGGCAGCAAATTTTATAAAAAAAAATCTGTATGGTTACCATTTAGGGGGTGAAGATGGGGGGTAGATATGTTTGGGAAAAATGTTAGGAGGGACAAATGTCGTCGGGTCGTTTATACATTCGAACACTCTAGGGAACAAAAGATATGACGATGCAGGCCAAATTTTTATTTTCGATAAGTGGGTGAAGGCCGTGGCAAATGTAGTTTTAGCGCAAGCACAAGATCAGAGGGCGAAAGCTAACATCTCAATAAACAAAATGAAGAAGAGAATCTATTGTGTGGTTAAAAAGTTATGGCCTCTGAAATTTGGCATACAGAAATTAAGTTTTTATAAATTCTTGAATTTTTGCCTTTAGCGGAACTACAGAAATATACCATTCACTTCGTCTTAGATGCCATACATCGGAATGGAAGGTCAAAAAAGAAGCCCCTTGGGTTCTATGATGATCGCCTATGTCCGGATATTCAAATGAAAGAAATCATCAAGATTTTCAGTGGGAGGAATTGATTTTAGATACATAGTTTCTTGGTAATTTTTTTTTAGAATTCATCGTAGATTCCGATTCTGGTGTACGATTATGATTTTTTGTTCGACCCGAAAAGTGACCAGTGAAGCTGAAAACTTTTTCGGAGTATTTGGACCGGCCGTGGCAGGATGGTTAAAACAAGCGGCTACAATGAGGGAGATCACAGGTCCAACAACCGGCTCCAGTAATCATTGCCGGCCCCTCTCGATGTTGGCGACAGCAACTTCGCAGTATAAATGTCGAGTCAATCGGCATGGCCTTTTACTAGCCATGCCGATCAAACAGTGACGTTCGCATTCGTCGTTAAAAAAGTAGGTGCCGTTAGTTGTGAATATCGTGCCACTGTAACCAGACTTCTATCCTTGTACTTACAGGAGGGTAGCCCATTACCGTAGCCTTTTGCTTTTACTTTTTGGTATTTTTTTTGGGCCTCACCTCTATCCCAGTATCGCTCTATATCCTCGTTCTCTCGCTCCTTCATCTGACGTTTTTTTCGTTTAAATAGCTGTCTTGCCTGTTTTAATGTCTCCTTGTGCCGTTCCCTAACAGCCGGGCTACAATAGGCTGTAGCGTTGCCGTATAAGTGGCATCCTGTTCCTCAGACGCTATGCGACATTCTTAATGGTACAAGGATTCGTCTGAGCGCCGTTTTCCATATCCTATCACGGTTGTTGCGGCGGTTGCCATGGAATACGCAATATGCTGCCACTTTATATTGAGAACGTCAGAAGTAGAGGCGTTGTGTCGTAGTAATTGGCAGAGCTGGTTGGAGTAGGCATTGGCTATCTTGGGGTTTGCAGCTACGCGATGTTCAGCTTTCTTTGAGTTTGGTTACGTGCGTTTTTCGCTTTGCTTTGGATCATACGCACTTCCATGACACTAGATGTATGCCTGCCATTAAATACCACATGATTAATTTGATTTTTGGTGTTTTGATCGGGGGATAACCAAGCTGCCTTGTGGATAACGTTGTGCTATGTTACCATACAATTTTTATTATTTTTTTCAAGTACAAGGTGGACGCAACTTTTGAGCAAAATGGCTGTAAATTAGTGTTATTATAGACTTGAATGAAATTATCTTTATAAACTCAATTGTCTTAATGTGTTATAGTAAAGTTTTAAACATCTAATTTTATTTTAAGTATTTTTTTTTAAAATTGAAGATCAAAGTTCTAAATGAATCACCTTTAATCTGTTTTTAAATTAATGCCTATTTTGAGCTTGATCGGTTTTATCATTATCGACGGACACCTGTCTTGTAAACTACATCCGATAAAAAGTTTAAATTTTAGATAAGATATTCAAAAACTTTATATCCATAAAAATTTTTTCAATTAGAAACCAATTTGAGATTGATCGGTTATATATATTTTGATAAATACCCATCGTAGTTAACTTCACCCGATGAAAAGTACAAGATAACAATATTTAAAAACAATGGATCCATAATATTATATATTTGTTTTTTTCGTGTTTTAGACGCTTCAAAACAAAATGGCTATAAATAAGTGTAATTTATAGTTTTGATTGAAATTAGCATTACAAAGTAAAAGTCACAGATTGTTCTTCTAGGTAATAGTAAAGATTACGACATCCATTTAGATTTTAAGTGTTTTATTAGAAATTATAGATAAAACTTCTAAATGAATCACTGTTTAGTTGATTTCTATATTGATGAAAAGTGCACCAAAACAGAACAAATTTTAAATAACGTATTCATAAAATTTTTTTTATTAATTTTTTTTAGAGTTTAGAAAAGCCAAATAATAAAAAATTCGACGCATCTGTAGGCCAAAATGACGATAAACTAGGGTAATTTAATGTCTTCCTTAAAAACTTATAGCATAGTGGGGTTTGCATTTGTTTTCCGCCCACCAGAAGGTACTTGTTTATGTGAATTCCATTTAATGAAAAAAAGTGTAAACTTAAGGTATCTTTAGTTGAAATTCATTTCAGGATTTTTATGAGGATTCAGCCATGTCCGTCTGGCTGGCTGGTCAACATGATACTTTAAGGTTAACTTTACTGATACATACACACTTATTAAATACATTTTGTCTCAAGTCGTATTGAAAACTGACCTGACCTTATTTTATGGCATATAAAAAAGTAGGTATCTACATTACATATCAATCATTAAACATAACATTCGCATCTCACACTGTAGCGCACCATGTAAAATCACATATTGATATTTATATGTATGTGTCTTGTGCATTTATATAATTTTTCTTTCTGCTGAAATTTCTTATTGCTTTCTTTATGCCGTTGACAAAATAGCAAGAACAACAACAACACCAGAAATCATTGAATAACGCGCAATTGACTTTAGCCGAAATCCGAAAATCCAACAACAGCAGAGCGCCCCATCAAACAACTGAAGAACTTGCAAGTTCCTAAAAGACAACGACAAACGCTAAAAGTGTTGTTGTTTTGTTTTTTTGTTTGCTTCGGTTTCATCCGTCTGCGACTACGACGCCGACAATGATCGACATAAAATTAACGTCTACCAAATGTTTTCGGACTGAAGATGAAGAGGACGACGACGAGAACGTTGCTATTTTTATAAAAAAAAAAATAAAAACAAATTTGTTCAAAGTGTTTCTGTTTTTGTTGCGTTGTGTTCTGTTGTTTTGTGTTTAGGGTTTAGTGTGTTATGTGACCATATAATCAGTTTCATTTCGTAAATAAGTTTCCCAGTTGTCACTAATGTTGTCGTTGCCTGCTGTTGTTGTTGTTGTGGCTTCATTAAAAAAATACAAAAATACCAAGACCAACTAGAAGAAGACGAATAAGAAAAATCTGAGATAGATGAAGCAGCAGCCGCAGCGGATAAGTGCAAATTCGTCTCATTACAAAATGTTTGCGATTCTGTCGAAAATCGCATCGAAATGTATCGCATCGCATCGCGTCGCATTGCATTGCCTAGTGTTTGCAGGCGATTTGCAACAGCCGTTGATGCCCATCAAATGTAATGCATCGCATGCAATTAGTTTTATTTATTTTCTGTTTTGTGTTTCCTTCTTTGCCCTGATAAAAATAACTTGTATTATGTTGGGTTGTTGTTTGTTATGTTTTAATTTACATAAGGATGGATACTAGAGTTATTACCCCGTTATTAGAATTATGTTTACTAATTATTTGTCTACGGCAGTACACCTCAAGCAAGATCAGAGAAAACGATTGTGACAACATCCGGATTTAGTTGTTTTTGAAACAACAAAGCTGGACTGACTGCATTAGATCTACATGTACAAGTGTAGAGTGTGTCAATTTGTAATCTGCGATTAATTCTAAAAAAAATTGCATAAGAAACCATGGGTCTAAAATCAAAATCGAGCCCCCGGTTTTTAACGAGAACCTTTTTCGTATTGAGCAAAGATCCAAAACAAGCCCCGCAACTGGCCCGGAATCGCACCTAGTGGGTTCAAATGTATGAACGAGCCCCAGTCATTTTTACTCCTGTCATTTTCCCAAACATACCTAACACCTGTTTTCACCCCCAAAGAGGGCACCTATACAGATTTTTTTTTTTATTAAATTTTTAAAAAAAAACTTGCTTCCACCGCTCTATCTGCCCCATAGTCACCCCAAAAGGATGTAATGAAATGATGTAGGTCAGTTCGGAAAATATGTTGGGAGGGAAATACTAGTGGGGGTCGGTCATAAATTTTACCCCTTTAGGAGTTATCAGAGAAGCGGCAGGAGCTGACTTCATAAAAAAATTATAAAATTAAAAAAAAATGTATAGGGACCACCTTAATTTTCTTGATTGGTGGCCCCCTCTTTGTTGCCGACAGCAACTTCTAAGTATTTGTTTCAATCGGCAAGGCTTATCACACAGCTAAGTTCGGATTCTTCGTTAAAGTATAGGTTCCTTTGCGTAAGTCTTAAAATAGTAGCGTGACATGGGAGTAGCTTTCCTATATCTCATTTATGAGATATGTATAAAGGGAAAGTAAGTGCATTTCCATGCGAAGATTTCTTATCAGGGCATAGTATGTATGCACAAAGGTTTAATTAAAAAATTCTTGTCTCTTAAATTCTATAAGATAAAGGGAATTAGTGTTAGCTATGTCTTATCCTCGCTCTTATGTACTGTATAATTTAATGTTGACATTTAATATAAGTAATCTGGGTTTGGCAAATTGAGGGATTTTGTATCTCCGTGAGAATAGCACTCTTTCCGTTTTACTCGGGTATACACCCAGTTCACAGTCATGACACCATTTTAAAAAAAGTTTCAGCGCAGATTCCAGAAGCTCAGAGAGTAGTTTAGAACCCTTGCCGGTAACTATTAGTGCCATGTCAGCGGCATATGCGACGGTTGTGCAGCACGGTTTTTCCACCGTACTCAGGAGACTGTTGATGTTGAGATTCCATAGTAGTGGAGTACTACGCCTGGTGGAGTACCGCGAACCGTCACCTTGGAAATATTTGACACGCCCAGAATGGATCTTATGTGCCAAAATTTTAGTAGTTTGTCAACTAAGGAGATGACCACTGGGTTCCTCAATATCCCTCAATATCCAGGAAGGAGGAGAGAGCGTATTCCCTGTAGCTAAGGGATCATTTAAAGAGACTGGTTATCGAATGTATAGCATTCGCCTTACCTCCATCTCGTTGCAATGTGCGACAGCTTCAGACAGCTACTAAAGATTGTCAGAAGCCAGTGCTTCCATGTTCTTTTGTAGATCCGTGGGAATAATGATTTAAAAGTGTGGAAACTTTTGATAGCCCATTGAACTTGATGTTTAGTAATCGGTATGTCGAAAATATCAAAGTTATAGCTTACCGAGTTTTCCATAAACTGGTAATCATTTTCCCGACAACCCTCCATCAGCACCTCAAGTGTTTCGAGGCTGTTGGTGGTCCACGTACCATCTGTCCTTTTTATGTACGATGGTATTTTTGGATTTTAGAATAAAATCTAACGTAGGCGACTAGTTCCCGAAGAGCTTTCTACATTACTGCAGAATTTTCTCCATGACTGCCTTTTGGCCTTCCTGTTCAGGTTCTTTAAGCTGTTAACTGAAGACATATATGCGTTTCAGTCGCCATCTCTTTTCGCATTGTTGAATAGTTTCCTGCATTCCTTGCCTCAGCTAAGACGTTGGTTAATATTTCAACTCTCATAAAGATGAGCCAGTTTGTTTTTCTTCTATTAAAATAACTATCTCTGGAATCCACTTTGAAGGAAAGGTCAAAGTCGATATATAAATATATATTAGCTTTCCCGGCTTGCGTTACTTCACCCTATCTTCTTAAGAATTTAAGCAGTATAGGTAAACTGCAAAGGAACGAACACCCCCCTAAAAATAAGAATTTGAAAATATACTTTCGTATCGTAAAACTAAAATGGACTGGTACCCCTTCTAATTCTATAGGAAACATGCCCATATACGATTAAAGCTTCAGCCGTTTTGTACCAGTTTTATCCCTTTTCGGCCTTTTTATCCCTAAATGTTCGAAATTCTAAAAACTCCATCTGGAGGCTATTTAATTCTATAGGGAACAATTCTATAAACATTTTCGTAACTCTGCCTTCATTCATTTGGCAAGTTCAACACATAAAGAATGAATTTCGAATAATTACTTCACATCGCACAACTAACGTATTCACTTCAATTTTTGCGGCTATACCTTTAGCCGTTTAATTAAAATTGATAGTCATCATTTTTTTTGCGATTATAGCATTAGTCGGTTGATCTGGCTGATGGTGTAAGTTTAATTCCTTATTGGTACGAATTTCCTTAAACCTACTCTAAGCGGACATTTACTCAAACAGAGGAACAACCACCCTAAATTCATTATCCTATCTTCATCCATTTCACCCAATCACTTAGTCAAGTAATTTCCATTAATATGACTGACATAACAATTGTTTCAAAAGAGGCGTGGCACTGCCCATTTCCCATCGAGACATAAACCCCCATGTACCATTTACATATGTAGCCAATCTCATCTTCATACCTTATGGCTTATAAAAAATGACCGATTAAAATGTTGGTTTGTGTGGGCGGTACCACGCCCCTTTGCCTAAACATGTTTTCATGTAGCCAAATGAATAGTACTGCACAGTCAAAATTTCATTGCAATCGATCAATTTATTTGTCCCAGATAACGATCAAAAGAGGCGTGGCACCGCCCATTTCCCTGCGAAATGCAATCTTCCTTGTACCAGCAACATTTGTAGCAAATCTCATCTTTATACCTCTAATGACTCGGGAGACATGACCGATTGAAATTTTGGTTTGTGTGGGCGGTGCCACACCCTATTGTCCAAATATGTTTTTATGTAGCCTATGATGGGGGCCCTATGGATAGTATCACACAAAAAACATATAATTGCAATCGGTCCATTAATTTGGCCCATATAACGATTTTCTAAAAAGGGGCGTGGCATCGCCCACTTCAATAAACAAAGTATTTTTTCTTATGCATCCGATATGCGTGATAAATCTCGACTTCGTACCTATTATGGCTTAAACCTTACTATCATTTGCCACGCCCATTTTACCCCCTTGCAGACCGAATTTTCAAAAATCCCGTCTTAGTGCGCGCCTACATCATAAAAGAAACCTATATTCCAAACTTCACGGTTCTAGCTTTAGCCGTTTGGCCTGTGGAATGATCAGTCAGTCACCCAAGCCTTTTATATATATAGACTAGCTTTCCCGGCTCGCGTTGCTTCACCCATACTTACAATGAATCTTCTTATGAATTTAAGCAATACAGGTTAAATCATCATAAGACGAACAAACACCCCATTTATGTGATTGTAGCTTTATTCCATTAGTCGAAGTGATTGTACCGCTTTAGTACCTTGTTATACCTAAAAGTACGAATTTCAAAAGATACATTCGTAACGCACATCTAAAATAGACTGGTACTCCCTCTAATTCTAAAGGAATCATCATCATATTCGATTATAGATTTAGCCTTTTGGTTTGGGTGATGGTACCAGTTTTATCCCCTTTCTGCCAGTTTACGCCTAAATGTTCGAATTTCTACAACTTCTTCTGTTGGCTCTCCAATTCTATAGGCAGCAATTCTATTTATATTTTCGTAACTTTACCTTTAGGCAGTTGGTCTGGACCATAGTACCAGAATTTCAAAAAATTATTTCACATCGCACAACTAAAATATTCACTTAAATTTTTTGCGACTATGCCTTTAGCCGTTTAGTACCAGTTTATCACTTTCTGCATTTTTACTCCTAAAAGGTAAGAATTTCGAAAACCGCCCTTACTTCGTTCTAATTCCATAGGCAGCAAGTCCATAAAAATTATCATGATTATAGCATTAGTCGTTTGTTCTGAGCGAAAGTAAAATTTTTATCTCTTTTTCGATTTTTTTACCCAGAAATATCGGATATCACAAAAACCTTCAATCCACTTTGATAGCGAGCATGTCCATATCAATTTCTGCGATACCCCTAAAAGCACGAATATCGAAAAATCCATTCTTAGCCGATTATTATTTGAAAAGGGGAACACCCACCCCAAATTTCATCTTCCTATTTACACCCAGTAAGTAATTTGTAATATATAGATAATGAAAATGTTGTTACAATCATTCTATTAATATGACTGACAAACAGTTTATCCAGAAGGGGCGTGGCACCGCTTATTTCCCAGAGATACATTATCCGCCATGTACCAAATGCAAGTTTTATCTTCTTACCTTTAATGGCCTGTGAAATATGATCGATTAAAATTTTAGTTTGTATTGGCGGTGCCACGCCCCTTTGTCTAATTATGTTTTTTATGTAGCCGCTGATAGTGCAACACAGTAAAAATTTTGTTTCAATCGGTCCATTTATTTCACCGGGATAACTATTTTTCCAAAGGGGGCGTGGCACCGCCCATTTTCCAGCCAGACGTATTCCTCTTTGTATCAGTAACATTTGTAGCAAATCTCATCTTTATACCTCTAATGGCTATTGAGATATGACCGATTGAAATTTCGGTTTGTGTGGGCGGTGCCACGCCCCTTTGTCTAATTTTGTTTTCATGTAGCCTATGATAGAGGCCCTGCGGACAGTATCTCACAGTGAAAATTCCAATCGGTCCATTCATTCAGCCAGTATAACAATTTTTAAATAAGGGGCGTGGGCACCGCCCACTTTCTATAAACAAAAATAATTTTTTCTTATACGACAGATATACGTACCAAATCTCGACTTCGTACCTATAATGGTTTAAAAGAGACAGCCATTTTCAAATTCCAGTTGTATGGGGCGGTGCCACGCCCATTTTACCCCCTTGCAGTCCGAATTTCTAAAAATCCCTTCTTAGTGCGCGCCTACGTCATAAAAGAAACCTACATTCTAAATTTCACGGATGTAGCTTTAGCCGTTTGGGCTGTGGAGTGATCAGTCAGTCACCCAAGCCTTTTATATATATAGACCATGTTCGAGTATTTATCGTTAATAAGTGTAACATATAGAACTTCTTTTCCATGAGCTACAATAAAAGTGGGTTCGTTACCCCTAACTACCGTTAGTTTGTTCTCAATTTTATAGTTGAAAAGCGATTTAGCAAAACATTTTTACAAATATGATATACCACAAGGTAAACGTAAGCATCTCTATGACAATTTTTTTAAAATACTTTTCCAGAAATGTTTGTATAATTGCTGTAATTGCTTAGCACTTCAGTATAGTGTGAATGATTTGTACTATTGAACAACTTAGCCTGTACGAATTTGATGTGTCTACGCCTCATCACCTAATACATCGAACTTAATATTAAAATTTTTGTTGTTTTTTCGTCAGTTTTATTTCATACGAAAAATGCAAAACATATTTTGATTGTTGCATCTGTTTTGCCATAATTCTTTCATGTGATAAAGCTATTTCCTATGACCACAAAGATGAAGCAGACAATAACAACAACAAATAATAGAAAATAATAAAAATGAAAATATTCTGTTTCTGTTGGATGCAATTAAAATCGCTCATTCGTTAGAGCATTCATGTGCGATTTTCCATATTTATCAATGACAACCCCCCACCACCACCACAGCTCCCTTAACCCCATTACTTTAAGGCACAAAATAAAAATATACCAAAGTAGAGTGTTCTACTTTTGGTCGCCATTTCGTTTGATTTTTGACCAAAATATACAGACATAAGTATTGCAACTGCAGACATATTTTCTTTTCCTTTGAGTTGGAGAAATTTGTTTTTAATTCTAATGATTTTCGGTCAGGATGAGTCAGAATAAAGTAGTTTGTCGTCGGACAATTGACATAAATATGTTGGCAGACAATGTCAAAACGGCCGGAGTGATAATTGTGTTGTGGCGTTTGTTGTTGTTGTTAGCGCTGTCGCCCATCGATTAACATATAAAAGGCATTAAATACTGCATTAGTAAATCATTAAATCATTTTGCCTAGAACACAAGAAAATAAGAGAGTATCCTCGGCAAACAAAGAACACAAAGCAAGTACTAACGCTGTTGAGGAGTTGGTAAACAAAGTAAACACAATTTTTTTTTCACATTATTCTTTGAATTTTTCTTCTCATATTTTATCGGACCTTTGGCTGATAATTGCAATGGACATTTGCTTTATGGCCTGAAAAAAATATGCTGTGACGCCTAAAAAGCTCGCAAAAGTCAAAAGAGATGGCCAGAGAGAGATAGAGGTTGAGCGAAAAAAATATCGCACAAACAAAAGTCTTATAATGATTTACTTTATTTGCATATTTTGGTCATAATGGCGGAGTAGCAAGAAGTAAAATGTAAGACACCTCTAATAACTTAGTTTTTTTTCTTCTTGTTTTTGCTGTGTTGTGGGTGATGATGAATTAAACGCAAACAAATTACGAGTGGATGACCTAAAGTTGGTATCTGCAAATTATTTTCTCTGCGATTGGACAAAGCGAAAGTTTAGGCGCAGAGATGACAGCACAGTGGTTAAGTGGTGGACTTGAGAGTACTCGGTTGTTTGATTGGTTATGGTGATTGCAGGTTGATAGAAATATGTTGAAATTGAGTTGTAATATTCGTATGAAAATACATACAGCCTAATTCTAAATAATCCCAAAAAAAAATCACTCCCATAGGAATTTATTTTTCTCCGGAATAAAATTCCCCTATTCTAATCAGTCAGGGAAGGGAATAATAAGGAAGTAAAGTACTTCTTGGTACAATAAAAATCTCCGGTACTTTTCTTACAGTAAAATTTCTTTTTGATACAATAAATGTACTTTTTGGTACTATTAAAGTACTTTGTGGTTCATCAAAAGTAGTTTTGGTAAAGAAATTTACTTTTTGACGCAGTATGAGTACTTTTTATTACAATTAAAGTTCGTTTTTGTACAACAAAAGTCCTTAGCGATACGAAAGAAATAACCTTTTGACACAATAAAAGTACCTTTTGGTACACTTAAAGTATTTTATGGCACATCCAAAGTACTTTTTAGTACTAAAAATGTACTTTGTTAAAATAAATGTACTTTTTGACGCAATAAGAGTACTTTTTGGTACAATTAAACTACTTTTTGGTACAACAAAAGTAGTTTTGGGAAAATAAGTGTACTTTTTGACGCAATAAAAGTACTCTTTGTTACTTTAGTTATTTTTGGTACAACAAGTATTTTAATTCTGCCAAAAAGTACTTCTATTGTACCCTTTAGAGGCATCTTGTTACTTTAATAGTACATTTTGGTTCATAAAAAGTACTCTTTCGTTCGAAGAAAGTACATGATTGAGCATTTTAAGTAATTTTGTTCACAATGAAAGTCATTCTTGGAGCAATAGAAATACTTCCTGGTACAATAAAAGTACTTTTTGATACAAAAAAATATTTTGTGGTATATCAAAATTACTTTTTGGCACAATCAAAATACTTTTGGAACAATAAAAGTACTTTGTGGTACAATAAATTAACTTTTTGGTACTATAAATGTACAGTTTTGTATAATTACTGAACTTTTTGGTACAAAAAAATATTTTGTGGTACACCAGAAGTATTTTTTGGTGCAACAAAATTACTTTTCAAGACAAAAAGAGTACTTTTTGGTAGATCAAAAGTACAAAATGGTTGAATAAAATTTCCTTGCAGAACAAATAAAGTACTTTTTGGTACAATAAATGTACTTTCTGATATAAAAATGTATTTGTGGTACATCAAAAGTAGTTTTGGTACAATAAAAGTACTTTTCAGCACAAAAAGAGAACTTTTTAGTACAACAGAAGTATATTTTGCGGTACAATAAAAGTACCTTTTAGTACAACAAAAGTACTTTCTAGTACAATAAAAGTACTTTTTGATATAATAAAGGTACTTTTTGGTACAAAAAAGTATTTTGTGACAAATTATAAGTACTTTTTAGTATGATAGAATAACTCTTTGGTACTATAAAAGTACAGTTTGGTATAATGAACGTGTTATTTTGTACAAAAAACTATTTTGTGGTACATCAAAAGTACTTTTTGGTACAGTAGGGGTACATTTTAGTACATAAGGAATACTTTTTGGCGCAATTAAAGTACTTTGAGGTATAATAAAAGTACTTTTTGGTACAACAATAGTATTTTCTGATACAAAAAAGTATTTTGTAGTACTTTTTTGGTACAAAAAGTTTACCTTGTGGTACAAGAAAAGTGCTTTTGATGTACCACAATGTACATTTTTTTGTACCAAATTGTACTTTTTAGTACAACGAAAGTACTTTTTTGTACAACAAAAGTATTTTCTGATACAATAAATATTTTGTGGTACACTAAAATAGTTTTTGATACAATAAAAGTATTTTTTAGCATAAAAAGAACTTTTTGGTACAACAATAGTAAATTTTTGTACAATAAAAGTTCTTTGCGGCACAATAAATGTACCTTTTGGTACAACAAAAGTACTTTCTACTACAATAAAAGTATTTTTCGGTAAAATAAAAGTACTTTCTATACAATAAAAGTTAATTTTGGTGCAAAAAAGAATTTTGTGACAAATCAAAAGCACTTTTTGGTGCAATAAAAGAACTTTTTGGTACGTTAAAAGTACTTTGTGGTACTATAATAGTTCTTTATTCTACGACAGAGTACAATTTGGTACAAAAAAAATTTACCATGTGGTACATCAAAAGTACTTTTTGGTTCAACAAAAGTACTTTGCAGGGAAATGAAAGTAGTTAGTGGTATTATAAAAGTAAACAATTAAAAAAAGTTTAACGGGTGATCATGAGCAGAGGATTAATTTCCTTGATAAGTAAAGGATATTCCAATAAGAGGTGTTATTTTGGTATTCAAAGACAAATTCCAGTTTTTGAGATAAATGATCGGATGTTTATTTTATAATAAAGAGGAAGGTATGCCGTTAATAATGAAAAACAACATAAGCCAAATGGCCACAACGAGCACGCTTACGGCACCATATCCTTTTCATGAAATTTTCCATAATGAAATCACAAAGTGGCTGCCCTATGTCCTTGATAGCCTCACGAATTTTATCTAGCGCAATCCATTACTGTTGACCCTACCTCATTTTCGAAAAAATAAGGTCCAATGACCTTGCCGGACCATAAACCACACCAAACAGTCACACGTTGACGATGGAGAGGCTTCTCAACAATAACTCTTGGGTTTTCTGAGCCCAGATGCGGCAACTTTGCTTGTTGACATAGCCACCGAGGTGGAAACGGGCGTCAACAGTCAAGCTGATTTTTCGATGGAATTCTGGACCATTTTCGTGCATTTTAAATGCTTTAGTTTTGCGAACTGTGACTGCAAGATTTTCACCTTTTTTGTAGTGAATTTTAATAATTTCAATGCGTTGTTGAAGCGAAGAATAAACACTTCAGAAGTGACAGCTACCGAAATAGCGGGCCATTCACAATAACACATCACATTGGAAAACCCTTTACCATCGTGATACGTAATATGACTCATTTTTTTAAAATTCCAGTGAATTTTAAGCAAATTTGGGAAAGAATATTTATCCCTTCCCCAATTCGGGATTTATATACCCAAAAAATCAGAAAGTCAAACTTTTGGTGAAATGTATATAGACTTTAAAGAGTCCACTGTGCGAATTATCAAAATAAAAAATCATATTATTGCCATACTATTCTTAGCACAAAACCTCCGCCATGTTGTTAATACAAGTGCAACCTATAATTGTTAGCCTACATACATACATACATATATCTCCAAAACACTGTTAACCAAATCTCTGCGCCTTTTCAGCTTCACAGTTGCTCCGACCTCTTTACGTATGAGTGCTATGCTGTACCCACCACACCAAGATCACTCATACTCCCTGCTGTAGATGTAGTACGAACCAACAGTCAAATAGAACGTTAGTTATGCCGCATTAAAAATCTGCAATTTGCAGCGCCTATTTGTCTGCTTTATGGTTTGTCTATTGCAAGTACATGTGAAAATAATAAAAAAAACACTTCCAGCACATAACAAATTTTCAATTTTTTCTAGAACGTCTTTGTCGTCGCAAAGGAGGAGTTAAAATAAAGCTTTTGTCTTTCATTTGGCTTCATATATTTGAAATTTGGTGTTTGGCCAAGTGATATAACATAAATTTAATGTAAACATTAAGACGAACGTTTCGGCCGAGGCTGTCGTTAGTTGGGAAGAAAGGACTAGAATAAAGGCATGTGAAGAAAGAATTACTATCGTTTGCAACATTTGCATCCTTTTGTGTTGCATGAATTGTAGCGGAATTTCTTGGGCAATGGAGATGCATGTGGCTGCGTGCCATGGCGTGTGCCCCCCCTTCATAATCGTTATGTATGTAGTTGTTGCCAACCCCCACTCTTCTGCCTTTTGCTATATGAAATTGTTTATTTTTCTTTAATTGTCGAACGCACATTTTTGATGTGTTGCCCAGTGTTTCGTCGTTGGCGTTTCAAATTTTTCTCAACACATTTTCTTGGCTTAATCTGCGCCCACTATTAGCTGCTGCCACCACCGTAGATGATGATGATGTTGCTGATGTTGATGATGGCGCTGATTATAATGTTGCTGCTGCCGCTATCTTTAGTAGCATTTTTCTGAAGCGAACCCCATCTATACTTATTGGCTCATCAAAAATATTTGGCCAGCATTTCAAATACTGGGGGTATTTCCCATTTGGCTCATGAATGGACATTTTTCTGTAGACCTGCCATTGGTCGCTCTTCACATCATCCACTGTTGGCAAAGATCCTCTTGTACGTCGTCCGTCGCGCTGTGAACAGGTGGTTGGTTGTTGGATGACATTCTTTGGGTGAAATTATTGTTTGATAATTTTCAAGTTTGATTAGTTTGGCAAGTCTTTGCACGGATAGGTCAATAGCCGTCAGTGCTGTTGGCACTTAATGAGCGTGTGAAAGTGTGCCTGTTTACATTTTCACTCACAATTATTGGCTGGCATTTCGTATTGTAGACGGACGACTGAACGAACAAGCGAACGGGACGGAACGGAACGGAACGTACGATATAACTTTTTAATCTTGGCATTAGTTAATATCTTAATAATGTGCCAGAAATTTGTTTTTTCCCCTATTTATAGATTTATTGACGTTTTTTTTTGTTTTAGGTGGGGCGACACTTGTTGATTTGAGGTGTTCCCCAATAATAAGGAAGGACTTAATTTATGTAAATAATAGACATTTTTAAAATATTGTAACCATCTTTTTATTGGTAAGGGCAATGAAGTTATTGTAGAGAGAAGTTAATATGAGAGAAAATATACAGAAAATAGTAAATGCTGTTTAGAAATATTTAAACAAATTAGATTTTTTATTTTTTATTGTTGAACATTTTGAATTTTACGATGTTTTTGTGAAACCACTTTAACGAAATTGGATTGTCGCTTGACAAGATAATAAAATATCTGAAATTTAATAAATCATCATTAAAATCAATACCTACGTTCGAGCTATAAGTACTTTTAGGCTGAAATTTTAATATAAATACGGCATACGTATGATTAATTTGAAATTAGTTGTAAACTAATAATATCGCTCATACTAAAAGTGCATCTTAATTTACACAGTACAACATTTTTAAGCTCATTGATTTGGGACTCAATTCTAAACACTGCACGTGAAAGTAGCCCCAAAAAGACGAAGTTCTGCATTATTCGTTTTATCAAGCTACATGCCATAATAATTAAATATCGATTTGAAGTTAGTAAGTATCGTATAGTTAGTAAGTATCGTTTTAGGTTATTTTGTTTCAATAACTTTTAACTGGGTTTATTTTTAAGCAGTTACAATCAAACTGTTGTACTCCGTGGCGTATGATTTACGTTATATTACTTATGATAATCACTCGTCACCGTATAGTATTTAAGTACTTAATAACTTTAAATCGATATTAAATTATTATGGCGTGTAACTTGATAAAACGAATGATGCGCAACTTCTTCTTTTTGGGGCCACTTTCACGAGCAATTCTCAGAATTGAGTCCCACAATGATGTCTAGTACTGTGTTATTGATATTGTTTTTGTATTCTGAATCAATGTAACTAAAGATATATTTACAAATCCAAATTGAATTTTCAAACCATTAAGACTGGCACAAATTATGTAGCTGTCTGATATATACTTAGAAATAAATTAACCCTAGACGGGTAATCTTCGTCGATTCGACGAACACTGTTGCTTTTTTTTTCAAATATCGCTCTTATTTTTCACAATATTCTATAGCCTTTTACAATAGCGTTAGTTTGTGATGTTTTTTTCAAGCTATATTGGCATATGACGGCATTAGTTAAGCGTAATTGTTATATTTTTGCAATAAACAAAAACTCGCGTCGTCGCAACGACGAAGGTTACCTTTTGTGTGAATTTTTGCTCTTGCAAAAAAGTGACGAAATCAAAAAATAGTTTTGATTTATTAAATTAAAATATTTAAAATATCGGAATTACCAGATGATTTGATTGAATATTGTGAAAATGCTCCTGAAGACTCCAATTGCGATTCAATGCTCGAAGAGCAAATTGAAAAATATGTCGAGGAAGATGTATTTTTGTATGAGGAGGAGTACGACTGCGATGACAATATTATACCAGATTCGGGTGATGAAAATAGTCGTGAGCCACTAAATTTGTTCCAAAATTACTAATAATGCGTAAAAAAAACAATTCGTGGGAAACAAATAAAATTTTTGGTCCACTAAAATAAAATAATTTAAGGCGTGGAAAAAATATATTGCATCAAAGGTGAGAACCGACTAGTGAAGCAATTGACCGAACTAACCCCTTATCGTACTTCTAACAATTCGAATGCGATGATATTTCGGAAATATGATTACCCATTCACAAAATCTTTCAAATGTTACAAAATTTTTATTAGCTATTCTCATTGAACCTGATTATTTTTTCCATTCCAATGAAAAAGCATCACATACGTAACTTTACTGCCACACTAAAAAACCAACAACATAATAATCAATTTTATATAAATTTCTAATCTAATTTGTGTTACATAGAAAGCACGTCTAACCAACTAGTGTATACATTTACATGTAACACATTTGCACACATGGTTTTTCTAACACCATCTAGTAGTGAATAACATGTAATTGTTGTTGTAAATGTTTCCACTAGTTAATTAGACATCATTACCAGCTCTTATACAAGGAACACAGCAACCCACCACAAGCTAGTGACCACAGCGGCGATAACAACATTATTTGTAAACATATTAATAATTTTACACTAAAGCGCCCTAAGTCGCACAGTGGGTTCTTATTGTTGTTATTTGTTTTGTGGAGAATAAGTAAAGTGCTGTTTAAGGCACATCTATTGTCTGTAAAGACTTGATTAAATCTATGATTGTTGGCACTTTATAAATAAGCTGCAACAATTTTTTCAATAGAATATAATTTTCATGTAGTAATGAGAAAGGAAAGGACAAGAAAAAGTAACAAACGGAACTTCTCAAATGTTGACGACCGCCGTAAATGTAATAAGGACCATGATTTAAGGATACGCACCGGACTCTCTATAGAGAAGGTGCCACTATCCGACTGGCGGATGTCCTCAAATAATATAATATAATATAAGGCTGACATCACCGTCATCCAGGAGATGAAATGGACAGGACAAGGATGCTCGCAAAGTAATAATTGCGACATTTACTACATTAGCAATGCCGAAATGCTCGAATTTGGATGTAGATTTGTAGTTGGCGAGAGCCTCAGACATCTTGTCTCGCGGTTCAATCCTGTTAGTGATAGAATAGCCACAATCCGCATCCAGGCGAATCAGCTCATCCAGCTCGGATCATTACCTGGTTGCAGCCAAGGTGCGCACAAGATTGAGCAGAGCGAAAAACGAACGTAACCAAACACAAAGAAAGCTGGACATCGCGAAGCTGCTAACCCCAGAAATAGCCACTGCCTACTCTAACCAGGTCTCCCATGTTCTACGGCACAACGCCTCTACTTTTGACGTACCCGATACATGGCGCATTTCATTGCAACCGCTGCCGACCGAAGCTGTCACGACAATTGTCGACGACGGCTTAGATTGCCCACCACCAAGTCAAACCGAGGTAAGAAGAGCGATTTCGCGGCTGAAAAATAATAAAGCAGCCGGTGCCGACGTACTTCCGGCAGAGCTCTTCAAGTCCGGGGCGAGGAGCTGATAACGAGCATGCACCAGGTTCTACGCACGGTTTGGCTTAGCGAATGCATGCCCTATCAACCTTTTACCCATCGCATATAAGGTCCTGTCGAGTGTGCTATGTGGAAGACTAAAGCCAGTGTTGTCTTTAGGCCTGGTAAATCAACAACTGACCAGATATTCACACACTGGAAAAGATCCAAGAGATACAGATCGACACGTACAATATTTTCGTCGGCTGTAAAGCTTGTTTTCGACAGCCCGATACGGCAGAAATTACTCGAAGCCATGGCTGAGTTTGGTATTCCAGCGAAGCTGATACGCCTGTGCGGAATGGCGCTGACTGACACGAAGTTTTCTGTGAAGATTGGCAAGGACCTTACGGAGTTATTCTATGCCAGACGAGTCCTAAAACAAGGGGACGGCCTATCGTGTGACCTCTTCAACATAGTTATGGAGATGATAATGAGGACAGCCGCAGTAATCACGATGCTGTAGACATTATTGGTCGAAAACTGCGGGATGTGACTGCAGCCTTCTCAAGTATACAGAAGGAATCAGCGAAAATGGATCCAATGGTGAAGGGGGACAAAACAAAGTTATAAGTTTCAACGAACAAAGATGTAAAATGGTTAATACAGTGATTGGTGCATTTTCGGCTGATATTTACTTCGCATGTGGACATTCCACATAATTGTATATATATACAGCTGATGATGTACCAGAATGCAATAAATCGCCACAAAATGATGAACTCTTCATGGAGTTCGAAACGCGTCATCCTAGTGAGATACAATGAATTGCCATTAATATTGACATTAAAAACTTTTTCGGATTGTTAATCTAGATTAAAAAAATTTAAAGAATCCACAAGTTTAGGAAACTGCGTAATCGTTGACAGCGGTTGCGTTGGCTGGGTCATATTGTACGCTTGGACGAAAATGCTCCAGTTCGGAAAGTCTTCGACAATGAACTCGGTGGACGGCGCAGAAGAGGGCAACCAAAAGAAAGAAAGACCAGGTTACTAAGAACCTTGTAGGAATTGGTGTGACTAAACGCAGAATATCGAAGCGCTTACAATATAAGAAAATGTAATTATAAGTACTAAAAAGTAAAATTTTTGGTACCAAAAACTACAATTCATGGAACCAAAACATAAAAATTATTATTCCAAAATCCAAAAAAAAAAACCAAAACAAAAAAAATTATGGTACCCAAAAGTACAATTTACTGTACAAAAATTTATTACACCAAAAAGTAAAATTTTTGGTACAAAAAGTTCAGTGCCAACAAATACAAGTTTTGTTACCAAAAAGTTCAGTTTATAAAAAGTAAAATTTATTGTAGTAAAAAGTAAAATTACTGATACCAAAAATTATAATTTAATGTACCAAAAAGTAACATTTTTGCAAAGTACAATATATAGTACCAAAAAGTGCAATTTATTGTACTAAAAAGTACAATTTATGGTAACAACAAGTACAATTTATGGTACCAAAAACAATTTAGTATAATTCATTGTAGCAAAAAGTAAAATTTATAGTATAAGTGCAATTTTTGGTACCAAAAAGTACAGTTTATGGTACCCAAAAGTACAATTTATTGTATTAACAAGTATAATTTATAGTACCTATCAATACAATTTATAGTACCAAAAAGTACACAAAGTACAATTTATGGTACCAAAAAGTACAATTTATAGTACTAGAAAGTAAAATTATTGATGCCAAAAATTATAATTTATTGTTCCAAAAAGTACAAAGTACATTTTATGGTATCAAAAAGTAAAATTTATTGTAGTAAAAAAGTAAAATTTATTGTAGCAAAAAGTACAAATTATTTTACTTATAAGTACTATTTATTGTAGAAAAAATAGTATATAGCGCAATTTTCGGCAATGAAACGTACAGTTTATGGTACCAAAAAGTACAATTTATGGTCCCACAACAAGTACAATTGTTGGTACCAAAAAGTACAATTTACGGTACCAAGAAGTACAATTTATTGCACTATAAAGTAAAATTATGGATACTCAAAATTAATAATTTATTGAATCAAAAAGTACAATTTTTACAAATTACAATTTATGGTGCCAAAAAGTACAATTAATTGTACTAAAAAGTTCAATTTATGGTACCAGAAACAGTTAAGTACAATTTATTGTAGTATTTATAGTAACATTTACAATTTATTGTACTAAAAAGTAAAATTTTCGGTATTGTATACAATTTATTGTACCAAACATTACTTTAATTGTGCCAAAAAGTACAGGATCTTTCTTTAATTGTACCAAATAGTTAAATTATTTGTAATTGTAGTACATATATGAGTTTACAACAGGGTGTTCACATATGTGCTATTGGAGGTCTTATATTTTCTTACAACCTTCAACCTTAGTACATCTTTTGTATTCCTTAATTATTGGGTATTCACCAACCCCAGCATGGGTACCTATGTAAGTACCCTTTACATGGGGACCAATTTCACTAGTTCGCGGTAAACGATTTGGTGGCAATTGACGAAATGATGATTGATGAATTGATGTTGCTTAGCGTTTGCAAAGTAAGTACAAGTGGTCCATTAGTAAGTAGTGATTTTACTACCTACGAATTAGTGCCTAGTTTTATAGGGTACTTACCTATAACGTAGTGCTCTCAGGCAATAGTTTAGTTTAAAAACAAGAACCTATGACTGATTGCACTTTGGGTATTTTGTGATAAATATTGAAATACTGCAGTCTACTAATTGGCTGCTCAACTAGATGTCGATTTGTCTTGACCCTGCCCACTGCTCTCTGACATAAATTGATTTGTCGAATTTTTTAGATAAAGACAAGGCGACAATACGATCTGGCTTAGAATAACTTATATATCTGGGTAAGCAAAGAATCAGTTTGGAATTTCAATTGTTTGTAAACTTAAACCTAATTTTCTTTTATACCCCATGAGTGAGGTGTGGGAAAGCTTCTCGTGTAATTGGGAATTAACACGCTTTCTATTTTAAGATTTTCAACAAACGACTCTTGTTTAGAGACGAATACGTACGTCGGCTGTTTGAGTAGCATTTACTAGACATGCTGATTGACGCGACACTACACTGCGAAGTTGCTGTCGGCAACATCAAGGGGCCGCCGATGAAAAAAAATGACGATGTCTGGAGACAAGAATCGAACCATGAATCTGCCGCATAATAGTCGGTTGTTCTAACGGCCGGCCCCATCGGAAATACATAGTAGAACATGAACATATACTTTATAATTTTAGTTGTAATTCCCTTTGTGCCAAATCATACACTGTGCTTAATTTCACCAGCGAAACAACAAACACCCACATTTTTAGACTACAACAAAAAGGCAAACGGTGTAACACATTTGTACAACTATTTTTCTAAAATCAACACAGGAAAAACACAATTGTGTGGTTTTGGTTAGGAAATTTATTTGAACAAATATTTGTACTAGACACCAGATTCTTATGCATATGGAAAAACAGTGAAAAAATAATACCCATGTAGGGTGATGAAGTTTTTACACCAACTAACCGACGACCTTTACTAAACCGGCGTTTGACTTTTAGTGGTTTAGTATACAACTCTTTTCGGGTGTGTACTACAAACATTTACAAACGCACATACATATGTGTGAGTTTGCCTGAGAAAAACCTCATCTATTAGATATTTACTACATTTTTACATCAACCATAAAAGAAATTGATAAATAATCTGCACAAAAAAAAACAAATGAAAGGGCAAGCAAACAACTAGTCATAATAAGACGCCTTTAAGCAAATGTTGTTTTGATTTGTTTTTTTCTTTTCTTTTTCTGGCGCTTGTTTAAATATCTTTGTGAAAATACCATTATTATTTATTGTCATATCAATAGTCATATGTATATTCATACATACATATCATTTGTATATTAGAAAATATTCATGGTGTATGAAAACTCATAAATTTTGTCTTTTTAGTTCGGGGTTATGCACAAATGCATTTATTGTATCTTTACATCTTCACATACTAAGGAGTGAGAGTGTGAGTATTTTGTGTATAGTCTTTGCTTAAGGATATATGCGAATGTCCTTTGAAACTCGACACAGCGTAACAACAACATGTTGTGCATAGTTGGAATATTAGAAGAAAATTTCTTTATTTTAGTCGGCTTTTTCTGTTGGGCTAAAATGATAGTCGTACAACTGCTACTGCATTCAGGCAGGCACGGAGGCATTTTGTCAGTGGGATATTTTGATAATATTTATGTGGCGCCGAATTGTCGTGACAGCGATGTGAACGCGAGTGTATGTGTGTGTGTGTGTGTGATATGGGAATCCTTTGTGTTATGTTAAAGATCAAATTTAAGTTGTTGTTTTATAAACACACAATAAACAATTGTTAATATTAAGAAGTATTTAAATAAGTTAATTTTTTAAAGAAATTAATTTAACATTTGTGGTTGATTATTTTACACTGCTCGACAAGAAAAAACAATGTGAGCCCCGTCACTATCCCTGCTTATTTTTATTTAAAAACTAGTAACAAAGTTTCAGTCGGAAAACCCGACTTACATATACCATTACCTTCAATAAAACAAAAAATTTTCTAGTGTATTGTTATTATTACTCAATTTCTAAAGTGGGCGGAGTGGTACATTTGTATGAGAGGTACCAGAAGGGGCGTGGCTAGCCTTCAAATTTTTTGTCCAAAACTTTATACTGTTATAGCTTTACTAAATACAGAATTTGGGTACAATCGCGTTGGATGTATTGATATTATTTCTCTAACTCTGAAGTAGGCGGAAAGGTACATTTGTATGGGAGGTACCAAAAGGGGCGTGGCTAGACTTCCAATGTTTTTTTCCAAAACCTTATCCTATTATAGCTTTACTAAATGCAGAATATGGGTACGATCCCGTTGGGTGTATCGATTTCTGAAATTGTCGGAACGATATATTCGTATGGGAGGTACCAGCAGGGGTGGGGCCATGTAGCCCATTTGCAATACCGTAAGTAGTTTTAGAATATTTACTCGTGAAAAATTTCAAAACATTTGGTTTTGGTTCAAAAGTTATCGTGCATACCAGCCGGCCAGCCAGCCAGACAGACAGATAGACATGGCTCAAAGGACTTAAAAAGTTATGAATCGAATTTTGTTCAAAGAAACATAGGGTCTAAAGTGACTCCTTTCGTGTGTTACACTTTTGGGTCGTATCAAATGATATATACACCCTACCCGTAGGGTGGGGTATAATGACCTTCTCAATCCCAATATCACCCAAATGTTTCCCATCACACTCCGTTTTTTGGGGTAAGTATTTTAATCTAAGGGGGGAGGGGTTGAAGGTCCTGAGAAAATTATTGATTCTTATGTGAAATGACCTCCTGAATTCAAATATCACCCTCATATTTCCCCATTACCTATTGAATTTCTCGTGACGTCACATTTTTTTTGTCAATATTTAAAAACACTGCTCTGCAAAAAGAAAGAGAAGTGTGAGCCCCGATAGTATTCATGCTGATTCTTATGTGATATGACCTTCTGGATCCGAATATCAATGCAATTTTTCCTTTCACCCATCTTTTTCTCGGGACGCTTCTTACATTACTTTATGTTATTAACCAATTAAGGACAAAATGTGTAGGGGGAGGTTGAGTGTTCCTAAAAAACTGCGGGTGATGGGAAGAAATTAATGTGATATTCGTATTCGGGTAATCATTTTACCCAATGATACATCTCCCTCTTTCATGCAGCATCACATTAAATCCTTTTATAAATTTTGGGCGTTTTCCACCTTTCTCCACCAAACCATCATTGTATATTTCAATCCTTTCTAAAAAATCTCTAACATGCCGATGAAAATAATTTAAATAAATCGAAATAGAAAATTTATTTCATATCTCCTATACTATCAATAAAATTCACAGCAATTACAAAAAACTCCAAAGGCCATAAATCTCTGCGCAAAACAAAATAAAACTAAAACGACATTTAAACACCAAATAATACAGGACGAAGGGGAGTGCAAACAAAAAAAGACGCAAATCTATTGAAAATAATATGAAAAAAACTAGTGAGAACAAATATTTTTAAGCTTTCCAAAGAAACTGACCAGCATTTCCTGTACAATGAGAATAACACACACTCGCACACACAAACAAGACAAAGAAGCGCTCCAGCAAACCAGTCACGGGAAAATAATTGCCGAACACTAAAAAAAATCAAGTCAAAAGGAACTGAAAACAACGATAACATTGACTTTAACAATAAGATTTTTGCCAATTTCCGTTACAGCAAATTCCTGTGACAAAAAATGCAAACTGTTATTTTTGTCTTTCGCATTTGCAAAAAAGTAGCATTTAAACAGGATGTCGAGAACATTGTCCGTGTCACAAATATTTAAATGTTTGGCCTTTTTTTTTGTATTCTACACTTCGTGGGTCATTTTTTATTTTTGCCAAAAAATTTGTTCATTCCATATAAATTGTCGTTAGATGTGTTGCCCTTTGTGTAGGCAAATGAAAATTATTTGTTTTCTATGTTTGTGAAGTAATCGAAGGGAGGGGCTGGGGAAACAAAAGCGGCCAGGACGCGAACAATTGCCTGGCAGGCACAGGAGTATCATTCACTATTCGCGCACCATTAAATCTTGTTGTAATGGCTCTTTGGTAATTTGTCTTATTAGTTAGAGAGCAGAGAGAGAGAGAGGAGGTGTCTCTTGTGTGTTTATGTGTGTGTGCAAAAGGATGCTAATTTCCTGAGTTTGTTAATTAGTTGTTCTGTTGTTGTTTCATCACCCTTAAGCTGGGAGTAGTATTCAAAGCATAGGGTTCAATTAATTTTTGTTTTTCTTTTCCTAGTTGTGTTAATTGTTTTAATGGTTAAAATAAATTTGTTTTGTTTTGCTCACTTTGAGTGTTTCAAACCATTTTTATCATGTTGCACTGCTTGTTTATGCATAGCAATTTTAATGCAAAGTGATTTATTTAATAGTTGTACGAAGATGCATAACTTAATTAACGTAATTAATGATATGCAGCCAAAACTTATTTTCTTTATGGAAATTTGGTTACTTGTTAATGTAAATAGTTGTATGTTGTTGTTGCTATATAAATGAGAAAATTGTAATTTGAAATTATAACAAAGCATTAAAAAGAAAAGAAGAGCGCTGTTCGATTTAGATCGAAAATTACTTCAACATAAATTGTTTACAGTTTTTAAAGGCTATTTTTTAACATAATGTCATGTTGGGACAGCAGTTTTACTTTCTAATTTTTACATAACAATAGTGTATTTTTAATGATTTTTTTATTTATAAAAAAAAATAATGATTTTTTTTTTGGAAAAGCCATAACTTGCGTTACCTTATAAAAATATATATATATATATATATATATATATATATATATATTAGGTACAACAGATTATCTTAAAACACCTATAGCACCAACTTAATTTAATAAATATTTTATTTCTTTCAGATGTTTATGGAATTTGGTCGGTAAGTGAAATCACGATAATAAATAACGCTAATGTTACATGTTTGATAGAAATAAAAGATACTGTCCATCAAATAAAATAAAAAAATTTGTTCGCCTATGCCGAAGTTCAGATACCCTTCACCATTTGTAAAAATTACGATAAATCTGGTAATTTACTCTATAATTATATTTTTTAAACTTTGTGTACCAAAATAAGGGGAGTTTGTATAAGGGTTGGATGTAACTTTTAGTCTCTCGCAGCCATTTCTTGTTAATAATTTTTCACTGAAATGTTAAATACTTATATTCAAGTGTTTATATGAGCTGAGAATATTGTTATGATTTGTTTAACACACGAAAAGAGGTAGTTTTTTTTACTAGAGGTAGGAGTAGTTTTTGTCCGAATTTGTATATCTTACAACTAAACCTTCTCTTAGGGGATAGATAGAAGCTTGTATACCAAACTGCAGCTCGCTAGCACTTAAATTTAGGTTGTAAACGCAAGGATAGACGGACAGACACCCCCCAAAAAGGTGTTTGCATGGCAGGTGGTAGTTTTTTTTCGAAATTAATCAATTCAGAAAATAACATGCGCATAGAAAATATAACCTTCCAAACAAAATTTCAGTTCTATAGCTATAGAGTAGTTTTTGTCCAAATTTGTCCATCTTATAACCAAATCTTCGCTTAGAGCAAATAAGCTTGTACACTAAATTGTAGCTCGATAGCTCTAAAATTAACGTTGAAATCGTGGGGATACACAGACGGAAACCCCCAAAAAGGGGCTGTTTGTATGGGACGTGGGAGGAGTTACTGTCCGATCTTGCTCATCTTAAAAATTTACCTCTGTTTAGAGAATAGAAACTACCATAACGAATTTCATATCGATAGCTCTTAAACTACGACTGTTCGCCGGGACAGACCCCAAAATTGGCAATTAGTATGGGAGGTGCGAGTAGTTTTTGGCCGATCTTGCTCATCGAAAAACTCAAACTCCGTCTACATAAAATAAACTTGCATATTTCAGTTCAATAGCCCTTAAATTGTGGCTGTTATCGCAGAGACAAACCCCAAAAAGGGGCAGGTTGTATGGGAGTAGTTTTCGACCGATCTTAGAACTTAACCTCCGCTTTGAGCATATAAGTTTGCATTCCAAATTTCATCTAGATACATCTTAAACTATGGCTATAATCGCGAAGACAGACAGACAGGCAGACGGTCATCATCGACTTAGATTTCGAGGCTGATCATTTATATATGTATACATTGTCAGACCTACAACACATTCATATGGGCGTAACAAATAGAAGAACTGGCAGCAACAACAGAAATGCATCTATTAGTAGCCGCACGTAGAAAAGTATTCCAAGCGCTTCGGTCTTTTGCGCTCCGTATATAGTTCGTTTTACCAAGCTTACTTAACAGTTCCGTCACCTGGTCCATCCATCGGAGTTTTGGTCGCCCCCTCCTGCGCCGCCCATCGAGTTTATTGCCGAAGACTTTTCGAGGCGGCGCATTTTCGTCCATTCGTACAACGTGTCCAAGCCAGCGCATTCGGACTATTTGAACGCGCTTGACCACGTCGATGTTGTTGTACAGCTCATACAGCTCATGATTCATTCGACGACGGTACTAGCCGTTTACCATGATGGGTCCAAATATTATGCGGAGTATTTTTTATATATTATTGCTAAAATGGATCAGCAGAACCTTATCCATGATTTGATGAAAACTTACTTATTGTATAGCATATATCCTAAAACCATATTTTTAAGCCAATTGACTGACATAAAACTTTTTCCGCTGGTGTTCTTGGTGATTGAATCTTTAGATGTTTTGGTCTGGGCGAAGATACCACTGCTCAACTTTTTATCCCTAGGAGTACGAATTTATAAAAGTCCCTTTATATGCACAACAACTCTATAAAACAATGTGTTAAAGCTAATTATCGCGATTCTACATGAGCCGTTTGGTCGCCATGATGGTACCAATGTTATAAATTGTTTGTCCTAAATGTACGAATTTCGAAAAATCAAAGCGTACAACTACTTCCTTAAATAAATACTCCGTCCTATTTTTGCTATATTACCTTGAGTGGTTTCATCTGGGTTTGATTTTTCTTTAGAGGGTAAACATTTTGAAGAATCATTTCATCCAGCTCCCTAATTCTATGTATAAGGAGATAGCTCTTATACATTGGCCTGGGTGACGGTACCTGTTTTATCTCTTTTTGGCTCTTTTTTCCCCCTTTAAGTACGAATTTCGAAAACCTTCGTGCGTATTGGCTGGGTGATGCTACCTGTTTTATCCCTTTTAGGGCCGTTTTAAAAGTTTGGGATTAAGTATTTGGCACCAAAATTCGTGATCCAACAAAAAAACAGGCGGATCAGTGCGCGTGGATAACATCTTGAAACTTGAAACGTCTGTATCTCATAAGCTATCAGAGGTATGAAGATGATATTTGGTATAAATGTTGTTCGTACAGTTAGAATTACAGCCAGAGTGTATGTGGGCGGTGCCACGCCCCTTTTCAAAAATCGCTTTGACGGCTTTTCCAATAGATCAATTGAGACGAAAATTTTGCTAAATAATACTGATAAACTAGTCCCTGGTTTTACTTATCTGTGACTGGATAAGGTGACGTGGCACCACCTATACAACTTGAAAATTAAAAAGGTTATATCTCATGAACTATCAGAGTTATGAATATGAGACTTGTTATATGGGTATTTCGATCGGAAGGACGGACGAATTTATAGTATAAAATTGCAATATTTTTAACTTTTTGTTTTTTGTAATCATATAATGAATTTGTTGAACTATAACAAAAAATACTATATATATCGCTGGAAAGTCTCTTCTTTCCAAATCCTCTCAGAAACTTAAAATCGGCTCATATTTACCAGCGTTACTGGCTTAAAATTGCATAAAAGTACGAAAAACCGGTATTTTACCCTTAACTCAAGATTTTAGGGGTTTTGTGAAATTTGAAAAACAGATTCTTGTTGTGCACCGCACATTGAGATTGAAGTAGCATAAAAGGTAAAAGTATTTTAAATTTCAAATAAGTTGTTTATGAAACCGCAACAAGTCTCCTTTATTTTACAACAAAAAATATATTGATCACATAAGAAATTTCACAAATTTCCACCGTGTGTGTACGTAACGCACTTTGTGATAGTCATAATTTTGAAAACAACATTTTAAATAAAGTTTAATTAAAAGAACATTATAGTTATGTCCAAAATCTATATTTTTTTAATATGAACATAAGCTGTGTTCGTTTACTTGCAAATTTGCACAAATTTGTGCATTTTTTTGCAAATTTTTACTGGATTGCATACGTTTACTCCAAAACTTCAGTAAATGAGAGCGAGAGAGCGTAAAATTGCTTTGGCAGCTCAACACAAAAGAGTTTGCAAATTTTGGTTGAATATATTTTATCCAACCAAAATTTGCAAGATAGTAGAGCTGTTAAAAATTTGAATTGTCAAACTCCAAAATGGGTTCCATTGTTCCATTATTTCATCGGGGTCTTTAGCGAGGTGCTGCGATATGCTGTTTTCTGGCATATTTTTACTGGTTGTTGTTCGAGTACTTTTTTGGAAATTTAGCAAGAAGAGTGTAAAATTGTTCTTACTCTCCCAAACTACAATTTTGCAAATTATTACTGGGAAAGTAAACGAACACAGCTATAATCTTCAAAATGTTTCAAATTCTCGAGAAAACACATACAAAATAAAAAAAAAACGGTAGGAACCAGGGCCATAGCCAGGATTTAATTTCGGAGGGGGCCAAAACCATATATATTTATCTGATATGTATGTTAGGGTGTTCCTTGTATGGTATTTTTGGAAATTTCGTTAAAAAGCGGAGTTGGACATTGAGCACCAAGTCACGTTTGTAAATGAAAAATTTCAAATATTTTGTGCGAAATTACGCATCGATTGTTTAGCATTAGAGTGTGCCGTTAAGAGGTAAACATTCGATTTTGTTTTCAAATCAGTTTACCGCCGTTGATAATTTTTATGAACTAGGAATACGCCGTTAAATAGGTGAAGTGAAGACCTATTAAAGTATATAGTTGGACTTTCCATATCTCTTATAGATGTTGATATATTTGGGACAAAAGTGGGTGTATTTTTGAAAAAAAAAAAATAAACAATTTAGCATATATTATAGTCATAATTTACAAAAAAAAGTATATATAGGCAAGGCCACCGTCAGTAACGTCACGTTCGTACACATATTTTGGTGAATATCTTTACTAAATACTATTATTTCTTCCAACTTGAGAGCGGCATATGAAATAACTCGTCATAACTGTTGTTTCCTACTCAGACAATTTTTCTGTATCTCGTTTTGTTGTGAAGTTATGACCATTTTAAGCCGTCAGTAACGTCACCGGATTTTGGAAGTGTGTTTTGAGGTTACTGAACGTTTGTGTAAAAATTAGCGAATTAAAAAAAGTTTATGTTTATAATTGACCAGTATTTAAAAAAGGAAGGCTGAAAGATGATTTTTATCCATCATCATCATGATTTTTTTATCATCATGTAATCGCCATAAAAGCAGTGTCAGTAAAGTCACACAAAAATGTCAGTAACGTCACACGTACGAATTTCGGTAGGATTTTATGGTCTTTTTTCTCTTGGGTTAATAGAAGGACCCTAAACGACCAAAAAATCATCGTAGACGAGTTTGAAGATGCAACCTGGGGAGATATTAAGACTAAACCAATTTCATAAAAACAATTTTAGTAAATCGGGTTCGACATTTAGAGCTGATTTTTGTATGATAGAGTGTTAGTTAATAAAATTATCTCTTCAATAATGTGTATAGCTTGAGGGTTGAAATTGGTTTTTGATTAGTTTTGCATCATTAAAATTAAAATTTGTAATTTCTGCCTACTTTTCAGTTTTAGCGGCTATTTAGTACGAAAAAATGTCGAATTAACTTTTTTTTGTGCTAAAAATTTTGTGTGAGTATTTTGAACTAAAGCCTGTAAAATAAAAACACATTATTATCGGAAAAAACAAAAGTCTTTATTAATTCAGACTTGTTAATTTTTTCAAAATTAAAGCATCGCTTCGCTTTTTTTTAACGTAAATAAACATAAAATATCACAATAATAAGCAATTTTATTTGTATCCCTGCTGAGCAGCTATTTCGTTCCAATGATACGAATTTGGTGCGCAGACGAAATGTCACGAATGTTTTTTGCGTTTGCGAAAATTGTGGCCGTATCCAAAATGGTGTTTATTTTCTAAACTCTTCTCTAGCAGCTTCCGCAACTAATATTTGCGATTGTGTATATTGGAACGCCTCAACGAATTCCCATGCACTGTTTACTATGCAGTGACGAGCTTTTTCCTTTTGTACTCGTCGTATTTGTTGGTTTCTTTTAGCTTTTTAACATAACGCTTGTCTCTTTTTGCACCAGGAATCGGAGTCTAGCATTTAAATACCAAATTGTTAAGCAAAAAAGTAAAGAAAATAAAATTAAAATATTACGTCAGTAACGTCACACAATCTGTTTTTTGAAAAATACCCTGCTATGTGCTAATAAGGCTTCATTTAAGCATTGATTATAAAAGTACTTCAAAAGTACTCAAAAAAAATCAGCTCATCCAACCTCTTTGCAAATTATTTAATGCATAAAAAAACATTTTATAAAAATTTGTCAGTAACGTCACCATTTATTTGCGGCTGATTACTTAAAGCCTTAATTGGTCCAAAACCCAAGCTTTGTACACAAATTTGCTTGCTAATCAATAGTTTGATTTGTATTCTATCCAAAGAAAGTAAACATCTGTCTAAAGTATAACAAAATAAGAACAAAATTTAGCTTTTTCGCCGACATTTGTATATTTTCCAAATAAACACCGTTTTTTGGCATTAAATATAGCAAAGACTAATAAATCTAGATTTTGATATCTGGTTTCATCCGAATACACACTGTGTCTACTTTTTAATGACACCATAACCATCCAATGCTCCGCTGCATCAAATATCGCGATATCTATAAGAGATATGGTAAGTCCATTCATATACTTTTATACGTCTTTTTAGTGACATAAGACTTGTTAATTTGTCTACAATACAAAAATATTTAGCGACGATAAACTAAATTTTATTACAAAATCGAACTTTTACCTCTATGCGGCCCACTCTAATGCCAAACAATCGAAGCGAAATTTCGCACAATATTTTCGAAATTTCATAAATAACAAACGTGAACTGGATCTCAATGTCCAACTCCGCTACTACTATCTTTTTCTTAAGGAAATTCCCAAAAATACCATATAAGGAACACCCTAATGTATCTTAAAGAGCGCAGAAAAACAATTAGTATTGTTTTTGGAGGTTGAGTATTAAAATGAGACCGATCGGCAAAAACTACTCTCACCTCTCTAAAAATTCTCCCTTTTTGAGGTTTGTCCCTGCGATTGCAGCCGTATTTTAAGAGGTATATAGCTGACATTTTGTACGCAAGATTCAATATCTAAGCGTAGGCTACTTTCTAAGATAAGCAATGTCGGCCAAAACTACTCCCACCTCCCATTCAAACTACCTTTTTTGGGGTGTCCGCGTAACTGCCCCCGCGATTATAGCCGTAGGTTAGGATATATTGAGATGAAATTTGTTATGCAAGCTTTAATCCTATAATACTTCTCCCACCTTCCATACAAACTTACCCTTTTTGGGAGTGTCCGTCTGTGTGTCCCTATAGTTTATGAGCTTTCGGGCTGAAATTTGGTATGTAAGCAGAGGTTAAGTTCTAAGATAAGCATTATCGGATTTAACTACGCTTAGCTTCAACTAATAAACTTATCGGTAAATCGAAAAAAACCGATACAAAATTTTTGACAAAATGGATGTGTGAAGCTAAAAGTAACGTCCACTTCTCACCAACTCCCCTGTTTTTTGGTACAAAGTTTAATATAATATAGTTGTAGTGCAAATAGCCAGTATTATCACTATTTTTACAATTGGTGAAGGGTATCTGAGCTTCGGCATAGCCGAAGATAACAGCCTTACTAGTTTAAATTCAGAATTGGCTGTTTGGATACTTTATCTGGATAAAGGAAATTCCAAAATGTTTTGTAATAGCTTGCTGAAAGATTATACTAACTTTAAATTTAATTTCCCTTTACTTCCCATAAATGAGGTATGGGATAGCATCTCGCGTTGTTGTGAATTAACACGCTTTCTATTTTTAGATTCACAACTAATTTAATTTTTGATTTTGTATTTTTTTTTTTTTCAAATTAAAAATAAAAAATTAAAACTATTTTAAAGAAAAAATCCGATTCTAATTTTTAATTAGAAAGAAAAATGTTTTTTATGTGATCGCTTTCTATGGAATTGCTTAATTGCTCGATTTTAAATACATATCGCGACCTAAAGACGTAAAGGTTGTAAGCCACTTTTTTATCTAAATGTATATTCAAATTTAGAAGGCAAAATAAAAAAGTAAGTAAGCTATATAATAATTCCATGAATAAAATTACAAAATAAATTTTTTGGCATACAAATCGCTCACTTTAATTTGCTCTGGAGCACAAAAAAAAACAATTTTTTTGAAAAAATCTTTACGAATTTTTTTTAACTGCACTTTTACCCTTAAAACGATTTTAAAAAAAAATCAATTCAAACCAAGTCGGTTTTCCGGACGCCACATGGCCATGATTTGAAGATGATATGAAATATTGCAATCGGTGGTAGATGACACAAAAACATTGGTTTGGTCAAATTCTGAGTTACCTGTTCCACTTCTCCCTTGTCCTCTTGTGACACGTTCTAAATATTTAATATAGTTAATTGTTAAAATAGAATACAAAGACGAGAGTCTTCATTTACACTTCACTTAATTTAATTTTTTGTTTATTTGTAGTTCCTGAAGATGATCCTCAAAGAGAATCGAAATATTGAAAAATAACTAAATTTTACAAAAAAACACTTGACCTCGAGCTTGATATTAGAATAAGGAAAATAAAGTTAATTTTTATATTTAATACTAATCTGAGATTTTAAAATTATAATTACTTAGTGTTACTTACCTTTTAAATGGGTATATATTGGGTGTTCTTCGAATAAATTTCTTCAATGTTGATGATTGATGGCAGCAATATTTATTTGATGATATTGGACGATACGATTTTCAAACGGGTCAGCTATATATTGTATTGTAGTTATATTATTTTCATATTTTGTTTATAATTTTAAATATTTAATAAATATTATTGCTATTGTTATTATTATGGGATGACGTTTTGCGTATTAATTGTTTAATTGTGTTAAACTTTATAATTGTTTTATTTGCTTTTAATATATTATTTTAAATGTATTTTTTTATCAGCATATTTTTGTGGCGTTATTGTTCTATTATTATAAGTATCTACATTTTAATATTATTATTAATAATAATATTGTGTTTATTTCATTGCTACTTCTAAAGCACTTAGTAGTTTGTTGGATAAACTAATGCGTATATTATTTAATTGCACAAATCCATTTATTGAATTCACTTTTGTTTTTTATTTTTTTATTATTAGCATATTATAACGATATTGTAGTTGTATTTATGTATTTTTATTTCAAATTTTGTTTGTTTTTTTTTTTTTAATTAAAATATTTCATAATTATTTTATTTATTTCACTATAGCGGTCTCTCACTTTTCCTCACATTAATTCCGCGCGCACTGTTGTATTGCTTAGTTTCTTGTGATTTTGTTGATGGTTTTCTGCTTGTAACCGCCAGAGTGATGTTATATTCCCTTGGAATGTCCAGAACTTTATGATGTTCGCTGGTTAAACTGTATGATCGAGACGGACATTGGCTGGTTAAGTTATTAGCAGAACTTCAATCCTAGCGATACTGGCGTGCACTGGAATATGATTTGAAAAGCTGACCTTTTTCCTCCGTATGCAGCGTGTGGCTATCTGTCGGTTTGTCTTTTTTTTTTGTTTGCCGGGGTTTTTAATATTTTGGCACTCCAAAATATTGGCTTCCAATTTGATTTGGCTAATCTCGTACTTCATCGTTGGACAATGACATTTGAGACAACCGAAGAAGAAGAAGTAGAGGCAGGAGAACACCACTAAACTTTGTATGATGATTTTACTTGTAGCTGGCCAACAAATGGTAAAGTGTCAAGATATCTGATGAATCCTTATTTGCGTTAGGTTTCCTGCATCTTAGTGTTGTTGTTGTTGCTACTGCTGGTACATCGTGGACCATCACCATCACTTGATGACATGTTAAGTTAGCCAGCCAGAAAAATCTAGCTGCTGTTGGTGGTGTTGTTGCCGATGCCCTCGGTTTTGTCTTAGTTCCACTTTTGTTGTTGCTGAGTTAGTACATCGTATGTGTGTGTGTGTGTGGTTGTCTCTGTGTGTACATGGCGATTTTCTTGGATACGTCTCAATCAAGAAGTGTTGAGGAGCCCAACCAACAGAAGAATACAAAAAAAACACTATCGGTTGAAAAAAAAATAGCCGTGCTAGTGTGCCGTAGGGCACACTGCTTTCGTTGCCAGCCGCCAGTCAGTCAGCCAACAAATATTGCCCGTTGTTGCCCGTCGTACACACCAACCACACATGTTGGCTCGCGCTTAGCTGGCTGCCTGCCTTATTGTTAGCCAACTGACTGACGACTAACGTAGCTGGCTATCAACTACAAGACGGTGTGCCAGCAAGCAAAAGCAGCAGTTAGTTTGTCTACTAGTGTCGCTAATGTTTTCATTTCAAGCAATCGCCGTTGTCGTTGTTTTCATCGTTGTTGTCGTCGTCATCGCCATCGCCATCATCATCATCATCATCGCCATCAAAACGGCAACAGCAACATCAACATGGCCCACCATCGACATCATCATCGTCATAATCCACTTCGGCCGTGGCAACCTTAGCTAGCACCAGCGCCAACAAACGCTATCATCCTCCCGAGTTGGAGCTGAGTTAAGTGAGATGCGTTTAAAAGAGCAGAGCATCGCCAAATATTTTGGTGTTGGGGTGGAGAAATGAGATCGTCGCTTAGGGTACTGTATGAGGAAAGTACATAAAATAGTACTTTTTGTTAAGGTAAATTAATATCGGCGATAACAACTATGTAACCTGCATATTTTTGATTAAATCGCAACAAATCAAATTGAACACATAATAATCGATGGAAGGCATATCTCAAGCGTTAAAGGTGGCCAAAATACGCACGAAATAATGCAGTACATATAAAAGTACTTTATCATAAGTTATTGTTAAGGTAAACTAGAATCGAAGATACCAACAATGACACCTGGACAACGCCTGATTAAAAGACAACAAATTTTGAACACATGGTAATCGATAGAAGGCATGTCTCAAGCGTTATGGATGCTTAAAATACATAAAAGATAAGGCTGTGCCATAACTACTCGTTATCAAACGAAACGAAAACCTAACATCTTAAGTCTGCATACCACCAAGACAGCCAATGCCTATTTCAACCAATTGGCTTATTTACTGCTAACAAATGCCTCTGATTGTAAAGTCCCCGAAATACAATTGCAACTCGTCCTTTCTATAGCCACTGTCGCATTGACCGTACTTGATTGTGACATATCTCGCTCAGACAAGTCCTCGTGCGATCAAAAATATCTCGTATTGTCGGAAAAAAAGTAAGCTGCATACAAGGCAACACTGCAGCCAGTGGCAACACGTGCTGTGAAGGGACGATAGGAGAAGAGGAGAGAGACAAAACGCCACTTTAAGCAGAAAATCGTCTTTTTAGGATCAAAGAAAGTCATAGTAAAGTACTAAGAGAGACGTGAAGTCCGTAAATTCTACGAAAACTGTTTGCCCTTTGCATACAAGGTCCTGTCGAGTGTTTTATGTCAAAGACTAAATCCCATCACAACGAACCTGATTGTACCTTCTCAGTGTGGCTGTAGACCTGGTAAATCGACGTCTGACCAGATACTTACGATATTTCAAATATTTCAAATCCTAGAAATGCAGATCGACACATACCATATCAACGACAATGCTGCATTTGACAGTCCGATATGACAGGAACCAGTAGATGCTATGGCTGAGTTGTCGATATCATCGGCGTATGCGAGCAACATGTGGCTCTTATTAAATATGGTGTCAGACATGTTTACCGCTGATTTCCTTAACACCTTCTCCATCACTATGTTGAACAGTATGCATGACAAACCATCACCCTGTCGAAGACTTCTCGTCATATCGAGTGACGCAGATAGATCCTTGCCAAACCGAACAGAGGATATGGTATTCGTAAGGATACACCGGCAGAGACGAATTATCTTTATTTGGACATAGAGCTGGTAAATGTCGATTTCCTTCTTATGGGTTTTCTCCAGAATCTGCCTTAGTGTAAATATCTGACCCGTCATGGATTTGCCTGGTCTAAAGCGGCACAGTATGCTAGATAGGATCTTATACGCAATTGGTAAGAGGCTAATTCCACTGTAGCTTTTACACTCACTACGATCACCTTTTTTGTATGCTAGATAGGATCTTATACGCAATTGGTAAGAAGTTAATCCCACGGTAGATATTACACTCACTACGATCACCATTTTTGTATGCTCTCCTGAAGCGAAATATTCTCTACGGAGTTTAAATCAAGCTCATCTCCGCCTACCTTAAACAACTTATTATTTATTGTTCTTTAGGCGGGATATAGTCTTTAGCAACCTAGTTTTCGGACATCAATAAGCTGTAGAATAATCTTCCCATATTTTCAGTATGCTCACGTAGCCAATAACGAGATGACATTCCGTGTCTTTACAGAAGGAAAGACCTGTTCCATGTAACCAATCTTTTAACTTCTGGTAGTATTTTCGGGCTTCAGCTCTGCACACATCTTTAATGCACATATTTTTCTGCTCCTTCTGCTTTCGTTTTTTGCGCCTGAAGAGTCGAGTCGCCTTCCGCCTCTTCTCCCTATACTTTTCATGAACAGCCAGGCATTATCGTTTAAGGGCTTCACATACCCAAGTACGCCCTACTTAGCCTAGTACGCACCTTCACTGCAGTGAGGTGGTGGTCCGAGTCGATGTTCGCACCCCTGAGCACTCGTACGTCTAACACACTTTACGCATGCCTTCTATCGATTACCACTTGATCAATTTGATTTCCCGTAACTTGATCGGAAGATATCCATATTGCCTTGTGAATGTTTTTTGGGTCGAATCATGTGCTGCTAATTACCATATTCCTTGCTGCAGTGAAATCAGTAAGTCTGATTCCGTTTAGCGATGTGTCAGTATGCAGACGAAATTTTCCGACTGTTGGGCTAAAGACATTCTCCCGGCCAATTTTGGCATTAAAATCTCCCAGCACGATTTTAACATCATTGCCCGGGCTACGGTTATATGTTTCTTCAAGTTGGGCGTAGAATTCGTCATTGACCTCGTCTGCGCATGAGCACAGAGTGATGTAGATAAAGTTTACCTTCACTCTTATGGTGGCATTTAGTTCACTAACAGGAGTAGACCTAGAAATCAGGTGTTGTATTCTCTTGCCAACCATAAATCTACAACCAAACTCATGCTAATCCGCTTTGCAGCTGTAGTCACGTCACACATCCTCATTCGCAAGCATAACCGGATTTCCTGTATAGCAGTAATGTCAGCCTTAAACTATTCGAGGTCATCCGCCAGTTTAATAGAGGCACTTGGTCGGTAAAAAGTTCTAACATTCCAAGTGCTTATTCTCAAATCACGGTCCTTAAAACATTTGCGGTGGTCGTCAACATTTTAGGGGGTTATTTTCCCTTTTTTTTCATTTTATTTACTGCCATTATACTGGTGGCGGGTGGCAAGCCCAGCCTTTATTTCTACTGCCAGGATTCATTTCAGCTGCTCTGAGACAGACGCAGATGCCCCCCCAATATGTAACAGACGCTATGGATTTTTTGTTTGACTAGGAAAACCACGGAGACATCACCCTCCTATTTGTACCTCTCTAGAGGATATGCAAATCATTTTTCCCGTCTGCAAAACTTCAATTTACATCAATAAAAGTACAACATTAAGTACCCGCTGATCATCTCTGAAACTTTTGCTTCAAATATTGTGCATACGTACGTTACTCACACACAGCCCCTTCAAGAGTAGACGACGCAAACACCACTACATCTATCTACTCCACCCCGTTGCAGCAGCGCCACACATGCACAAGCTGACTGGCTGGCACAACCAACACTACTTGGCTGGCTGCTCTCCAAACACTCGTTTTCTGTTTTACTCAGTTCCTAGAAACAAATGCACTTCGTTTACGCCTAGAGAAGTGGCACTCGTGTGCATTCGTTATTGTTGTCGGTTGTCGGTTGTCGGCGTTCTTTGGCTTTGGTTGACTTTGGCACATTTGCATAAGTACGACGAACACGACGTCTACGACAACGACGACTACGATGAGCAACGAACAATCAACGAGACATTTGATTTGTCTCTTTCTCCAACGTATGATTCTCGTGAACTTGAGGCAACTTGCACAGCCGGTTGTTGGGTGGTGGGGGTCTATTTTTAGTGTAGTCTACTTGGCAGAGTATAATCTCTTGATTTTTGTTTGGGTGGGCGCTCTCATTTAGCTGATAGGAAAAAGGGGATCGTTCTAATTTTTTTTCTCGATGCACACACACACGCACGTGCTCTCTTCTTCATTTATGAGAATTTGTTTAAAAAAAGGAAAAATAAACAGGCTGTTTCTTATAAATATTTAAAATCTTTGAAGAGCAATAAAACCAATATTTTTTTTTTGATTAAAATATAATAATTTTGTTTAGTCATTGTAATTATTTAAAAATTATAAAATAAAACGGATCCCCAAAATGTTCATGACCACCGCAAACGAAGTAAGGACCACGATTTGAGGATATGCACCTGGAATGTGAGAGCACTGTATAGATCTGGTGCCTTCATTCAATAGGCGGAAGTCCTTTACAGGAAATTCGGTAGACAGGACACGTGTGCTCGCACATGAAAGCGTGCGACATCTACAAAACTGGCCATGAGGACAAGCACGACTTTGGATGTTGATTTGTGGTTGGCAAGAGACTGCGACACCTAGTCTCAAGGTTCAACCTGGTGTGTGAACGTATAGCCACCATATGAGCAAAACAAAGATTCTCCACATAACACTCATATGTGCCAATGCTCCGGCAGAAGAGAAAAGCGATGGGGACAAAGACGAGTTCTACGAGAGCCTAGAAAATAAGTACGACCGTAGTCCGAGCCATGACATCAAAATTGTGCTAGGTGATTTTAATGCTAAAATAGGCAGGGAGACCGCATTTGAGCCTACCATCGGAAAATTCAGTCTGCACACCGAAACGTCGAACAATGGCATTAGACTGATTGATTTCTCTGCGGCAAGAAATATGGTAGTTAGCAGCACTAGATTTGACTATAAAAATATTCATAAGGCAACATGGCTATCTCCAGATAAATTGCCAAGGATTTAGATAGATCACGTGGTTGTCGATGGAAGGCACACATGGAGTGTTCTGGACGTACAAGTGATTACGGTGCGAACATTGATTGACTCCGACCACTACCTTACGCAGTTAAGGTACGCACAAGGCTATGCATGGCGAAAAACGTACGTAACCAGGCACAACGAAAGCTGGACATCGGTAAACTGCGGACCACAGAAGTAGCGGACGCCTACTCCAACCACCTTACTCAACTGCTGCAGAATGCTCCAACCCCTGATAAAACAACCTCGCAGTGGCAATATGTAGCCGACTTCATAAAACGGACTGCGAGAAGCGTACTCAAAGCCGTATCAAAAAGATGCCTGGTACGATGCCTGGTCGCAAGGCCACGATAAAGACAGATGCTGCATACAGAGCAAAACTGCAGCCAATAGCAACACAAGCTGTTCGTGAACGGCACAGGAGGAAGAGACGAGAGGCAACTCGTCTTTTTAGACGAAAAAAGAAGGAGCTAAAGAAGAAACAGGCTCTGAAGTAAAGGAGAAGTTCAAAAATTATACCAGAGAGTTAAGGCGATAATGAGGGGAAAAGGGCTGCCCTCATATAAGGACAGCGATGACCGGCTAGTGACGGACCCGGATAACGTTCTAAAGATATGGAGAGATCATTTCAGTAATCTACTGGATACGGACATCACTCCAGAAGACCCTGTACCAATCCATGACGATGTTATTAACTGTCCACATCCGAGCCAGGGCGAGATATGTGTGGCAATATCCCGCCTTAAAAATCACAAAGCGGCTGGAGCCGATGGTCTCCCTGCTGGATACGGACACCACTTCATAAGACCCCGCTCCAATCCATGACGAAGTTATTAACTGTCCACCTGCGAGCCAGAGCGAGATACGTGTCGAAATATCCCGCCTTAAAATTAACAAAGCAGCAGAAGCCGATTATATCGCGGCTGAATTGTTTAAGGCAGGTGTTGAGGAGCTGATTAGGAGCATGCATCAGCTTATGGAGAACATCTAGGCAGAGGAGAGCATGTCCTGGGTTAGGAGTCTCAGTCTGTTATGTCCCATATACAAGGTCGTAGTGAGTGTCAGAACTAGCGTGGAATATGCCTATTACAATATTAGGTGAACTCTAAATCCAATTGTAGAAAAACTAATTGGATCAAAAATTCACTTTACGACAAATCCTGGAAAAAACTCATGAAAAGCAGATCGACACCTACCACCTCTTTGTCGACTACAAAGCTGTCTTCAACTCTCCGATAAGGAATAGGTTATTCGAAGCCATGTCTGAGTTTGGTATTCCTACAAGGCTAATTCGACTTTGCAGATGTACCTTGGAAAACACCAAATCCTCGGTTAAGATTGTTAAGGATCACTCTGAACCATTTAACATGGAAAGAAGTCTCAGGCAGGGTGATAGCCTGTACTGCACACTATTTCATACAGTTATGGAGAAGGTGAAGAGAAAGGCTAGTGTCAACATGCCTGGCCCCATATTCCACATGTCATAGAGCCATAGAGCCACATGTCACTAGCTTATGCAGATGATATAGACATCATAAACCGAAATCTGCGGAATGTTACTGCAGTTTTCTCATCACTAGAAAAGGATTCAGCATAAATGGATTAAGTGGTCAACGAGGACAAAACAAAAATAATGATTTCGACGAACAAAGAGTCCTGTCGATGAGGATTGTTTTGAGGCAGTAGATGAGTTTAACAAGCTTGGATCTTCCGTCAATAAGAAAAATATTGTCAGCGAAGAAATCAAGCGGAGAATAGTGCTCAAAAATATATTTTTTTGCGGACTTCGGCAGCTCTTTAGTAACACCACCTTATCTCAAGATACTAAGAAACAGCTATACCAGGTGTTAATTTTACACGTTCTGTTGTACGCTGTCGAATCGTGGGTGTTTACGACAACGGACATACAAAACCTGGAAGTATTCGAGAGAAAAGTACTCCGCAAAATATATGGACCTATCTGTGTCGACATCGACGTAGCTAAAAGTGACAGAATCCAACGACTACGATGGCTGGGACATATTGCCAGGATGGATGTAAATGCTCCAGCGAGAAAGGTGTTTGTAGGCGAGCCTGAAGAACGGCGCAAGGCAGGGAGACCAAACTTGGTTGGATGGACCAAATAGTAGACGACGTGCCAACATCTGGTAGAACTAACTGGAGAACGCACGCAGAAGACCAAAGCGTGTGGAACTCTTTTATACTTCAGGCCTCAAATTTATCAACCACATTCGTAAGTTGTAATGGGTAATTTTAGTAAGCAAGTAAGTAATACGTTTAATAACACAGTACAACACATGATTTTGGGACTCAATTCTGAGGACTGCACGTGAAAATAGCCCCAAAGAGAAGAAGTTATGCATCATTTGTTTTGTCAAGTTACATGCAATAATAATTTAATATCGATTTGAAGTTAGTGAGTATCGTATAGGGGAGTTTGTCACGTTTTAGGCTATTTTGTTATAATAATGGCGTTATCAAAAGTAATAAGCCACATAAATCATACGCCACGGAGTACAACAGTTTTGTTGTAACTGCAACAAAATAAACCCAGTTCAAGCTCATTTGATAAATGGAAAATTTAAACTGTTGCTTATGTTATGTTGGGAAATGTTGTATGAAAAGATTAAAGGAATTGTAGTTCTTAATTTTTCTAAATTTATTTATGCTAAATCGGACTATTGGTTCTCGAGTTATGTCTAACAAAAGAACCTAATACGTGACAAATTCCCCTATACGAAACTTACTAACTTCAAATCGATATTAAATTATTATGGCATGTAACTTGACAAAACAAATGATGCATAACTTCTTCTCTTTGGGGCTACTTTCACGTGCAGTTCTCAGAATTAAGTCCCAAAATCATGTGTTGTACTATTTTAATATATCCATGTAAAAAATCAAGTTGGACTAATATTATAGAATGATGAAACTTTCAAAAAGTTTTCATTGCTTCTTCGTTCCAATATTGTGGATTTATGGTTAATGACAAATTTTTGATTATGTATTTGAATTTTTACCAAGTCTAGTTTTTGTTCTCTCTCTCTCTTCGTTTGCACTAGATTCACTGCTTAATAAATTCATTTTTCTGGTTACTCATTGCTTTATGAGGGTAAATCCCGTCATACTTAAGGAATAAAACGTGATTAGATTCCTTAAAGAACTCAGGGCTGTTATCCAAACAACAATCTTTATGATGCAACCACACATATGCACATGTACTCGTACTCATTCTACCAGCGACACTTTAGTCGTCCCATAATTTTTTCCATTTACTTTGATTTCGCGTTCGGTTTTTTTCCCTGCTGGTTAAATCTAATGTCTTGGCCTCTTCGACATGTAAGTCACTGCTGCGTCTCTTTATCTGTTAACCATAACTCCTTGTCTTGGATTTGAGGCTAAGGACGGACAAACGGACTAGTCTGACTTTATGCGAGCCTTTATGGTGTGGGCCCTATATGCATTGTTTTTAGGTTTCAGTGAGTGGCAGTAAATGTTTTGCCAATTGAGTCTGTGCCTCGTTGCCAGAATGTTTGCTCCTTGACTCTTAAAAACTGGCGCTTGGGTTTGCATTTCTCTGCCATAAATTATAGTACAGTGGGTAAATCCGCACTTTAAAAGGGGTGGGTATGAGTTTACTAGCTAAAGGCCAGCCAGCATTTAAACGCCTGCAAAGAAATGAAATCATCATCGTCCTGCTGTGTACGTTGCAAACTCATGCTTATAGCGGCTACAGAAGGCAATGCTATCACAACGATTTAAAAAGAGAGAGAGTGAGAGAGTGAGAGAGCGAGAGATAGTTTGTTGTTTAACATGAGTCCATTGTGGGGACCACGTGTTGTTTACAACACGTTGTCCTCGTAGTTGTTGAAATGTTTTGGTTTTCAATACTCGTGTGCCACACAGTGGCTACTTGGTACGTGGAAGGAGGAGCAGGAGCAGGAGACTGCCTCCGCAGGCACGTGGTTTTGTAGCAAAACAAATAGTGGCAACATGATAACAATATTACTGAAACCAAAATATATTAAATATTTATTAGTTACAACAACTTAAACAGCCACTAAGCCGCAAAAAACACACAATTTCAAATTTATGACAACATAGTTTCTATACAGACTACATTTGAAAATTGTCAGCTTTAAAATTGCTATAACTTTGTTGTATATGTATTAATTTGTTTATGTTCTTGTCGTAAATACCTATTAACCATAACTTTAGATATCAAAGATTCTCATACATCCCTAGTTGTTATGAAGACAATTTGTACGTCCTCCAGGACATGGCGCCTTTTCTAACATAAGTCTTACACAAAGTTGTCGAAATTCTTTTGCTGCAGGAAACTAAAGCATGCAGCATATTACCATAATATTTTTTTTGTCTCACACAACTATCATAGTTTTGGTATTGTCGACAGTTTTACTGCAAACATTTAACTATGGCATAACTTTTCGTAGACGACCTGTTGACCATTTGCATTCATTAGAGTTGTCTTGGCGGCGGGGCGGCTATAAAATCATATGTGCATATTTAACGAAATCTGTGCATTCATATTTGGTATGCTGTGTTCTTAAGCATTTCATAGTCGTTTTTACAATTTGGTTATGAAAACAACCATTGCTTTGGCATTTCATACGATGTCTCAATTACTTAAATGATTTTCCTTTACGTTGTTAGAATCTTTACATAATGCTGTGTAGACAGGTATTCAGTGGTTGGTTGTCAATGACATCCTTGTTCGTTTCTTTGTCTCTCTATGGAGACTTATATGTTATCACAAGGAGCTACAATATAAAGTGTATTCTTAAGTCAATGTTTAGTTAGTGATGTTTTATGCTATGTTAGCCTAAGTCTTAAAAGGGTGTAGTTGTAATTCTACACAGTACAACATTTTTCAGCTCATTGATTTGGGACTCAATTCTGAGAACTGCACGTGAAAGTAGCCCCAAAAAGAAGATAGTTTTGCATCATTCGTTTTGTTAAGTAACATAACATAATAACGGGCTTCCCCTCTACTTCGCAGCAACTGTGTGCACTCATTCTGCCTCTTCCTCTTCTTCAGCTCCTTATCTTTCCGTCTATAAAGACGAGTTGTCTCTCATCTCATCTCCCTGTGCCGTTCACGAACAGCTCGCGTTGCCATTGGCTGCAGTTTCGCCCTATATGCAGCATCCGTCTCTCTCGTGGCATTTCGACATTCATCATCGTACCAGGCATCTTCTTAAGACGGCTTTGAGTACCCAAGAACGCTTCTCGCAGTTCGTTCTATGGAGTCAGCTATATATTGCCACTGCGAGGTAATATTATCAGGGGTTGGAGCATTCCGTAGCAGTTGATTTAGGTGGTTGGAGTAGGCGTGTGTTCCGCAGTTTACCGATGTCTAGCTTTCGTTGAGACTGGTTACGTACATTTTTCGCCATGCTTAGCCTTGTGCATACCTTAACTGCGGTAAGGTAGTGATCGAAGTCAATGTTCGCACCCCTGTTCACTCGTACGTCCAGAACACTTGATGCGTGCCTTTTATCGACTACCACATCATCTATCTGATTCCTCGTCAATTGATGTGGAGATAATTATGTTGTCTTATGAATATATCTATAGTGGAATCTAGACGTTTCCTTGTTCAGACTGAATTTTCTGATGGTAGGCTCATATACATTTTCTAGGCTCTCGTAGAACTCGTCCTTATCCTAATCTTTTTTCTCTTCTGTCTGAGCATGGACACATATGAGTGTTATGTGTAAAAACTTTGTCCTGACTCCAAACTCGTGCTGGTCCGCATGGCCACTATAGTAGATGTCGCACGTCTTCATGCGCGAGTATCCGTGTCCCGTCCACCGGATTTCCTGTAAATCGGTTATGTCAGCATTGTGTTCTTCGAGGACTTCCGCCAGTTGGATGTTGGCCTTTGGTCTATACAGTGTTTTAACATCCCAGGTGCAAATCCTTAAATCATGGCCCTAAACTCGTTTGCACTGGTCGTCAACATTTTCGGGGGGAGTCCATTTTATTCTTTTCTTACTTCATTTTATTGCAATAGTTTAAAACGTCGGTGGAGAGTTGCTAGCACGACGCACCACGTCGCAGTTTTCTCCTTCTGGAAGAATTTTATTACAGAGCCCATTCTGGATCAGACGCTGACCAGAGTACCGCTCTCTTTGAGCTGACGTGCTTGAGTTATGGGTTTCGCCCCTCACAGTTAGCCGTGCTCTGACGGGTGTCAACGGCACATATCCAGGCGTCACCACGTGGAGGTACTCCGTCCGCAGTAGTACCACGAATACGGTGAGTAATGTGAGTAGACGTGAAGTGCAATTGGCAAGGATCACACTGGATTTGCCAAGTTAAACCGATCAGAAGCTTTACCTTGGATCACACTCCCGACGCCCTTACAATCGTATAAAAGGGAAATATTTTAGGCATTTAAATAAACCACGATTCAATTCACAGTTGATGTCCGGATTCTTCTATAAAATGAGGGTCCCGTTGAGTGAGTCTAATTGTAAAAACGTATTAATTCACAATTCATTTATGGCGTATAAAGGGAAATAAGGTAGGTTTAAGTTACTGGAAGCGTTGGCCTGTTTGAAGGATAATAAGTTATTTATTTTAGTCTTAGAAGAAACGTTTTTTGATTATTTGTAAATGTAATGTTATTAAATAAATATTCTGAATTACGACAAATTAAACTTTAAACTCGTTAATGCTGTTCACAAAAACTTCATCCCATAGTCGACCTTAATCAACATTTAAATTTCTAACATTTCATAATTTTATCGAAATGCATGCAAATAAAAAAATCTCGTCCAATTCCTTGTTAGAATACATTACAAATTGCACTACAATGAGAACTAACTAAACGGTACTCAAAGTTCAAGTATCCAAGCATGTGAAAAAACAATTGAACTTGTAGACAGACGCCAAAGGTCCTCGAGTTATGGAGTGAACAAAAAAAAACAATATCCTAGTATCCTGCAGCAGCACCAGGAGTTGAAGAAGAAATGCCCACACGTCGTCAAAAACAAATGTAGCCAAAATACTCTACAATATAATATGAATGTCATTTATGGTGTATAAGGATATAAACTTGTAACAAACACACGCTGATAAACTCATACTCTCGGATGTTTACATTTACTAGGATACAGTTGTGTGGAATTGCTATGTCTACATATAAAATGTTACCATTTCTAGGATGGTTTTGGATAGAATTTACTACGTCGTTGGATGGGAGTTAAACGTTTCACGATATTTTGTTTTTTTTTTCTGATGGCAATTGCATCAGATGTATTTAAAGGTTGTCTAAATGCTTTGCGGAAGATGTTTATACATATAGACTATACATGACTATACAAGAGGATACGGGGATAGAAATGCGTATTGTGCCAACACAACATGTATACGACCATATTTTTATAACTGTCATTGGGAGACTTATTATTTAAACAAAGAAAATTTGTCAGAGCTACCAGAGTATAACACAGACTTACTATTAAGGATATTTCAACGTAATACAGAAAAAAAATCCAACTTCTTTACTAAATATTTTACGTTAAACACTTATCAACCATTGTACTAAATTTAAACTAAATTTTTAAATTTCCCTTTCCCACTTTGTATTTAACGTCTGAAGGACTATATTTATCCAGCTACTCGCACTTGTACCCATACATATGTACGTCATACACATACTTGCCTCACAGCTACAATGTTGGCAAAACTTAATGACCTGTTAACTTTTCGATAATAGATGTGTGCAAATTCTAACACTTTAGCTGAACGTAAAACAACCCACAAAATTATCTAAACGTTTAGTTTGTATCCTCCTCAAGTGTCGTCTGTTTTTTCTATGCGAAGATATTTTGCAAAGATTCAATACCTCTACTGCCGCTAGATATGTATGTAAGCCAGGTCTGCGTCAACACCCCCATTTAATGTTTCTGTTGGCTCATTATACTCGAAGGCGACCACAAAAAGGATTAGTTGGGCTTTAATTATCAGTTAAATGTAATTTTCAATAGGGAAAATTACCACAAATTTTGCTTAGGTTGTGATTTTTTGTTTTTGTGGAGAACACTTGGAATTGTGGGAACATCATGATACTAAGGCTGCAACGAAAATGTTTGTTGGCATATGAGAAAGCATTAGACACATAGAAAGAAAAAAATATTTTAGATAAAGAATGCATTATACTAAGAAATTTCGAAAATTTAATAATTTATATATTAAGATTTTTGTGAAAGAGATCTACTGTTTAACGACAAGTCCAAACGCCAGTTTGACAAGAATTTTCCAAAGTTTCCGCAATGTTGAGCACTATAAATGAAAATCTGCCAACTATGCGTCTTAGGTAGTAGATTACAGAAGTAACTAAAGCTCAACCAAAGGCTTTCTTAATGGCTTTGACAGCTCTTAAGAACTAGGATCGAAAACGCGGGACTAATAACCTACTCTCCATAAATAAAAAAAACTTATGAAAACACGTAGAAAGAAAAAACAAGAACGCCCAAAATTTTGGTGACCCTCGCAAACTCTATAAGGACCATGACTTAAGGATATGTACCTGGTATGTTAGAATTTTCTACAGAGATGGTACCTCTTCTATCCAACTGGCGGATGTCCTCGACAAACACAGTACAACACATGATTTTAAGACTCAATTCTAAAAACTAATGTGAAAGTAGCCCCAAAATGAGCCTAAAATGTGACAAATTCCCCTATACGATACTTACTAACTTCAAATCGATATTAAATTATTATGGCATGTAACTTGACAAAACGAATGATGCAGAACTTCTTATTTTTGGGGCTAATTTAACGTCCAGTTCTCAGAATTGTGTCCCAATGAGAATTGTGTCCCAATGAGCTGAAAAATGTTGTACTGTGATATACAAGGCTGACATCACAGACAGATACAGGAAATGTGAAGGACGGGATAGGTATGCACACGTCAAAAGAACAGTGACATCTTTTACAGCTTCCATTCAGATAGACACGAATTTTGATGTGGATTCAAAGTTGGCAAGAGACTTCGATATGGTTTCAAAGTTTAACCCTGTAAGTGACAAAATAGCCACCATCTGCATTACGTCGAAATATTTTTTCATCACGCTGATTTGTGTACACGCCCCGACGTAAGACAAAGATGTGGACATTTAAGATGCATTCTATGAGCGCCTGCATGAAACATATGACCGCCCATAACATTAAAATTGTTTTGGGAAATTTTAAAGCCAAAATAGGATGTGAAGATGCTCTTGGTTCAGAAGTCGGAAAATTCAGTCTACACAACAATACTTCCGAAAACGAATTCAGACTGGTCAGCTAGTGAAATTATATTCCTGCAGGTATTATATTCCACAAGGTTACCTCGTGTCCCCATTTTTATCACGTGGTAATCTATGGTAGGCATGTTGTTATGAACGTTATGGATGTTCGTGTGATGAGCGGTGCAAATATTATATTAACTCGAATCACCACCTAGTTGTAGCTAAGGTACTAACTCGATTAAATAGTGCTAAAAATGTTCGTAACCTAACGCAAAGGAAGCTAGACATCATAAAGCTGCATACCACCGAGATAGCCAATGCCTACTCCAACAAACTCTTTCAATTACTTCAAACAAACCCCCTTGATTCTAATGTGAGCACAACAACAACACGGCTTAAAAATAATAAAGCCGGCGGCGAAGATCTGGTAACTTGCATGCACCAGGTCATAAACACTATTTGGCTACAGGAATGCCTGCCCGATGATTGGAATTTGAGTGTCAATGTCCTGCGCTTAAAAAAGGCGATCCTAGGAGTCAAGCAAAAATCACGGCATCAGTTACTTACCCATCGCATGGAAGGTCATGTCTACTGTGTTAAGCGAAAGAATAAAGCCAATTTTAGCGAACCAGATTGGACTTTATAAGTGTGACTTTAGATCTAATCGACGATCGACTAGATATTCACACTTTTCTCATAACCTGGAAAAGACTCAAGAAATGTAGATCGACACCTGTCGATGCACGAAGTCTTCGGTGAATATAGAAAGAAGGAATCTGATAGACCCATTTTGTACCAAGCTTTAGATAGGGCGCCCTTTTGACGTGCTATGCTCCAATGGGAGTTAGAGAAACACATATATATTTAGACAAGGCGATAGTCTGTCATGCAATCTCTTGATATCATAATGGGCAGATGATCAAGCGGAAGGCTGCAGTAAACACAACTGGCTCGGCTCACATATGCCGATGAAATAGATATCTGTGACCGAGGACTGTGGAATGCGTTGACAAGCAGTCGGCGGAAGTGGGTCTGATGATAAATATGGACTAAACCAAGTTATTTGTTTAATCTTGATCTGAATTTTAGCAATGCAAACGCTACATAAGACAAATGAACATCCCTATTTATGTGATTGTAGCTTTATCCATTGGTCTGAGTGACTGCACCCCTTTAATCCATTTGATCCCTAATCTCAAAAAAAATCCATTCATTTTGCACTACTAATACGGACGGGGGTATCAGTTTATAGGAAGTATAGATTTAACAGTTTGGTCGGTGAAATAGTACCAGGTTTATCCCTTTATGGCCTTTTTACTCCTTAATGTACGAATTTCTAATAGCCCCATCTGTCGGCCTCTTTTTTTCTATAGGGGTAAATTCTATATATATTTTCATGACTCTACCTTTAGGCATTTTTACGTCTAAAGAACGAATTTTAAAAAATTTCTTCATATATAACAATTATTCTTTAAAATAAATATTCACTTCAATTTAGTATCAGTTTTAGTATCAGCTTTACCCCTTTTCGCCCCCAAAAGGCTCAATACCCCTAAAAGGTACGAATTTCGAAAACCCTCTCTTGCTTCTTTCTAATCGTATAGAGAGCAAGTCCATGTTGTTTTTACGATTATAGCATTAGGCGTTTGGTATAGACGACAGTAACATTTGTATCCGTTTTTGGAATTATTTACCCCAAAAAGGGCGGATTTCGAAAAAACCTTCAACCTAATTTAATAGTGAGCATTTCCATATCAATTTCGCTTTAGCCCATTGGTTAATTTTTATTTATTTTTTTATTTATTACCCCTAAAAATTTCCAATATATTTCTTCTTAACTGACGTTTTCTTGAAAAGGGGAAGAATCATCCTAAATTTCATGATCCTATCTATAGCCGTTTCACCCAATCTGTTATTCAAGCAATTTTAAAATTATAGATTATGAAAACTTTATTACAATCGTTCTATTAATACAGCCATTATATTGATTTTTTTCAAAAGGGGCGTGGCACCGCTCTTTTACAAGCGTACGTCTTGCTCTACCAGTATAATATGTAGCAATTCTCATTTTTATACTTTTTATGGCTCGTGAGATATGACCGATTGAAAATTCGGCTTCTGTGGGCGGTGCCACGCCCCTTTGTCTAATTATGTTTTCGTGTAGCCTATGATAAAGGCCCTACTAAAAGGATCGTGGCACTGCCCATTTCTCAGCGAGATGTTATCTTCCTTGTACCATTTACATATGTAGCAAATGTCATCATCATTCCTCTGATGACCTGTAGGATATGGCCGATTAAAATATTGGTTTGTGTGGGCGGTGCCACGCTCCTTTGTCTAATTATGTAGCCAATGATAGAGGCCCAACGAAAAGTACCGCACAGTGAACATTTGATTGCAATTGGTTCATTTATATGGCCGATATAACTATTTTTATAAAGGGGCGTTTCGCCGCCACTTTCTACAAAAAAGTAATTTTTCTTGTACGATCATCATATGCAAATTTCGACTTCATCTCTATAATGGTTTATAAGATACAGCCATTTAAACTTAGGAAATGTATGGGCGGTGCCACGCCCTTTTTTACTTACTTGCAGCAGGAATTTCCACGAAGAAGTGCACGCCTACGTCGTAAAAGGAACGTACGAGCTAAATTTCAAGGCCCAAGCCTTTTATATATATTAATTAAAAAAATTTAGATCATTATGAAACTCTACTCTCCCCAAACCCCTTCAATAGTGGCTATCGTTTGCATTTTCTACAATTTCTACAACGTCAAACTATCTACTGTTTCTTAGCTCACACCTCTTTACAACCACATTCCTTAAAAACTTCAGCTGTTATCCTTTTACAAAAATCCTTTTATTGTCAACATTTGCAAATCCACAAATATGCAAATATGGGGGCTTGTTTATTTGTCAATTCATTTGGTAAAGTTTTCTATGACGTTATCTTACCTAATATTTTGTCAAGTGGATTAAAGAGTTTTTCTCTCATTTTGCTGTGTGGCCGGAACAGAACATATGTAAATATTTTCTAGTCAATAATTTGTTGCCAAATCTTTGGCAATGGAATCTCAAGCTACTACGAGAAAAGTCATACGCAGTTCCTAGTTGAAAATTCTAAAATTGTATTGTATAGAAAGAAAAAAACCGTCTGTTTAACCATCTTGTCTGTCCAAGATAGTATCAATGTCTTTAAAGCAGGATCTAGACATGAGTCTTGGCGGACTTGGTCATGCAAATCAGTCAACATTTGTGGTATTTGTCTTTTAAAAGACTGTTGATACACATCGCCGCGTAGTGAGTGAGTGAGTGATTGAATAAGTAAAGCGGCGATGGTGGCCTGGTGATGGCTGGCTGGCTGGCCGGCTGGTGGGCTCACAAACAAACAACTTTCACAATGGACAATAGTTTTCATAACCTGATTTAATTTGCCACTATGAAAATACCACACGTTTGCTGTGTTCTTGTTTTTCTTTTTTTTATTTAGCCTGCAACTACTTAACAATTTGTGAAAATACGCAAAATACTTAATGCGCATAACAATTGCGATAATCGTTACTATAAAGACCACAGATGTACTAGCCCGCTCGGCATGGGCTGCATGGCAGCATGTTAAAACATTTGTTAAAACAATTCATTTATAGTCACTTCTGAGCTTCTTTAGCTAATGACCAAATAAAATGCATTCAAGTCGTTGTTGTCAGTCAGTCAGTTAGGCAGTCAGACTGTCAACCACAGTTGAGCCAGCCCCAATTGCCGCAGTGTCTCATGTGTTGCCTTAGATGTTTGTATGCATACAAATTTGTATGCGTCTCACTCGGCAATTGCAGTAAAAGCGGCATTTTTTTTATTAGCTTACGAGCTTGCAAACAATCGCACATACTAGTATTAGTGTTAGTATGTATGTAATACAATATTAGCCATCAGCCAGCAAATAGAAGTTGCAACTGTTTATGGCCGAGATTTGTTTGTGTCTTGACGAACGGGGTTCATGGTTCAGTTTTTTTCTGATGAAAATTGAGAAAACAATATGATTTTCTTAATAAATTAATGCCGCTGTCTACAAAGGGGGCCACAGTATGATTTAGATTGAACATGAGAATAGATAAGAAGGAATACAACGCAATGAGTTATGTGAGGTCTCCAATAAGTGTTTCAAATAATTTGAGATAAATCTCTAAAATAACTTAATGATATATCAATTATCCATTTTTGGTATCTTTTATTCTTTTTAGCTCAAAATGTTTCTCATAACTACTGCAATACGTTTTCTAGCCATTTCCGTAACTGTAATTTATTTCTTTACAGCCGCAATTATTACCAACAAAAGACATCTCTTATTGTTTTAGTCCTAAGTAAATTTGTACTTAAAATGTCACTCCCCCCACTCCGCAAGTTAATCGTCATCAGGACAATTCGCTTTTAAAAGCATAAAATTTTGCTCCTTTCTCTTTTTACAACATAGAAATGCGTGTGTGATGGGGGAGAGAGGACTAGTGTTTTGTGTACATTTTCTGGCCTTAGAGAAATTTGTTGTAGGAAATATAAAAATGACACATGGCTGTGAATACAAATTGCTGATACTCCGTGGTTTTGTGGTGGATCTGTTGTCTACTGAGGCTTAACTGAAACAATTTTCAAGTACGAACATGACTGCGATGTTCAGAGATTTTTTTGTGTTCATTTGCTTTTTTGGTACTTTTTGTCAGCGATGACTGCTGCTGGTGCCAAAGTTAAGTGGAATTTTCGCAACAATTTCATATTTGGAGTAGTTTGGTAAAAGCCTATTTACTGCATTAGGGCGGTTTTGTACCGTATAATAGCTACAATGCAGAAGTTTGCTATAAAACCCCCGGGAGACAAGTAGACAGTGGGAATAAAAGAAAGCAAAAATTATTTTGGATTAAAATATATAAAATCTGAATAGATTAAGAAGATTTTGAAGAATATATAAAAATGAAAAACTATAAAAATATAAAAATATAAAAATATAAAAATATAAAAATATAAAAATATAAAAATATAAAAATATAAAAATATAAAAATATAAAAATATAAAAATATAAAAATATAAAAATATAAAAATATAAAAATATAAAAATATAAAAATATAAAAATATAAAAATATAAAAATATAAAAATATAAAAATATAAAAATATAAAAATTTAAAAATTTAAAAATATAAAAATATAAAAATATAAAAATATAAAAATATAAAAATATAAAAATATAAAAATATAAAAATATAAAAATATAAAAATATAAAAATATAAAAATATAAAAATATAAAAATATAAAAATATAAAAATATAAAAATATAAAAATATAAAAATATAAAAATATAAAAATATAAAAATATAAAAATATAAAAATATAAAAATATAAAAATATAAAAATATAAAAATATAAAAATATAAAAATATAAAAATATAAAAATATAAAAATATAAAAATATAAAAATATAAAAATATAAAAATATAAAAATATAAAAATATAAAAATATAAAAATATAAAAATATAAAAATATAAAAATATAAAAATATAAAAATATATAAAAATATAACCCCCTTGGGAATTGGCACCTTGATGTGGTGGGGGGGCTGAGTAACTGCAAGGAGTTTTGGGGCGATGCCAGTGATACTTTTTGTATCGGCAGGGACACCCATACTGGTAAGGCCCAAAATGAGCAGCGAAACCAGGATCAATTCACAACCTAGAAGGAAAACTATAAACCAACCCATAAATGGAGAGAAGACTTAGAAATAGAATTTTTCAACTGTCGCCATCCGGGGGCGCCCGGGCGAACTCTGGAGCTACCGCTGCAGCATACAAGCCGGTAGTGGTGGAGCAGTTCAGCAGACGTTGCCCACCGGGGTAACCCGAACCAACCATAGTCTGCAAATTGACATAACGTCAGCGAGACCCGAACCGCTCCTACTGTTTCGAGGGTTTCATTACCTTCGACCACAAGAGCAGGCCTACCTAGACAGCGCATAAGATGGACTAATGAAATGAATAAGGATATTATGCGTTGTCATTATAAAGCCACTAGATGTGGAAACAATCTAATAGGTTACCGAAATAGACAATATATGTATTTCATTTCCCTATATGAACACCTACAAGATCGGCTGAATGAGCAAAGCATAGCAACCAGGGTCAGAAACATTACAATCAACCATATGATATCTCAGGTTGAACTGATGGAAATATCAAGAGAGGTACAGGAGGAAATAAGATCATCCAATCGAATAAGCTTGATGAGGTCTTCAATGAGTGGAAACATTTTGGGGTTAAGCCAAGCTCCTAATAGTGATGCAGAGAGAAGTGCCCAAAATAGTGCAACATTGTCCCACCAAGCAGAAATTCAGGACCAAGCAGTGGGCAACGAAGTCCAAGTTACAGGATCCTTAAATCGTCAAGAAGATATACAATTCCAAACAATTCTAGACAAATTCAAGGAAACCATTGTAGAATACGGAATGCTGGATCCCATTTGTAGACCCAAAATACCGAAAATCCAGATTAATGGAAAGGTAAAAAACTACTTGGTACATATTAACAATATCTTGGATAATCTCCTAAGCGAGCATGATACCTTAGAATCTGTTCACAGCGCAATATATTGTGCAGCATTGACTATGTGCAAAATGTGTGGCGTGAGAATCGAAGTGGCCAATAATGGCAATCGGAGCAGATGCATCAAACCGCCTTGGCAAAGACGCCTTGAAAGCAGAAAGACCAGACTGCGAGCGGAAATTGGACGTCTGACACAATATAAACGAGGGGTCCGTTCACAACATCTAGTTCGAAAGGTCAGTCGTATTTTAGGATCAGAAGCTATGGAGGTATTAACACCCAGAACCCTTGATGATATAATAGACCGTAAAACGCAGATATTACAGGCAGTCAATAGTAGACTACGACGATACCTGACTAGCAAGATAAGACGAAATGAGAATCGGCTTTTTAAGTTCAACCAGAAAAAATTTTATCGGGAACTCGAGAAACGAAACCTAGATCAGGCCAATAACTTACCGACTCCAGGTCAGGACGATTTAGAATCGTTTTGGGGAGGATTGTGGGAATCAGCTCCTACATATACCGAAAACCCAATATGAAATGAAATGATGAGTACAGAACGTATGCAATCTAGTTCCATCACTGAATCGGACCTGCGAACGGCTTTACGCAAAACGAAAAATTGGAAAGCACCAGGAGTTGACGGAGTACAAAATTTTTGGCTGAAACATCTTATTAGCACTCACCCATATCTGATACTACATCTGAATAAGATACTGAGTGGGGAATCGACAATGCCATCCTTTTTAACGTCTGGGAGAACTTATCTTCTGCATAAAAACGGTGATACAGATAACCCTGAAAACTACCGCCCTATTACTTGTTTACATAAATTATATTTGCCACCAACGAAACCTAAGTGTTGTCTATATAGATTATAGAAAAGCATTCGATAGCGTACCCCACCCATACCTAATCCAGACACTCAAGAACAACGGAGTGGACGAACAAATAATTTCTTTTTTCGCACGGATTATGCCCACATGGAGGACGAAAATCATACTTAATGGGATAACTACCAGGGAAATTCAAATTAAAAGAGGGATTTTTCAGGGAGACACATTTAGCCCATTGTGGTTTTGTCTTAGCCTTTCACCTCTGAGCACAGCATTGATATGATAATGGATATCGCATAAAATATCAACAGCGACAGTCCGCAGTCACCCACCTTCTGTATATGGATGATCTAAAATTGTTTGCTCGGTCGAAATACCACCTCTCAAATCTAATACATATTGTAGAATCCTTCAGCAGATATATATGCATGGAATTTGGATTCGACAAGTGTAAATCTATAGAAATGATACGAGGACAAGTAGTTCATTCGCAGGGGTTTACCCTCCATGATGGTACTATAGAAATGTTGGAATCTGATCAATCCTATAAGTATCTAGGAGTGGAGGAAATGAAAGGAATCCACCACACAAGTATAAGGGAAGCTCTGAAAAAACGCTACGAGGCAAGATTAAGAAGACTGTGTGCAACTAAGCTGAATTCAATGAACATGGCAATTAACACCTATGCCATCCCAATACTTACATACTCATTCGGGATAATAACGTGGAGTGATACGGAATTGAATTCAGCACAAAGAAAAATATGAACGACATTAACAAGGTACAGACAACACCACCCACAGGCTTCTATTGAAAGAGTAATGTTGCCACGTTATCTGGGCGGACAGGGTGTGGTTAACATTAAAAACCAACATTACAACCAGATTCACAGTCTCCGGGAATTTTTCTTTGAAACTGCATCGGAGATAGACCGATATTCCATCCTGGTAAATCTGGACGCAAACCACACCCCACTAAAACTATCAACACCTAGTTTTACACCGCTGGATAATGTTACTAGTGATACCGATATAGTGGAACAATGGAAGCATAAAGCCATACATGGCAAATTTCCACACCAACTGGAACTCGAAAATGTGGCTAAACATGCCTCCACAATATGTTTCCAATACGGACAACTGTTTCCGGAAACAGAAGGATTTTTAATGGCCATACAGGATTTAAAAATATAAAAATATAAAAATATAAAAATCTGAAATTATAAAAATATAAAAATCTGAAAATATAAAAATATTAAAATATAAAAATATAAAAATATAAAAATATAAAAATATAAAAATATAAAAATATAAAAATATAAAAATATAAAAATATAAAAATATAAAAATATAAAAATATAAAAATATAAAAATATAAAAATATAAAAATATAAAAATATAATAATATAAATATATAAAAATATAAAAATAAATAAATATAAATATGTAAATATATAAAAATATAATTTTAAACCGGGTAGTTTGTCCCAAAAATCCACCTCCTGCGCCACTGTATCACTATTAACTATGCAGCATTCAAATGTTTTTACTTTACCAACCCCCAAACCCAACAAGTTAAAGTTGTTTCAATTTTTTCAACACTTTTTTCTGTTTGTAAATAAAGTAACTTTTCGTAACAGTTAAAGATGTTGATGATAATAAAAACATATGATGATGCTGATGCAACAATTAAAATTTTGTTAATATTCATATCAAGCACCAACAGCAAACATATCACCAGCAAAAGGATTTGTATAAAAGTTCATAAAACTTTGGGTAATAAAATAGTAATCATACATAAATTACCCTCGGCAAATGTTGCACAAGTAATATCTATACAAATTTGTTTTCCAACTCTCTCTCTCTTTCTCTAACACTGATTTTTTTCTTGTGGCTGAAACCCGTTACGACCTCAAATCAGCATCTGTGTGATTGTTTTGGTTAAATAGAAAAAAAACTGAAATAAAAACCAAATACAAGTTGCCACCTGTTAAGTGTCGTTTGTGGTGTCTCTTTTAGATACCGACCAAAATGTCTATATGGCACAACCTGAAGGCAACAGAGCTATAAAAATGACTTAGTGTTCTAGTATTGGCATTTTATAGACGACCAAGCGCCGTTGCCTGCAATGTCTAAAGTTTTGTTGTTGTGGTTGGCCAACGACAATAAAAGGTTTAGTGTTTTGAAAAATCATATCAATGGTTAAAAATCATAAAAAGCCATTTAGTTGACTATAACGACAAAGCAAATCTCTAAACTAATAAAATCCAATAGGACTTTATACGGTCACATGGTAGCAATATGTACATAGGTATGGCACCGGTATATAACTTATGATGGCAGATGATTTTGTTTTTGTTTCGTTTACCATCAAAGTGTAGTTTTGGCAATATGATGGTAAGTTTACTTTACTCAAAGGACGTTGTTGAAATGTTTATAAGCGAATTACATATGTGTGTTTATGTGTAAGCTTTGACGAGCTTTAATGTAGCTTTCTAAGAATTATAAGACAAGGAATTTTTGGTGGAGAGCTTTATTAAGATGACAAATTAATCATATAGTAATTTTTGGTTATTTATATTAATACTATTAATAAAACTGTTTGTATGGGAAAGTTTGTTATGAGTAAACCCAATAAATATAGAAACGTTTTATATTACTCTTTTTTAAGAACTTCACAATTTGGCTATTAAATTAAATGGGGTACCAAATATTGGTTATTTTAAAAGTTTTATTAATTTGTATTTTTGAAGCTTTGTATCGTTTCTAATATATCTCATAATTCAAATTATGTTTTTAGATATTTATATTGCTTTAAATAAGGAATTTTCAAATTAACTAACAATAATTTTTTGTTATACCTCAAGGCAGAAACCAGAAATTTGAAAAAACTCGCTTGTGCCCATTGCGGTCGATAACATAAGGCTCTGCCTTGCTATGTCATACAAGTCATGCATCTTCCAGCACTGCAAAGTTCTGTTAATATTTCCCCCCCATTCACATACACACAAATGTACACATGACAAGAACATATTTCACCAAGCGCCTAATGCTATACTTAAAAAACCATTAAAATGGATTAGTTAAAGTTTCACTTTAGATCTGACTAAAACTATGCAGCGAAATATAAATTTCGAGTAATAACTAATTAATTTTATGGTTTTAAAGCTTAACACATTCAGTCATACCCAAATATGTGATGTTAATGTATATGTACGTTTTCATTTAGCATGCAGACTCGTATGAACCTTGTGCATTTCGAAAAACATTTAAATTAATTATAAATCGTTACTAGAGAGAAATACAAAAATTTCCGTGAATTTATTTGGCACTTGAGTTATGCGGTTTTGCTCTTTTCTGAACAATTTGGCATTTAAAAAACAGAAATGCTTTATGATACTTTGGTTATTTTTGTGGTACTGCGGAGAACTAACATACATTCAAACGGGTTTATGTCGTTGCAGTAAACTGCTCGATGTTTGGATGGGGAGAGGAAACATTGTGTATTATTTTTTTACATCCTTTGTTTCAAGTGTGTTAAATATGGCATGCAGGCGGGGTTCAATTCACAGCATCATATTATGTTTTTGGTACTGGCATATTTTAGTCTAATAGCTGGTACTCAGTTCAATGTTTCGTACGAAATTTTGACAAATCCCATACAAAATATTTAAAAAAATTTAATTATTGAAAACAAAATTTAAAAATACTTTGACAAATTTTAGAGCGAACTAATCGATGTTAGCAACAATTTTCGCCTGAGCATTTAGATTAAAAAAATTTAAATTTATAAAAATAATTTTTGTAGACTTGAAATATTGTCTGCATCTTATTTTCGGCAAAATTGTGTATTAAATAAAAAAAGGACCGACAATAATTGTCAATGATTGTCATTGAACCATAATAAAATCGATGTGAAAGAAATGTGTTTAAATTACACAGTACATCATTTTTCAACTCATTCATTTGGGACTTAATTTTGAGAACTGCACGTGAAAATAGCCTCAAAAAGAAGAAGTTCTGCATCATTCGTTTTGTCAAGTTACATGCCATAATAATTTAATATCGATTTGAAGTTAGTAAGTATCGTATAGGGAAATTTGTCACATTGCTAATCAGTGGTAGCAAATGTGCACAGAGGCTCTGTTAGTGGCTTTGGCAGCCCCAAAGCCAAATTAGCCACTCTCCTTAAACAAAACATTTGTTATGAAAACACGAAGAAAAAAAAAACAAGAAGCCCCCCAAATGTTGACGACCCGCGCAACCGTTATAAGGACCATTATATAAGGATATGCACCTGGAACGCCCGAACTCTATAAAGAGATGGTGTATCTATCTAACTGGTGGATCTCCTCGACAAATACAAGTCTGACATCGCCGGCATACAGAGAATGAGATGGACGGGACTGGGATGCACACTACGAAATAACTGTGATATCTTTTACAGCTGCCATGCAGAAAGACACGGTCTTTGTTTTTGGATTCATTGTCGGAAAGAGACTTCGACACCTGGTCTCGCGGTTGAACCATGTGAAATATTTTTACATTACTCTGCTTTTTGTACACGCTCCGACGGTAGACAAAGACGAATACATTAAAGATGCATTCTATGAGCGCCTGAAGGAGATATATGACCGCTGACCTGCACATGACATTAAAATTGTTCTGGGAGATTTTAATGCTAAAATAGGAATGGAAGTTAGTCTTGGTTCAGTCTGCAAAACTATACCCCCAATAACGGATTAAGACTGGTTAGTTTCGCGTCGGCAACAAACATGGTTGTAAGTAGAACCAGATTCCCGCAAACAGATATCCACAAGGCAACCTGGATATCTCCCGATCAAAATACAAGAAATCAGATTGATCACGTGGTAATTGATGGTATGCATGTCTCAAGCGTTATGGACGTGCGTGAGATGCGCGGTGCAAATATTGACTCGGATCACCACATAGTTGCAGCCAAGATACGCACACGATTAAGTAGTGCTAAAAACACTCGTAACCAAACGCAAAGAAAGCTAGACATCACAATGCTGCATACCACCGAGATAGCCAATGCCTAATCCAACCAACTTTCTCAATTACATCAAACAAACCCCAATAGTTTTGATGTTCCCAACACACAGTGGCAGCATATTACGAGTTCTATGACAACTGCCGCAACGACCGTACTGGGTTATAAAAAACCACGCTCAGACAAGCCCTGGTACGATGATGAATGTCGCGAAATGTCTGAGGAAATGGATGTTGCATACAGGGAAATACTGCAGCCAATGGCAACACGTGCTGTGACGGAGCGTTATAATGAGCACAGGAGGGAGATGACACGCCTCTTCAGTCCGAAAAAGCGTCTATGGAAAAAAATAGAGAGCCAGGACATCGAAAACTACAGGGATAGAAGTGAAGTCCGAATCTTCTACAATAGGGTTAAAAACAGAATCAGAGTGTGCTCCAAAAATCTAGGGAACACTTTCGATCTCTACTAATTCCCGAAGGCAGCATAGTGACGAAATCACATCAATCATTGATGCCGGAGTAGATTTTCCAAAAAATCTGTCAGAACCGATGTCCTACCGGGTCGCTGACGGCGATGAGCTGGCAACATGCATGCACCAACTCATAAACACGATTTGGCTCAAGGAATGCATGCCCGATGATTGGAATCTGCGCTGGAGAAAGGCGATCCATGTGTGTATACCAACTATCGTGGAAGTAACCTTTTACCCATCGCGTACAAGATCCTGTGTAGTGTGTTATGTGAAACATTAAAGCAATTCTGGCGAACCTGATTGGACCTTATCAGTGTGACTTCAGACCTGGTAAATCCACGACAAATCCTGGAGAAGAGCAAAGAAATGCAGATCGATACCTATCATCTTTTCAGCGACTACAAAGCTGAAATCGACAGTCCGATATGACAGAAATTGTTGGATACTATAGCTGAGTTTGGTATCCCTCGCAAAGCTAATACGACTTGGCGGAATGATACTGACCGACACGAAGTCTGTAGTGATAATACGACTTTGCAGGATGACACTGACTGACACCAGTGAAAATTGGCAAAAATCTCTCAAAGCCATTTTCTACCAAGCGAGGCTGTAGACAGGGTGATAGTCTGTCTTGCGATCTCGAAAACATCGTAATGTAGATGATCATGCGGAAAGCTGCAGTAAACAAGAATGGTACCATTTTCAACAAAAGTCACATTCTGATGATATAGATATCATTGGCCGTGGATTGCGGGATGTTACTGCAGACGGCGGAAGTGGGTCTGGTGATGAATGAGGACAAAACCAAGTTACAAAGAGTCCACTCGTCTAAAACGCTGCGTTAACATTGACAACTATAACTTTAAAGTAGTAGATGATTTTGTCTACCTTGGCCATAAACAAAAATAATAATGTAAGCCCGGAAATCAAAATGACAAAGCGCTTTCTCGACGAACAAAGCAGAATGCTGCTCTACAGCGCAGAATCCTTGGTAATGACACAAACGGATCAATTTATTCTGGGAGTCTTTGAGAGAATATTACTTCGCAAAATATTTGAACCCGCTATCGTTAACGGCGAGTATCGTCTATGGATGTATGGGTACAGTTTTCTGGATACAACTATTGGTCAACATTTTAATAGGGTTTTACTATATAAAAAGTAACATTCTAAGAATTTATTTTAATTTCTATAATTATAAGATAAAAAATGAGAAAAAATAATTTTTTGTACTCACATTTCTTTTAATTTTAAAAATACGCTGATTGTTCATATTAATGGAAGTGTGTTAGTGTTAGTGTTAGCGGTCACTTAAAAAAGAGAAGGACGGTAAATATGCTTAAATATAATTTTTTTGAAATGACACAATCGGTAACAACTTTGACCTCAATACTTTGCAGGTTATTTGTTCTTAAATACATATATGAAATATATATTATACACAAACAATAAACAAACAAATGAAGCATTAATCTGTCTTAGATTGAATTTCCAGTGCAAAACCATGTACCTAACAAAAAGCCTCTTCAGCAGACATTCAAGCTATATATACATTTAAAGAGTCTATGAAATACGCTCTCCCCACATGAGATGTAATGCATTTTCTCATACTCTACGTATAAAAAAAATAATTATGGCATTTTTCTAAAATGACAAATCCAATCATTGAAATCAAATAATAAAGTAATTAAAATTCTAAACGCAACATTTTGCATATGCACATTTTACCATTATTTATATGTGATACGAGTAACATTCATTGGATTCTCTGATACAAATAAATACAAAGTATTGAAATTAGTTATATTTTTGTGTCGGCATAGCAAAGATCGCAGCGTAGTCTATTCTATTACAAAATGTGGTTATTTTATTTGGGCTTATGCATTCTGGCCAACTTCCTATACGATTGTTTGAAATCTCCAGTGCAAATGTTACATCACAAATGGTTACAGTATCACAACAAAGTTCCACTGCTATGTGAGAGATATGGAAAATGGGCTGGTAAGTAAGACATGATAAAAAAAGCAGGCAACATTTGGATAATGCAGAGTTGCTGAGGGAAAATATTAAAAAAATGTTTGACTTTTAAGTAGATGCGCAACATATAAAAAATGAGAGATTTCCATATATATTCGTATAAATGTCGTGCTATCCAAGGTTTACCTGTAATACCGGCGTTTTTATTTTACATTTTATATTTTCTAGCTGTAACTGGTTCAACAGATGGTATTGGTAAAGCTTATGCCAAAGAACTGGCTCGCCTCGGTCTGAACATCGTTCTCATATCAAGAAGTGAAACTAAGTTACAACAAGTGGCCAAAGAAATTGGTAATGTAACTATAGCTTGGTTATCTCGTTTATTGTAAATTACCATAAGGAAACTACATACCAAAATTTTGACTGACAGTGGCATGGTGAAAAATTTAAAAATATTAGAATATTTTATAAACTTAAACCAACTCTTCTCCTTTTTATCGGTTTTCATAATATTTTTATAATTTTCATCTTTTAACATTTTAATATTTTTTTATATTTTTACATTTTTATATTTTTATATTTTTATATTTTTATGTTTTTATATATTTTTATATTTTTATATTTTTATATTTTTATATTTTTATATTTTTATATTTTTATATTTTTATATTTTTATATTTTTATATTTTTATATTTTTATATTTTTATATTTTTATATTTTTATATTTTTATATTTTTATATTTTTATATTTTTATATTTTTATATTTTTATATTTTTATATTTTTATATTTTTATATTTTTATATTTTTATATTTTTATATTTTTATATTTTTATATTTTTATATTTTTATATTTTTATATTTTTATATTTTTATATTTTTATATTTTTATATTTTTATATTTTTATATTTTTATATTTTTATATTTTTATATTTTTATATTTTTATATTTTTATATTTTTATATTTTTATATTTTTATATTTTTATATTTTTATATTTTTATATTTTTATATTTCTATATTTTTATACTTTTATATTTTTATATTTTTATATTTTTATATTTTTATATTTTTATATTTTATATTCAAAAGTTTCTGATCGGTTTTAATACTTATTTTTGTTGTGTTCTTAGCACTAGTTTGGTAATTTTCAATTTTAACAGAATCTTATAATTCAAAACATATCAATTCAAATAGTATTTGACATGCCTGATAATTACACTCAGTCACCTTTGGAATCTTCTAATAGAAAACGAGTTCGGCGTACAGACGATGATAGTACAAACTGATTTCTCACAAGGCCCCAAAGTATATGAACACTTGTACCGAGAACTTGCTAAGAAACCTATAGGGATTTTAGGTTAGTAACTCCAAATAAGTAACCATAATACTACACATATAATACTACACATATATATATTAACGACTTCAGTGAACAACGTTGGCATCGGCCACAATCCACCCGGTACTTTGACCTCCTTTGCCCCCGACCACCTGTGGCATATAATTAATGTAAATATTGCAGCTGCTACACTTTTAAGTCGGCACTTTGTAGATAAATGGCTTCACAATAATATCAAAGGCTGTATTATCAACATATCTTCTGGTTTGGAACTGCAACCTGTTCCATATGGTTCTGTTTATGGGGCTACCAAAGCATACTTGCGTAGTTTTACCTTAGCCCTTCAACATGAAGTTAAAAACTATGGCATTGCAGTTCAATTAGTCTCACCTGCATTTGTGCGCACCAACATTAATACATATTCTGCTGTGATAATGAAGGGTAACATTTTTATACCCCGGCCGGAGCAGTATGCCAAATGGGCCGTTAGTACCATAGGTGTAGTTAGTGAAACTACCGGTTACTTTTGGCATGGATTACAGGTAAGAATGGGAGTAAGAGTTAATATGATTTAAAAATAACATTTATGTTTTCAGACCACTGTATGGAAATTGATGCCGGTGCGTTTCCTCTCACTGCTTATTATATTTATGAGTAAATGTCTGGTCGATGATTTATCGAATTTTCATCCAAGTGAAGGAGCTTTGAAGTAGATGAGACTAGATTTATTTTTAATTTTTAATTTTTAATTTTTAATTTTTAATTTTTAATTTTTAATTTTTAATTTTTAATTTTTAATTTTTAATTTTTAATTTTTAATTTTTAATTTTTAATTTTTAATTTTTAATTTTTAATTTTTAATTTTTAATTTTTAATTTTTAATTTTTAATTTTTAATTTTTAATTTTTAATTTTTAATTTTTAATTTTTAATTTTTAATTTTTAATTTTTAATTTTTAATTTTTAATTTTTAATTTTTAATTTTTAATTTTTAATTTTTAATTTTTAATTTTTAATTTTTAATTTTTAATTTTTAATTTTTAATTTTTAATTTTTAATTTTTAATTTTTAATTTTAATTTTTAATTTTTAATTTTTAATTTTTAATTTTTAATTTTTACTTTTTAATTTTTACTTTTTAATTTTTAATTTTTAATTTGTACTTTTTAATTTTTAATTTTTAATTTTTACTTTTTAATTTTTAATTTTTAATTTTTAATTTTTAATTTTTAATCGCATACATTTCCTATTGGCGAAGGTATACAAGTAGAAAAAAATCTACTTAACCTAACTTTATATAATTTAATATAATCTTTTTTTCGACTTTTACCCCACTGTGTGAGTAATAACTTAATCCCCAAATGTATGATGTGATCAATGTTGTTTACATGACTCTCAGCAAATAATATAACTATATATGTATGTATTGTTATGAGTTACTAATTAATATTTACTTAATATACCAGTAATGTGGCATATTTTGTAGAACACAACAAAGATAAGTAAACAAAAACAAAAAAAGTCTTAAGTGAAAAAGTAATCATGCTTAATATAAATAAAAATTACATTATATTTCTATATTGCACGTTATTTTTAATTTTAAACAAATAATTTGACTTATTTAGTCGTCAATTTGTTTGATATACATACGGTTTGCGATTTACAAAATCAAAAACTCTTGATAAGCTATTATTACTCGCTCTCATTTAAAACACAGCTATACAAGTATTTGAGTAGATCAAAGATCGACTAAATAATACTCTACTTGCATATATTATTTTAATAACATAATGAGATCTGATGACATCTGCTTGTTATTATTTATTTCGTTAACTTAATGAATTGCACTTTGAGTTGACTTTTAAAATGATTTAAAAATAATTAGAGTATAAAATATGGTTTGAACGCTATCTACCCCTATCTACTATACATATACCCTCACCACCATGAGTGAGAGAGATTGATTAGAAAACATGTAGGAGTAAGCAGAGACACACACTACAAAATTATAGCAAAGTTTATATTGATTTATAGGAATAATTTGGATATGAAATCATAATATACTGAAATTTTTTCGATAATCGAATCGTGTACCTTAAAATTAATCTAAACAAAATTGGAAATAAATTCTAAGTTTCATAAGGAGCTATTAGCATTGAAGGAAGCTACTGTTTTCCTTCAATGCGAATCAACGACGATCTGAGAAATTTGCTGTATGGACTTAAAGTCCGTTTACATTTGAATCGGTACCTGTGTCGAACAAACATGACAGGTTGGGCTGGAGTAATTACGAAATGCAAGGGCAGCCAATTAGTGCCATGCATGGCCATGGCCATGGCGCTCTATTAACGGAGCACAATATGAGTTTTGCGTACGCAAGTACTATCGATAAAATGGTTCTTCGACTACGGCTCTTTCGATGTAATTGACGGAAAAAATGGTTACAGAAGTTCGAGAAGATAGGTTCAACAACATAGTACAGTGTTCGAGAGGAAATTTTGGAACATTTCACAAAACACCTGCCATGCCCTCATTGAAAATTTCCGCCCAGGTAGCAGCAGTGCCTCTCAGCAAAAACATAAAATTTGCTTAACAATATACAGGATTTGGGCTTGATCGCGTTGGGTGTATTGATATTATAACTTGATTTCTTAAGTAAGCGGAATGCTACATTTGAATGTGATGTACCAGAAGGGGCGTGGCTAAACTTCAAGTTTTTTATCCAAAACTTTATCCTGCTACAGTTTACAAAATACGGAATTTGTGCACGAGCGCGTTATTTTACTCAATTTCTAAAATGGGCGTGAATTTGTGTAGGACGTACCAGAAGGGGCGTGGCTTGACTTCATGTTTTTTCTTCATGTTACATTTTTACTAAATAAGAACTATGGACACGTTCACGTTGGATGTATTGATATTATTACGTGATTTCTAAACTAGACAGAGTGGTCGATTTTGTATGGGAGGTACCAGAACGGGCGTCGTCATGTATCCCATTTTCAACACCTTAAGTAGTTTTGATGAAATATTAACTTATGCTTAGTTTCAAAACACTTGATGAAGTCTTTCGAAAGTTATCGTGAGTACCTGCCGGAAGACAGACAAACGACCTAAAAAGTCTTGAATCGAATTTGGTTTATAGAAACATAGGGTCTAAAATCACTCCTTCTCTGTGTTACACTTGTGGGTCGTATTAAATGATATAAACCCTCCTACCCGTAGGGCGTGAGTATAAAAACTTGTTTTCCAATTACACCCCATGAATGAGGTAAATGAGATCTTCTAGCATTATTGTAAATTAACACACTCTTACTTTTTAGACTCACACAACGGCACCTACAGTTTATAGACAAATGCGAAAGTCAGCTGTTTGAAAGGTATAAGTAGACTTTTTTGAAGTTTCTGTTAACCACACCGAGAGTAACTTTTGATCCACTTTTGATGACTGATACAGGGCACGAAACTAGGTCAAGCGAATTATTGTCACGTATTGCAACAATCATTTCACGATCGGAAATTTAAAAATGCCGGACCGGCATATTGTGGCACTTGATGTAAAAATGACATGACAGAAATTTGAGTAAGATTGGATAACTATTTCCCGTGCTCCAATGAGGTCAAAGGTCAGGTTCTTAAAAAATCCTTATTGATTCCTATGTTATTTACTAAGGTTGGATTAAGGAATTGCATTTTTTATCGCAAATATGTAATAGTAAAATATTGACGTGTGTAGGCGTCGCTTCGGCAGTATTTGCCAACTTGGTTCCTAATGGGCTGATTATATCTCTACTATACTATGAAATTTTCAGGACGATCAAACTGTTATTATGGCTGTTATAAAGGTTTCTTTTAAATGGGGCATGGCACAGCCCTCTTCCACCCTGGCTGTAATTCATAATGTTTCAACAGCATATGCCAAATATCAACATTATACTTCTTATAGTTTATGCAATACAGCCTCTTACAGTTTCAAGTTTTATACCACGCCCACTGATGCGATCCCGCCCATTTTTTTTTTGGATCACGAAAATTGCTGCCAAATGCATCCACACAAACTTTCAAGGCGATTGAAGAAAGGTCAAATGGGCTGGGCCACGCCCTTTTGATATTTTCAAAAATTAAAAATACCCTATTTTCCTCACCGACAACTTAGCTACAGTCTGTTTAAATACTAGAAAATGCAAACAATTTATTTACTCCTTTTCATATACATAGATTTGACCTTTGACCTCTTTGGGGCATTGCTTAATGTTGTCCGATTTTGCTCAAATTTGATCATAGCCATTGTATAACAACAGACACAATATTCCGAAAATTCAAAGTTGAATTTTCGCTGCCACCCTAATAACCATATCATAAAATGTATCCTTTCTCCACAAATATCACCCCCTCGAAAGAGCCTTTTACTGTACCATTAAAAAACTAAGGAAAATGTTGCAGTGTTGAAAAGAAATCATCATTGTATTGTAATTTTTATGGGGGAGTAGCAGAATGCGTGGGGTTTCGTAGATTTTTCTATGGGGCTATTTTTCCTATTTACATTCCCATAGCTAGATTTTGTAAAATATTAACACTGGTAAATTTTTATAAGGATCAGTGAAGGTTTACTCGAGCAATCGTAGCCACCTACGTAACCAAATGTCCGTTGAATGTTTGAAGAAATTTCAATCAAATGTGTGGTTTTAGAAGCAACAACAATTTTCTTAGAGTGCCCAACTGCATAGACGCTTAGGCCAAACAAAGAACGTACGCCTTCTTATACCGATACCAATGATGACAAGAACAAAATCTATATTTCTATTTATTACGAATTGTTTCATTATATTATATAAAAAAACTGTTTAAAAAAATTCAATTGTTCAACTAATTTACATAATTTTTTTAAAAGTAAGAATTTAGCCGTTTTGCAATTAGCACAAAACTCATAAAATGATCCAATGTTAACGAAAAGTCTCAGTCACTATCACGTTATGTAGAGTACATGAAAATACTTTCAATTGAAACTTTGTTAGAATGCACAACACGATTCAGTCACTCATAAGAACTAGCACCGTAAACATCTCATTCTATCGCGTTCTCTGGTACTCTCTGCGCGTTAATACTAACAACTACTGATAATGTGGCTATCGTTTTTCACGCTATTGGGTCTGTACACATTGCTTAGTTTTCTCTATGACACATTGAAATCTCCCCTCCAATTGTTATACCACAAATGGCTGCAGCACAACCAACAAGCTAAAACTTTAACCGAAAGGTATGGCAAGTGGGCCGGTAAGTTACGAATAGATATTGACCTTATGGTCTTTGGGGTATACTAATAGTTATGTGTGTATTATGTAGCTATTACCGGTTCTACGGATGGCATTGGTAAGGCATATGCCCAAGAGTTGGCGCGCCGAGGTCTGAACATTGTGTTGATAGCAAGAAATTTGGAAAAATTACAACAAGTGGCCCAAGAAATTGGTAATATGAAATGTAAAATCTACAACTTTATATAAAATTAAATATGTGATTTCTCTATTAAAACAGAAACTGAATGTGGCGTCGAAACTTTTATCATACAAACCGATTTCTCCAAGGGAGCCCCAGTGTATGAAAATTTATATAAAGAATTAGCTAAAAAGCCTATAGGCATATTAGGTAAGCTGTGCTCAAGTTATCTTACTGAAAGACAACCTTAATCTTGTTGTGTTCTTTTTTTCTCAATCTTTAGTTAACAATGTCGGGATTGGTCATAATCCACCGGGCACTGTGTCTACCTTTAGCCCCGAACACTTATGGGATATGATTAACGTTAATGTCGCTGCTGCCACTCTATTATCGCGTTTCTATGAGGACAAATGGCATCGCGATAATGTTAAGGGCTGCATTGTTAATCTCTCATCGTATTTGGGTATGCAGCCCACACCTTATGGTTCAGTATATGGTGCCTCAAAAGCTTATGTGCGTAGTTTTACACAGGCTTTGCAACATGAGTGTGAACCTCTGGGCATTACGGTCCAATTGGTATCTCCCATAATTGTGGTCACTAAAATTCACAAATATTCGAAATTCATAATGAAAAGTTCGAATATATTCGCCAATCCCGTGGAGGCTTATGGAAAATGGGCTGTAGAGTCTATAGGTAAAGTTGACGAGACAACAGGATACTTTTGGCAAGGAATTATGGTAAGTTGATTAGTATATGGATTTTTGATAAATGGACGAGAAGGAGTGAAATGTAATGTAAATAGGTTTAGAAGAAAGTTTTTATACCTATCACCGAGAGCACTGACTGAAGGGTATATGCAGTTTGTTCTTCGATTTATAACGCCATTAGGAAAACTCGAGTTAGGCATGACAATGTCAGCGATAAATTCTGAGTCGATTTAAAGAAACATATATTTAAGGGTCCCCTCACAAAATATGCAAAATCCGAGATTTTGTAAAAAAAAGAGATACGACCTTTTCATATTAGGCCAACGAGTAGTTTAAGAGCTATCGATTTGAAATTTGTTTGGCAAGCTTCTATCCTTAAAGCTGTGGTAAATTTGTAATATGGGTAAGATCGGACAGAAACTACTCCTAGCTCTCATACAAACTCCTCCTTTTGGGGGGAAAAAGGTCATTAAAATATTTGTATTACTATTTTTAAAAATGCCAAAGGATATCTGATTTTTGGCATAGCCGAAGGTAATTATCTTACTAGCTCTAAAGCACTATGCTCGCAGTTTTGAAAAATGTTCAGCTTCTTTTCTACGATAAAGTTTTTAAAAATTTAAATTTTTGCAGCATAACTGAAGAACCATTTGAATATATAAAAAAATCGGTTGTATGAAAATTTTTCATACTCTTTGTGTATAATTTTTTTCCCCTTACTAATTTCTCACTATATAGTCTCTCGATATGGTGATAAAAAGTTCATGCGTTCACCCAGCAGTTTTGAAGTTTGTCTAAAGACAATTTTAGGACATCAAATATATGTTTAATTCGTACATCCTACGACCACCCAAAATATTATTTATTATGATGTATCGTCATTTGATGTTCGATTGAAACGTGGAGCGTTATTCATGGTTAATCAAGAGTTACATCTGCCTTTTTAGATATTTTTGACTCCGACGTCAATTTAGGTTTTTTTGAGTTTGACCTAATGATTTTTAAAACCTCTTTTATTTGTTTATGAATAAAAATATATACAGAATTGTCATATATTCATTTGATTGGGCTAAAAAAAATATTATAATTTAAAAATTTTCAAATCGGGAAAGACAATTTTACCCGGTTTTCGAAAACGTCACGTTAATTTTCAAAATTTTTTTTACTTAACCTCACACAAAAATAACCGGTTTTTTGGAATAGATGAATTTTTAGTTCTCCTATACATTGAGGGTCCACCTTAATATTCATATATTTTCATATTTTTATTAAATGACGTCGGAGTCAAAAATTACCAAAGGCCAAAAATAAGCTCTTGAATAACCATCAATAACGACATATGCCATGTTTCGACCGAATATCAAATAACGATACATCATAATGAATATTATTTCGGGGGGTCGTAGGGTGCACGGATCAAAAAAAGTTTTGATGGTCTTAAACTGAAAACAAAATTAAGGGGGTTTTCGACCCTATCTATTGAACAACCCTATTGATAAGTTCCATTATCATGTCAATATAACGATCTGTATTCACTGTCGCAGCATGTGCTTATGGTCTTCATAAAACTGTGAACGTTTTTCGGATCTCTTGTTCTATGTCGACCGAGTAGTAGTTGATTCATTAATGACGCTGTCTCCTCGAACATCTGCATTCATTTTTAATTCATTGAAACGATGAAGCTATTTATAGTATCTTCAGTATTTATAAAATTGGTTATATGAAAAGGTTTGTCATGGGTAAACTTAATAAATAATGGACCAATTTTAATAACTCTTTTATTAAAATCTCACAATTAGGCTATTAAAATGGAATAGGCACTTAATTTTTTTTTTAAACATTTAATAGATTAATTTTTGCTCCAATTTCCTTAATAACTAGTATAAAAAATTCTGAGAACTGCACGTGGAAGTTGCTCCAAAAAGAAGAAGCTCTGCATCATTAGTTTTGTCAAGTTACATGCCATAATAATTTAATATCGATTTGAAGTTAGTAGGTATAGGGGAACTTGCCACTAGCTACTTAGTACTAGCTCCAATACGGCAAACGAACATTGATCTGGGTGTTTCTAAGTCAGTTCAGTTGAATAACAACTTTGCACTTATGTTATTTTGTCTGAGAGTAATTCTAAAAAATTCCATTAGCATCTCTCGTCTACTCTAATCAAAAGACAAAATACTATAATATTTGTGTTAATGTATTAACTTTTGAATAATTTAATATTTTCCTTTTTGCAGCTCACTTTTTGGAATTTAATTCATGTTCGTTTACGTCCTAAATTGTTGGTATCCGCTTGTAAAATGTTTACCGATGATTTAACAAATCTAAAGAAAAAATAGGTAAAGTATTTAAGTATAACAAATAAAAACTATGGTGATGTGTATGAAATGTGTGTTTTAATCAGAGTTAAATGAGTGAAACTGGTAAATTTTCATAAGGAATGGAAGATGTAAGATTTTTTTCTTACGGAAATTTAAAAATGTTCGAGAGGAATATGGTGAAACTTGATGTAAAATATATATGACGTAAATTTGGGTAAGATCGGACAACTATTTCCCGTGACCCAAAGAGTCAGTCAGTCGGTCAGTTTTTTAGTAAATCCTATATTTTTGTAACAATGTTCGAATAAGAAATTGTATTTTAATAATGACGTGTGCCTCGGCCTTTCTCGCCAACTTGGTTCAAAATAGCCTGCTTATTTCTCTACTATACTGTGAATATTTTCAGTACGACCCAAATATTCTTCTGGCTGTTATAATGGTTTCTTTTAAATTGGGCGTGGCACAGCACAATTTCACCCTTCCAGTTTATGAGATACAGACGTTTCTAATTTTATACCACGCCCACTGATCCGATCCCGCCCATTTTTTGTTGGACCACGAACTTTACTGCCAAATAGATGCATACAAATTTTCAAGGGAATTGAAGAAACAGTAGATATTGCGGATTGATTTGGGACACAATTCTAAGAACTGCATGTATAAATAGCTCCAATAAGAAAAAGTTCAGCATCATTCGTTTTGTCAAGTTACATGCCATAATAATTTTATATCGATTTGAAGTTAGTAAGTATCGTATAGGCGAATTTGTCACGTTTTATGCTCATTTGTTTAGTCCAATTTAGGTGAAACAAATTTGAAAAAATTAAGAATTACAATTCCTTTAATCTGTTCATATAACGTTTCCGTATATTAGTAACAGTTTCACTTTTCCATTCATCAAATGATTTTGAACTGGGTTTATTTTGTAGCAGTTACAATAAAACTGTTGTACTACGTGGCGTATGATTTACGTGGAATACCACTTATGATAATCATACGCCACCATATAGTATTTATGTTATGTCAAACAAAAGAGTCTAAAACGTCAAAAATTTCCCTATACTTACTAACTTCAAATCGATATTAAATTTTTAGGGCATATAACTTGACAAAATGAATGATGCAGAACTTCTTCTTATTGGGGCTACTTCCACGTGCAGTTCTCAGAATTAATTCCCAAATCAATGTGTTGTACAGTGTAAGAATCGATTTGACCTCTGACCTCTTTGGGGCACGGCTTAAAGTTATCCTATTTTGGCCAAATTTTGACCATAGCTATTTTATAACAACTGACACAATATTCCGCTCGAACATTACAAAAAATCCTAAGCTGTATTTTCGCTGCCACCCTAGTGCCCAACCGCATGGAAACTATATATCAAAATATGGTATATTCTAAATATATTAGTAATGCCACCTAGGCACACTTTTACCGAAACCAACGTACCGACCTTTGCTGACAAGAACACAATCAGTGTTTTTTTTTATTTTTGACGAATTCTTTCATTACATTTTCTACAAAAAAACTGTTTATAAATATTTAATTGTTACACTAATTTACAATATTTTTTTAAATAATGATTAAATCGCTCTTGTTGTAATTAACATAATACTTTGTGTAGCGAGTGGAACCTAGAACAATTTAAAAAAAAATTCTAAAATGACCCAATGTAAACAAAAAATTACACTATGAATCACCAGTAGATCGTGGTGATATTACGACACAACACTACCTCCCCATATGGGATACATAAAATTAATTTCTATTGAAACTTTGTTAGTATGCACCCGAGAATTCAGTCAGTCATAGGCACTTGCCCCGAAAACAGATCATTCTATTGCGTTCAATTACATTCTCTGCGCTCAAATACTAACAACTACTGATAATGTGGTTATCGTTTTTCACATTCTTGGGTCTATATACATTCCTTAGTTTTCTCTATGACACATTGAAATCTCCTCTCCAATTGTTATACCACAAATGGTTGCAACACAATCAGCAAGCTAAAACATTAACCGAAAGGTATGGCAAGTGGGCCGGTAAGTTACATATTGACCTAGAGGTCTTTGGTTAGTACTAACAGTTATGTGTGTATTATTTAGCAATTACCGGTTCTACGGATGGCATTGGTAAGGCATATGCCCAGGAGTTGGCACGCCGAGGTCTAAACATTGTGTTAATAGCTAGAAATTTGGAGAAATTGCAACAAGTGGCCCAAGAAATTGGTAATATGAAATGTTATATCTATATGAAATTCAGTATGTGATACCTTTTTAATGCTACAGAATCTGAATGTGGCGTCGAAACTTTTATCATACAAACTGATTTCTCCCAGGGTGCCCAAGTGTATGAACATTTGTATATAGAATTAGCTAAAAAACCTGTAGGTATATTAGGTAAGCAGTGCACATGTTATCATATTAAAAGTTAACCCAAATCTTTTGTTATTTTCTTCAAACTTTAGTTAACAATGTCGGCATTGGTCATAATCCACCGGGCACTGTGTCTACCTTTAGCCCCGAACACTTATGGGATATGATAAACATCAATGTCGCTGCTGCCTCGCTATTATCGCGTTTCTATATCGACAAATGGCATCGCGATAATATTAAGGGCTGCATTGTTAATCTCTCGTCGATTTTGGGTATGCAACCCACACCCTATGGTTCAGTATATGGTGCCTCAAAAGCATATGTGCGTAGTTTTACACAAGCACTGCAACATGAGTGTGAACCTTTGGGCATTACGGTCCAATTGGTATCACCCTTAATTGTAGTGACAAAAATTCACAAGTATTCGAAATTCATAATGAACAGTTCGAATATATTCGCCAATCCCGTTGAGGTTTACGGAAAATGGGCTGTAGAGTCTATAGGTAAAGTTGATGAGACAACGGGATACTTTTGGCATGGAATTATGGTAAGTTGAATAGTATACGGATTTTTGATATGTGAACAGAGAAGGAGAGAAAAGTAATGTAAATAGGTTTAGAAGAGAGTTTTTATACCTAACACCAAGCGCGAGCGCGGACTGGGGGGTATATACACTTTGTTCTTTTATTTGTAACTTCTATTGGGAGGCGGAGTTAGGTGTGACAATACAAATCGGCGTCAAATTCTGAGTCGATTTAAAGATATATGTCCGTCCGTCTGTCTGTCCCCGCGATTACAGCAGTAAGACGGCTAAAAATAAAAAGTCGTATCTCGTACGTTACGCTCGCATTCGTCGATAAACAAGTAGGTGCCGTTGGTTGTGAATCTAAAAAAGAAAGCGTGTTAATTCACAACAACGCGAGAAGCTATCCCATACCTCATTCATAAGGTGTAAAGGGAAATTGAGTTTTTTTTTTAATTCTACGTCTACAGGATCGTAGTTATTTCATTGTTGATGCAGTCTCCTCGAACTTCTGCATTTATTTCTAAAATTTTGAATCGATGAAGGATCATTTTAATACCACATCGCTCATTTGTGAGATAATCGGCATAACTCCAAAAATGCGATTTTTGAGTTAATAATTAAAAAATCTAAAACATATCAAAAAAGCGTATTAATGTTTTTTCTGCCATTGAGTTGCGTCAAAAAGTGCCTCAATTAAAAACTTGAAATGAATTTATGTATGTGCATTATATAAAAACAACATTTTTTGCTTATGCGTAGAATCAATCGATGTGTTGATGTATGTTGTGCTCCGTTGATTGACGCCATGACACTGAATTCTCATTAATCGCGACTCAAATGTAAGAAGACTTCTAATCCAACCTGTATATTATACAGTACAACATTTTTCAGCTCATTGATTTGGAACTCAATTCTGAGAACTGCACGTGAAAGTAGCCCCAAAAGGAAAAAGTTCGGCAAGTTACATGCCATAATAATGTAATATCGATTTAAGGGGGAATTTGTCACGTTTTAGGCTCTTTTGTTTGAAATAACTCGAGAACCACTAGATTAAGAATTAAAATTCCTTTAATCTGTTCATATAACGTTTCCTTACATAAGCAAGAGTTTCACTTTTTCATTCATCAAATGATTTTAAACTAGGTTTATTTTGCAGCAGTTACAATAAAACTGTGTTACAAACAAAAGAGCCTAAAACGTGACAAATTCCCCTTCAAATCGATATTAAATAATTATGGCATGTAACTTGTCGTGCAGTTCTCAGAATTGAGTCCCAAAATCATGTGTTGCACTGTGTTATGTATCCGCTACTCAGTACAAAGCTTATATTCGGCAAACTGACATTGGTTAGGCTGTTTCTATTTCTAGAATAACTATTGCATTACTTTTTAGCATCTCTGGTCTACTAATTATAAAACAAAATATCTATAATATTTTCCTTTTTGCAGCTCACTTTTTGGAAATTAATTCATGTTAGATTGCGTCCAAAATTGTTGATATTCGCTTGTAAAATGTTGACCGATGATTTATCAAATCTGAAGAAGAAGTAGTCGAATCCAAAATTGTTTAACAAATAAATAGTAGAATGAACAGTATGATATTTGTATTTCAATATTATATGTTCAATAAACATTGATGAAAGCCGGCTAATAAGTAAATGTTTTCCAGAGATTTTACTTAATTTTTCCCAATTAGTTTGCGAAATCTAGGTTTTCTAAACCTTCCCAGCAACGGAAATATTCAGTTTGGAGGCCTCCTAGAAGGCCTTTTTTTGGAGACGTTTTGTCTTCCCGCCCCATACCATCTTCGTTTCTAAATAACATCGTGTGAGATTGGTGAGCTAGGTCTTCCCTCTCGCTGCTCAAAAGAGACCTTCTGAAGGGTTCTCAGATTAATAGCTTCATTAGGTCTTATAAATCAGTCATTCCGAAGGTCTTATTAGAAAGACCTCTGTAATGTAATTAATAGACTACCTTCAGAAGTTATCCAGTGGAAGACCTTCAAAAGGCCATAGAAAACATCCTTCAAAATGTTTTCCACAGAAAGCAAAAAAAAAAAAAGCCTCAAAATACTTCCTTCAGAAGGTTTTCCACAGAAGGATCTATTCATTAAAAAAGTCGTGGTAAATTTTCAGTTTTTTAACAATTTTTTATTTAAAAATTATTTAAACTTTTTAAAAATTAAATATATTTACATAAACTTAAAAAAACAGTTTCGCATTACATAAAAACTGTTAAAAAAAACTGTACTTACATACATAAAAACTTAAATAATTCAGTTGTCAATTTAATTTTCTTCCAAGTCATTTTTGTTAATTTCTCTTTCTTTTTGAATTTTTCATCATCATTTTTATTAGTTAATTTGTATTACTTACAACAATAACAAATTAATTTTAAATTGCTGTCGCTGGGACCCTTGTGGCTTCTTTGACGAACACAAAACAACTAAAAGCAAACTAGAGATCAAGGGAGCAGACAAAACAATGTAAACAAAAAATTTGATGGAATTTCGTTTAACGGAATTATAATTGACAAAAATTTGTTGTTGTTGTGACTGTGTACCTCGTGTTAGTTTGCCTCTTATTAGAGTTTCTTCTTTAGATCTTCCACCAGCAATGAACAAAATGTATTACAAATGCTTCTGTGTATCTTTTTGGATTCAAGCAATAGGTCTTCAAAGCTTCAACTACCGAATATTGCATACTTATTTACTATCCTAAAGAATAACTACTAAATCTCTCTTTAAAGCAAGGAATCAGACCGTGTAGCAGGTGCTCTGTTTCAAATAATAGAAGACCTACCTGATTTCCTCTTAGCAGAACTTAGCAGAACTGCTGCTCTTTCGCTGTGATTAGAAGACCTTCTGGATTGTTCCCATAGGAAATTAGAAAGGATAAGTAGGGATTTTTGCATTACTCATTAAAGTAGGTCTTCTGGTAGGTGTAGAAAATCCATTAGAAGACATACAGAAGGTCGTTTTTTGGTAAGGCCTACCAAATTCCGTTGCTGGGTTCTGTAAATTATTTACAAACACTGTAACAGATTTGTAAAAAAAAGGAAACAAACAATTGACCAATAAACCTTAATGAAAGATGGCTAATAAATATATATTTTTCAAAGATTTAAGTTAACTTTTTCGAAATTGGTTTGTATCACATTTGTAAAAAAAAATTAAAAATATTTACAATGCTTTTGTAACCTCGCAGGTCAGACAGATAACAACAATAATTTTTATTTACATATTTCTTTTCGTCTTGGCATTTAGTATTATTTGCTGCTGCTGAAAGATTGACGCGTTTCGTGTTAAAAAAAGGATGCGGAAAAGAAGACCAGAGATAATAAAACTAACTGAAAATATAGAGTTTATCAAAAAAAATCAATTGAATTGGAATTAAATTGAGAAATCTTTTCTATTTGTTTTGGAATGGTATTTATATCTAATTTGGAAATAGATATAAATATAAATTTACCACAAGCTTTCCAACTTTTTTATTATATATTGCATATCAATATTTCCAAACATGAATACAATTGTACAATAAGGGATCCCTTTCTCTTATCCAATAATTGGAACTTAACAATTTACAATGCCTGCGATAAAGATTTTCCAAAGATCATGTTCACAAATGTAAGGTTATAGTAAATTTATAATAAGTTTATATTGTTTATTGGGTTCTGTATTATATGATTTTTTTGTATTATTTGAAACTTTATCAAACGAATTTGTGTGATTATTATCAGAAATTATCTATACATTCAAATTTCAAAAAGGAATACACTCACACCTCTTTATACGGCCCCTCTTTTATGGCATTTCGCTATAACGGCCTTTTCAATTCTGGAACGCCTTCGCTTTACGGCGCACATTACTTCGCAATACGGCTAAAAGCAAATAGGGGATTCACCGTTTTTCTACGGAGAGTGAGAGATTAACAAAAGCATTCACTCACAAGCGCAGCGAGTTTTGATGCAGCAATCTCTTGTTTGTGCTGATCGTAAGTAGACGTAGTTTTCTTGCACATTTTTCCGTTCTTTAGTAATAAAAAGTAGGTATGTATGTAAATATAAGTAGGTATGAAATTGATTACCTTGCTTTACGGCCAACATATTGGAAACGTATCAAGGCCGTATATCGAGATATGGGTGTATGTGGAATAGCCGTTGAACGTTGCCATATTAAATGTCGCACAGCTGAAAGTTTATTACAGGTTTATGTCTGTGCTATGTTAACAATGGTTATGTTCGAAAAAGTGTTGCCACGCCATCAATGGGGGTTACATATTAATTTATTGGTTACAAATTTAATGGTAAGCAAAATGTAACTAAAAATTAAAGGTCAGACAATCAGACAAAAAAAAATAAGAAATGTGAATAATAAGTTACCATAGAACATAAAAAGAGACGTAATGATAATTATTAAAACACTAAATATATGCGTTGGAAGTTAATTCCTGCTATTTTGCTCCTTACTGTTAAATTAACAGATGATGTTGTTACGTTTAATGCGCAGGTCCCAACCCTAGTCGATTTTCTATTGTTTCCTTTTTGGTAAACAAATCGGCGAAATAGTTTATTATAAAGTTTTGTGTGAACATTATTTTAACTCGGAATATAAGTGTAATTAACATAAAATATCATCAAAATCCCAATTAAAATATCATTATTTAATACGTGAACCGCTCCATATACACATGTGTATGTTGGAATAAATATCATAAGAGGATAGTTTGAATGCAACAAACTCGGTTCGTTTGTGGCTCTAATTAAAAAGCTGCTCTAATTAAAGTACATAATATGAACGCTTAAGAAATCCATTACTTTAAAGACTTGGTACTATTTAAATATATTCCAGATTACAATGCGTTTCCTTGATACGTGTCACATTTTTTTTCAGTGATTTCAAATCACACCATTTGGGAAGTATTTGATGTCTGAAATGATATGCGGTATAGCCGTTGTTGTCCAGGTTATAACGGAGCATGACGTGTTCTTTGTATTTTGGCCTTGTAAGAAAATATCGTCAATGCACACCAAGCTTTTCTAAAACATATATGGCCATATAACAGTTGGACTTGTCCCATTCTATCTTAAGCAATGGTCTGCAAAACAACTATTAGGCATTTTAACTTTGGTAAAATCGTTTTGTTTTAATTCAAAACGAACATTCTACCATTATTTGGAATAGTTTAATGTGTTCTAGATGTACACAAGTCGTTTGAAATTAAGTTTACCACAGGCAAGGGGACCATCAAACATTAAAAAGTAGTAAAAAATTAAAATGTAAAAAAAATTAAAGAAAAAATTATTAAAATTAATAAAAATCATTATTAATATAAATCTAGAAATATTAAAAGGCTTAAATATATTACAAAATAAAAAAAGAAAGAATATAAAAAAAATTTATAATTAAAAATATTACAAAGAAAAACAACAAATTATTACATATATTTCAAATGTAACAAAAATTTGAAATGTTAACATTATTCAAATATTACAAAATTTTGAGAAGAAAAAATTTGGAAAAGAATCATAAAATATTACAGAAAAAATTAAAAACAGTATTAACAAATGTAAAATAATAAATATGGGCAATTCCATAGTCACAAACGTGACAGGTCGTACTTTTCATTGAGATGAGAAACAATGAAAAACCCTGAAATGATGGTCCTAAAATATTAGAAAATTAAGAGGGTGACGTTACGTGACAAAAATGGAACTCATTTTTTTTCTTCTTTCACAAAAACTCAAACCAGAGCAACTTGACTCAGGATTTTTTGGTAAAACCTTTTTAATATAATACGGAATTTTATACATTTATTTTACAATTTGCTAAACTTCAAAAACTCTTTTTAATTTCTTTTTACAACTTATTTCGTCAAACGTGACGTGATGTTGCGTGATGTGACATAAATTTCCTTTTTGGTAATTTATAACCAAAATTATTTTAAAAGAAAATAAATTTTATTTGCGACATTAGGAAATATTATAAAATTTATGTACAAAAAATGGTTAATTACGAATGTAACATTAGAACATCAATAAATAAATTAAATTCTGCAGCTAACTGATAATTTTTTACTATAATATTATTGAAGTTATTTACTGTTGTAACAAATATTTTATGATAAAAGGGCACTAGTATCTTCAGTAAATATGTTATTGAAAATTCATTGAGGTGACCAGATCATTAATAAAAATTTTCAGTCCGTATAATTATAAATAAAAATAAGATAAGCTTTGAACATTTTAATTAAATAAAATTGAAGTATTTGTCTTTACTAACACAAGCCTGAATTTTTTTTTCAAACTTTTTTTTTACAATAGTTTGTAATTTTAGAAACATTAAAATGGAAATACAATATTACTTATATTAAATACACTAGAGCCCCGACTTGCGTCGTTAATGGGTACCGGAGAAACGCGACGCAAATCGAATAACCTTTTTCTATATAAATGAACTGAAATTTATTTTATTGGGGTAAATATTCAAAACAGCAAAAAATTTTGCATTTTTGATACAAAAAAACAAGTATGGATACATTTTTATTTATATAAATGTTTATAATTCAACAAATGTTTATAATTATTATAAAGAAATAACAAAACAATAAATTAAGAAAATGTATCATTATTAAATTCATTTACATATGTATATTCATAAAAATTAGATGCAGTAAAAAATTTAACCGTTTTTAGCGACGCAATTCGAAATCAAAACGACGCAAATCGGAAACAAAACGACGCAATTCGAAGTCAAAACGATGCAAATCGTGGTCAAAACGACGCAACCTGAAATTGCAACGACGCAAATCGAATTTTTCCAGTTTTTAAAAAGCGACGCAAATCGAAACGACGTAAGTCGGGGCTCTAGTGTATACTGAAAACTTTAAAAAACTTTATACAAAAAAATACATTACAAATATTAAAAAAAAATATATTGAAATTACTAAAAATATGTAACTATAACTAATTAAAAAATTACCAATATTAAAATTTAAAAAAATACAAAAATTAATAAAAATTTACAAATAATTTAATTATTAAAAACGGTCATAAAATTAGAATATTACAAATATTAAATATTAAAAATTTTCAAAATATTCAAACTACAAGTTTTAATAATTCAAACCTAAATTAAAACTAGTAAAAAAAGGTTTTTCAAATTTTCATTAAATATATTAAAGATTTTGAATTTTCAAAAATTCAAAATACTATATATATTAAAATTATAAAAAAATTAACAACATTAATATTTTTAAATATCTTTTAATATTGCTAAAAAAAATATTAAAAATATTTATTTATTACGTATTTACTTTTAAATAAAAGTTCTAAAAATAAATTAAAAATAAAATATTGAAAATATTGAAATCATTCAAAATATTAAAATAGTTTCAAATACTAATTCATAACTATGCTGAACATTTTCGGCTGATATCTACTTCACATGCATATGTTTGACATAATTGTAGATATATATACAGCTGATGATGTACCATTGTGCATCAGTTCGTCACAAAGGGGTCTGAAGATGAACTCGTCATGGAGTTCGAAACGCCTCATCCTAGTGCGTGACACACTGAATTTGACCAAAAATATCAAACAATAAATAAAAAACACTTTTCTGATCTTGAGCCGAATTTGTTGTATCATTTCGATACACTAACGTAAATTAACATATGCATGTGAAGTAGATATCAGCCGAAAATGTTCAGCATAGTTATGAATTTGACCATTAATAATCAACCATGAGAATGGAGTATATTTTATCCCCACGATTCCCTTTTTAACTTAAAGCTCAAGCTTTACCACAAAAGCCCAGGCTTTTTTACCACAAAGCTCAAGCTTCTTACAAGGTATATTGTTTAACTAAGCTTACTACTACTAAGCATATATAATATTAAATAATAATATTAAAAATATTAAAAATTTTAAAAATATTAAAAATATTAAAAATATTAAAAATATTAAAAATATTAAAAATATTAAAAATATTAAAAATATTAAAAATATTAAAAATATTAAAAATATTACAAATATTAAAAATATTCAAAATATAAATAATATTAAAAATATTGGAAATAGTAAAAATGTCATTTTACACAACTCTAGTAGAGCAAAACTCAATTAGCAATAATAAAAATGATCTTCACCAGAACAATGAAATCAAATTCATAACTAATGTACAGATCACTAAAAACAATCAACTGCAAAATATTAAAAATATTAAAAATAATAAAAATATTACAAATATTTAAAATATTAAAAATGTTAAAAATATTTAAAATATTAAAAATACTAAGAATATTAAAAATATCAAAAATATTTAAAATATCAAAAATATTAAAAATATTTACAAAGACATTAAAACATTAAAAATATTAAAAATATTTAAAACATTAAAAATATTTAAAAAAAAATAAAAATATTGAAATGGTTAAAAATATATTAAAAATACTAAAAATATTCACAATATTAACAAAATTGAAAATTGAAACGTATTAGTGATTAAACTTAACTAATCCAAAATACCATTCCGCCTTCAGTTACGTTAGTCTAAAATTATTGTCTTTATCTCAATCATGCATGGCGCATTTTATTTGATCTTTCTTATGGTAATATTATTATTATTATTATATAAATAAAATGTATTGTTAACTTTTGAACTGAAACAGTCCCGGACTTTGCTGCTTATGTACAATCCAACCCGTTCTGATTCGATTTTTAAAATATGACAGACCATCACATCAGCTTTGATAACTATCAATCGCGATTAACTATAGCGATTATGATACAGTGCTATGAATATATTTAATGCAGTTGCCAAAAGTTTCCGGCAACAAAAGTAAAACATGTTATGTTACCAAAATGTGTATGTGTTATGCTTTACGCACGATGTGGATATCTTCTCCCCCTAACAGGGACGCGTGCAGCGCATGTGATAACTTATGGATATAAGTCTAAGAAATTTTCGTTAGGAAATATTTCCTATACAAAGGTAGTGTTTAAATGAATACTAAGCGGCGTTTCTTGATACTTCTATAATAATATTGATGTTCTTAATGATATTGATATTTCTATAATATAATTCATGCATTTCAGAATATTATTATGTGATATTTAAAGGAATTTTACGAACTGGTTGTGGTATATCGTCGGGCAGCCGATAACTAGTTTCGTAGAATAATCACTTGAATATGTCCTCTCTCTATAGTTTTGTTAGAATATGACTTTAAAGTATAAATTACGCCTGCAGCTCTTAAGCCGTACTCTGGCCGGCAACAAAACGAGCGATTTCAGTGAATTTTGGAGGCGATAAATTTTAGTAAATTTTGGCATCGGAGTGAAGGACTAAGCCATAATTCTCAATAGGATCTTTTATCATTCAATACCCTGGAAGATGTAAACAATAACTTCATATAATTGTTATCGAAATATGTTTACAATTTATCTTATAAATAAGTTTAAGCTGGAAGAGCGATCACATACCACCGCTTTTATAGGACTTGCAATTTATATCCACTTCATAACTCTTTTAATCAGATTTTGATTATATTTATATCAAACTGTGTGTCTGTCCTCGTAATTTTATATAACAAGGCCATCGAGTTAAGATCTCTGAATCTCAAAGGACCGCTTCACTTTCACCACTAATTATTATGTTTTTTAAAAAGTTATACATTTCCTCATAATGATAATTATTATTTAATGAAATCGTGAAATATGAAACTCTCGGAATGATTCAGCAATTAAATGAATAGTAGTAAATTTGTGTCTGTAAAATATGGACCTCAGTTGTCAGACCTAACGATGTAGGGTGACCTGTAGCCACTAGTCATCAACGTTAGAAAAACTTCTAGCCAATATGTCTCATGTGCACAAACTATGGCTGAATAACAATACGTTGAATATCAAAAGCAACAGTTCGGTTACCAAAAGTATTCAACAGACATCACTTTGAAAATTTTCCACTGTCCACTTCCAATATAAAAACAAAAGAATGCATAACACGAGCATATGTATAAATTTTAACATAATTTGAACCAGTCTCAATAAGGAAGAAAATCCGAAATCTCATCGCCACAAAGCCTAATTTCAGTGGCTGCAGCTAAAGCTACTCCACTACCACCACCATCACCATCAACTACTAACCAGCGCACTAAACTTCAGTTCGCTTGTACCTAGTTGGCTGGCTTGGGCACATGTTCCGCCAGTCAGAGCAAAAGTTTTAGTTAGTATTGTTGCCGCCACCGCTATCATCGCATCGTGTAATCAGCCAAAACGTCGACTCGCCACGAAGTATATAGTAACATTTCAGTCGAACTTGTATCAAATGCAGCGGCAAACGACAGCTTAAATGAGATCCAAAAAAACAACAAAAGATCAGTGCGTGTTTAATTAAGCTGGCGTGCGGTTCGACAAAAGTCAGCAATCAGTGGGTGCGATTAACCAACCAAGAAAAACAAAAAACAGAAATCTGTATTAAACTCAATTAATGAAAATCCTAAAAAATAAGTAACACCTTAATACAGAAAAAGAAAAAAGAAAACAACAATTGGTCGAATAATAAGAAATGGAAACGAATTTATACGATTTGTAGAACAAAAATAAGTAATAAGTAATTGTTTTTATTTGAGAAAACTGATAAGACTACGCGATAACAACCCCAAATTGATAATCTCGGTGTCAGTGTTTTTTTATTATTAGTAAATCGGAATCTTTTTAAATATGGCTCTGGCTGAATTAATTTCCGGACTGATATATTTTGTGGGCTTGTATGCATTGGCCCTTTTCCTTTACGATAATTTGAAATCGGTTGTTGCAATTGCCAAAGCTGTATTGGAGCCATATTTTCAACCACAGCTGCCACAAAACTTAGTGGATAAATATGGAAAATGGGCAGGTAAGTGATCAAAATTATATGAAATATTGAAAAAGGACGTACAACAACAAAAGCATATTAAAAAAATTGTACCGGTTGTTTCGCTTCTTAGATTATATTAAGAAAGTTATTGCACCATGTGGATGCGGCTATTCTATTGAAAAGTTTGAATAATAGATAGATTTTTTTTTAACACACAAATGATGTATATTTTCATCTAGAATAAAATCAGGCAGTGTTTTTAACAAATAAAACACATTCGAACTATTTGCTTACATTTTTTTTGTAGCTACTCAAGTTAATGGATCATTAAGATCTTCCGCAATTTAAGAGTTTTTGACCTCGCTGAGCAAATAAAAACTACAAACGCACTTGATCAATCATCACATACAAATATTTTAATGCGATTTAAAAAAAATGAATTTTGAGTTTGTATTTCATTATAAACATAATGGGAGCTTAAGGTTGCCCTACGAGTAATGAGGTATCAATTGCCTAAAAGTACCCGTGCAGTGATTGGTGAAGCGGGGGCGTGTCATCAAACTGGTTCTAAAGTTTTAAAGAAGTGTAAATTTTGCTGATGTGTACGATGATATAAGTCTAATAATAGAATACATAAATTTTTTCTTATAGTTTCCAATGTTTTTAAGGAGTGTTCTATGTCCTCGACGTTGCACAGTAGCGCCATATCACTTTTTTCGTTGCAAAAATCATAACTTTTTAACCAAACGAGATAATCAAATAATTTAAGACATATGAAAGATAATTGATCAACCTATGAAATGTTTGAAAAGGGTTCTATGCCTTTGAGGTGCCTACTTATGGGTTAGCAAAGTTGTAATTTGTGAAAAAATCACGGTTATGGGAAGTAAAATAATTTTTTTTTTAAAAAATTCAAATTTTTTGTGTTTTTAAAGGCTTTTAAAATTAAAAATTATGCCAAAAAAAGATTTAAAATATTTTTTATTGCTCTTGTTTTTTGTATTGTTGGTCTATGAATGTAAATAATGAGTTTGGTTTCATTGTTCGGCTCAAGATCTATTTCCACAATTGCTAATAGAATTTATTTTACAAGAGTTGTGTGAAATGTGAGTTAGTTGAATTGTGATTTTTTTAATTTTTTTATTAAATTTGCTTTAAAATTTTTTTTTATTAAAATTTTTTATAATATTTTTTTTTAATTTCTATTTATAATTTTTTTTTTATTGTTTTTATATTTCTTAACTATTTCTTCTCAACCAAAAATCTGATTGTAATAAGAGCATCATATTTAAAATCGTTATACAATATCCTGTAAAATAGGTTTATTCAATATTTGTTATGTGCACATGAAATTTTTGATTTTTGCAACCACACTTGTTCTACACGAGCCACTGTGCGTTGATCCTAAGACAAGTACTGTAGAACCGACTTAGAAGAGAACTAAGTTATGGCAATGATAATGCCATGTTAAAGTGAAGTGTCCGCTTTACAAAGTTAGGTTAGAACTAGAACCCGCCAATGTCCACTAGGACTAGTTCTGTATTAGTTTTCCTGTAGGGAGATTTCAAAGTTGTTTTTATGTAAAATTTTAGGAAAAAGGTAATTGGATAGTTCCAAATTATTTTGACCCAGTGTGGATTTTTATAGCTTTTGATTTTTACTGTTCTAAAGCCGTTTCTTTTCAGGTCGAAACTACTTACGGTCGATGTTTTATAGCTATCCTAAATTGGTCATCTGGAGCAATTTTGTAAAAAAAATAGATGAGTTCATGTTGGATTAATTTTTGAACGCGACATCGGATTAAGATGATCGTGGTATCGCCTGATAGGATTCTATTTCCTCTTCAGTTATGAAGGAAAAAAATGGATGGTCCTTGTGGGTCAAAGATATTACATTTTGGAAAATATCCTTCATCCTTGAATATCCTTCAAAACTTAAGCACGGACACATCCCCAACAATTTGAAAAATCTCCTAAAGAATTCAATTAAAATACCAAGGTCCCCATCACCATTTTAAGGCATATTTGGGGAGTGTGGCATCAGGATTAAGAAAATGGACCAATGCAAATTCCCCTTTTTTGGGGTGTGAGTAATTTTTGTCAGACCTTGCTCATCTTAGTATTTAACTTCATCTAAGAGGATAGAAGTTCGAATACCAAATTTCAGCTCGATAGCTCTTAATTCCAGCATATAATCGCGAGGATAGACCGGCCTTGGCATAGTGTTTAGAACACGCGACTACCATGCGGGAGATCCCACGTTCGACACCTGGCCTTAGTCATCTACATTTTTCTTTCATTGCCGGCCCTCTCGATGTTGTCGACAGCAACTTCGCAGTATAAGTGTCGAGTCAAACGGCATGTCTAGTAAAAGGCTTCTTAAACAGTGACGTTCGCATTCGTCGATACACGAGTAGGTGCAGTTTGTTGTAAATCTAAATATAAAGCGTGTTAATTCGCAACATCGCGAGAAGCTATCCTATATCTCATTATTGGGAAGGGAAAATAAGTAGTAGTAATCGCGAGGATAAACAGACAGACATCCCCAAATACGAGGAGGTGGTAGTAGTTATTGTCCGATCAAGTCCATTTTAGAACATAATCTCCACTTAGAGGATACAAGCATGCATACAAAATTTCATATCGATAGCTCTTAATTTACGGCTGTAATCGCGAGGATAAACAGGCCGACATCCCTAAATAGGGGGAGTTTGTATGGGAGGTGGTAGCAATGTTTATTCGATCATGCCCATCTTTGAACATAATCTCCGCTTAGAGGATAGAAGCTTGCATACCAAAAATAGATAGCTCTTAATTTACGGTTGTAATCGCGGGGACAGACAAAAAATGCGACCGAATTCAGAAAAATTTACGAATGTGCCCTCTGGCGGCGCTCAAAAATTAATAAGCATTATTTCAATGATTTTATCTTGCTAGTCAGTATTTTTAATCACCAAATATATATGTGCTAAAAAAAAATATCGCACTTAACTAAAAAACACCTTGGGGGTTTTGTTATCCAAAATGTGAACTTTCATTTGGAACCCATTTTGGAGTTGGACAATTCAAAATTCAAATTTGTAACAGCTTTTCTATCTTGCAAATTTTAGTTGGCTTAGATTTATCTAACCAAAATTTGTTTAGTTTTTTTGAACTGTCAATATTTTACGCTCTCTCGCTCTCAGTTACTGGATTTATGGAGTAAACGAATGCAATCCAGTAAAAATTTGCAAAAAAAACTTCACAAATTTTCAAAAAATTTCAAGTAAACGGAACACAGCTATTATAACATTTTTCAAAATCGCACATACATATCTTTTTTTTTGTAAAAACGAAGAATTCTGACTCACCATGTTACAATGTCCGAAATATAAACAAAAATAATTTTTATTCTTCTGTAACCACTTGTTTAGTCTCTTATATTGTATTTTTGAAAGAAGTTTTTTTCTTTTAATATGTTTAGTCTGTAATCAATGTTATTTTTTTTATTATTTTTTCAGTTGCTTTATATTGCAAATAAACCCCTGGGCTGATGTATTATTATTACTATTTCTCTTTTTTTTAAATTACTAATGATAATCTCTTTGTCCGATGTAGTGTAGCCACATATAACAAACCTTTGAGGCGGAATTGAGCAATAAATAATCACACCATTTCTCTTTGTTCAACCAATTTTGTTTGGCAGTAGCAAAAAGTTAATATTTGCAAATATGTAATTAATTATCTATTAGTGACCACACACCGTGATGAACCATCTAGCGATCTTTGCATAGATTTTTTGATATGTAAATTTTTTTAGCACATAACTTTGTTGTGATGATTATGGTAAGCATTGCAAAAAAAATAAAACATTTCTTTGAATATTTTTTTATGTAAATTTATCAAATTCTAATGAATAAATGTTAACGTTAATTTGAATTAAATAGATCTGGATAGCCATGCCAAAATTTAGTATCAAATATTAATTGCATGGCAAAGGATCGCATAGCCTATGTTAGCCGAATGATAGGACGCCTTATTGTATTTGTTAGTTTTGTATTAATTGCGGACGCGCGCGCTCTTAAGATATATAGGTTGTTTGAAATATCTGTACAGGTTTTATGTTTATTTAGCATATTGTTGTATACCTATCGTATAATAACCTTTCAGTGGTCACAATGATGAACCAATTAAAACAGGCTTAACATTTTTAGTATGCACATGTTTTTGAGTAATTGTTTATTAAGTTTGCGCTCAAAAAAAAATTTATATTATTATCACATATTCTTATGAAAAAATGTGCTACATTAAGTAAAATTGAATTGGGGTCTTACAATTCTTGTAATTACTAAACCTACGTAATGGAGAAATATTCATCTGATGAAGTATTTATACTATTTTTTTAACAAATTTTTTATTGGATTAAGATTTTTGAACGAAGGCTACCGGCAAACGAGAATATACAATAGCTCGAATATCGCTAATACTTTATTAACACCAATTCTTAAATATTTTGACAGAGAGTATTCATCACTTCCATTGTACAATAGAAACATACTATAGATATTTCAATGTTATTGTTTTACCAAACAATTTATTTAATAACTAAATGCTACACAGTAGCCCTAAATATAAACATTAACATTATCATCGTACTAATTGTTTAGCTTGAACTTGACTTTTGGGTCGTTTCACCTCTCACAGCGATGGCGTGAAATTTAATTCTTAATGGGTCACAAAAGAAACCTTAAGCTCTCTCAAGTAAAACAATTACACGGATACAAATATTAAGTCAGTTGTAAACCACAAAGTTCACATCGACGCTTAGGCGCTTAAAATATAAAATGAACAAAGCAAGGTCGTTGCCGATGCTATTTGTTGCTATCTACAGCTGATAGCTAATAGGTTAGTGTCTCCTCATAGTCTGAGACAGTAAAAAAAAAAAAACTAAACAGATCATAACAGATGTCAATAAAGGAAAAACTAATTTGAATTTAAATTTGAAAAAAAAAAAACGAAAACCAAAACGCAATAAAACTGTAGCGAACAAATTATGCATTTTGCTTTATTAACGTTTTTTTTGTTTTAGACTGAGATTCATTTTGGCGGCGGTGGTGGTATTAGAAGCATAACTAATAAGCGGCTCGTGAGAAGTCAAATAAACTGATTGAAAGATTGATGTCTGTTAGTTGTTGTTACTCAATGTAGAACTTTTGTGTTCTTTAAATCAAAATAATATTATTCTAAATGTTGGACTTTAAAACTGATCAGTAACTTTAAAGTCTATGCAGCCGCATATTGACATATTGACAGTTATGACAAAGTTTAAGTTAAGCGTCAAATTTTATACAACTGCAACTGTGGAATATATTAACCTAAGGTCATTAAGTTAACATATATTATTTTATGATTGGCATACATATACATATGGGCCAGGATGTCTGGTTACGGCAATGTATAGCTTTTAGCAATACAAGGTAAAGCACTGACTAAAGAGTAGGAAGTGCAAAAAAAATACTTAAATGTTAACGAGGTATTTGAATGGGTCTATAACATAATAATTTCCAAATATGTTTAGCCAGATATTTAGGCATCTTACTGAGCGATTGCCTTATATGTTCAGCTAGATATCTGTTCACCGTTCATTGAAACGTTACCTTACTACATTTGAAAAAAGAAAAAATAAAAAGAAATTAAAAAACAAAAAATTGGTAGGCAATTAGTATGTTTGACCCATTGAGCGTGGTACAACTGTTAAGAGCTAGAGTGATAAAATTTGATACTATGTGAAAGATTAAAGCCAGTGTTATCCAACCTGATCGGGCCTTATCAGTGTGGCTTTAGACCTGGGAAATCAACAACTGACCAGATTTTCACACTTCGGCAAATCCTGGAAAAGACCCAAGAAAACAGATCGACACGTACCATCTTTTTGTCGACTATAAAGCTGCCTTCGACAGCCCGATACGGCAGAAATTACTTGAAGCCATGGCTGAGTTTGGTATTCCAGCGAAGCTGATACGTCTTTGCGGAATGACGCTGACTGACACGAAGTCTTCCATGAAGATTGGCAAGGACCTTACGAAGCCATTCTATACCAGACGAGGCCTAAAACAAGGCGACTGTCTATCGTGCGATCTCTTCAACTTTGTAATGGAGATGATAATGAGAAAAGCTGCAGTAAACACGAGTGGCACTATATTCAACAAAAGCCACATGATACGCGCGTACGCTGATGACGTAGACATCATCGGTCGAAAACTGCGAGATGTGACTGCAGCCTTCTCAGGTATACAGAAGGAATCAGCGAAAATGGGCCTAACGGTGAACGAGGACAAAACGAAGTTATTAGTTTCAACGAACAAAGAAACTACTCGTTTGGGAAACTGCGTGAACGTTGACAACTGACACGAGGTGGTAGATAATTTTGTCTACCTAGGCTCCGCCATCAACAAAGCAAATAATGTCAGCCTAGAAATCCAGAGAAGAATCCTGCTTGCAAATAAATGCCTCTCTCGACGATCAAAACTCCAGCTATACCAGATACTGGTTCTACCTCTCTTAATGTATGGCTCGGAATCCTGGGTTATGACACAAGCGGATGAATCGGTATTCGAGAGAAAAATACTCCGTAAAATATATGGGCCCATCATCGTTAACGGAGAGTATCGGCGTCGTATGAATCATGAGCTGTACTAGCTGCACACTGACATTGACGTGGTCAAACGCATTAAGGTGCAACGGTTTCGTTGGCTAGGTCATGTTGTACGCATGGACGAAAATGCTCCAGTTCGAAAAGTCTTCGACAATGAACTCGATAGACGGCGCAGAAGAGGCGACCAAAACTCCGTTGGAAAGACCAGGTTACTGAGAACCTTACAGAACTCGGTGTGACTAACTGGAGAAGAAGCGCAGAAGATCAAGGCTGTTATAATATTTTTCTACGTGCGGTATATAATCCACTGGGATTGCATAGAAGTATCAACTAAGAAAGAAAGAAGAAGAGCTAGAAAGATACAAATATGAATATGTAGAGAAAATTTAAATTTTCGGTCAGTAGTAGGATGGGGCGTGGCAAAACTTTTTTAAGAGCTAGAGTGATAAAATGTGATACCCACATAGCACTCGGCAACACAAATATAAATATGAAAACCAAATTTTAATTTCCGATAAGTGGGCGGAATAAGCGTGGTAAAACTTTTTTATGAGCTAGAAAGATAAAATTTGATACCCAGATAGAGTTTTGCAACACAAATATTAATATGCAGACCAAATTCTAACTTTCGATCAGTGAGCCGAGTGGGCCCTATTTAGAGCAAGAAAGATAAAATTTGATACACAGATAGCACTCAGCAACACAAATATGAATATGCAGACATGATTAAAATTTTCGTACATTGGACGTAGTAGGTAGTATGTATTAAGTAGAGCTAGAAAAATAAAATTTGATATATAGATAGCACTCGACAAATATGATTGTGAAATTAATTTCAGATCAGTGGACGGTGTTGGCGTGGCAAAACTTTTTTAAAGCTAAAAAGATTAATTTTGAAACCCAGATAGCTTTTTGCAAGACAAATATTAATATGCAGACCAAATTGTAATTTCCGATAAGAGGGCGGAATGGTCGTGGTAAAACTTTTTTTAAAGCTAGAAAAATAAAATTGTATATCCAGATAGCACTCGGCAACACAAATATGAATATTCAGACGAAATCTTAATTTTCATTTAGTGGTCGAAGTAGGAGGGGCATAACCTTTTTTAGAGCTTGAAAGATAAAATTTGATACACAATTAGCTCTCGACAGACAATAGTTAAATTTTGGATCAGGCGGATTGGGCGTGGCAAAAAGTTTTTTTTAGAGCTAGAAAGATACAAATAGATAGTAATCGGCAACACAAATATGAATATGCAGACGAAATTTCTATATTCCATAAGCGGGCGGTTTGGGTGTGGCCAAATTATATTTTAGGTCTAGAGAGATAAAATTTGGTATATAAATAGTACTCGACACTACAGTTACAAATTTTCAGACGAAATTTTCATTTTCGATGAGTAATGTGTATTTAAGCCCTATCAAAATAAAATTGGGTTTATAGATGAAACTAGGCAAACATTATATATGGATAACCAGACGAAATTTCTATTTTCCATATGTGGGCGGATTGGGCGTGGCAAAATTGAACTAAAGCTCTAGAGAGATAAAATTTAGTATATAACTAGTACTCGAAAAAAAGTGTGTTTAGGGTTAAAGAATATGCAGGTAGCAGCCGACACAACTAATATAAATATGTAGGCAATATTTATACTTCAATCAGTGGATGGAGTGAGTAAATATTATAACCAGATAGTACTCGACTTGCCAGTCATAAATATACGGAAACAATTTTGTTCTTTTCGACCAGTTGGGGAAAGAGGTATGGCAAAATTGTTTAAGGGATATATAGATAGGGAAATCATGGATATTATTTAATGCACATTAAGCCGGCTTGAAAAAAAAAGTCGTCAATGCAAAAACGCCGGATTCGGGATTTTTACCATAACATGGTAAATCTGCATCAGAAAATTTTATCATTAGGGAGCTTTTTAAAGACACAATGTTGAGAACCACTGGAATATAACGTCATAGTTTTAAGTAACTATATTAATAACAAAGCTCTTGTTAAACCATCTTCAACGATATATAAAACTTAAGAATCGGACAGCGAATAACAAAGTTATGGACAAAACGTCAAAACCGGCGTTTTTGCCACGTCCACAAAAATAAAAATTTTGCACCTCCGAATTTGTTTTTATATGACTGTTCATACAAGGCGGTAACATTCATGCTTTTTTTCTCCATATAGATCGACCCGGCTTAATGCACATACAGTAATTCGCACTAATGCTAAGCATATAAAGGCTTACCTACATATTATTTTGGATCAGTGGATGGCATGATGGTTAGAGCACGCGACTATCATGCGGGAGATCCCAGGTTCAACTCCTAGCTCCAGTCATCCTAAAAAAAAACATAAGAAAAAAATAAATTTTTCTTTCATTGCCGGCCCCCCTCGATGCGACAGCAACGTCGCAGTAAAAGTTTCGAGTCAATTGGGATGTCTAGTAAAAGCTTCTCAAACAGTGGCGTTCGCATTCGTCGATAAACAAGTAGGTGCCGTTACTTGTGTATCTAAAAATAGAAAGCGTGTTAATTCACAACAACTCGAGAAGCTGGCCCATTCCTCATTCATGGGGTGTAAAGGGAAATTATGTAAGTAAGTACAGATAGAATGGTGCGTGGCAAATGTGTTGTTTTAGAGGTAGGTTAGGTTAGATTAATTCGGCAGCCACGTTCAGCATAGCTTACATGGGTCCTAGTGTGAGTCTCGTTGTGATACCATTTCCAAATTTTCGCAACAATTATTCCTATTCTTGACGCTCTCAATCTAGTATATCGTTGCTCCGAGACATGGATACTGATAGGACAGGTGTAATGCCCACCCAAGTGTTCGATGACCAAACTTTTCATACCTCAGATCACTGAAAGCAGAGCAGTGATATAAAAGATGCTCCATGTATAATTCATCAATCGGGTCAATCGGCGTACATACGAAAAGTATTGGATCGTTTTTCGACGTCATCATGCAACCCAATTTCGACTCGCCTTCATGTAAATGTAAATAGACCCCAAGTATCTTAAGACCAAATTCGTTTCAGGACTTTTTAAGACGATTGAGCTATGTCCGTCTGTCTGGCTGGCTGGGTGGCTGGTCAGCAGGATAACTCGAGTAAACCTTAACGGATCGGTATGAAAATTTACCAGTATAAATATTTTTCAAAACGAACTTATGGGATTGTAAATGGGCAAAATAGCCCCACCCCTTCTGGTACCTCCCATACAAAATAACCTATTTTTGGATAATTTATATTTCTTTCATAACTTCCAAACGGACATCCGGAGGATATTTAAATTTGGTCAGTTTATTTATCTTGCAAAAGTAGACAAACCCTAAGAAAACCGAAACCTTTGCCATACCCCTTCCGGCACCTCCCATACAAATGACCTAATTGACCATTATAGTTTTACATACATATCTTTTTTGTAAGTAAACTTAATTTACTCAAATTTTGAGTATGATGTTCGTTTATGAAAATAGGACTCAGGAATGAATATGGACTAAATCGGTTTACGCCTTCTGGTACCTCCCATACAAAATTACCTACTTTTGGAAAATTAATATTTCTCCTATAACTTCCAAACGGACTCTTGGGGGGTAATGAAAATTGGTCGATTAATTTATGTTATTATAGGAGGCAAAACCCCAGAAAACCTAACTATTTGACACACCCCTTCTGGTAACTTCCATACAAATGACCGAACTCACCCCCATAGTCTTACAAACATATCTTTTTCTAAGTACACTGAATTCAGTCAAATTATGAGTAATTTGTTCGCTTATGAAAATAGGACTCAGGAATGAATATGGACTATATCGGTTTACGCCTTCTGGTACCTCCCATACAAAATTACCAATTTTTGGAAAATTAATATTTCTCCTATAACTTCCAAACGGACTCTTGGGAGTAATGAAAATTGGTCGATTAATTTTTGTTATTATAGGAGGCAAAACCCCAGAAAACCTAACTATTTGATACACCCCTTCTGGTAACTCCCATACAAATGACCGAACTTACTCCCATAGTCTTACATACATATCTTTTTTTCAAAGTGCACTGAATTCAGTCAAATTTATCGTAAGTTGTACGTATGAAAATTTGAGTCAGGAATGAATAAGGACTGTATCGGTTCACCCCTTTTGGTACCCCCTATCAAAATTAAATTTTTTTGAAAAATTAATATTTCTCACATAAATTCCAAACCAGCACCTATACCCCCTACACAAATAAGTAAAGCTTTGGACGATTTTGCACCACAAGCAGGGGAAAAATTATACATAAGTAATTTTATTTTAATTAAAAATCTATTCATTTCACTAACTCAAGACTTCAACAATATCTTATATTGGGTGATGGTATTTATCAGTCAGTTTACCTGACTGAAATTTCTGTACTGGTTTTATTAGCATTTATATTTAAAAAAAAATATTAAAACAATTATTATTGATTATTTAAAGAAACACCACCTGTGCACAAACCGCAATATACCCAGAAACAAACCTGGCGCCAGCAGCAACTGATCATTCCATACCATCGATCATACGATCATACCATCTTATAGAAATTAGGACTACATTTTGCAATTAACACCTTGTTAAGTTCCAATTTAAGCTAAATTTTGATATAATTGTGCAAATTTTACATTATCTGTTTTTACCGGTTATTTTGAAGAAGAATTTATTAAATAAATTAAATTTACTAGAGAAAGTGTACAATATTATATTTTTATTAGGCATTAAATGTTCATAAATATTGTAAGTTAACACAAAGAGCAGCTGCGCTACATCTGTATTTACAGGTGGTTAAGAAAACGAAATTCAAGTGCCACACAAATTTTGCAGTAGCAAATTTATCGGTTCTTTCCGTGTATATACTGTAGCTATTAGCATATGAATGTCACAATATTTTTTCGCATTTAATTTCATGAAGTTGTTTGTTTGCCTAAAATAAATATTTGCATAAATCACAGAGGCATCATCGTATTGCGCTACTGTTACATGTTCACAATAAACAACGAATGTTGTTATCACACTGATAGAGTACTTATGTTAGGCGAGTAATTTATATTGTTTGTTATCAAAACATTTACACAATGCTTGCTTAGCTTAGGGGTTTAAGTTTGAAGCGTGAAATGGCCAAAGTGTGAAGTAAAATGCAATGAAATACAACTTTAAGTACATGTGACCTAAAATGAAAATTTACATTTAATGAATTCATTTATTTTTTAAACAAACAACTCACTAAATCCACATATACTATACTTTAAAATACGATTACGTAAGTTTCAGATATTTACACAAGATTGCCTTGAATACAAAAAACGTGCTTTTTGACCTTACTGCACCGCACATCTTAGAACACACCGATTTTACAGAATAATCAGTGACAAAGGCACACAAAAAAAAAATCAATGTTCTAAACTCGAAATCAGATCATGACATCTTTTTGTTTTTGGTGTCGCTGAAACATAAATAGAAGCTTTTTTAACCCCAGATTTTTGATATAACAGTAAAAAAAACACAAAAAATCGGCTCCAAAGTTTGAAGTTCTTTGTTGTGAAAAATGCGTTTTTCGCGGTATGATGTAGAAAATAATTTAATTTTTTACCTATGTTAAGTTTTACAGTCCTAGAGAGATGAAATTTGGTATACAGATAGTAGGTGACACTTAAGTTTGAGGAAGGCTTAAGTTTGAGGAAGAACTTTTTTTGATCAGTGAGCGGAGGGGCGCACAGTGGCATTTCGGCGGAAAAAATAATGTTTTTCAACTTTCCAATTTCAAAATTTTAATAATTTGGTTTTGTACAGAAATATTTGGATAAGAAAAATTCAACAAGGTTTTTTATGAAAAGTGAAATTTTGTAGTTAAAAAAACTAACAGAAGTCAACGGAAATTTATTCAATGAAATTAGATTCAAATTATTGTCCAAATAAAGAACTTTTTGTGTGTGTAAGTTTATAGCTATGGCTTTTGTTATATTTTTAGTGAAAATATATCACTTACTCTTTTAGAGAGAAAAAAAAAATTTGGAAATTGGAAAGGTATACTAAATATTATAGTTTATCACAAATTATACTAAAAAAATCAACTTTTCACTTTTTGATGAAAAAAAACTTTATGTGCTTTGCCTTGCTTAGCCCTCTAACTATAAAAAAAATGAAAGGTCAGAGTCTGTACTTTCAATTAAGAAAACAAAAATCACCGCCAAATACCGTCCCTTTTAGTAACATCGATTTTAATGCATGCATTTGTGCGCTATTTTCGGTGTATTTGAAGGCTAATATCTTTCGCGGAGGGTTGTTAGGGATATTCTCTTCTTTTGTATGGAGACAACACATGTTGCCTTTTGATTAAAAATTAAAATTTTTTAACTTATATGAAATTTTCATATGATTCTAGGCAGGGAAGAAAAACACCTAAAATCTACAACATTCAATGGGAGTAAAATCTAAAGTAGGCGTGGCATTACCAATATGTTTAATTTTTTTTTTTCATAAAGTCCCGAATTTCGGGTCCCTAGGTCTAAAAATAAAAATTTTGGCAAGTGCAGTTATATGGGACGTGGGTGTGGCAGTAGGCGGTTTTCCAAGATTTTTTCAAAATTTCTTAATTTAGCCCAGAGAAGTGTTTCTGCAAAATTTCATTGCTGTATTTTTTTCCAAGAAATTTATGGGGCGGTGCCACTGTGGGGCGTGGCAAAAACGTATTTTCGTAGAAAGATACGATTTGATACACAGATAGCATTCGGCAACACATATTGTCGGTATCCTGCAAAAACTTCTCAAGTCACTTTCCTGAGTTATTGATGATTAAAAATTTATGTCCGCTTGTGTTTTGATACAAAATCTACATTAAATAGACATGGGATTTGTTATTACAGGGTATACACAAACTGTACTCGGAAGTTCAAGCACAAATATGGGTAAATTTATTCTCGACCAAGCGGTTATCGAAAATTTTCCCAAGAAACATGGGTCTTAAATTAAAATCGAGAAATTGTTGGTATTGAAAAAAAAATCCACCACAATTAGAGATGGTTTTAGACCTGGGTATTTACCCAACGCTGGGTATTTACCCATTTAAACCTTCTTTCATACCAGGGTATTTATCTAATTTCGGGTAAATACTTATTTGAATAACAAATACTCGTTGTTACGTAGAGTAAGAGAAATGTGAACATTTTCGAATTTATGTTCAACATATTTTGTTTGTGCATTTTGTTTATACATTTCTTGATGCGTTTTGCTTAGATAAGGCAGTTTTGACCAGGGTTCGTAATGGCTCGCTCTTTTCCTGAAAATTGGCTCTTAGCTCGCGAGCCCAAATAAAGAGCTGGCTCGCGAGCCAATAGCTACACAATTTTAAATGAGCTCTTAGCTCGCGAGCCAGTAGCCACGAAATTTCAAATGAGCTCTCGGCACGCGAGCCAAGAGGCCAAATAAAGAGCTGGATCGCGAGCTAAAAGCCAGGAGCCCAAAAAGAGCTGGCTCGCGAGCCAGGAGCCAATAGCCCAAAAAAAGATCCATCTCGAGAGCCCATTTGAAATTGTATGGCTCTTGGCTCGCGAGCAAAGTACCAAAGTTATGTACCAAAAGTACTTTTTTATACCAAAAAGTACTTTCATTGGCCCAAAAAAAAAATTTCTGTTGCATAAAGTACTTTTTTTGTATCAGAGTACTTTTTTGTACCAAAAGTACTTTTAATGTACTTTTCGGCACAAAGTACTTTTTTTTGTACCACAGTACTTTTTTGTGCCAAAAGTACTTTTAAGGTGCTTTTCGGCACAAAGTACTTTTTTTGTACCAAGGTACTTTTTTGTACCAAAGTACTTTTATTGTACTTTTCGTCATAAAAAAGTACTTTTTGGTACAAAAAATTACTCTGGTACGAAAAAAAAGTACTTTGTGTGGAAAAGTACATTAAAAGTACTTTTGGCACAAAAAAGTACTGTGGTACAAAAAAAAGTACTTTGTGCCGAAAAGTACATTAAAAGTACTTTTGGTACAAAAAAGTACTCTGATACAAAAAAAGTACTTTATGCAACAGAAATTTTTTTTTTGGGCCAATGAAAGTACTTTTTGGTATAAAAAAGTACTTTTGGTACATAACTTTGGTACTTTGCTCGCGAGCCAAGAGCCATACAATTTCAAATGGGCTCTCGAGCTGGCTCTTTATTTGGGCTCTTGGCTCGCGAGCCGATAATGAATAATAAAATAATAAAAAATTAAATTCTCTTAATTTATTTTAATTTTTCTTTATTCTGATTTATACCCACATTTTGGGTAAATATCCAGGTGATTGGATATCACCTCTAAAGGTTTAAAATATGTGACCGCCCCCAGTCATTTTCCCCTTCTTACATTTTATTATTTTCATGCATTTTTTGAAAAAAAAAAAAATGTCCGCCATTTTGTTTTTTCCAAAATTGACTCCAGATTCGAGATGATTGGAAGTCACCTTCATATTAAGGCCAAATTTTTTACATATCCGACTAATGTGCACCGCTTTGACTGTCCCGAAATGGCCCCTAGAGGGTTAAAATGTATGACCGATCCCCAATATTTTTGCAACCCCATCAGTTTTTCAGATCATATATACCCTCTATTTTTAACCTTTTAGTTGGTTCCAATACATTTTTTCTTATTTTTTATAATTGTTTTATGACATCAGCTACTGTCGCTCCCATGATGGCTCCCAGAGGGTTAAAAAGTATGACTGACCCCCATCTTTACCGCCTAAGGAGAATCCCATACAAAAATCAAGCTTTTATAAAATTTGCTCCCACAGCTTTTACTGCCCTAAAGGAACCCCTAGGGGGTAAAAATGTATGACTAACCCCCAATATTTTTGCAACCCCAACAGTTTTTCAGATTATAACTTACTTACTTAATTTCCCTTTACACCCAATGAATGAGGTATGGGATAGCTTCTCGCGTTGTTGCGAATTAACACGCTTTCTATTTTAGATTCACAACAAACAGCACCTACTTGACTATCGACGAATGCCAACGTCACTGTTTGAGAAGCTTCTACTAGACATGCCGATTGACTCGACACTTATACTGCGAAGTTGCTGTCGACAACATCGAGGGGGCCGGCAATGAAAAAAAAATGGGGATGACTGGAGCCGGGAATCGAAACACGGATCTTCCGCATGGTAGTCGCGTGTTCTAACCACTATGCCACGGCCGGTCCCTACCCTTTTTCTTTAACCCTCAATGTGCTCGCTATACAATTTTTTTTATATTTATAATTTTTTTTTTATGAAATCAGCTGTTGGCTCCCATGCAAAGGAACCATTCCGCCCCCCTTTAGAAATCAATACACCCAACGCAATCCTTTAATCGTAGGAAAGAATAGAAAATGCTTTAAATTAGGCCATCATTACAAATTGATGCCATACGTCAGCGACATCTATAGAACATGTATAGTACTCGTCGAGACCTTTATAACGATATCTTGTATGTTGCGATTAAGCCACAAACAAAACAGCGGCGATATAAAAACGACTTTGACTGGTTTTTGGGGGTTGGGGAGGAAAAAAAATATTTTTGTGAAATTGTCTCGAGATGATCTTTAATATTTGCCCTCGCCTTTGGAATTTTTTTTTATATGGGGACCGATTCGGACTATTCTACATGCATATCTTTTTTGTAAGTACACTGTATCTGATATACATTGTGCAGAAGAGAAACGTTATTTTTTTTATTTTTCTTTTAATATATTGTATTTACAGTTGAAACCTAAGAAACCGGGTTAACCCAATCCATTAAAAAATATGATTTCTTCTGATATTTATGTGCGAATTAATTAGAGAATTTTTCTTTGATTCCCATTTGGACCTTTTCGGTACCCCCATAACAAAATCCCATATGCCCAGTGATATTAATTTAATAATTTTACATTTGTGAGATGTAACCTTTCCTTCGGTTTTACTATAAGTCTCGTCTGGCCATACGGCCAAAAGTCATATGATGGTGATGGTATTTATCAGTCAGTTTACCTGACTGAAATTTCACTACTGGTTTATTAACATCTGTCGCTTTCTTAATAATGTTATACTGACCAACCACCATGTCTTGAATTATATCACATTTCTCTCGCAAAGAGATTCATATGAGATTAATGCATCTAAGTGTCATAAACTAAACCTAACTAACATTAACGGATTGCACTGATAATAAAAGCGTGTGCCATATAGAAAACCGGCTTAAGGCATTCCATACACCAAAGCGTATCACATACTAAACAATGCAATGTCGCTATCGGTAACACTATCCAACAAATGAAGACTTTTTGTAAAACATAAGAACTTGACAGTATAGGTGCGATTCTACTATCGAAGGGTAATAAAACCCTATACTCAGTTTGACGAGATTGGTGACCAATTATTTCTTATGGACCTCCAAAGGTGTCCTTATAAAAAAGTGGCTACAACTTAAAAAAATATTGAAAAAATCGAAAGAAGATTGAAACTGACTGATGTGATAACACAGTACAACACATGAAATTTAACTCAATTCTGAGAACTGCACGTGAAAGTAGCTCCAAAAAGAAGAAGTTCTGCATCAAGTTACATGCCATAATAATTCAATATCGATTTGAAGTTAGTAAGTATCGTATAGGGAACTTGAGGGTTTCATTACCCTTCGATAGTAGTATCGGAGCTATACTGTCAAGGTCTTGTATTTTTTCACTGTTGCACTGTGTACTTTACCATTAATGAGCTAGTTTAGTGCCAATAGCCATCCCACAATTTTAGATCATATCTAAAATGTCAACAGTATATAAGTAGAAAAACGAAAGTGTATGCAATAAAATGTTTATAACATCAATTATATAATACCACAACAAACACCTAATCGTAGCTTAGAGCAAAACATAACTTATACACACATATTTTTCATTTAATTTTAACGTTTTGTTTTGCTTGAGTTATTCCATATGTCATGTCGGCAACATAATTAATGACCGAAGCGTGTGTTGATACAATGGAAAATTTTTCCCAACAATTCTAAAACTATATTATACTTTAAAAAAATTAATGGCGCTTAAATTAACTACATATTTGCATAAATTTCCAAAGAAATTATTTATTGCATATTTAAACATTTTTGGATAGCATCATTTAAATTTTATGAACTGGTTAAGTTTGGCATTGTCCGGATTTTTATTAAATTGGAGTTTATGGGGGATTACTCATTGCAAACCAGACCGAACAAACACTTGGTTGCCAAAACTTACTTGGTAGCTGTTATGTTGATCTGGGAAGTCAATATATAGTCGGTATCCTGCAAAAAGGATTTAAGTCCACTTTTTTTGTGAAATAGATGTGTTGTAGAAAAAATTTCATTTCTATTAAGTGTTCTTTTGTAGTATTTGTTTTGAAACCAATTCATTTTATGCACGCGACACAAGCAGACCATTGACTCAAAACTTTATTTCCTAAGTATCCAAGCAAATGCAACTAAACAACACCTCGAAAAACTATGTTGAAATCAATAATTTTGAATTATAACAAACACAACTCATATTTATAGCTAGTTAACATTATTCAAAAATAAGAATACAAATTAGTATGCAAAAATGTGATTAAACAAGTTCAACTAATTGGAAATCTTTAACTAGAAAGCAGTGATTCTAATAAATAGTCGCCACGCGATAAGCAGAAAAATTTCCAGGAGACTTAACGACTAACATATAATGAGAATTTAAATTCAGCACACTTATCATAAGTATTGAATTGAGGAAATATTGCCTTACTCATACACGATTTATATGTTAGAATAGAAAAACATATTCTTTATTATAATAATGATAAAAGAACGCAACGCAAAGTGGCAATAGCGGTTTATGTTTTCCATTCAAAGCACGTTAAAATGTATCAGAAATATGGTAATAGCTATTAGCATTTACGTGTGGAGACTTATTAGTATATTTGATGATCATTTTATATGTATCCTATTGAACTATATTTCACACTATTTCTTTAGAATTTGGACATGATCATGTTGGGTGTATTGATATTATTAGTGATGATTTCTTAAGTGAGCGGAATGGTACATTTGTTTGGGAGGTACCAAAAGTGACGTGCCTAGACTTTAATATTTTTTCTCCAAAACTTTATCCTGCTTAAGTTTAACTAAATGCTGAATTTGGACACGATCGCGTTGGGTGTATTAATAATATTAATTTATTTCTAAAGTGGGCGGTACCAGATAGGTATGGGAGGTACCACCAGGGGAGTGGCTAGGCCACCAGTTTTTCGCCATAACATTAATTAAATACAGAATTGATTTTATTACTTGATTTCTAAAGTGGGTGTAATCGTACATTTCTATGGGAGGTACCAGAAGGAGCGTGGCTATACTTCAAATTTTTTCTCCAAAACTTTATCCTGTTATAGATTAATAAAATACAGTATTTGGACACGATCGCGTTGGGTGCATTGATATTATTACACGATTTCTAAAGTACATTTGTTTGGAAGGTAGAAGAAGGGGCGTGGCTTTTTTTTCTCCAAACATTATCCTAATGTAGCTTTACTAAATACTGAATTTGGGCACAATCGCGTTGGGTGTATTGATATTACTACTCGCTTTCTCAAATGGGCCGAATGATATTTTTGTATAGAAGGAGCGTGGTCATGTAGCCCATTTGCAATATCTAAAGTAGTTTTGGGGAAATATTAACTCGTGCAAAGTTTCAAAACATTTGCTTGCGTCTTTCGGAAGTTATCGTGCGTACCAGCCGGACGGCCAGACAGATAGACATGGCTCAAACGACTTAATAAGTCATTAATCGAATTTGGTTCAAAGAAACCTAGGGGCTAATGTGACTCCTTCTATGTGTTACCCTTCTGGGTCGGATCAAATGATATATATGTACCCTCCTATTCGTATGGTGAGGGTATTAAAAACGGCGTTGAATTTTATCCTGAAGTGCGGAGAACTATGTATCTGTGTACTAAATTTTACTTAATTTTTGGCCATGCCCCTCCGCCCGCTGATCTAAAATTAAAATTTCGTCGTGTTGCCAAATACTATCTGGGTATCAAATTATATCTCTCTATCTTTAAAAATCTGTTTGCCACGCCCCCTCCGCCCACTGATCCTAAATTAAAATTTCGTCGGCATATTCATTTTCTTGTAGCCGAGAACTATCTGGGTGTCAAATTTTATCTCCCTAGCTTTAAAAATATTTTTTGCGACGCTCACTCCGCCCACTGATCCACAATTAAAATTTCATATCCCTGTTGCCGAATACTATCTGGATATCAAATTGTGTCTTTCTAGGGCTAAACTACAGTTTTGCCATGCCTCCGGCGCCCACTGATCCACCACTGATCGTCGGCACATTCGTATTCGTGTTGGCGAGTACTATCTGGGTATCAAATTGTGGTGACAAAGCCACATGGCTTTATTACACGGCGCGCCGTAGCCCAAACGGACAATCTAGCGGGATTTAAGTCGAATTCCAATGTTTGAAAATATCAATCTTTATTGTTTTTTTTTTTTAATTGACAACACTTGTAAATGCTAATAAAAGCTTTTGTATGAGCATTTAGGTGCATTCCTGATCTGCTGCGAGCCTTTAAAGTGAATAAATTTTTAGCACATTTGACTTCTGTTGATTGATCCAAATTTCAAACAAACTTTACTTTATTGAGTCGATATCTTTTTTTCTTATTCATAGAAGTTATGCACTAAATTAAAATTATATGTTTGTGACCCGTCTTTGTGGTAAAACGTGGTAAAATTAAGCTGTTGTAGTATATATGGTTTTAGAGCGTATTCTGACATCTTTGGAGTAGAACTAACGCCATTCAATCGTATTCAAGCTGAATTTAGCATTTTTGTAAAATGTGAGTCCTTGTGGTGTAAAAATATCCAAAATGATAACCAACTACGACCAACAGTTGGAGATATATGGAGAACAGCCCCACCATCTCTGGTACCTGCCATACAAAATGACAAATTTTTGAAAAAATAACATTTGTTCAATAACTTCCAAACAGGCAAATGGAGGATTTTAAAATGTTGTCTGTTTAATTATCTTTCAATAGTTAACAAATACTGAGAAAACCAAAGCATTTGCCAAACTCCTTCTGGTACCTCCCATACAAATGGCCGAATTCACCCTCATAGTTTTAAATATGTACATTTTTTGGTAGGTACACTGAATTCGGTTATATTTTGTACAAGATATAAGCTTATTGAATTTTGACTTAGAAGGGAATATGGGCTATATCGGCCGATCTCTTCTGGTACCTCTCATACAAAATAACCAGACGTTGGTAGCCCGCATTACAACAGTTTCCGAATCACTAATATACTATACTATATAACCAGGGCCAACAAAAGTATGCAATGCATACTTGCATATGCAAATGCATACTTGCATATGCAAATGCATATTACAGTCTTACCGGCATGTTTTGGGGGTTCATGAATATAAAAGCATATTTTGGGGTTTTTAAAGGCTGTATTTTTTAAAGTATGAATTTCCGGTACTAACTAAACTAAATATTATTTTGAGTTTATATTAAAGATTCCGTAGTCATGAATTCCAATGAGTTCTACCTAGAGTTGCGTTGCCACCAGCTCCATCCACTACTCGTTGGTAAGTTGGCAGAACTATTAAAGCACGTAAGGAAAGTTGTTAAATAGTGTAACAGTGAGGAGGCTGAAGTAATGCGTACTTCAAAAGAGAAATAGTCAATTAGCGTTTCACATTTCAAATATGACCGAGCAGATAGCATTGCGAAAAAAAACTTTTTACGTTGAAACAATGGGCGGTGGGACTTTTAAAGTCAACACACATTATACTACTTGGACTTTCTTAATCCCTCAAAAGCCATATAAATTTGAAAATAATTCCCGTTTTTCACATATAAAACACTAATCAAGTTTTATCCTTGATCAAGATTTCAATAACGGAAATCAAGAATATTTGAGACAAATTATGAAGAAGGCGTATACATAATATGTATTATACCTTTTAATATTAAGTACTCTATTGAATTCACTAATATAATTTTGTTTACAGTTGAGTAATTAATCAATAGTCTGAATCTTATAAATGTTATGTAAAAAATAACTTCATTTAATTAAATGTATTCAATGAATAAAATTAACTCCGAGTCAAAATCTTTTGTGCATTTTAAATCAGTTGTAAAGGCATTTATTTAGTGTTTTTCGTGCTTATCTAATGCGCATATTTTTAGTTTTTCCGGGCATATTTGTGTTGGCCCTGTATATAGCGTACTATCATACCTATTGGCATGATGTCTGAAGCACCCCTTGAAGCGAGAAATAAGAAATTGCGGAATTTACGTCAAGATAAATAAATACTTTATATTTCTTCAAATACTTTAAATAATTTACTTTAAAATGTTAAGAACTGTAGCCTGTAGAAAATGTCAGTTGTATGGGAGCTATGACATATAGTTGAAAATAAGTGGTATATGCGTTAAAAAGACTTAAGTTTAAATGTTCATTAAAATATTCCTTCATTTACTTGAGTTGCAAAAATTTCATTGAAATCGGTTTAGCCGTTTAGATGTGATTGAGCCACAAAAAAAAACAATGGATTAGGATTGCACTATCTGTCGAATCTCTGGCTTAAGTATGGCATGAAAAATATAAATGTTTTTGTTAAACATAACTTATACCAACTTTATATTAATCAGATGGAAATTGATTTTGAGTGAAATAAATGAGACAAAAAATTAATAAACCAGTAAGAAAGTTTCAGTCGGGCGACCCGACTTACATATACCATCACCCTCAGTAAAAAAAAAAATTTTGAGTGAAATAAATGAGACAAAAAATTAATAAACCAGTAAGAAAGTTTCAGTCGGGCGACCCTACTTACATATACCATCACCCTCAGTAAAAAAAAAATTGCTATTTTATTGATATTATTACTCGATTTCTAAAGTGGGTGGAGTGGTAAATTTGTATGGGAGGTACTAGAAGGGGCGTGTCTAGACTAATAGGTTTATCCTCCAAAACTTTATCCTGTTATAGCTTTACTAAATACAGAGTTTGGGCACGATAGCATTGGATGTATTGATATTATTACTCCATCTCTGAAGTGGGCGGAAAGGTACATTTGTATGGGAGGTCCCATAAGGGGCGCCGCTAGACTTCCAATTTTTTCTCCAAAACTTTATCCTGTTATAACTTAATAAAATACAGAATTGGGGCACGATCGTGTCGAGAATATTGATATTATTACTCCATCTCTAAAGTGGGCGGCGTGGTACATTTGTATGGGAGGTACCAGAAGGGGCGTGTCTAGACATCCAGGTCTTTTCTCCAAAACTTTATCCTGTTATTGCTTTACTAAATACAGAATTTGGGTACGATCGTGTCAAGTGTATTGATATTATTATTCCATGTCTAAAGTGGGCGGAAAGGTACATTTGTATGGGAGGTACCAGAATGGGCGTGTCTAGACTTCCAGATTTTTTCTCCAAAACTTTATCCTGCTTGAACTTTACTAAATACAGAATTTGGTCACGATCGCGGTATTTCTAGTAATAATATTAATCGATTTCTAAAGTGGGCGGTACCAAATGTGTGTGGGAGGTACCAGATGGGGCGTTGGTAGACTTCAGTTTTTTTCTCAAAAACTGTATCCTGCTATAGCTTTACTAAATTAAGAATTAGGGTACGAGCGCGATGGATTTATTGATATTATTACTCCATCTCTAAAGTGTGCGGAAAGGTGAATTTGTATGGGAGGTACCAGAAGGGGCGTGGCTAGACTTCCAAATTTTTTTCCAAAACTTTATCCTGTAATAGCTTTACTAAGTACAGAATTTGGGTACGATCCCGTTGGGTGTATTGATATTATAACTCGATTTCTAAAGTGGGCGGAATGATGTATTTGTATGGGAGGTACCAGAAGGGGCGGAGCCATGTAGCCCATTTGCAATACCGTAAGTAGTTTTGGGGAAATATTAACTCGTGCAAAATGTCAAGACATTTGGTTGCGTCTTTCGAAAGTTATTGTGCGAACCAGCCGGACAGCCACCAGACAGACGAATTTGGTTCTAATAAATCTAGGGTCTGAAGTGACTCCTTCTATGTGTCACACTTGTGGGTCGTATCAAATGATATATACCCTCATCCCTAAGGGTGATGGTATAAAAATAACATGAAATTATAACCCAACAATTAAGTACGCAGACTACCATACCTAGATCCATATCTACCTTTTATATGTATAACGTTATCCAGTTTAAATAAGATTTAGTCAGATCTATGAAAATTAATATTAAGCAGATTCAATTCAAAGATATTTTCGTACAGTATGAAATAAATTCCTTAATAATTAAATTAATAGGTTTTTAATTGTTCGGTTTGAGATCGTGTGGTCTTCGTTGATGACATTTTCACACCGGTTTGTTTTTGCTTCACGATGGTTTCTTGAAGCTTTTGACACTAAAGGTTGTGTTAGTGTGTGAAGAAGGCACAGCTAAGGGTGCTGATGAGATAGTTTGGCAACTATCAAAATAGCTATCCGCCCTGCCAGCCGTTAACATAATCCATTTCACACAACTCTTGTAAATCAAAAACTCTATTAGCGATAATAGAAAATAGATCTCAAAGCGAACATTGAAAAACATATCCATACTTTTGCAAAGATCGACAAAAACAAACAATAGCAATTAAATAAGTAATAATTAATAAATTGTCACTCTAACAAATATTCACATATAAATATGACTTAATTGCTCTGTTTCTCTTTTACTCTGCTTTTTTTTGCAATACCAATTATAACGCTGTTAATATTTTACCAACTCAATAAATCGCACAACATCTACAAATGTTGGTGTTAAGTATTTTAATATGAATACATTAACATTAATATGCATATATAATATATAAATTATCTAGTGGCAATAAATTTAATGGTTTTTAAATTGAAAATTAATTTCTACTTCGTTGAATAGGACGCAGATCTAACAAATACAAATAGTTGTGATGGGGCTCGAACCTATATTTACCGCTTGATAATCGTTTTTTCTAACCGTCATGCCATGGTCGCTCTTTTTTATGTATTTATTTTTAATGAAAGTACCATACCAAAATATAATAAAGGGATTTCGAAAAAAAACAAAAAAATACCGTTTCATATTAAGCCATCGATATGAAACATTAAAAAATGTGTAAAAGTCAAACTCCAAAGAATATTGATGGAAAACTTAAAACATCCGTCATCAATTCACTGTATCTTTTCACAGTATGAAATAAATACATCCACTCTTTAATAAACCCTCAGATGGGTATTTCTCTTACCAACGCGTCGGGTTTAATTTAATTGATACCCCTCAGATGCGGTTTCTCTTACCGTCGGGTTTTATTGTAGTATCAATTATAACGTTGTTAAACTTCAATCAAGTTAATTAAATGCACAACTTGCGGACATATTCAGTACGATTTTTATTACTTACTTTAATAAAACATCAACAAACGCGCCGTACAGAACAATATATGATGACAAATTTGGAGCAAAGTCATATTTTCTTTAAGAACAATGAATACTTATATAAAAAAACTAGCTGACCCGGCAAGTGTTGTTGTGCCATACAACTTCGGACACGGCAAACTTCGTCTCACTCCTAAGGAAACGTCTCCATATATGATCCAGGGTAATTGTAAAACACAATGTGTTTTATTTGAATTTAATCGTAATCAAGTAAAGAGCAATCTGATAAACAATGAACGTCGGTTTAATCACATTAATCATCAGTTTCTTGACGGACAACCGCGTACCGTTGCACAATTTCGGATGATTCAGATTTCGAAACATGCTAATATTCTATCCCACCTACAGCTGTAAGTTATGAGGCTGAATTCCTGGCACATCTGGGAAGATCAAAAAAATTCTGTCGGATTGTTGGTCGCCTCATTCTCGTTGGTCACGCTATCAACGGATTTTTATGAATACAGTTCTCTATCGATTCTACTTTGAATATTAACATTCAATCTATCGATGTCCTTATTCTTCGCTGCTAGTATGGCCCACTTACTAATCCAATCTAGATTTTTATAATTTCGTGCAATGCCGGCAAAACTTTTGTGTTGAGTTCTTCTTCCACGATGTATACACTCAAAAATTTGCCAAAAACGCCTTCAATCCAGTTGAAACATTAACAGGAATTTGGCCATTACCAAGCGCCAGTAGCTGTCTTAAAAATTCTTTAGTGCAACATGACTCTCATGATCGTTGCTAATTTCAGTCATGCATTAATTTCATAAGCTGCAGTAGATTTTGGGATGACGGGAAGCGTTTGATGAAAATCTCCGGGTAGCAAATCGTCTCGAATCACTTCGTAAATCCTTGTTCGTTCGGTCAACTGCCTCCAAAGCTCCTTTATGCGCCATCGTGCATTCATCCCAAATGATGATTTTGCATTCTCGCAACAATTTCGCTGCACGTTGGCTTGTCAATCGTGAGAAGATTAAACGGCAGCTTCAAAGCGGAATGAGCAGTTCGACCGCCAATGCGGGAGCAATGACAGGGGATGCAACAGCTAACGCAATTTGCGATCTTGACCGAATTGTTGCCAGAATCAAAGAAATGACGAATGTCTTGCCTGTCCCATCGGGTGTATATAGAAAGTAAGTGCCTCGCGTTCCACGGTCAACAACCTTCATCAGCGAATCGTAAACGTTCGTTTACTCGGTATTCAACGCAGGCACATTTGTTCGAACTTTTTCAGTCAGCTCATCTCGATCAAAGTCTTGATCTCGTTGAATGCATCTTGAATCGAACGTACATGTCTTAGATCTGAAGTCAATTTCAAGATCGAAATTCGATGTTGTCGTGCGAACTCTGTACAAAATGTCGTCAGCCATCTCGTCCTCGGCAGATGACACGTGGCTATGATGATCGCAAACAATGTAGAAACAGCTGCCTCGGCGAGAGTTGAGCTCCAATGCGTATCGTTTTCGAGCATATGCAAACGTTAGCGAACTTCTCGAAATTGAAACGATTAAAATTAAGACGCTTCGGTTTGAACTTGACGTACATGTCATCGAATGTACTGTTAAAATAACCGGCGATATTTTAACAGATGATTGTCAACATCTTGCCGAACCAGCAATCGATATGCATAAGAATTAATTTCTTCTCCTGAAATACGAATTCGAACCTAAATGGAGAATAAAAATTGATGACTTGTAAACAAACCTTTCATTCTATTGACCATCTTTAAATTGAGTTGATAGCCATCCTCTCCACGATAGAACATCAACAGGTATTGAAGTGCATCATATGACCGATGAATCTCGTACACGTTCCTCAGTTATACACCATCCCGATGCTTGAGAAAAATATCGCGTGATTCCACATTCTTCCCAACAATCACCGCTGCGACTTTATTTATAGCGGGAGCATTGCAGTAGATTTTTAAATTGGTCGATCATTTCGCGTTTAATCTTTTAACATAATAGATTTCACAATAATCCGAAATTTTCCAAGCATCATAACGAATTTTCCACCTTTACGTCAACTGAAATCATTAAATTAAATTTTTAGAGTTTTTCCTGAATTTTCCAAATTATTCACCAAGAATTTTTCCATTAAATTTTTTTAGAACATTTCCAAATTTTTCCGGAATTTTCCGAGTTTTTCACCAAGAATTTTTCTATTTTTCCATTCGATAAGTCATTTTGGAATAATTATCAGAAATTTTTCACAGTTCCATCGTCCAAGTTTATTAAACATACTATAAAATGCAGAATTTCGCCGAAAAAACACATTCAAACTTTTTGAACTTTTTCGGAATTTTCCGCATTTTTCAACAAAAATTTTCCATTTTTCTATTCGAAAAGCCAAGCCAATTTACCGACTTTTTCGTAAGATTTTCCTAAAATTTTCTTTCACATAAACCTTCTCCTGGCAATAACGAACAACTGAAAAAAATTTTGAGCAAAATCGGCCCAGCCGTTTTCGATTGATGAATTACTATACATTTTTGCCACCATTTTTATATAGATAGAAGATATAAATGTTTGGCGAATATTTTAATGTACCAAGTAAATAAAAATAGAAGTCGATCGCTATATCGAATTAAAAAATAATTCTAATAATTCACATGTAGTCGAGTCTAATTCAACATTCGTGTATATTAGACATCTTAGTTTCGAATTTGTATCATATTTCAGATTTAGGTGAAAAGAATGCAAACTTGAACTACTCTCCCTTCTCATATGACAAGTCAATGTTAAAATCATTTGAGGTTCACCTAAATTCAAAGTATTTCTGGACCAGTTATTCTGCTTTTTTTACTAAGCTCTTTTTTTGCTAGGTATAATTGCATGGCTAGTGAAATTAACTTTAACCTATAAAATATGTATCGATTTAAAGTTAATTAATACTTTGATCTTTAAAATCTTCGATATCAATGTTTTTCTAATTTCAAAATTATGGTCCACTATTCATTAACTAAAACCCAGATCGAATGCATATTTAGTCCCAAATGAAATCCTACAAGCTTAACTTAAAAAAAATAAAATTTCCCAACATCATCAACATATTTACTTACGTCTTTGGACCGCAATTTTGATACACATTAACTGCATATATTGATTAACTAATTAATTTTATAGGCAATACGATTTAGATTTGTGCATAATACAGTCAAAATTATAGCAAAAACAAGAAAGCTATCAAATCTGTTATTCTACTCTTAAAATAGCCCTCACGCCATTAGGGTACCACGACTGGCTATGCCAGTCGAACTCCTCCTCAAGAACCTCATGAATATTGGGGAATCGGTGTATGAAATGACATTAACCCGATAATTTGCGTTTATAATCTTAAGCTGGAACTGTTGGAGCCACGCAGATGTCTTTTGAGAATTTATAATTAAGAAGATATAGTCGATTTTGGTCTATTGGACATCAAAACACCATAAATATGAAATTTTTAATGAGCGGGCGATATTAATAGACAGATATTTATTGAACGGGATACGAGTATATCTGGCGATGACCCAATAGCAGCAGTAGGTGCAGTAGTCCTCACCTTCCGAGCATTGCGTCTTTAAAAGAAAGGTATATTGCGATTGCGTTTAAAAATATTTTAACTAATATTTGGTGGTTGGATTCTATAACATGTTTTGGATAAATGATGTTCATATAAATATATACATATTTATATATATTTTATTGCTTTCACATTGCCCTTATAGAAAGTAGAAATTGGAATGGTGTCCAGTTTTATCATGAGAGACAATTTATATTATGGTATGATCCAAAAACTTGATATCTTAGCCACATAGTATTTTATATATATTTTCGTTATATTAATTGTTATTATCAAATGGATTTTTTAATTATACCTATAGAATAGAATTATAACGATAGCATTAATATTTTGCCCTAATTACTTGGATATTAAATGTGCATTTAAAAAATAACCGACATTTAGCGGCAATTAGTGAGAGACATTCCAATAGCCAGATTACGTTCATAGAATAAGTTTAAATTTTATAAAATTTGTTTTTAATTGTTTTTGACAAATATCGAAACAACATTGATACAAATTTTATATAAATAATTTATTTTTATATATAATAACTAGTGGTCTCTGCAATGCTCCGCTATTGCATATTAACATGTAATATATTTCACAGAATTTTCTTACTGGCCAAAGTGATATACAAACACAATTTATATATGTGTAGGTCTACAAAACGCTTTGAAAACGACGATAAAATGTTTCGTTTAGTAACTAATTTCAAGTTACTCCTTACCATGGAAGTTAACCAATGAAGTTTTTTCTGTATGTTGGGCGAAAAACCACGTCTTTTACTAATCGGAAGCAGACATTTCGCTAAATATCAAAACAAAATGTTTATTTTTACATGTAGTTGCGGCATGCCTTCTCGTTTGAAGAATCATGCCTTTATTGCCGATTACTATATGTGTACCAAACTTTAAGTCTTTAACCATAAAAAAAACACTTTTGCCATGTCTTTTTCTTCTCACTGATCAAGGATATTGTTGAATACAAACATATATTTGTATCAATATAGTATGACATGTATGACATGTTACACCGTCGTCTTCGAACCATTTCTCCTGCGAATGATTTGCTTTTACATGAGAAATAAAAAGTCAATTGATCGTCCACTGGATCCATTTCTTCCACCAGTTGGATCTTATATGGATGTAGGTCAAGATCTTTCCTAAACATTTGCAGAGACCGAGTTGTTGAGAAAGGCATCGGTTTGATAAACTTTTTTCATTTTAATAAAATTACTCTAAAAAAAATCAAATTACGCCCTATACTTACTTACTTAGCTGGTACTTCTATGCAATCCCAGTGGATTATATACCGCACGTAGAAAATTATTATAAGCGCCTCGATCTTCTGCGCTTCTTCTCCAGTTAGTCACACCGAGTTCTGTAAGGTTCTCAGTAACCTGGTCTTTCCAACGGAGTTTTGGTCGCCCTCTTCTGCGCCGTCCATCGAGTTCATTGTCGAAGACTTTTCGAGCTGTAGCATTTTCGTCCATGCGTACAACATGACCTAGCCAACGCAACCGTTGCACCTTAATACGTTTGACCACGTCAATGTCAGTGTACAGCTCGTACAACTCATGATTCATACGACGCCGATACTCTCCGTTAACGATGATGGGCCCATATATTTTACGGAGTATTTTTCTCTCGAATACCGCCAGAACCGATTCATCCGCTTGTGTCATAACCCAGGATTCTGAGCCATACATTAGGACAGGTAGAACCAGTATCCGGTATAGCTGGAGTTTTGTTCGTTGAGAGAGGGCTCTGTCATTGAATCGCTTGCTTAGTCCGTAGTAGCATTTATTTGCAAGCAGGATTCTTCTCCGGATTTCTAGGCTGACATTATTTTCTTTGTTGATGGCGGAGCCTAGGTAGACAAAATTATCTACCACCTCGAAATTATAGTTGTCAACGTTCACGCAGTTTCCCAAACGAGTAGATTCTTTGTTAGTTGAAACTAATAACTTCGTTTTGTCCTCGTTCACCGTTAGGCCCATTTTCGCTAATTCCTTCTGTATACCTGAGAATGCTGCAGTCACATCCCGCAGTTTTCGACCGATGATGTCTACGTCATCAGCGTACGCGAGTAGCATGTGGCTTTTGTTGAATATAGTGCCACTCGTGTTTACTGCAGCTTTTCTCATTATCATCTCCATCACAATGTTGAAGAGATCGCACGATAGGCCGTCGCCTTGTTTTAGGCCTCGTCTGGTATAGAATGGCTCCGTAAGGTCCTTGCCAATCTTCACTGAAGACTTCGTGTCAGTCAGCGTCATTCCGCAAAGACGTATCAGCTTCGCTGGAATACCAAACTCAGCCATGGCTTCAAGTAATTTCTGCCGTATCGGGCTATCGAAGGCAGCTTTATAGTCGACAAAAAGATGGTACGTGTCGATCTGTTTCTCTTGGGTCTTTTCCAGGATTTGCCGAAGTGTGAAAATCTGGTCAGTTGTTGATTTTCCAGGTCTAAAGCCACACTGATAAGGCCCGATCAGGTTGGATAACACTGGCTTTAGTCTCTCACATAGCACACTCGACAGGACCTTATATGCGATGGGTAAAAGGCTGATCCCGCGGTAGTTGGAGCACACACTTGGATCACCTTTTTTCAACACAGGACATAATACGCTTACATTCCAATCGTCGGGCATGCACTCTTTAAGCCAAACCGTGCGCAGGAGCTGGTGCATGCTCGTTTTCAGCTCCTCGCCACCGGACTTGAAGAGCTCTGCGGGCAGACCGTCGGCACCGGCTGCTTTGTTGTTTTTCGTCGTCGACAATTGGCGTGATAACTTCACGTGCGCTGCCTTCTGGAACCAGCAGTTGCTGGAAGTGTTTTCTCCATATGTGCAGCACACTTTGCGTATCCGTGACCAGATTTCCATCACTATCCTTACAGGTGGGGAGGCCATTACCGTATCCATTTGCTCTTACTTTCTGGTAAAATTTTCGGGCCTCACCTCTATCCCTGTATCGCTCAATATTCTCGTTCTCCCGTTCCTTCATCTGACGTTTTTTTACGCCCTATAAGTAGCCCAATAAGTACTCGTATACATAATTCGCGTAAACCTTATATATTTTTCAAAATAAACTTATGGGATTGTAAATGAGAAGAATAGCCCCAACCCTTCTGGTACCTCCCATACAAAATATCCTATTTTTGTATAATTAATATTTCTTTTATAACTGCCAAACAGACGATCGGAGGATATTTGATTTTGCTCAGTTTATTTATATTGCAAAATTTGACAAACCCTAAGAAAACCAAAACCTTTGCCACACCCCTTCTGGTACCTCCCTTACAAATGACCGAATTGACTCTCATACATATCTTTTTGGTTAGCAAAGTGAATTCACTCAAATTTTGCGTATGATGTTTATATTTCTTCCATAACTTCCAAACCGGAACCTGGGGGGTAATTTTAATTTGGTCAGTTAATTTATCTTGTAATAGGCGGCAAAACCTCAGAAACACTAACTATTTGACACATCCCTTCTGGTATCTCCCATATAGATAACCGATATTTTCCCTTTTACATACATAGCATTTTTGTATGTACACTGAATTCAGACAAATTTTTCCAAGGTAAATGTAAACTGAACGTTGATTTATGAAAAAAAATATTCAAACACGGTGTGCTGCCCCTAGTTGTACCTCCTGTACAAATAAGTTAATTTTTTTACGTTTTGCATCACAAGCATTTGAGTGCATACATTTTTTTGAGTGTAACATTAAAAAAATTCCAATATTACAAAAAAATTTTATAATTGTTATTAAGTTCCAAATATAAAATTTGTTAATGATTAAAAAAATAATATACCCATATTTCCCTCTAAAAGTTAAAAAAAATCAAAAGTTCTACTTCGACCAAGAATATCAATATTTTGATCGGTTCAAAAGTTACAGAATTTTAGCCAATGAAAAACGATTTTCAGTCACTGTGCGGCGATGGCTTCTTCTGTACGCCCTGTTCAGATGAATGATTATGTGCACCATAAACATGACAAAGTGCTATAAAGTGCTTTCGGGGAACATAGCGCGCATTTTGAAAATAAATTTCAACGAAGTGTAAGCGTAGTTGTAGCGTAAAAAAAAGACAAGCAAAATTTTAAGCGTTGTTCTAGTGTAAGTCTTTGCATGGCGATTTGCCACAGTAATATACAATGAAACTTTAAATTGTGGCCCCAGTCGAACAAAAGCTGCTTTCCTGTCCAACTCCAATGAATATTACTTAAATTTAGGATTTGTTACCGATTCGCTTCCGTGAAAAGTAATTGAAAAACAAAAACCAGTAGGAAAGTTTCAGTCGGGCAACCCGACTTACATATACCCTCATCCTCAATAAAACTAAACATTTTCTATAATATTGATATTATTACTCCATCTCTAAAGTGGGCGGAGTGGGACATTTGTATGGGAGGTACCAGAAGGGACATGGCTAGACTTCAAATTTTTTTTTTTTCAAAACTTTATCCTGTTATAGCTTTACTAAATACAGAATTTGGGTACGCTGGGTGTATCCCGTAAGGTGTTTTGATATTATTACTCGGTTTCTAAAGTGGGCGGAATGATGTAGTTGTATGGGAGGTATCAGAAAGGGGCGGAGCTATGTAGCCTATTTGCAATACCGTAAGTAGTTTTACGACAATATTAACTCGTGCAAAATTTCTAAACATATGGTTGCGTCTTTTGTAAGTTATCGTACGCACCAGCCGGACAGCCAGACAGACGGGCATGGCTTAAACGACTTAAAAAGTCATGAACCTAATTTGGTTCAAAGACACCTAGGGTCTTAAGTCACTACTTCTATGTGTTACTCTTTTGGGTCGTATCAAATGATATATACCCTCCTACCCATAGGGTGAGGGTATAATGAAATACATATCACTGTGTATAGAGGTGTGTTAGAGTGGACAGAGATGATTATGTTGTAGTAGCGGGGGGAGTAGCGGGGTATCCTCTGATCGCTCTATTACCTCTCTCGTTGTTGCTATTAAAGGAAGTTGTGGACTGTATGGAATTCGTTGCGTGCAATAGTTCCGACTTGGATTCTATTTGCAAATTGGAGTCAAGTTAGAACTTAAATCGATTTAATTTCTCAGTGTGTGAGAAATTATATGCAATTCAATTGGGCGGGATGAAATAAAGAAAATTGATAAGGTTTGGTTTAGAATTCAGTGGGTTTTGTTGGAGTAATGAGATGCTCACCAAATGAGATACGTCCGATAAGTGACCTCATTTTTGGTGTCGGACTTCCGTGCATAATTCATTTTACAAAAACAATTCTTTTTTATCCGTTTTTTACGGTTTTAGTACAATGGTTTAAATTGAGTGGTTACCATAAAATAACAATTCATTCACAATAGTGATTTGATACTACTTAGTACATGTAAAAATATAATAAAAACAATTCATTTAATTTCGTAAAAATATGGAGAAACGAAGTTTAGACACACTGTTTTAGTCGGCGCAACTACGATATGCCCTTAACTGCATGGTGTATGGGCAATTGTTTGATACACTTTAAAATGCAAATATTGACGTGCATGGGCAGCTCCTCGGCACTTTCTACCAACTTAGTTACAAATAGCCTGTTCATATCTCTAAGCGAACTGCAACATGCCGAGAAATTTTGAGGACGATCAAGCAATTACAGGGCTGTACTTCCGCCATGGCTGCAATTCATAGTGTACCAACAACATAAATAACAAATTTCATCTTCATACCTCTAATATTTCATGAGATATATCCATTTTACATTTTAAATTGTATTGGCGGTACCATGCCCCTTTTTCCAATCACCACCAAGTATAGCCCATGACTTTAAACAGGTCATCAGGACCACTTTGTAAAATTTCAGTATCATTCGGTCTATTGGAAAAGCCGTCAGAGCGATTTTTTACACCCTGGCTGTATTTCTAACTGTAAGAACAACATATATACCAAATATCATCTTTATACCACTGATAGTTCATAAATTATATCCATTTTAAATTATATGGGTGGTACCACACCCCTTTTTTCAATCACAATCAAGTATAGCCAAGAACTATAAACAGGTCATGAGTACTACTTTGTACAATTAACGTTACCATCCAGCTAATGGAAGAGCCGTCAGAGCGATTTTGAAAGTGGGGCGTGGCACAGCCCACTTCCACTCTGGCTGCAGCTCATAGTGTATCATCAACATATATAACCAATCTCATTTTCATACTCCAGATATTTCATGAGGTATATCCAATTTAAATTGTTTGGGCGGCACCACGCCCCTTTTTCCATTCACAACCTAGTATAGACAAGGACTATAAATAGGTCATCAGTACCACTTTCTAATATTTTTCGTAGCAATCGGTCGCCGTCAGAACATTTTTTTCACCGCCCGCTTTTACCCAATGGGCGTAGCCACTCCCACTTCATATATCAAAAATTCAAGTAGCCTATTTTCAACACCGACCACACAGCTATTGTGACCAAAAATTTCGGCTGTAGCATGATGATAGAACACGCGACTATCAAGCGTAAGATCCAGGGATCGATTCCTGCATTTCTTTCATCAGCGGCCACTCGATGTTGTCGACAACTACTTCGCAGTAAAGTATCGAGTCAATCGGCATATCTAGAAAAAATTGCTCAAACTGTTAACGTCCTCATTCGTTTATAAACCATGTGTGTCCAAAAATAGAAAGCGTGTTAATTCACAATAACGGGAGAAGTCATTTTATAATATCCTGTTAATGGATAGCAAAAGAAAATTAAGTTTTTTAAGTTCAAAAATTTCACAAATATATGTGGGAAGAGATATTAATCTCAGATGTCACTTTAAAAGATTACTTATGTCGATAACAAAACAATAAACCGGTGAGCCGGTTTCACGTTTCGTTTATCAATACGCGAACATCTTGATTTTCCGCTACTTGTGATAAATCAACCATTGATGATACCACAAAGCATGGGCGGTCAACTAAAACAATAGAGTAAACAACAACAACAAACCAAACAAACAATATTTATTAATGAAATCTCGTGCAATTTTTTTTTTTTGTTTTTTACTCATATACAAATATTTATTAATTTTCTTTTGTTTTCTTAATTCGTGTTTTACCTGTGAGTTAATAATAACATGTGAGCTTAAAAATATATTAATAAGCGAAGCGTCAAAAGCCGGTTGGTCTAATGCATTGATTACGAACGCGCCCTCAACTAATGACCGATCATACTACTACGTCTACTCACGTTTATAATGAATAGCGTTAAATAGTTGAATGACTTATAGCTCTGAGCACAAATACGCCAGTGGACGGACAGACATTCATTTATGTTGAGATTATTTTATTTTTTTTTAATTTCAATAATACAAATTCATTCATGCTTTCGTATTGTTCACTTTCGATTGATACACAGTGTCGCACAAAAGTTAACATGCAGCTTTTGGATGGGGAAAACCTACGAGAAGATCAAACCAGGAAGTTTTTGTAGAAATCAACAATTTATTAATTATAATAACAGACATTTTTATAGCCTAGAAGTTGTATTTGATGACTGGTTAAGTGGCCATTGAGTACGACGTTATTTAAAATGCGTTCATCCATTTCTTAAGTCAAGTTGTCATAGCAGGTGTGACATTATAATTAATGTGCATTCGTGTGATATGTTATGGAAAACATCCGCATAGAGATGATGGGAGAAATTATGAAGCAATTGATGCATTATGTTTTATGCTCTTATTTAAAATATCAATATTAAATGTGCATAAATAAGAGAATGTCTGAAGAATACATTCTTCTTTAATGAAAGCAGCAACAGATATTTATATATCAGTAGCCGTACATAGAAAGTAGTGCTCCGTAGATAGTTCGTCACAGCAAGCCTAGATAACAGCTCTTTCACCTGGTCCATTCATCGGAGTTTTGGTCGCACCCTCCTGCGCCGCCCATCGAATTTATCGCCGAAGACTTTTCGAGTCTAAGCGTTTTCGCCTACTCGTACGACGTGTCCAATAAAGCGCATTCGGTCTATTTGAATGCTATGGACTACGTCGATGTCGTTGTACGATGATGAGTCCAAATATTTAGAGTTGTATTTTTCTCTCGAAAACTCCGAGAATAGATTGATCCGGCAGCGTCATTACTCAGGCTTCTGCGCTGTAGAGCAAGACAGGCAGGATCAGTGTCTGATAGAGTTGGATCTTCGTTCGTCACAAACAAGTAAACTCTTTGTTCGTTGACACAAATAACTTGGTTTTGTTCTTATTAATCACCAGACCCACTTCTGCCGACTGCTTCTCAATGCTTGAAAAGGCCGCAGTAACATCCCGCAATCCCCGGTCAATGGTATCTATATCATCGGCATACGCGAGCAGCATGTGGCTTTTGTTAAAGATGGTGCCAGTCGTATTTACTGCTGCCTACCGCATGATCATCACTGTTAAGCACTGGAAGAGTGCGGGAAGAAATAAAAGACAACCTCTTCTATTGAAGATTCTTAGTTAACTCAATTTATTTAATATAGTTTCTTACAACTAAACATTCTAATCTAACATAAAGTAAACAAAATACATACAATATTTATTACCTGATATTGTTGCAGTGTGTACACAAGCGTTGGTCCCTTTTCTTATATATTTAAACATTCCCGAAATACTCAATATTTTTTGATTGTGTGAAACAACAACAAGCAACAGAATCTATTAATAGATAGGATCAGTATATAACTGAACAATCCCCATTATAATATTAAAGACATCGCATGACAGACTATCGCCTTGTCTAAAGCCTCGCTGGGTAGAAAATGACTCTGTTAGAGTTGTGTCTATTTTCACTGAAGACATCGTGTCAGTCAGTGTCATCCTGCAAAGTCGTATCAGCTTCGCGGTGATACCAAACTCAGCCATAGCATCTATTAGTTTCTGTCGTATCGGAATGTTGAATGCAGCTTTGTAATCGATAAACAGATGGTAGGTGACGATCTGCATTTCTTGGGTCTTCTCCAGGATTTGTCGTAGTGTGAATATCTGGTCGGTCGTGGATTTACCAGGTCTAAGGCCACACTGATAAGGTCCAATTAGGTTCGCTAAAATGGGCTTTAGTCTTTCACATAACACACTAGACAGGACCTTGTATGCGATGGGTAAAAGGCTGATCTCGCGAAAGTAGGTTCACATACTTGTATCGCCTTTTTTAGCACAGGACATAAAACACTCAGATTGTAATCATCGGCTATGCATTCCTTGAGGTTGGTTTTGCATAACCCAGTACGGTCGTTGCGGCTGTGGTCATAGAATTCTCAATATGCTGCCACTGGGTGTCGGGAGCATCAAAATAAGGGGGATTGGTTTGAAGTAATTGAGAGAATTGGTTGAAGTAGGCATTGGCTATCTCGGTGGTATGCAGCTTTGTGTTGTCTAGCTTCCTTTGCGTTTGGTTTAGAGCGTTTTTACCACTACTTAATCGCATGTGTGCCTTGGCTGCAACCAGGTGGTGATCCGAGTCAATATTTGCACCGCGCATCACACGCACGTCCATAACGCTTGAAACATGTCTTCTATCAATTACCACGTGATCAATCTGGATTCGTGTATCTTGATCAGGGGATATCCAGTTTGCCTTGTGGATATCTTTATGCGGGAATCTGGTTCCACTCACTACCATGTTTCTTGCCGACGCGAAGCTAACTAGTTTGAATCCGTTATCGGAGATGATGCGACTGATTACTTATATTTCGTTATATACCAGGATTGAGATATGGGAGAGCTTTTCGCATTTCAGTATGTTACAAATGCTAGTACATTTGTAACATACTGAAGTTCAATGCAAGTAGCTTTGCCTCGAACTGAAATTACAAAAAGTAAAATATTTCTCTCTCGCGAACTATCTCATATATAGCGAATGCATATTCTTTCGCTTTATAGTGTAAAAAGTATTTCCCAGTGTAATAGTGGTGGCGCCTATTATGATTGAGGTAGGTTCTTGCTTCCATTCGTGATGACTATTTTATATGAATATTAATCAAATGTATGGTCACGTTCGCTATATGCTAATTTAAAATATTGTAATAGGCAACAAATTATTCCATTATGTTAGTGATGAAAAGTGTCTAAGCCAATAGCTTTGCCAGCGATTCGAGTTCACTTTTATATACTAGGGTGGTGTAACATGCAAAAAACACATACTCCTCTTATATGTACACAAATTTCAACATCATTAGGCATACAAAAGAAATGCTAAATTTAAATATTAAGCAGCCACAATGTTAATTAACATTTAAATGTTAATTACTTTATTTTAAGTTTGGTTAGTTCTGCCATTTGAGTTTAACGATTATTACATGACTATGTGTTTTTCTATTTCCCTTGCAGTGATTACCGGAGCTACCGATGGCATTGGCAAGGAATACGCCAAACAGTTGGCTAAACAAAACGTTAATGTGGTACTAATATCACGTACTAAAGCAAAACTGGTGGAGGTGGCAAATGAGATTGGTAAGTCACTCAGGCGGTGATAGAGCACATAATGTGAAGCACATATTACATACCAAAATTACCAAATCCATGAAACAATTATCCATTTCAGAGTCTGAGTACAAAGTCAAGACCAAATGGATAGCAGCAGATTTCTCCAAGGGCAAAGAGATCTATAAGCACATAGAAAACGAGTTGGCTGGCATTCCAGTGGGCATATTGGGTATGATTACATAACGTTTACATTCATCATTAGTATTTTCTTTAATCTTGCTATTATTTAGTTAATAATGTGGGTAAAATGTACGATTATCCCGATTCTTTGGAAAATGTTCCCGAAGATGTTATATGGGATTTGATCAATATTAACATTGGAGCAGCTACCATGATGTGCCACATGTTGATTCCACAAATGAAAAAGCTAGCCAAGGGCATAATTGTCAATATCTCGTCAGGCAGTGAGTTGCAGCCCATGCCCTATATGTCGGTGTATAGTGCAACCAAACGCTATGTGCGCACATTTTCTTTGGCCATACGACAGGAACTGGCTGAACACAACATTAAGGTGCAATGTGTGACTCCGCTGTTTGTGGTGACCAAAATGAATCATTATTCGGATACAGTAATGCAGGGTGGCATTTTGGTACCCGATGTTCGGGCTTATGTCCGGTCGTCAGTGTTTACCCTGGGCAAATCCAGTGAGACTACAGGCTATTGGTCACATGGTCTACAGGTGAGTTGTCGTGGAAAAGATTTATAAAATAAAAAAATTACAATTTATAATGTTAAAAAAATTAGATTAAAACCAATACAGAAATTTCAGTAAACTGACTGTTAAATACCCTCACCCTATGGGAGAAATATAGTTTTTTTTTTCAAAAATAGCCTATTCAGTCCTAAGTCATGTTTTCATAAGCGTACATCTGAGAGTTACCAGAAGAAGAGGGACGAATGTTTTGTTTTTCTGAAGATTTCTCTACTATAGCAATATAACTAAATTACATATCTTCCTGTTGTCCCTTGGGAAGTTACGGGAGAAATTTTTTTTACAAAAATAGGTAATGTTTGTGGGTCGAACTAGAATAGTAGTCTTTTTGCAATTCCATAACATAATTTTAGAAAATATTAATACTGGTAAATTTTCATAAGGATCAGTGAAGTTTTACACGAGTTATCCCGCCGGCCAAACATCTAGCCAGACAGACAGACATGGCCCAATCCACTTAAAAAGTCCTGCAACGAATATGGTCTGAAGATTCTTGGGGTCCAACTCGTCTCCTTTAATGCGTTACATTATAAATTTGTTATTGTCATATATACTAGAGGTCCGCAAGATTGATTTGCTGTTGTGTTAGTGACAAAAGAGAGAACTGTAGGAAAAAGTACTTATATTGTACCAAAAAGTACTTTTATTGTGCCAGAAAGTACTTTTATTGTACCGAAAAGTGCTTTTATTATGCCAGAAAGTAAATTTTCTGTGCTAAAAAGTACTTTAATTTTGCCAGGATGTACTTTTATTGTACCAAAAAAGGACATTTAATGTACCAACAAATACATTGGACCAAAAAGTGCTTTTATTGTACCAGAACCTATATCTATTGCACCAAAAAGTTCTGTTATTATACCCGAAAGTACTTTTTTCGTACCACAAAGTACTTTTGGTGTACAAGAAAGTACTTTTATTGTACCAAGAAGTACTTTTTAGTACCAGAGAGTACTTTTATTGTTCAAAAGGTTACATTTAATGTACCAACAAATACATTGGACCTAAACAGTACTTTTATTGTGCAAGAAAATACTTTTATTTGTACCGTAAACTACATTTACAGCAAAAAGTGCTTGATTGTTTCATATAGAACTTTTATTGTACCAAAAAGTACTTTAATTGCACCAAAAAGTACTTTTATTTTACCAGAAAGTACTTTTATTATACCAAAAAGTACTTTTGATGCACGAAAAACTAATTTTATTGTACCAAAAAATAAATTAATCATACCTTATGGTAAAATAAAAGTACTTTCTGGTACAATAAAAGTACTTTTTAATGTACTTTTTACTTTTATTGTACCAGAAAGTACTTTTATTTAAATAAAATACTTATATGTACCAACAATAAAAGTAATATAAAATAAAATAAAATACTTAAATAAAAGTACTTTTTAAAGTACTTTTTAATCTTACTGTACCAAAAAGTACTTTTATTTTGCAAGAAAGTGCTTTAATTGTACCACAGTGTACTTTTATTTGTATGGAAAAGTTAATTTACTGTACCATAAAGTACTTAAATTTAATCAAAAATAACTTTTATTGTACCAAAAATTACTTTAATTGCGTCAAAAAGTACTTTTACAGAATACACTTTTATTATACCTACAAATTAGTACTACAAATTAAATTTGTCATACCAAAAAGTACTTTTGTTGTACCAGAAAGTCCATTTATTGTGGATGGAAGTACCTAAATGTACTTTTATTTGTACCGAAAAGTACATTTACTGTACCAGAAATTACTTTAATTGTATCAAAAAGAACTTTTATTGTACCAAAAAGTACTTTAATTGCGCCAAAAAGTACTATTATTTTACCAAAATGAACTTTTAATACACCAGAAAGTACTTTTATTGTACCAAAAATACGTTTAATGTATCAACAAATATATTGGGTCAAAAAGTAATTTTATCATACCAAAAAGAATTTGTATTGTACCAAAAAGTACTTTTATTTGTACCGAAAGGTACATTTACCATACCTAAATGTACTTTAATTGTATCAGAAAGAACTTTTATTCCACCAAAAAGTACTATAATTGTGCCAAAAAGTACTTTTCTTCGGCTAAAATGTACTTTAATTATACCAGAAAGTACTTTTGCTTTACCAGAAAGTATTTTTCTTACACCAGAAAGTACTTTTATTGTACCGAAAAGTACTTAAATTGTGCCAAAAAATGTCGAAAAGGCAAATACTACTATAGTTTTTTAGCTAAACAAAAAAGCCGAAGCAAAATAGCTGACTTTGCTTTTTCTCCCCATACCGTAATAGGATGACATAAAAATAAATATCATTTTATAAATTCGTATACATGTGTAAATAGTATCCATTGTAAAAAGTACTTAATTTATTTTATTTTAAAATTATACCTCCATTTCCACTAAACAACTTTACATTTTCGCATAATTTTTAATACAAATTTTTCTTTTCTTCCAGTACTGCTTCATGAAACTGGCGCCTGAATGCTTAAGGACCATCTTGGGTCACTATATGACCTCACATATTCGGCACACGTATTTAGAAAGTCAAACCAAAGACACAAAGGCAATGTGATCGCTGTTGCGCCCCAACAAAAACACCAAAGTTATTAAAAACAAATATATTTAAGTCTATAGCATAAAAAAAACTCATTCATAAAGATTTATAGGTTATTGCCATTGTTTCCATTTAGCAAAATAAAAACAAATTCTGTTCTCACAGTACATAGAAATTACCACATAAGTTAAGTTAATGTACACTGTTTATTTTTAACTCAATAAAAATTTATCTGTAAGTTTGTTATAAAAATCACAAGTGTGTTTGTTTGTTTGTTTGCTTTTCCTGTCCAAATGTCTGCTAATGATCTCTGTCCATATGCACGAATGCACGACTGCGACGACGACGACGACGAGTTTGCTTGGAACACATGCTGCAAACCTGAATCACTGGAGTTGCATGAACGGCTAAAGCCATCAGCCGCCAGTGGTTTATTGCATAACTGCAGTTTAACTTTCAGTTTCGTTGGTAACTGCCAACTGGTTTCAATGTGTAAAATAACAACTTAGGCTGGCTAAGTTACATGAAAGCCGCACTAGCACAGGTCGTTCATTGACCGGTTAATCGTGTGTTTGCCAACGAAGCTGCAGAATGAAAAACTGAATGCAACGTGTCGTGATGGCAAAGTCAGATTGATTGAGGGGAATGTGGTTTGAAGGCAAGTTTTAAAAATAAAAAAACAGCAGCAGGGGGAAAAAAGTTACATGGCTTATGGGAATTACATAAGGTAAGCGCTATTGTGTGTTACATCAGGTATTGTATTAATGCGGTTAAACATCAATATATTACATTTAACCAAAAGGGAAGAAATGTTAAGGAAGCGTACAAAAAAAACATCATTAATTATACTGTGGAAGTCGAATAACCATACAAGGCCAGCGAAGACGATTTTACTCTAAATCGAATGGGAGGAGTCGAAGTGCATCACAAGATTTTGTGTTACAATTACAGTTTCATACAATTTTTTTATTTGACCTATAAAGTTACACAAAAAGATAGATAGGGGAGGCAAAATTCCATTGGGACGGGTGTGACTATGTTACTCACATTTTTGGTTACAATTCATAAAAAAATGTAAAATTAAATAAAAACTGTGATTACCAAAAATTTAGTTTTAAAACATTTAGTAACTGGTAGACATTAAAAGAATTTGATTTTTGCTCAGAATGTAAATTAGAAGAGAATGACGGTTGAGACCTTAGGAATTTGAGCTTTTACAAAATTATGTCTTTCAGGGAAAATTCTGTAAAATTATCTGTAAAAAGTCCAAATATTTCTTTAAAAAAAAATTTTTTTAATAAAAAAACTTCTAGAAAAAACAGACGGGTGTAAAAAGTATGAAGAAATCATAGAGTTCAACTATATAACAAACATGTAGGTAAACTTATTAGACAATAATAAGACATATATTTATTCGTTATCCGTACTATCGTATACATCATCATAAGAGTGGAAAAATTTGCCCAAGAAACCATGGGTCAAAAATCAAAAGCGAGCACCGGTTATTAACAAGAAACTTTTCGAATTGGGGAATAAATCCACAACAAGCCCCGCAACTGCCTCGGAATCGCGATTAGAGGGCGACTTCCAGTCATTTTTTCCACCTAACATTTTTCCCAAACATACCTACATGTCATTTTCACCCCCTAAGGGGTCTTTCATACCAAAATCTAATTTTTATAAAATTTGCTCCCACCGATCTAAATATCTTAAAGCAGTCCCTAGAGAAGTCAAATGTATAACCGAACCTCCATATTTTTGCAACCCCAACAGTTTCTCAAAACATATTTGCTCTCTATTTGTAACCCCTAAAGTGATTTCCATACAATTTGTATACCCTTCACCATGCGCATTAACAGAGTGAAGGGTATATTGATACTTTTCTTCCATTTGTAACGCCCATAAGGAGACATGGTAGGTATGACAATATAAATATATCTTAGATCATATATAGATCAGCATCGAAATCTAAGTCGATTTAAAGATGACCGTCTGTCCCCGCGATTACAGCCGCAGTTTAAGAGATATCTACCTGAAATTTGGAATGCAAGCGGAGGTTAAGTTCTAAGATGAGCCCGATAGGTCAAAAACTACTCCTACCTCCCATACAAACTCCCCCTTTTTGGGGTCTGTCCCTGCGATTACAGTCGTAGTTTAAGGGCAATCAAGCTGAAATTTTATATGTTAGCTTCCCTACACTAAGCGTAGGTTGAGTAGTAAAATGATAGCGATCGTTAAAAAACTACTCCCACCTCCCATAAAAAAATCCCTCTTTTTGGGGGTGTGCGTATGTCAGTCGCCGCGCTGACAGTAGTAATTTAAGAGCAATCAAGCTGAAATATTGTACGCAAGCTTTGCTGCCCTAAATGGAAGTTGAGTTCTAAGATGAGCCCGATCGTTCAAAAACTACTCCCAACTCCCATACAAACTACCCCTTATTGGGGTATCTCACGATTACAGCTGCAGTTTAAGGGCAATCAAGCTGAATGCAAGCTTCCCTACAGCAAGTGGAGGTTGAGTAATAAGATGAGACCGATCGGTCAAAAACTACTCTCACCTCCCATACAAAATCCCTCTTTTTGAGGATGTCCGTATGTCAGTCCCCGCGATGACAGTAGGAATTTAAGAGAATTCAAGCTGAAATATTGTCTTCAAGCTTTTCTGCTCTAAGCGGAGGTTGAGTATTAAAATGAAACCGACCGGTCAAAAACTGCTCTCACCTCCCAATCAAATTCTCCCTTTTTGGGGTTTGTCCCTATGATTGTAGCCGTATTTTAAGAGGTATATAGCTGACATTTTGTATTCAAGATTCAATATCTAAGCGGAAACGTATTTCTAAGATAAGCAATGTCGGTCAAAAACTACTCCCACCTCCCATTTAAACTACCTTTTTTGGGGTGTCCGCATATAATAGGAGCTTACGTTGTAAGATGAGTAAGCAATGTCGGACGAATACTTCTCCCACCTTCCATACGAACTCCCCTTTTTGGGTGTGTCCGCTTGTATGTCCCTATAGTTTATAAGCTTTCGGGCTAAAATTTGGTATGTAATTTCTGTCCAGAAGCAGAGGTTAAGTTCTTAGATAATCATAAAAAAAAACTTAATTTCCATTTGCACCCCATGAATGAGGTATGGGATAGCTTCTCGCGTAGTTGTGAATTAACACGCTTTCTATTTTTAGATTCACAACTAACGGCAACTACTTGTTTATCGACGAATGCGAACGTCACTGTTTGAGAAGCTCTTACTAGACACGCCGATTGACTCGACACTTATACTGCGAAGTTGCTGTCAACAACATTCGAGGGGAGGCGACAATGAAAGAACAATTTTTTTTTAAGATGACTGGAGCCAGTTTAAAACCTGTGATCTCCCGCATGGTAGTCGCGTGTTCTAAACACTATGCCACGGCCGGTCCCATGATCGGATTTAAACTACTCCCACATCCCACACAACTTCCCATTTTACAAAATTCATAAAAATAACCATCAACTCCTAAACTTAACGGTAAATCGAATAAAATCGATTCAAAATTATTGACAAAAATGGATGTGTGAAGCTAAAAGTAACGTCCACTAACCAACTCCCCTGTTTTGTGGTACAAAATTTAATAAAATATAGTTGTAGTACAAATAACCAGTTTTACCACCATTTTTACAAATGGTGAAGGGTATCTGAGCTTCGGCATAGCCGAAGATAACCGTCTTACTAGTTTTATTTTAAAATTAGCTCCAGCCGCTTCCATGGTGCTTCCTAGATGGGTAAAATGTATGACCGACCCCCACTAGTAAAATAAAGTGTAACGCATTAAAGAGACAGTAAGAGCCAATATAAATTAAGACCAAATTCGTTTCAGGATTTTTTAGAAGATTGAGCTATGTCCTTGCTGGATATGTATGAAAATTTACCAGTATTGACATTTTTCAAATCGAACTAATGGGATTGTAAATGGGCAGAATAGCCCCAACCCATCTTGTAACTCCCATAAAAAATTACCAATTTTTTAAAAATTTATATTTCTTTCATAACTTCCAAATGGACGACCGGAGGATATTTGAATTTGGTAAGTTTAATTATCTTGTAATAGTAGACAAATCCTTTAGAAAACCGAAACCTTTGCCACAACCCTTCTGTTACCTCCCATACAAATGTCCTAATTGGCCCTCATAGTTTTACGTACATATCTTTTTTATAAGTGCACTGAATTAAGTCAAATTTTGCGTAAGACATACGCTTCACCTATATATCGTTTACCTATATCGTTTCACCCTTCCTGGTACCTCCCATACAAAATAACCTACTTTTGGAAAATTAATATTTCTCCCATAACTACCAAACGTTCACCTGGGGGTAATGAAATTTGGTCAGTCAATTAAACTTATTACTAAAGCCAAATTTTAAAAAATTTAACTATTTGACACATCCTTTCTGGTACCACCGATTCAAGTAACCAAATTCACCCTCATAGTTATACATACATATATTTTTTGTAAGTCCACTGAATTCAGTCTTATTTTGCGTAAGATAACACTTATAAAACTTAGACTCAGGAATGAATATGGACTATATCTGTTGTCACCTGCTGGTATGGGAGGTACTAAATGACCTATTTTAAAAAAATTAAGATTTCTCCCATAACTTCCAAACAGACACCTGGTGGTAATGAAATTTGGTCGGATATTTAGTTTTGTAATAGGAGGCAAAACCTTAGAAATCCCTACTTTTTGACACACCCCTTCTCATAACTCCCATATAAATAAATGACCGAAAGTCAAAAGCAGGCACATCGGTTAATTTAAATAAATCAAGACTTCAACAATACCTTATATTGAGTAATGGTATTTATCAGTCAGTTTATCTGACTGAAATTTTTATACTGGTTTACTTGGTGGTTCGGCGCTCGTTTACCATAGGGTTATTCAAGTAGTGCGGTAGGTAATCGACACCTCCAGAACTGCAAGGAAGTTACAAATGCATCCGTCAATTTCACTTCGCTGGTATTTTTTTTCAAAAACTCTAATGTTTCCTTTATTTCTGAGAAAAATCCACCGTTGTTTAAATCTTAGATATATAAAGAAGTAATGATCATCACAAGTACATCATCTACAGTACCAATGTGGTAAATTTTGACACTATGTATTACCAACTACGTTGACTCAGAGTGCCTCTGAATACAATTTTTTAAAAGCTTGACTCCTCATCTTCAATTGTCAAGTAAATTTTAAAATGATCAGAGAAATACTTTAAAATTTGTAATATTACTATCGTTTTTTTTACCAATCGGCCCCACTGTGCAATAGTAGGTATGGTATATTTATTAACTTTGGCCGGCAGATCTTTTCGGCGTCTACCGAATTTGGGCCTTACCTATTAATTATACCGTGCAACAGTTTTTTTCACACTTAATGAACACCATATATACGTGAAACTAGAGACCTTATGTAGTAAAACTGCGTTCTCAGTTTATTGCCAGAACGTCAGGAGTTTTTTCAAAACGATAACGATATGGGTATCAACTGAAAGGTAAGAATCTCAGCAATGAAAACAAATAACAGAGTTTAATGGATCTGGACCAAAAATTTCACAAATGTCCTTTTAAAGTTCTAAAGCATAATATCATTTAAATAATTTTTTCTAAAAAAAATATATGTTGAAGAAGTTATATGTACATTTTATTAATCTAGCTTTACTAGTTTAGTAAAATAGAAAAAATTATTAGTCCTGTTTCAAAATATTGTATGTATATAAAAAAACTGAAAAAAAATTAATTAAAATTTAAAAGTTGACTTTGCCGCTTATACTGATCGTCTGTTTCACGACATATTGTCCAACAATATTCAGCCATCATGTGGCATGCACTTTTCCTCTAAATCAATTTTCAATCGTCGCAATTTCTTGATGAAAGCGGTCATCATGCTCATCACTGAAATTTCCCAAATTGTCGAGAAAAAAGTCAAGATGGTTGTCTAGAAAATGAATCTTTTTTGACATTTTTGGTCCAGATCCATTAAACTCTATTATTTGTTTGCATTGCTGAGATTCTTACCTTTCATTTGATACCCATATCGTTATCATATGGTTCGTGGAAATATTTGATTAATTTTTTGAAAGTGGTGCATCCTTTGAAACTTTGAAGTCCCTTTAAAAAAAATCCTGACGTTCTGGCGATAAACTAAGAACGCAGTTTTACTACGTAAGTTCTCTAGTTTCACGTATATATGGTCTTCATCAAGTGTGAAGAAAAAAATTGAAAATTGTAGCAGGGTGTTATATTACACTTTAATTATAATTAAATGCAGCGGTAATAATAATTATTTATTATTTATTATATTTTTCTTGGGAATCATATTTGCTCTTGATTTGCCAGCAATAACTACGTCTAACCAATCTTATCGGCCAAAAGTTTGCTTTTGCCCATTTGATTTCAACAATAATAGATTTGAAAAAATCAAAACCTTTTATTTATTTTAATAACATCCATACATCGTGTGTACTTCAACATAATATTGTCATTTTTTAATAGTTAACATAAACAATTCCAACAATTGTCTATCTGTTTGATTTCAAAACTTCATCGATAATTACACAGTAGCCCATTAGACAGACATATCTAAACATAATGTCAAAGAATAATGACATTGAAGTTTTTGTATGTTTTTGTATTTCGTGGCCAAAATTGTTGTCATAAGCCTGAAACACGTTTGCAGATTTATAAAAAAATAAAAACAATTGCAGTAAACTACACAGTATATGCCCTACTGTCTTTACATATGAGCATTGAACAATATGTACTTACCGCTGCCTGTAGATATGGCTGTATATGAATGTACTCGTTTTCGTATCTTGATAGAAACAAACTAAACGTTATAAGTTTCACTTTTCATAGTTGAGTACCAGTCGTTATTACGAGTCGACTTTATTTTCTGCAACATTTTTGTTGTGCAGAAGTTATTGACATAATTTGGTACTATTTTTCGTGGTTATTGTGTTTTTTGTTGTTGTTTATTGTAGATCGTAAAACTCCGCATCATAAATCAAAGGTTGAATGCCAACCTTGCTTGCAGTACTTGGATGTTGTAACCAGGCATACATACTCGTATGTTTCAATGAATACGACGAGTACAAGTATTGAAAACATGAAAAAAAATTAAACGAAAAATCTTAAAATCGAAACTTAATGCGATGATTTATTGTTATTTTTGTGACCGGTTAAAAATTTGGCGAAAAGGCTGTGATTAACCTAGAGCACAGAATAGATTTTTTAATGCTATACGTTTATGTAATATAACTGTAATTAATGGACTAGTGATTATGTAAAATAAGATGTTTATATAACATTAAACTCTTAAAGCGGATCTGGTAATTGAAAGAATAAGAACCAATCTTCTTAAAACTATTTATATAGAGCTGAAAAGTGAAACAAAAAAAAACAAAATTCAGAGCTACAGGATTCAGAAGGCATACATTACATTTAGTTTATCTTTATATACACCTTCTGGTAAAAATCTGAACATCTGAAGAGGAAAAAGTCACAAATATAAAAATATTTTGAAATTTTCCAAAGAAAGTGTTAAACCATAGGCAGAGATATGAGTGAGAAAAACAATAGAACACTATGGTTTTTTATTAAAATTAAATTTAGAATAAATTTTGACAATATGGCCAATAAATGATTATGTGACTTATTTGAAAATTCGACGTTTTGTAATATTAAAGTTTCTCCAAAATCGCTATTATCAAAATTTATTGTGTCTTTCGGAATACAAGCAATAATTTCAAATTGGGTTTTAAATTCAACGATCATTATAAAGGCATACACTACAACTTTGCATATGTTATTCAATATGTATTTAACAAATACGATACTTTTAATTTTGCAGATACTAAAATTTTTTTCAAGTATGAACTTATTTAGAAAAACTTTCGTATGTCCAATAATTCCTGAACCCATACGATAACCATTTATTTGCTTTCTTAAGTCATTCTAAAGAGTTTGCCATTTATATATGCTAGTGTGGGTCAATTTTTCTCTCTACCAAGCGGTTATCAAAATCTAAAATCATAATCGAGCCCCCGGTTTCTAACGAAACTTTCTGTATTTGGGAAAAATTCTCAACAAGCCTCGCAACTGCAACGGAATCGCCCTTAGAGGGTTCAAATATATGAACGACACCCAATCAATTTTTCCCTACTAACATTTTTTTCCAAACATACCTACCCCCTCCTTCATCCCCTAAGGGGGCTTCCATGCAAAAATCAAATTTTTATAAAAAAAAATTCCCTACCGCTGTAACTGCCCTAAGAGGAGTCAAATGTATGACCGACCCCCAATATTTTTGCAACCCCAACAGTTTCTCAAAACATATCTACCCTCATTAAGATGGTTTCCATAAAATGTTTAATTTTTATTAATTTATTTTATTTTTAAATTACTCCAGCCGACCCCCACTTGTATTTCCCTTCTAACGTATTTCCCGAACATACCTAGCCCTCTGGGGTTTCTTGGGCAAATTTTCTTAGAATTCATCGTAGATTACGATTTTGCATGGTGCACCGCTTGGTGCATTTTTTTATTCTATACAATTTGACCCACTCTAATGTATACCCTTGTTTCAAATATGGTGTAGTTTCACCTTATTTTATGGGGCATGACCTGCAATTATATGTGCAGCATTGACAACATGTTCCGATGTGGCTAAAGGTATAGATTTTTTTTATATTTGGTATGAAAACATCATAGGAAAAAAAATATGAACAACATTAGCTAATTCTCTCTTCTGTTTTCAACAAACTATGCATAAAGGCGGATTTACAGCCTATCCACCCATACATGATTTACTCCTACATGATTTAAAATAATGCTATCTCGCTTTTGTGTTTGAGGGGATATGAGTAGATATGGGTAGATAGCGTGTAAATCAGCCTTAATACAATACAGACAAACAAAATGTTTCATTAATAGAAAATTTATAAATTTCTCAATGAAATTTTCCTCAAACAAAATTTCTAGTCTTCTTTGCTTTGCTATCAAATTTTAATGGGCCGCTTTTGTGAATCAATTTTAATTATTTATTGCACCAAAAAGTACAATTATTTGTACCAAAAAATCTAACTTATGGTACCGAATAGTACAATTAATTGTACGAAAATTTACTATTTATTGGCCCAAAAAACACAATTTATATTCGAGTAAATTTTATGGTACCAAAAAGTACTTTTCATGTACCAATAAGTACAATTTATTGTACCAAAATGCACTATTTATTCCACCAATAAGTACAATTTATGACACCTAATAGCACTTTTATTGTACCAACAAGTACAATGTGGTGTACCAAATAATACAATTTATTGTACCAAATAACACAATTTATTGTACCAAAATATACTATTTATTGTACCAAAAAAGTAAAATTTTCGGTTCCAAATAGTACAATTTATTGTACCAAAAAAAGGTACAATATTTGTACCATAAAGTACTCTTTATTGTACCAAATAGTACAATTTATACTACCAAAAAGTAAAATTTATTGTACCAAACAGTACAATTTACTTTACCCAAAAATTACTTTTATTATTATAAAATAGTACAATTTATTGCTTATCGTGTAAAAGAAATGTTTTTAGATTGGTTTTCCCAATTGCCCACCAGCAATGCTGCTAGCAGGGTTCGTATTGGCTCGCTCGCTAGTTTCTCTTTTCGTAAAAATTGGCTCTTAAAAGTTTGTGGCTCTTGGCTCTTTTTGGTACAAAGTACTTTCTCTTGTAATAAAGTACTTTTTTGTACCAAGATGTACTTTTAATGTACTTTTCGGTACAAAATCATATATATTGTACCAAATTACTTTTTTATGCCAAAAAGTAATTTTATTGGCCCAAAAGCTCTTTTCTGTTGCGCAAAGTACTTTTTTGTGAAACGGTACTTTTTTGTTTCAAGAAGTAATTTTAATGTAAATTTCGGTACAAAGTACTTTCTTTTGTATTAAAGTACTTTTGTGTACCAAAAAGTATTGTTATTGGCCCAAAAGCACTTTTCTTTTGCACAAAGACAATTTTTGTGCCAGGGTACTTTTTTGTACCAAAATGTACTTTTAATGTACTTTTCGGTACAAAGTACTTTTTTTGTCCCAAAAATACTTTTATTACCCCAAAAAGTGCTTTTAACCAATGAAAGTACCTTTTGGTACAAAAAAGTACTTTACTACAAAATACAGTACATTTTGGGTCAGAAAAGTACTTTTGGAGCAATAAAAGTATTTTTTGGTACAAAAAGTACTTTAGTACAAAAGAAAGTACTTTGTACCGAAAAGTACATTAAAAGTTATTTATGGTACAAAAAAGTACTTTGTGGAACAGAAAAGTGCTTATGGGCCAATAGTACAATAGAAAGAAAGAAAGTACTTTGTACCAAAAAGTACAATAAAAGTTATTTTTGGTATTTTATTGCATTTGGACTTTATTTATTGGATTGGCTCGCGAGCTGCTCTTTTTAAAAATATTAGCTCTTAGCTCGCGAGCCAAGAGCCACAATATTTCAATGGTCTCTCCTGGCTGCCAGCTTGTATTAAATAAGAAAAAGTGGGTGAGGGTAAACAAGATTTGCGGTCTCTGAGCAAAAAAATCAACACGCCGACGAAAAAAATGGGATGGGCTCGATATGACGAAAAAAAAGTTGATGCGTTAAAGTTTGTCTGGAGACAATTTGAGGACATACAATTTTTGTGATCTGTGTACCATACTTTCCCCCGAGATAGTATTTATTATGTTGTACTGAGAGCAAATCGTTATTTATGGTTATTCAAGGGCTAAATTTAGCTTTTGGACATTTTTGCCTCGAACCTCAATTTTATTTTTTATATTTGAACAATTCTATTGAAATTAATCCCATAAACTTCTTAAGTTAACCTAACCTTTACATATACCTTAAAACTTAAATTCTCCTTACACCTATAAATGAGGTATGAGATAGCCTCTCGCGTTATTGTGAATTAACACTCTTCTATTTATAGACTAGTACAACTTGATTTACATATGGTAGACGATTCCGAATGTCTGCTGTTAAAAAAAGCTATTACTAGACTTTGTCTGCGAAGTTGCTGTTGACAAGATCGAGGGCGTCGCCGATGAAAGAAATATATATGACTGAGACAGTCATCAAACCCTGGTCTCACGCATGACAGTTGAGTGTTCTAGCCATCATGCCATGGTTGGCGCCAAGGTATAAATATTTTTAAAATGTGATCCGGACATTTAAGAATTCAATACAGTCAGTGATGACCAACTATACCAACGTGGAAAAGAAACAATATGTTGCTATCACTAAGTTTAAGATCGATATAATTGTTTTGTCGAAAAATATAAATTTTCTTTGGCATATAGCATTTTAAATCGCGCATCTAGAATATTTAATTTGGGAAGTGCTTGTACGACCACGGCGAAATTCTGTAAAGCACGTATTTTGGATTGCAACTGATAGTAAAACTCTGTCATAGTTAAGTTAAGACAAACACATAAATTTTTTCAAAACTTCATTTGCGTTTGTAGAAGATAATTTATAAAAAATAATTTTTTGTTTTCTTACACCGTACCCAAAGTAATAATTCACTGAAAGATTCATTGGCTACGAAGACAGAAGTAGATCCTACCCAGAAATCATTACTTTTAAAATTTCATGTTAGCGTTAAATTATTATTTCAACTTGAGTTATCTGGAATTGTATCAGTACCTAACTTGTGTCTACTTTGGCCCCACAGTTTAAATGGTAATGCATTTTTAAAACAAAATATAAATTCCTACATGACAATGTATTACAAACTAATGATTGTCTAATGATTTTAGTAAAACTCATTTTGTGTGTATGTTTTTTTTTTGTTTGTAATTTTATTTCGTTTCGTCGAAAAACCACTTCAGAGATTATAATTAAGATGTTAAATTACAGATACCATTTGTTTTGCATCTCCAGATGTCATTTTGCAGTTTAACAATACGAGATTTGTCTCAAAACAAAATTACATTAGTTTTCTGTTGGTTGGTTTGTTTTTTTCTTTTTGTTGTTGATGTATTTCATAAAATAGACAATAAACTACGGGCTAATAAAAGCACAGTGACTAAATACAAGATAAATTACTAAAAAAAATTACAGAAAGTAAAAAATTATAAAAAAAAACTTAAAAGCGTAAAGAAAAATCCCTAAAAACCCAGAACTGCCAGACATAAAGCTATAACACATAAAGATAGCTGAAATGAGAAAAAATGCAATTGGTCATGAAATGTTTACGCTTGAAAAAAAAAATAATTAACTTACCTCTTGAGATTGGCCAAGTTGCTACCTCTCAAGTGGGCTACAGTAGCTACTGCTGCTGTTGCTGCGAGTTCACCATATGACGTCAGCTAAAATATAGAAAAAAAAAGATTTGTTTTTGTTAGCATCTATAAATTTGAAAACTTGGCTGTATATGAATATAAGTATCTGTAGTCATTATATACAAAAATATATTTAGTTCAATCGATAGAGAAACATTCATAATAATAACAATAATAACTTTTTGGCAATGCATTCGATGTTGTTGCCAACATGATATGCGGCGACGTTGTTGTTGCGTTTTGATGCGCCTGGATAATTATGAGAGTTGTGCGTTAAAAATAAATTCCAGCAGTAAATTTCATTTCAATGGCATATGGATATCACAGGCCACACAACTTGTGTTGGATTCATCAAAAAGGCCGAATTGTGTTATATACTCATATGTTGGCATGAGCAGCGTGCCATCTGCATCACTGCCCCACCCACCCCTACTCAAACAAGATATTATTTAAATAATTTTCATTTTATGATTGCTTCATCATCACAATCGAGTGGACACAAACCACAAAGACATAGACAAAAAAATAGCTAAATATAAAAAAATAAAAATTTTTTCAACAAAAAAAAAACTCGTTAAAAAAATATTCTAAAGTTGCGCACGTTTCACTCAATTTCGCATAAAACTTCTACGATTTGAAAATTTTTTATTTTGTTATGCCTCAAAATTTCCAAAACTGCTCGGCAGAAAAGACAAATTTTGTGTTTGTATAAATATACATTTCAAAATTTAAAATAAAACGAAAAATATATGCCAAACGTTTGAGGATAAAAAAGCCTGTATATATCACAACCACATAGGTTTGACAACGTCAAAATCTCGAAATGTCACACACTTTGTCAAAAGTTAAAGAACCATAAAGGAGGGGACAGCTTGGTGTTCACAATTTAAACTATTGTACACAGAGTGAATGCCAACGCGCTAAATGTTGAGTGTGTGTGTGTATTTTTTAGCACACAATTTTCCATATTGAAATTAATTGTTATTGACATTTCCCTCCTCTAAGCCATTATGTGAACATTAATATTTTAAAGAATATTTGTGTGCATACAATTTATAGCAAATGTATAGTCGATTTTCAATTTCGTACTGTTTGACTTTGCGAAATATTTCAGTTTAGATTATTTGTTTATTATTTATGAAAGGAAATATAGAAATGTTTATTTCACTTACGTCAATATTTTGGTGAATACATTTGCAATTTGTAAACAAACGAAAAAATTTAATTTACATATTGCAGTGGACAGTTTTGTAAATATTTTCTTAGTAAATTAATTTGTAAATATTGACGGGAGAAAATTAAACAAAACAAAAAATAGTTGTCTACAATGTCAATTGCGTTAAACATAACACAAATTGTAATTTTTTTCATTACAATTTATACATTTTTAATACATACAAGTTAAATTTTATATATAGACTGTAAGATATTTAATGATGCAAGATCCAAACAAATTGTCAACAATTAATAACGAAATTTTTAAATTTTCTTTGCCATCAGCTAAAGGGTGTAGTTAATAGGGTCTATATAAACACTCAAGTCAGTTCATAAATTTTGTAAATTTTATCTTTAGAAGTTTTTCTCAATAATCAATAATTTTTAATAAAAATTTTGTAAATTTACAAAGTTAATAACACTGTGCGACAGCCAAAATCGGGATGGGATAAAAACACCGGGAAAAGTTATATCGGTCAAAAAACGTTATACGTTTCGCTGGGTCACATCTAGGAATCGAAAAAAAAAAATTCCCGAATAGGGGAATATGTCATTTTTTAGTCTCTTTTGTTTGACATAACTCAAGAACGACTAGTTCAGTTGCAATGAAAATAAAAATAATAAAAAGACAAATAGAATAAAAAGGACATTTTTGAAATTTTTAGTCCAGATCCATTAAAATCTGTTATTTGTTTGCATTGCTGAGATTCTTACCTTTCATTTTATAACCATATCGTTATTATATGGTCCGTGGAAATATTTGATTTAATTTTTTGAAAGTGGTGTATCCTTTGAAACTTTGAAGTCCTTTTAAAAAAATCCTGACGCGCCGGCGATAAACTGAGAACGCAGTTTTACTACATAAGGTCTCTAGTTTCACGTATATGGTCTTCATAAAGTGTGAAAACCACTGTTGCACGGTGTAACAAGTTAAATTAACTGACCAAATTTGATTAACCCCCAGGTACAGGTTTGGAAGTTATGGGAGAAATATTAGTTTTCCAAAAAAGGTCATTCAGCATTGGAGGTACCAGAAGAGGTAAACCGATATAGTCCATATTCATTCCTGATTCAAATTTTTATAACCATACAACTTACGCAAAGTTTGACTGAATTCAGTGTACTTACGAAAAAGATAAGTATGTATGGGAGGTACCAAAAGGGGTGTGTCAAATAGTTAAGTTTTCTCAGGTTTTGCCTCCTAGCAAAAGATAAATTAACCGGCCAATTTTCAATAGAAATATAGGTAATTTTTATGGGAGATACTAGATATAATCCATTTTAACTCCTGAGTCAAATTTTCATAAGCGAACATCTTTCGCAAAATTTGAGTGAATTCACTGTACTTACAAAAAAGATATGTATGTACAACTATGAGGTTCAATTCGGTCATTTGTATGGGAGGTACCAGAAGGAGTGTGGCAAAGGATTTGGTTTTCTTGAGGTTTGTCCAGCTTTGCAAAAATAAACCGGTCAAATTCAAATATCCTCCGGATGTCCGTTTGGAAGTTATGAAAGAAATATTAATTATTCAAAAATATGTAATTTTGTATGGGAGGTACCAGAAGTGGTGAGGCTATTCTGCCCATTTACAATCATATTAATTCGTTTTGAAAGATATTAATACTGGAAAATTTTCACATCGATTCGATAAAGTGCTCACCAGCCATCCATCGTCTTAAAAAGTCCTGAAACGAATTTGGTCTTAGATAGTTGCGGTCGAACTCGTCTCCTTTAATGCGTTACACTTTTTCTCGTATCAAAAAATATATACCCTCATCCCTAAGGGTGTTGGTATAAAAATAAAAAATCCTTTAAAAAAATGGATCCCAACAAACCCCAACAGATGACCAACATCGCAATTAATATATATTTTTAACGAAATTCGAAAAAATGCCATGTAAGGAACACCCGAATGCTCTTTGTGAACAATTAAAGGGGTGGAGTATTCCGATCATATTGGTTGTTTACAGAAGTTGTTCAGTTACACAATAAGTAAATTTTTGGTAAATATACCAAGCAAAAACTTTGCACAATGGCCCAAAACTTAAAGTAGGTAGTGTGTTTTGAGAGCCATTTAATACCCCTAGATTTGTTCAGATTGCACGGGTTTGTTCAGAGAAGTTTTTCGGTGTTACCTAAACTACAATTTTACTGAATAGAGTATGCAAAAAATCTGGACTCCCTACGACTTATAGTCAAAATAGTGAAAAAATTTTAAATTTTTTCGAAGTTTTTTGAAAATAAACGAGGGATGTCTAATTTTTTTTGGGAAATTTTATTATATAAAATTCTTCAGCGGACTATTAGCTACAACTTTGCTTAAGAAGAGAAAGAGCTAGATTAAACACTGTACAAACTGTTGGCCAAAAATTGATGTCACCTTTTTTCAAGGGATCCAAGGGATTTCAATAAGTAACGAGGGCCAAAAAAAATGTTGGTAGCCAATCTAGCCAAACTGAGCTAGGGTTTTACTCAGCTCCGGTTGTACTATCGAACCTTTATAGTCACGTTCGGGTGTTTTTCAAAAAGTTTGATTTTGTGCCATAGTGTAATGAATAACATTTATAAGCTTCATTACAAAAAGTTGTCTGAAAATAAAAATCCTAAAGAAAAAATTTACAAAAATCGAGGTGCGATAGGGTCGAGTACATGACCAGCCCAATAACTCGAGTAAATTTATACCGACTCAAGTGAAAATTAATCAATTGATGATACATGATTAATAACACGGCGCACAAAATGTAGGCTATTGTCTGGGGGTGGAATGATTCCTTTGTGGAATAAAAGCCTTAACATTAAAATTCCAGGCGGATAAATACGCACTCGGTCGAACTTTATTTATGGCCCAGTGAAGTTCTGGAAAAATGTTGCATAGAAAAATTATTTTGGGGTCCCCTAGGACTTCATATCGTTATCTCCAACTTTTATTAATAATTTTGTCTCTTTTCCAAGCAGCGACCTAAACCTAAACTTGAAATTTAACGATGATTTTTTTTGTGGAACATTTAAACTCACTACCTTGACTCTTCATGTGTGTCCTTTTCGTCCTTATTTTTAGAAAAGTGAAAAAAGTGCCTTAAAATAAAACTTTAGAACATTTAAATTTTCTACAAAATGATCATATCTTTTGGTTTTTGTTAATTTTTGAAGTTTGTGATGGAGCGCATGTTTATGAGCTCGGTATGACCTTGAGCTTGACTAATTATTTCAAGAATATTGAAGAAAACTGGTCGAAAAAAAAAATCTGAAATATTTAATAAACAATATATATAAATGATCGGTGTCGAATTCTGAGTCGATTTAAAGATGCTATCAAGCTGAAATTTGTCATGAAAGCTTCTTTCCTCTTAGCGGAGGGTAAGTCCTAACATGAGTAAAATCGAACGAAAACTACTCTCACCTCCCATAAAAACTCCCCCTTTCTGGGGGTATCCGTCTACCTAACGACGCGGCTACATCTGTAGTTAAGCGAAGGTTAAGTGCTAAGATGAGCTAAATCGGACAAAAATTTTCCCACCTACTATACAAACTCCCCCTTTTTTGGGGTGGCTCCTACTATGTCCCCACGATTACAGTAGTAGTTTAAGATCTATCGAGCTGAAGTTTGGTATGCAAACTTCAAACCTCCTTGGGGAGGTTAAGTTCTTAAACTTCATAAACTTAATTTCCCTTGGCAACCCATGAATGAGGTATGGGATAGCTTCTCGCGTTGTTGTGAATTAACACGCTTTCTATTTTTAGATTCACAACTAACGGCACCTACTTGTTTATCGACGAACGTCACAGTTTGAGAAGCTCTTACTAGGCACGACGATTGAATCGACGCTTAATACTGCGAAGTTGCTGTCAACAACATTCGAGGGGAGCCGACAATGAAAGAAAATTTTCTTTATATTTTTTTTCTTTTTAAGATGATTGAGCCAGGTTTGATAGTGCGATCTCACGCATGGTAGTCGCGTGTTCTAACCACTATGCCACGGCCGGTCCCGGTTAAGTTCTAAGATGACCCTAATCGGATAAAACGACTCCCACCTCCTACACAACTTTCCATTTTTGGGGGAAGTTTATCCCCTGTGGGAGTTAAATAATTCATAACAATATTTTCAGCTCATATAAACTATTCAAGTTCAGTATTTGACATTTCAGTAGTAATAAAAAATTACTGACAAAAAATGGATGGAGAGTCTAAATGCAACGTCCATTACTCATACAAACTTTAATTTATTTGCAGTACAACTTTTTCTTATTAAATAAAAATAACTAGTTTTATCGCGATTTTTACAAATGGTAAAGGGTATCTGAACTTTGGCAAAGCCGAAGATAATTATCTTACTAGTTTTTTTTAGTTACTTGCAAGTATTTTTTGGAAAGAATAAAATATATGTTTGAAACATTTCAAAGAAAGAGACTAAGGACAAATATTGTCGAAAAAAAGTTGTACAAAAAAATAAAAACAGTCCCGCAAAATTTCCAAAAAAATTTCGAATAAAATGGGTTCTTTCCTAAAAAAAAAACGATTGAGAAATTTAGTGGCAAGAATTTCGAATATTTTGCTTTTTGCGGTTGTAGTTTTAATAAAAAAAAACAGAAAAACAACATACATATTTTTATAAATGTACCTAAACATTGTTTAGCAAAATTAAAAAATGTTTTTATTTTTGCTAAGTTAATTTGACTAAGTTTTCGTCTATGCTATATAAATTACCAATTATTAGTGCACTTCACTACACATTTAAAATTTTACATTTTATGATAAGGATTTTGGTAAAAACAAACATTTACTATACTAAACATCCTGTTCAATCGGTGTATCATTTTAAAATTTGATTGAATTTTTTATAAAAAATTTTCCAATAAATTGAATTATTTATGAAAAAAAAAATTATTTTTTTTCTGGAAATTATAAAAGTTTTGGTAAACACCTTGTATGACAATTATGTTTTTAATGTAATAAACTTATTAACCGATTTCAAAATATGTATTGTCTTGTATTCAATTTTTCTTAATATATTTATATTTGTTGCTATTTTATATTTAACTAAAAATTCTGCCAAATATGAGAACCATTAACCGATATCTGCCATCAAATCACACCAAGAGTCAACACTTTTCACATAAAAGACTTTCGATGATCTCACTGTCGTTACTCTCTTTCTATTTAATAAAATATTGTTTCTTTTGATTATCAATTATTTTTCAAGTTTCTCTATCGTTTCACTTTAAAATTGGCAATATTTCAATTAATACATATGCAATTTTGTACTTACCTCCATGGTCTTTCTTATGAAACTAAGATGAGGAGATTTTCATACAAAAATGAAATATCCATTAGATACTAGGCTGCTTACAAGTTAACGGCAACATGACGTGGAATACACTCGTTGATGATAAAATCAACAAAGGCAACGGTTTTTTTTATTTGAATGATTTAAATTTTGAAAACATTTTGTCGATGAGATGAGATGGGAGATAGGATGTGACCCGATCGATGATAATTTACATGGCCTACATTGCATGTAGGGCGGCGGCTTAATTTAGAAGGCAGCTTCGTAGAAAATATACAAAAGGGTCAACAAAAAGGCAAGGATAGCAAAGGTGGTGAACAAACTGCGGGCTTCATTCATGATGAATTATAACTAAAAGCAAAAGAAAAAAAGAAAACACATGTAATTAATAAAACCATCTGACATTAATTAACAAAATTTTTATAAATTGATAATAACTAAAATAAACATTTGTCAAATGTCCAGTTTATGGGCCGTGAATACAGAAACTATTAATTTCTATGTGCCAATTTTAATTAATTATTTTATTTTAATTAAACCAATTAGCAGTTCTTGTAGTTGTTGTTTCAGAAATTTGAAATACATTATTCTTTATTTTAATAAATTAATTTCAACGCACTTTGATATTACAATAATGGCGAAGTAAAAATCGATTCTATTTGGCTGTGATCTCAGCGATTGACACGTTCAAACTGAAATTCTGAACGGTTCGAATGGAGAAATTTCCAACGATTTTTAGCGACCAAGTAAGAAAAATCAAATAAATTCCAAAATGTATTGCCACCAGCACAACAACAACAACAAACAAATAAATAAAATTTCAAAAGTTGAATGTAGTATGAACTGAATCAAACGGCAGCGTATAAAATGAAGAAGAAGAAGAAAATATTAAAGCTGAACCGAATCATCATCGTCAACATTTACTTCAAGTAGAACACCATGCACATATATGTATGTATGTATGCATGGTATGTACGTAAAAGTTGGCCATCTTGGACGGACATGCACACATGTGCACATATAGGTATACTGTATATTATATTTTGTTGATCATGCATTTTAATTTTGCTGTTTTTCATCTTTCCATGCGTATGAGATTAACAAAAAAATCACACAAATTGGGTGGGTGGAAACCACCGCTTTTTTGCGGTAGATGTTGTTTGTTTTTCCATCGGAAAAGCCAACAATATTAACCGGTTGAACAATACATATTTAGACTATATATTTGTATAGATGCGTTTATATGTATGTGCGTGTAGCTGCTGTTGATCTAAAACAAACGAACTCTTAATGACGGCGCATGCGAGTGTATTTTTACATATGCCATGTCGAGCAGAGACCGGGTGAACCGATGAAAAGTTGCCCAGATCGATATTTTAATGGCCCTACGCCATGGGGAAATAATATCGGTTTCTGAACCGTATTGAGTGCAAAGAAAAGAAAACGATAAACTAGATATTGTAAGAAGAAGATTTATGGTACTATTATTACTACTGAGACTATTGATATTATTTGGTACAATTGTCACTATTGTTATAATAGATATTATTGATAACATTGATAATATTAATAATATCGATAATATTGATAATGTTTATAATATTGATAATATTGATAATATTGATAATATTGATAATATTGATAATATTGATAATATTGATACTATTGGTGCCATTGATACTGTAGATACTCTGAATTCTATTGTTACTGGGATACTACTGATATTTTTGTTTCCATTAATAGTATTGATGTTATTCATACTATTGATATTGTTGTTACCATAAATACTATTGATACTATTGGTATTATAGATACTATTGACACTATTGATACTATAGATACTACATTTGATGCTAGTGATACTATTGACATTATTGTACTGATACGTACAATATATTGTACTTAAAATTGTACAATTTATGGTACCAAAAAGTGGTTTTATTGTACCACTTGCACCAAAAGTACTTTTGTAATACCAAAAACTATTACTTATCGTACCAAAAGTAAAATTTATTGTACTTAAACTTAATTTCCCTTTACACCCCATGAATATTGTACTAAAAATTACAATTTATTGTACCAAAAAGTACAATCCAAATACCAAATTGTGAAAATTATTGTACTAAATAGTACACTTCATTGTATTTTTAGGCAATATAAGTAATTTTAGGTACAATAAAAATACTTTTCGTTACAATAACCAGTAAGAAAATTTCAGTCGGGAAAACCGACTTTCATATACCCTCATCCTCAGTAAAACATAAAATATTCTAGTATATTGATGTTATATAAAGTGGGTGGAGTGGTACATTTACATATATGGGAGCTTTCGGGGGGGAGACTACCAGTTTTTTCTTCCAAACTTTATCCTGATTCAGCTATATTAAATACTGAATTTGGGCATGATCGCGTTGGGTGTATTGATATTATTACTCGATTTCTAAAGTGGGAGGTACTAAAAGGGGCAGGGCTAGACTTCCAGATTTTCTCTCCAAAACTTTATCCTGCTTTAGCTTTACTAAATACAGTATTTGGGCACGATCGCATATGGCGTATTAACAATATTAATCGATTGCTAAAATTGGCCGAGTGGTGCATTTTTATGGGAGGTACCAAAGCGGCGTGGATAGACTATCAGTTTTTTCTCCAAAACTATATCTTGTTAAAGCTTTACTAAATACAGAATTTAGGCACATTGGGTGTACTGATATTATTACTTGATTTCTAAAGTGGGCGGAATGGTACATTTATATGGGAGATACTAGTAGGGGCGTGGCCATGTAGCCCATTTATAACGCCGTAAGTATTTTTGGGAAAATATTAACCCATGCAAAATTTCAAAACTTGCGAAAGTTATCGTGACAGACGGACGGAAATGACTCAAACGAATTAAAAAGTCATGAATCGAATTTGGTTCTAGGAAACATAGTATATTTATTATACTAAAAAGTACTTTTATTGTACCAGTAATGCAATTTATTGTAACAAAAATTTAAATTTTTTTTATCAAAAAGTACAATATATTGTGCCAAAAAGTTCTTAAATGTTGCAAAAATAACTTTTTTAACAAAGTTCTGTTGTTGTAGCAAATAGTATAATTTTTTGTACCAAAAATTACTTAAATGTACCAAAAAATTGTTTACCAAATACTTTTATGGTACCAAAAATTACTTTTATTGTAGCAAAAACTACTATTTTTATACAAAAGAGTATTTTAATTGTATCAAAAAGAAACTTAATTGCGACTTTTACTGTATTGAAAAGTTCTAGTGTTATCAAAACCAAGTCAAAAGCAAGAACTACATTGTACTTCTCTCCCACGTACAAACATTTTCTTGCAAAATACGAAAACCCTGATTATAAAAACATTCAAATTTTTAACTACATTTATTGGCATAGCAGCTAGTTATTATTATTGTCTTGGTTTTGATAAAGGAGAGCTTATTGTGAACAAGAAGTGTTCTTAGCTTAGTTCGAAATAACATAACACAAACAATGCACCTTTTGTTTTGCACTGTTATTTTTTGGTCGCGAATGTCTTGCAAGTATTGCACACTGCAATAAGTAATTTGTTGTCTTACTAAAGCAAATGCTCTATTACACACACGAAAAAATAGTGTAAACACAGTAGATGTTGCGGGCAAAACAACTTTCGTTTAGAAATAGCAGTGACCTCATGTAAATCGCTTTATGGGGTGCACACACTTCTCTACACGTATCTAAGGGATATATTTCTATAGCTTTAAGCAAAAAATTATTAAGTGGAGACGAACTAAGTCAACTGGAGCTATAAATTGTTACAACTGCAGCTTCTTCGTTAATATTACTCCCATTACATATATGTTATCTTACACCCAATAATTTTTAATCTGCTAGAGTTTCAAATTGAATAAAAATATATTTGTGCATATCTTTGAGGCAAGAGCTTTCCATTGACATATCGTTTTTATTTATTAGATTGCGTTAAGCTATCTTAAATGGTACCACTAAAATTGTCCTTGTCGTTTCATTACAATGATCATATAAAAAGGAACAACCATTAACATAGTTAGCGAAGGTCAATCTACCAAATTTGTTTCTTTCCACAAAAAAAAAAAAAAAAAACAAAATAGAAGCATTTAAGGTCTCGTCCTGTAAGACAAATACCAATAAAACAACATATATCTAACAAAAATGGTAATTTTCTTCATTATTGTCAAATAAGTCCACAGTTTCCCTCCAATATATAAATTGCTATCAGGAAATAAGAAATATAATTTCTTACTAATAAAGTATCTTTTAAATCATGGGTTTAGCTACTTGGAATTTATAACATAATTTCAGGAACCTGTAAAACTACCATACCTCATACCTATCCCATACCTCATACATGGAGTGTAAAGGTAAATTAAGTTTTTAAGTCAAACTACATGAAAAAATATATTTAGTTTTTGGCATTAACATGTATTCGTTTTATCCTTGGTTCTTTAGAATATGCAGTTTTAGACATATCTAAATATATAGTAGACTAGTGGACCCGGCAATGCTTCGCTATTGCGTACCTGACGTATACTTTTAATATATTTGTCCTGCTTATTTAAAGGGCTAAGTTTAAGCGTCGATCTTGTACGCTCTGTAAACAATTTGCTACCCCAAGTTACTCCTTAACCTGATCAAACTAACAACATATCACTAACCAAAATTAAAAAATCCGTCAGAAAATGCATATCTGTAGCGCCAAGTCTAGAGGTAGGACAAATACTACCTTATATCGGAAATAAAAAGTTCGCCTCCATATTCCCGCTGACCTAAAATAAATATTATCTCGATATATTTATGTCTGCATTGCCGAGTACTATAAAGGCTCACTTACACTACTGACATCAAAGTCTTAATTTTCTTTCAAAATGTGTCAGCATCGTGTAATGTAAATAATGTTGTTTTGCCAAAGTTTACTGACAAACTGCCAAAATGTTGAATAAAACCAACTGACGCCGTGTAATTAGTCCTTACACTTTAATGACACAATTCTGAAAAAAATGTTGTCAAAACGCTGCAAAAATGTCCCCAAATAAAATTTAAATATATTATGAAGTTAAGAATAAACAATTGTAGTCCTTACTTTTTGCATCAACAACAGTACTTATTGATAAAAATAAGTTATTTTTGATATAATAAAAATAATTTTTGGCACAATTAAAAAACTTTAATAATGAAGTACTATCTCATACCATAAATGTAATTCTTGGTACAATAATTGTAACTTTTGTACTTTTTAGTACAATAAATTGCATTATTTAGTACAATAAATTGTACTTTTTGGTATCGTTAATTATTGTGTATCAAATATTACTGGTCTAGGAATAAAATACAATTTTCACACACCCTCTTCGCCAACTGATTGAGAATAACAATTTCGTCTGCAAATTTGAACATGAAGTCCCCTGTACTATCAGTGTACCAAATTGTATCTCTCTGGAGCATAAATACTGTTTTGAAACGCCCACTCCACCCACTGTTCCAAAATTTAGTACTATTTGTGTACCAAATTTTATCTCTCTGGGGCTAAAATACAGTTTGGTCACGCCCACTCCTCCCACTGATCCAAAATATAAATTAAAATCTGCATATTCATATTAGTGTAGCCGGTACCAAATTTTGTTTCTCTAGGGGTAAAATATAGTTTTGCCACACCCCTCTGCCCACTGACCAAATTTCTTTTGCATAATCATGTTGTCGAGTACTGTATGGGCACCAAATTTTATCTCCCTATCTCTAAAAAAAAGTTTTGCCATACACACTCCACCCACTAATCCAAAATTATAATATCGTCTGTATATTCATATTAGTATAGCCGACCTCATATTCATATTCGTGTGGCCGAGTACTGTCTTTGTATCAAATTTTATCCGTCTAGCTCCATAAAAAGTTTTTCCAAGCCCACTCCGCCCATTACATCAAAAATTAAAATTTCGTCACTATATTCATATTCGTGATGTCGAGTACTATCTAGGTGTCAAATTGTATCTCTCTAGCTCAAAAAAAGTTGTTCCACACTCACTACACCCATTGGGTCCAAAATTTAAATGTCGTCTGCATATTCGTATTTGTGTTGTCGAGTACTATCTGGTTATCAAATATCTCTAAAAATATGATTTGTCGCGCCCACTCCGCCCACTGGTCCAAAATTAAAATTTCGTCCACAAAATCATATTCGTGTTGCTGAGTAGTATTATTGCATCAAATTGTATCTTCCTAGCTCTAAAAATATGTTTTGCCACACCCCATCCGCCAAGAAATAAAATTTCGTCCGCAAATTCATATTCGTGTTGCAGAGTACTATCTGTATATCAAATTTGGTCTTCCTACCTCTAAAAATATGTTTTGCCACGCCCACTAAGCCCACTGGTCCAAAATTAAAATTTCGTATGCATATTCATAATCATGTAGTTGAGTACTATCTGTGTACCAAATTTTATCTCCCTAGCTCTAAAAATATGTTTTGCCACGCCCACTCCGCCCAGTGGTCCAAAATTAAACTTTCGTCCGCATATTCAAATTCGTTTTGCCGAATACTATCTGTGTATCAAATTTTATCAATCTAGCTCTAAAAATAGTTTTGCCACGCCCACACCGCCCATATGGTCAAAAATTAAAAAAAATTATAGCCTACGGCAATTTCCACGTATTACACTAACTGCCTTCCAAATTTCATTGAAATCGGTTTAGCCGTTTAGGCGTGATTGAGCAACAAACATACAAACAAACAAACAGACAGACATTCACATTTTTAATAAGAATTTCTAAGAATTTCCATAATATGTATTTTATTAAAGGGTCATTAAATAATTTTTATATAAAAAATTGATTTATATGTATATCCCTGATAAATACGTCTCTTAGCCTTCAAAATGTTATCATACGAGTAGAAGCCAAAACACATAATAAACTACATTTTGAAGGGCAGTAAAATTTATATCATAGGAATATCTAATTAAAATTAGGGGTCCATAAACTTTTTATTTCATTTACAAAATTAAATGGTTCTAATTATAAATCAGAACAGAATGTATCTGTTAGAAAACAGTTTTAAAAATTTTAGTTTTACCCTTTAGAAATATTTGATCGCCAAACATTTGCAACGACGCCATTACATATTCAAAACAAATGTAGGGTACCTATCTCAACAATAACATTTGAAAAAACAAAACGAAACAAAATTACCCCCCTCCCACTCTCCATGACACCCCCCAGTAAACATATAATGAAAGTGAAAATATATACTAATTAATTGCGCCGCATATTATGTCTCACCGTCTCTCAAGTGCTGAAGCTTTTATGTGTATGCTGTTGATAAACGTACGCATTAGATAAATACCCATAACAAATACAATACAAAAATGTTACTGCCAATTTGCAGTAATTTAAACTGATCCTAATGGAAATGGAAATTTCAAGTGTTTTTTAGCCTACATTATTATAAATATATGACAGTGTACTTACTTTGCCCGCAGCCCATGGGGTTATTTCATGATGTATAGGTACGGGGGTGGTGGGGGACGTGTGCTTAGAACATAGCGTACAGCACCCACAAGATAAGGAGCAGAGCGAACAAGATCAAGAAGGTGGACAATAAACTTTTGCCTTCACTCATTTTGATTTAGCTAAAAATAGAAGAAACACAAAAAGAGACACATAAAAAAACGAACAACAACGCAATTATTTATATTGATCCATAAAATAACAAAACATAATTTGTATACATATAATAATTTGTTGGCTATAAAATGATGTCTTGGTATTTCAGATTGGTTGACATATTGGATTCTTGTGTTACGTATTAGTAAATTTATTGGTTTTAATGATTTTTTTCAACAAATTGTAGACGGATGTTTTAGAATTGTAGTACACAGCATTAAAGCGTTTGGTCTGTCATAAAAATATGCATTAACTTTAAATCAACCAAAAGTGACATAAGCAATTTCTTGTAAAAACCACAGAAATATCCTGCAGTTATCCTTTTAGGAGTTATGAGTAAAATATAACTATTCCAAGAAATATAATTTTGTGACGGAGGTACGATTAAGAGGAAGGCTTTTCTAACTTTTTTTAAACTAATAACTACATTTTTAAAATAACTGGTAATTTTTCATAAGGACCTGTGTATATTAACCAGAATTATCATGTCAATCAGCTAACCAGAGAGAGAGACATGGCTCAATCGCATTAAAAAGTCCTTAAACAAATTTCGTCATAAGATTAATCGGAGCGGAGCTTACTCATATCCTTTAAGGCACTTTTCTCGACTTAAATTATATGATATGGGTTGTAAAAAAAAATTATTTAATTTTTCCAATTTGTATACCAGTGCACTAGGGTGGCAGCGAATATTCAACTTTTCGGTAATACCCGAGCGGAATATTGTGTCAGTTGTTGTAAAATGGCTATGGTCAAAATTTGAGTAAAATCGGACAACTTTAAGCCTTGCTCAAAAGAGGTCAAAGGTCAAATCTATATACATGAAAATAAGTTTGTCTTTGTTTGTTTACATTTTTTATTACTGTATAGACTCAAAATGAGCGTGGCCCCACCCATTGGACCCTATTTTTAAAACAGCAGCAAGTTAGTGCAACAGAAAATAGGCGGGATCGGATTTGTGGGTGTGGTATAAAACTTGAAACTTTAAACGGCTGCATCTTATGAACTTTAAGGGGTATAAAGCTGATATTTGGTATATGTTGTTGGTACAGTATGAACCATTTAAAAGAACCAGTTATAACAGCCATAATAATAGTTTGATCGTCCTGAACACTTTACAGTATATAAGAGAAATAACCACGCTATTTGGATCTATCTGGCAAAAAGGGCCGAGGCGCCGCAAACACTGGTCAATATTAGGCTATAACATATTTTCGAGCTAAAATAAAATTCCTTAATCGAAAATTAGAAAAACAAGTGAGAAAGTTTCAGTCGAGTAAACCGACTTACATATACCCCCACCATCAGTAAACGCATACAATTTGCTTAACTAAATACAGAATTTGGGCACTATGGCGTTAAGTGTATTGATATTAATACTTGATTTCTACAGTGGGCGGAATGGTACATTTAAATGGGAGGTACCAGAAGACGCGTGGCTAGACGTCCATTTTTTTTCTCCAAAACTTTATCCTGCTGTAGCTTTACAGAATTTGGTCACGATTGCGTTGGGTGTGGCGGAATGGAACATTTGTAAAGGAGTTATAAGAAGGGGTGTGGCTGGACTTCCAATTTTTCCTCCGAAAGTTTACCCTGTTATAGCTTAAAAAAATACAAAATTTGGGCACGATCGTGTCGAGTGCATTGATATTATTACTCCATCCCTAAAGAAGGCAGAATGGTACATTTGTATGGGATGTAACAGAAGGGGCATGGCTAGAATTTGAGTTTTTTTCTCCAAAACTTTATCCTGCTTGAGCTTTACTAAATACAGAGTTTAGGCACGATCGCGTTAGATTTATTTATATTATTACTCCATCTCTAAAGTGGGCGGAAAGGTATATTTGTATGGCCAGATTTCCAATTTTTTCCAAAACTTTATCCTATTATAGCTTAACTAAATACAGAATTTGAGTACGATCCCGTTGGGTGTATTGATATTATTACTCGATTTCTAAAGTGAGGGGAATGATGTGTTTGTATGGGAGGCACCAGAAGGGGCAGGGCCATGTAGCCCATTTGCAATACCGTAAGTAGTTTTGGGGAAATATAAACTCGTGCAGAATTTTAAAACATTTGGTTCGTCTTTTGAAAGAAAAACTGGAGGCGATTAATTTTAGAAATGTCCGATACGTTTATGGGATCGGAAACGTCCACAGAACCAAAAGTGCCTCCAAATAGGTTTATCAATCTGAGAATAACGCAATGGAAATGGCCTTCGCATTTGCCAAAATCCAACTGCGGATATACAAATCTATACAAATCATTGTGACAACCACAATATCTAACATGTGTATAGCTAAAAATTCGATATTCCCGCCACATGGCCAGTAAATTATTTGATATAGAAAAAACATCACTTTTGAAAACTTTTTTTTTTAATAAAAATATTAATATGAGATATGCGTTTCCCCGTACCAATAATAGAACGCACATATATTGCTCGTGGCTAATAATTTGGAGTCTAGCCAATGATATTTCTTAATAAAATCATAAAAAATTTAAAAAAAAAACTGTCACATTTATGTCGCACTCTTTTTTCTCTCTAGATGAAAATGATCCAAATCATCGATTTGCACTGAAAAATCACTGGGCAAATATTTTTATTACTTCGGCTACGTAACACGATCATCAATCCAAATGTTCTCTTCTTGACGTTGACGCCATTAAATCCCCAGTGGGCCTTACCAAGGCCATCGTTGAAAAAAAAGAAACCAACAATCTTGTATAGACAACGTTAATCCCACCTTTTTGTGTTTTTTATTTTATTTGTTTTGCTTTACTAGCGAACTTTAGTTTGTAGGACACACAGTTATTAACTGCTGAAAGTATAAGACTTAACTAAATATTTCAAGTATAAACGAATTTGAAATAAGTTTTCTTACTAAATTTTCTAATTTTTTTTTATTTGCGTTGGGAAAAATCACTCAAATTATTTCGTCACATACATACAGATATGAATTTCCAGATATACTCAGGTTATACATACTATGTATGTGTGTTTGTATAAAGATACGTACATACATATGTCTAAGCGTTTTCTAGTGTATAAACCACCAGCCACCAGGAGATAAAACAAAAACAACATGCATCAAGTTGAAGAACAATTTGGTTATTGTGGTAGTTGTTGATCTTGTTGATGTTGTTGTTGTTGTAGTTTTCCAAAATCACTCTTTAAGTGAAAATAACAAATAAATTATACTAAATCAAAAAAAACACAGACCAGCGTCCAAAATATTATATATTGCGACATAGTTGTGGCATACAGTGATGTTGAGTTAAATAGCACAAGCTGAATATAAAAGCTGTAAAACAAAAAGAAAAAGGGGCGTGACAGTGGGTGCGGCATATTTGGTATACTCTCGATTAAGTCGTTAGGGGTGTGAAAGGGCACGAGCTTTCGAATTCGATACGAACCAACCGCTAATTTTGTGTGGTTAGGAAAAAAAATGCATGAGCCAAAATTTGTAGGAGGTGGGGTGGGGTTAAATGACACAGCATCGCGGTCAAAGTTGGGGGAAAGGGGAAAAATTTAACATCAAGCCCCGCAACAGTCTTAGAGTCGCCTCCAGAGGGGTACAATGTAAAAATGTCAATATATTAGTACTCATTAAAAATCAGGATTTAATCTAGATGTTTTGTTTATTACTTTCCTATCGATTCTTAGAAAACGTATTACTTCTTATAAAAATGAGTTATATATTGTATTTAAGCACAATATTTGATACAAACTCAATTTTGTTCTTACTAAAGTTAGGCTATTATGGTTTGTGACCAAAGATTTGAGCTCAAAGCACAAATAAAAAGCAAAGTATACAGGATGAGGAAAAAACGTAATAAAATTGGACAAACTATAAAAATAAGGATTTTTTTAATTTTTCATCTAATCAGCACGAGATTTTTATACTACACCTTGTCAGGACGTAATCAACATGAATCAATAAAATAACTTGTTTCGAAAAATATGAGTTAAGTCCATTTTATATTAAGGTAACGATATGTATATTTCATATTAGTTTCTTCACTGATATTACACTTTAGAATTTCGTTTCAGTTATTTAATATTTTACTTCTTCATATAGGTATCTGTGCTATCTTCTCACCACAGTGCTGTACTTAATGGGCGTGTATGTTGGCACGTACGTACGTATGGTAGGTACATTCAACGTGGGATTTTTTTTATTATTATTTTTGGAAAATAGAAAAACAAATCTCTCAAAATAATTCAATTTAAACAAATGTTTCAATGTATAAAGAAAATTTTAGTACTGATGTAGCACAGCATCACAGCGACGTTGACTTCTTTCTGTCTTCAACAAAGAGTCATTGGGGGAGATTTCATGACTTAGCAGCTATCAACGACTGAAGACAACAGCTGACCAGCAGATGTTATATATGACATAAAATTTATGTCCTTAATATGTTTAAATGTCTCATAGACATATAGGCCAATGGCCAATTTCAAATGAACTACAGCCGTTAGTCATTAGTCAAAAATAATGAAATAAAGACAAACAAGCAACTATAATGGAATTTAAATTAACATATTTTAGTTTAGTAATTAATGGGATTTATCTTTCATAATTGTGGAATGTGTTTGATTGAAATGTTTTTACTTTGTATTATACATTCTTAATTTTAATACACATATTCTTCGTTTGATCTTTAATGCATTGATTTTACAATTTAAAATCATTGACCTACTATGAAAATAAACAGCAACACAAATAATAAAAAAAAACAAATACAAAAATATTAAATGTAGTTGGCATGATGGAATATAATGTACCACATTTTAATCAAAAACACACTGATTTGATACGAGAAAAAGTGTAACAGATTAAATGATACGAGTTAGACCCCAAGTATCTTAAGACCAAATTCGTTTCAGGACTTTTTAAGACTATTGAGGTATGTCCGTATGTCTGGCTGGTGAGCAGAATAACTCGAGTAAACCTTAACTGATCGGTATGAAAATTTACCAGTATTAATATTTTCCAAAACGAAGTGATGGGATTGTAAATGGGTTGAATAGCCCCACTCCTTCTAGTACCGCCAATACAAAATTATCTCATTGAGGAAAATTAATATTTCTTTCATAACTTCTAAAGGGACAACTTGAGGATATTTAAATTAAGTCACTTACATTATCTTGTAATAGTAGACAAACCTTAAGAAAACCGATACCTTTGCCACACACATTCTTGTACATCCAATACAAAGGAATTCAGGCTAAGTTTGCGTAAGATGTACACTTATAAAACTTTGACTTAGGAATGAATATGGACAATATCTGAACTTTGCTATGCCATGACGCCGGCGGTATTTTTTACGTTGTCCACGCAAACTTGTGCAATTCAAAACAAAATATTGTGAACTAACGCTTTTACAGTTACACTGATGAAGGAAGTGTATATCGAATGGATATGACATATTCACCCTTGTTCTGGAAAACAATACGGTTTGAAAACAGGCCGAAATCAGTACTTTTTACCAAATTGTTGTCCAGAACATGGGTTATGGCCGGCATCCATACAAGCTAGCATTCTGTCGGCTATAAAAGTTTTCTTTCCACGTTTTCAAAGAGGCATATTTGGAAAATCTGTCAAAATCCCGGAAAATATGAAAACCAGTAAAATCTAATATTCCTAATTGAAATCCTTTACCCAATACCAACTGTATGACACCATGCAACACCAATTATGACCCATGATTGAAGCTATATACAATGGATAGCAGTGACCATGTATAGGAAAACTACATACTCACTTTTTCATCCGCGTTTTCGTTTACTTTGTGAAGGACTTTTAATAGTTTAAAGGTTATGCACGTTAAGCCTCCAGGTTGTACCAATGTCAAAATAATCAAAGACAATACATGAATAATAATTAAATCCCTGTTTGTGTACTTTTATAATAAATTAACAGATTTTATCTCGTTTGTCCAGTTTTTTACTGTCGTCGATAAAAAAAAGTAAAAAAATTTTACGTACGTTTTTTATTCTAAATTCCTTACCGTTATTTTATTAAAAATTATCAAAATAGATAAAAAAATAAATTTTTGAATTTAATATTAAATGTTTTTGGATTTAAAAAATTTCTTTTTTTGACAGATCATGTAACTTATCGTGGTATTAGTCTTTTTAAATGAAAAGCACACTAATGAGCCTACTTGTAAACACAAAATATTTATTTAGTTGCAGTTTAAAACTGAATTTTTTTTATTTTTACCAGAAAAATTTCTTAAAACTTCTACAGGTTTTATATTAAGAATTATTATAATCGGATAATATTTGTGAGCAGAACAATATAGTTTTTGCTTATATTTTCACTTAGTTCAATTTGTAACATATGCTGACAATAATTGCGGAAGTTAAATATTTTTGGACACGTAATCCCAAAAATTTTTCAAATTAAAGTCAAAAATTATTTTTAATCGACTTTGACACATTTTAAAAAAAATAATGATAAGCAATTCAGAATACTAGAAAAAAATTTTAAATCGTTTAAGAATTGCGTCCTAAATTTTATATGTCCAAAAAAACAAAACAAATAAGATGAATAAAAATTTTTATTTTGGTACTACAAGAATTCGATAATCTAAATTTTTTAAAAAAAAAATGTTAGTCTATCTTTATTTAAAATAATATTGTCAAAACAATGAGCATTTATATTTCGTTATTTACTTAGTTTTAATTTATTTTTGTAAATATACTATTAATATGAAATGTAAAACCGATTGTCCCCCCCCCTACGTTGGATCCTGGCTACGCTCTTGATTTGAGCAACTTGAACTGTTATCAATCTGTTTTTCATCCATCGTCTGCATATCATCTCCCAATTACATAATGTTAAATGACTTTTGCTGCACATCTACTTTGATCTTGAGGTGGGATTCTAGCTTTTTTCCTAAAAGGCTATATTTCACTCAACACCAATTTTGCACTTTCTTTAACTGTTTTACATTTATATTATAAATTATAATAAAAATACATTTATATTATAATACAAATGTATTTGATTCTGGTCGCACTCTATATTACAGAGTTAATGAAACTGAAGTTGGAAGTCTTACCTCGCCCCTTCGGGTACCTCCCATACAAATGTACCTTTTGGGCCAACTTTAGAGAAGGAGTAATAATATCAATAAATCTAACGCGATCGTACCCAAATTCTTTATTTAGTAAAGCTATAGCAGGATGCAGTTTCTCAGAAAAAAAACTAGAAGTCTAGCGACGCCCCATCTGGTACCTCCCATACACATCTGGTACCGACCACTTTAGAAATCGATTAATATTATTAATAGATCTAACGCGATCGTGCCCGAATTCTGTATTAAGTAAAGTTCAAGCAGAATAAAGCTTTAGAGAAAAAATCTGGATGTCTAGACACGCCCCTTCTGGTACCTCCCATACAAATGTACCACTCCGCCCACTTTAGACATGGAGTAATAATATCAATATAATAGAAAATTTTTTGTTATACTGAGGGTGAGGGTATATGTAAGTCGGGTTGCCGTCTGAAACTTTGTTACAGGTTATTTATAGAATTTCTCATTAAATCAATTGATAAAATGAAAAAAAACAGTATTTTGGTGGTTTTTCAAAATGTTGACCTTTGACCCCATTGGAGCACGGGTTGGCACTATCCGATCAACCTAAAAATTTGCTACATCAATTTTGGCATCAAATCGCATATTTTAGTCGCTACCCACATTCAAAATTCCCAAAAATAAAAAACCCCATATTAGCTGCGCCAGGTCTAATAAACACATTATTAAGGCAATTAGTTTTATGCATTAAAAAAAAAATCGAAAATAAGCGCATTTAACATGCACTTAAAATTAAAGAATATGCATGTATATCCGCAAATTAACCGTCCATACATTTCGCTGCCGCCCTAATGCACATACATACACGAGTATAACAATGCGCATATAAAATTTTTAATTATTTTTTATTGCATATTTTATGTGTTTTAGTGCATATTTTTGAGTTTTAAGTACATGATATATATCGATCTAATGTACATAAATACTCGAGTATTTATGTTTATTAGATCAACAGCGATATGTATGGACGATTATTTTGCGGCTATACATGACGGAAATCGAACAACTATTTTACGTGCCCCAAAAAGGTCAAAGGTCAGGTTCTTAGAATATTCTATTTTTTTAATAATATTCGATTAAGGAATTTTATTTTTTTTCTCGTCAATATGTAATAGTCAAATATTGATGTGTGTGGGCAGTGCCTCCGCCCTTTTTGTCAACCGGTTTCCAAAAAGCCTGGTTATATCTTTACAATGCTGGAAATTATTATGGCTGTTACAACGGTTTCTTTTAAATGAGGCGTGGCACAGAGCACTTCCTCCCTGGCTGTAATCCATACTGTACCAACAACATATACCAAACATCAGCATTACACCTTTTATAGTTCATGAGATACAGTCGTTAAAAGTTTCAAGTTTATTACCACGCCCACTGATTCGATCCTGCCCCTTTTATGTTGGATAACAAACTTTGCTGCCAAATGCGTCCATACAAATTTTTAAGGTGATTGGAGAAACATTCGTCCAGATATTTGCGGTTTCCAAATAAGGGTCCAATGGGCGGAGCCACGCCCACTCTATATATCAAATATGAAAGTACCCAATTTTCACCACCGACTTCTCAGCTACATTCAGGGAAAATTTCACAAACATCAGTCAAACCGTTTTCGACTCTTTACTGTAGTATAAAATGCAAACAAAAACAAACTAATTTTCATATGTGTGACCCGGTAAGTTAAAAGGGTCCTATGGGTCAAAAAAATCGATTTTTACTTTTTTGGTGATTCTTATAGTAGACAACATTCTTATAATGAAACAAACCACAGCTTTCTAGCTGCATTAGTTTTGGCAGAAATTAGCTTCAAATTAGACATTTTTGATAAAAATCAATCAACTTTTTAACTTCAAAGTCGTTTTTCTCCAAAATTTATTTTCTGAGCATAGGTCCCTTTTAACTTACCGGGTCACATATATAGATTTGTCGTCCGACTTTGCCCAAATTTTGATCATAACCGTTTTATAACAACTGACACAATATAAAAAATTCCACAAAATAATTGCTTCCTTTATACCCTGGATATCGGAGAAAATATTTTGAAAAAAAAAAATTGTATGTAATTCCGATAAATGTTGTGTAACAAATTATAAAGAATGTTTTACCCAAAGATGTCCCACAAAAAGTTTTACTTTTTAAAGTAGTTGTTAATCAAAAAAGCGATAATATGCAACAAAAACATGCTTTTTTGTAAAATTTGGTAAAATATGTACATATACAATGCAAAAATACGTATTTTGCGTAAAATTTGCAATAACGATTTAATGTCATTTTTAAGAAAATTTCATGAAAATTTCACTTAAACATTTCTATTTTGCCTAAAACAGCACTAAGAAAAAAAAAATACAAATTCACCTTTTTGAAATTTTAGAATAACTTAAGTGGTCCTTGAGTCTAACAGTATCAAAAATGTACCAATTGAATAATATCAAAATTTCTCCATTGAGTTTCTTAGAAATTTAATCATTTTGTTTACAACGTATCTGACTGCATGACCTTAGTACTTAACTGAACAATTAACGCCGCTTTAGTTTTGCATTTAAAAGAAAAATATTTTTGGAATTTTTCCGAAATAACTCTGATCAGGGTTAAACATTCATCTCAGAACTTAACCTTTGCTTAGAGAACAGAAGATTGCACAACAAATTTCAGATCGACAGCTCTTAAACTACTGCTGTAATCGCGGGAACAGACAGGCGGACATCCCCAAAATGAGAGATTTTCGTATGGGAGGTGGGAGTAGTTTTTAACTTAGAACTTAAACTCGGTTTGAGGGTTAGAAGCTGGCATACTAAATTTATGTGGTCTCTTACACTACGGCTGTAATAGCGAGGATAGGCTGACAGACAGTCCCAAAAGGTGATCTTTGTATGGGAGGTAGTTTTTATTATCCGATCTTGCTCATATAAGAACTTAACGTCCGCTTAGAGGGTATAAGGTTGCCTATTAAAATTCAGCTTAACATTTCATAAACTACTGCTGTAATCTTGGGGACAGATAGACGGAAACCCCCAAACAGTTGAGTTTTTAAACTATGGCTGCAATCGTAATCGTAAAAAGGAAAAGTTTGTATCGGAGGTGGGAGTAATTTCTGACCGATCGGGCACGTTTTAGAACATAACATCCGCTTTGAGGATAGAAATTTACATTCCCATTTCCAGCTTGATATCTCTTAAACTACGGCTGTAATCTCAGGGACGGACAGACGGTCATTTTTAAATCGACTCAGATTTCGACGCCGATCATTTATATATATATATATATGGGTATTTCCAGCGGATGGATGGTCGATTTTATAGTAAAAAATTGCTATATTTTTAAAATTTTGTTACTGAAATCATAAAATAAATTTGTTAAACTTAAACATAACAAACTATATATAAATATCGTTGGAAAGTCTCTTCTTTCCAAATTCGCTGAGAAACTTAAAATTGGTTCATATCTATCCGCGTTACTGGCTTATAATTTCGTAAAAGTACGAAAAATCGGGTTTTTATCCGTAACTCAAGATTTTGGAGGTTTTGGGAAATTTGAAAAACAGATTCTTGTATTGCTCAGCAGCACCTACCAAAAAAATAGTATAATTTCCTAAGTAATGTTTTTTTTTGTCGCTCTGTGTTATCCATAGAACAATGCGTGTGTGTCCGCAACGCACATTAAGATTGAAGTAGCGTAAAAGGTAAAAGTATTTTAAATGTAAAGTAAATTGTTTGTAAAACCCCAACATGTCTTCTTAATTTTACAAAAAAAAAATGACCAGTGACCAGTATACATAAGAAATTTCGGCAAAAGTGCAGAATAAGGGGCGGGAGCCCAAAAAAAAAATTCCACACCCCCCATAATACGCCCCAAAACACGGAAATCGAGATCAAAGTTGGCGCTAAGGCCCGGGGGGGGGCAAAAAAAGGGGCCCCTTGGGTTCTATGATGACCCCCATGTCTGGGTACTCAAATGAAAGATATTTTCGAATCCAACGATGTTTTTTTTAAATTCCTACGGGTCTCCTGGACCGAGTTAGAGCCATTTAAATTTCCGGGACATACCAAAAAAAAATTTTAAAAATGTGAAAAAATCATGGAAAAAGTTAGAAAAATTTAAGGAAATAAATTGAAAAATTCTAAAAAACAATAGAAAATCTAAAACCCGCGCGATTTTTAGAAAAAATTATTTTTTCTGAAAAACCCCGTAAAAAATTTAAAAAAATTGGGAAAAATCATGGAAAATTTGAATAATTTAAGGAAATGAATTGAAAAATTCCATAGAAAAATGAATTGTCATCAAAATTGTGTGAAAATTTTAAATTTTTTAAAATTTTTTAAAGAATAATTTCAAGAAATATTTTAAAAAATTCAAGAAAAAGTCCAAAGAGAAATCAATCAATTTTCTTGATTAAAAAAAGGATAAAAGAGGAAAAATAAAGAAAAAATTGAAAAATATTTAAAAAAAGGCTATGTATTGTAATAATTTTTTTTTGTTTTCGATATATCGCTTTAAAATATTATTTGTTTTTTAAATTATTTGTAACGGTTGAGATGGTTGCAGTTGCGCCGCAGACAAAATTTTTTTTGGTATATTCCGGGGAAAATATGTTTTTTTTGTAAATTATAGCGAAAATGGATATGTTGGGCATAAAAGCGCGCAGGCAAAAAATTATTTTTATTATTATATATATATATAAATGAGTTTGTGTTTGTTTATTTGTATTTTTTTAGAACCGTATAGACTCTTAAACGCCTCGGCCGATCTTTTTAAAATTATCACAGAATGTAGCTGAGATGTAGAAAATAGGGTACTTACATTTTTGATGGCGGCCTTGGCATTTGGACCCTATTTTTGAAATCACAATATCTGGAGGACTGTCTCAATCAATCAATCGCCTTCAGAATTTGTGTGGCAACGTTCATGATCCAACAAAAAATGGGCGTGAATGGATCCTTGGGCGTGGTATAAAACTTGAAACCTTTTTAACCTGTATCTCATATACTCTAATATGTATAAAGCTGATATTTAGTATGTGTTATTGGTACAGGTTAAATTACAGCCAGGGTCGAATTTGACTGTGCCACGCCCCATTTAAAAGGAACCGTTATAACAGCCATAATAATAGTTTGATTGTCCTGAAAATTTCAAAGTATAGTAGAGATATAGCCAGGTTATTTTAAACCAAAATATCAAAAAGGACCGAGGACCTATTACATATTTGCGAGAATAAAAATTCCTTGATTGTGATGTTTATTATAAGTCGTAAGTTTTATACCAATTTTGGTACTAAACGACTTACTAAAAATTTACTTAGAATCTGATCTTTGACCTTTACATAAATATAAATTATCAACACAGTTTAAAACACAAACCCTCAATATATATAGTAGGACATTCAAGTAATAATGCATATGTTCGATTTTATAACCATATACGTTTGTGTTAATTGATGACGATGACGAGTCATTTGGATTGGAGATTTTTGTGTTTCGCAAATGCATAAGCCTCTCTAACTGACAGATGTCAGACACGACATCTACGCCGAAAATTTTGTGCTAAAAAATAACGGATCAACAACAGACGCACAAAGTAAATGAATGCCAAATGAAAAATTTAAAAATTTACCATAAATACATGAGGAAAAAAAACAAAACATAATGAAAGCCAATTAGCGTATATGCTCGTATTTGGAGGTATGTTTTTGTTTTCTTTTAAAGATTGATGTTCCTTTGTTTGTTGTTATTAATACGAGAAGGAAAATTCTTTCGGTGGATTCTACCGCAAAAAGCAAAACACTTTTGACAGATATACAGATATGGCAGACACGGCTGGTGTAGAATATTCACCAGAATTCCATTATGATAATAGAATATCACTTCGATATGATTATCTGTTCGTTGTATTTAGAGGTAATAGGTCACTGTGCTAGTTAGGTGTGCTAAGTAGGGTTGGGGGACTTAAAATCACTGGCCAAAAAAATGCACTTTTTGTCGTGCCACACGAACTTTTTTTATAGTAGTTTTTCTGTGTATGTATTTGGTTTTGTAGATAAAATTACGCAGGTAAGTTTATATCATTTATTAATTTTGTTTAGTTCAGGAATATAGAGAAAATATTAAATAATTTTTCAACAGAGCATTGAGTAACGGGTTAGAATGATTCACAAATGATATCATGAATTAAATATTAATGAATTTAAAAAAAAATATATTACATTGCTTGTAACAGCTAAGAGGTACCTCATCTGCGCTTATGCGAAATTTCATTGCAGCTTTTACAAGTATCAAAAACCTTTACAAAAGTAAACGTTTAAAACCGATCACCGTCAAACAAGTTTTGTCTTTTAAAATAACGGCAGACACAGCATTTTCAATTCAGATCTGGCAACCCCTTAAATAACCTAACATAAATTTCTGCCGTTCCCAATAGATGGCAATGCACACGATCGCACAAAAATTATTCGAACACATAAAAATTTTCAAACGCATATCAATTTTTCACCGGGAAGGTTTCATTTCCTATAAAAGTTATTGGAACTGAAACATATTTTTGCATAGAAACGTATTTGTGAGAACATTTTTGTAAAGAACTGTTTGTGTGTTGACATAATTTTCATACAAAAAAAAATTGTCGAAACGAAATCTTTTTCTAACAAAAATCTGTCTGTCGATCATTGAAGGAAGAATTTGAGAACAATGCAAAATATCCGAACTTATGAAAAAAGTCTGCCAAAATTATTTTTATTGTATTAAGTATTTTTATTGTGCAAAAAGTAATTTTATTGTACTGCGAAGTACTTTTATTGTACCAAATAGAACTTCTGTTGTACAAAACAGTATTTTTATTGTACCAAATGTTAAATTTTCGTACCAACAAGTATTTTTATTGTATCAAAAAGTACTTCCAATGTACCTAAAAGTACTAATTGTACCATAAAGTCCTATCATTGTTCCAAAAAGTACTTTCATTGTACCAAAAATTAAATTGTTTTATACCAAAATGTATTTTTAATGTACTTGGTAGTACTTTTATTGTGTTAAAAAGTACTTTAGTTTTACCAAAAGTACTTTTGTTGGGCCAAAAATACAGTTTTCTACTGCGACGTACTTTTATTGTACCAAAAAGTACATTTATTGTACCAAATATTAAATTTTTGGTCCAAAAAGGTACTTTAATTGAAGCAAATATAATTTTTTTGCACCAAAAAGTACTTTTATTGCACCAAAAAGTTTTTTTTTATCACAAAGTACTTTTGTAGCTCGAAAAAGTGTTTTTATTTTCAATGTACAAGGAAATATTTTTATTATATCAATGAGTACTTTTATTGGACCTAAAACATAAATTTTTATACGAAATTGTGTTGTTGTTGTTGTAACAGCTGGTGGTAGCAGGGGTGATAATTCTTTATACCGATTATCAATTTTATAGGCACTGAATCGGGCGTATAATCCGATTATCATACGATCATTGTTGACAACTCTGTTTCGTTCCTTTGTAGATAACAAGGTTTGTGTAAAGTTTTTGTTGTGAGTTTTAACCGCCAAATTCCACCAAAGATGGCGCCAGCTGGCTTGTTGATTTATTCATTTTCCTTGATCCTTGCGCATTCTGGATTTTTGTAGTGGAAGCATCTAGGGTGAGTTTTGTTGGCTGGAGAACTCGAAAGTATTTGAAAAGTAATCTTTCATCGATGCTGGTTTGGCCAGTGGCCGCATTGCTAGTCTACGTCGCTTCCACTGAGCTATCGAAGGCCACTACACTACAAAATTGTGTCATACATTGTGCTGAAAAGTTCTTTTTGTACCGATATGTACTTTTGGTGCACCAAAAAGTATTTTTATTGTATCAAAAAATATCTTGTGCCAAAAAGATCTTTTATTGTACTAAAAAGTACCGACTGTACCAAAACGTAATTCTCTCGTACCAAAAAGTACTTTTAATGTACCGAAAGTAGTTTTAATATTGTAAAAAGTAATGTAATTGGGAACTTTTGTACCTATTTTTATATATCGTTACCTTAATATAGAAAGGCCCCAACTCATAATTTTTTGAAATCGTGTTTTTTGTCGATTCTGACAGAGCACCATCAGATACACCTTCCATAAAAAATTTACGGAGATGCGTTGAAAAATAGCGAAGTTATAAGCTAATAAAAACTGCATTTTAAAAGTTTTTGTATCTGGTGTGTTTCTTGTTTTATTAAGTTTTTTCCTCCTCCTGTAAACTTCGTTTTTCATGAGTTAGGGCCTTTCTTTGTATATTAAGGTAACGATATATAAATACCAAGGTATATTAAATAGTACCCAAATGACCAAAAAAAGTGGTGTATAATTAAAAAAGTAAATTTTTAATTCGCCATGAAGAGACCTTTCATCCGGTCAAAGTTGAAACCGGCACCCATATTAGTAATAACACTGGTATTACTATTATTTATTTATCTATAGCACTTCGTGAAAATTTACTCAATTTTTATAAAGAAAAAATATATAATAATCCCTTTTATTGCTTTGCAAAATTTAATGAATTTCATTCCATCTGTCATGTTTATATTTGTTGCCCCAACAGGAGAAGAAAAACTGCTACACAATGTGTTAATTTGTTTTTTAGAGTTCAATTTTTTTTATTTAAAAATGGAATTAACCACAACTTTTGTTACTAACTATTTTTATTTCAGAGAAGTGAATGATTACTTAAGAATTTTTAAAAACCTCTTCGTAGGTTTTACATTAAAATTCGTGTAATATATTTTTTCAATACGATACGGTAGGAGTAAATTATAAATGAAGATCCATATTACACACATTCGATCGATTGTCAACTAAAAAGGAAAGAGTTGAAAACATTGCGGCGATTCGATTATTCTCTTTGTTTTTGTAAGCACGTGAGATATGAAAATAGTATAACGTAAGGAATTAAAACGTAAATAAGTATATATATTAACATATGGTACGCCCCCAATTAGATGACGGTATTTGGAGCCCGCTCAATCCTCATTGTCGGAATACCATGAAAGGCGTTCTTCATAGAATTTGATGACCATTTGTGGTATTTTTACATTGGCTACAGATGCAGCCACCATTTCAGCCTGATCGACTCCTTTAAATTGTATAAGGAAATAAAGGCCACCGTTGGAATCGGAGGCTCCCAAAATTTTTTCTGCATCTAGACCTTTGTCGAAACCAGTCAATTCCGAATGTCTAGCCGAAGCACTTGATACGGATTCATTATCGGTTTCATCTTTGCCAGATTCAGGACGTTTTTTTTTACTGCCTATGATTTGGAAGTGAAATACAAATTAGTGACAAATTAGCAAGGACATGCAATGTATATCTTACCCGATGCTTTGGGGTCATCACTTTTACGTTTGGTGCTAGCCGAACTATTGCGTCCACTACTGCCACTGTCTTTTTCCTTTTTAGGTTTTTCGGCTGGTGTCGACGATTTTGAGCTTGCGGCTGCCTTAAAGTTTACAATAAAATATACATAAAATCTTAATTACAAAGTCGTTTACAAATATAAATAAAAAGAAGAATGTGGAAACCACATCGCTCATTTGGTGCAAGACCGGCATAACTCAAAATTCGATTCCGAGATAAATGAGTTTAAAGTATTCAATTTACTACTAAAAATTCAAACAGCTCTCAGGCGAAGTGTATAAAAATTATTTATATGAATTTTTTTTACAAAATGAACAATTCTACATTATCATTAACTCAAAAATCACGTGTTTTGAGTTATGCCGTTTTAATCGCAAAACATTCACTTTACGAATAGAATAATGAACATTAGGGTGATCTTATAATATAGCGGCCTTCTTCAAATTAAAAATTTGTGAAAAAATTCAATAAAAAGCCAGATATAATTGGATGGAATCGTTTTCTATGTAAAATATCGTTGTACCGTGAAAAATTTTTTTGATCGTCTTGACAAATAAACAAAACCACTTATACCTCTCCGATTAAAAAAATTATTAACGTATTCCTACCGTCCAAAGGCCAAAGATTCTAGGAAAATCTTCGAAAACCATGAATAAGGTCCTAAAAGCTCTCTCGGATACCTACTGGGGAATGGACGACATCTAGGACATCATTCCACTTGACATCGACCGGATGTTCATAGTGAATGCTCAGAAACAATTGCACCGGCAGACGGTAACCGAAACGAAGGTTTTGCACAGGCGGACGAGAACAGCCCTTGTACCGCTAAAATCCGCGAGCGCATTTTCACAGACGCGATAAACCGCTGCCATGAATGCCTTTAAAGTCATCATGACAATGTGCATTTCTTCAATTGCACAAATTGACTTGCGCCTAGCGGACTTATAGTTGAGACGGACTGATACGAACACTACTAATTAATAATCTCTTATATCTCCACAGGAAAGGACTCCCGGGAACAGCCGAAATGTTACAATATCAACATTAGGAATGTAACGTAATGTTGGTAAAGACTTTCGCTGATTTTCTATTCTAAAAATATGTTTTATAGAACTCTTTTAGGAATAATCAATATAACATTTTAAATCAAAAATAAGAAATGTTTGCAAGTCAGTGTTAATGAACATTGACTTCCTCATTTCGATTCATGTCACGACTCAACAATTCCTATTTTGAAAATAATGGGAATCGTAAAGGATATGTGAAATAGTGATCACTTCAAAATTCAAAGGAAACGAACAAAATTACCTTAAAATATTATAATATTTTATGATGGAATTTTTTTTAAATTCCAGTGATTTTGTAGTTCATCTTGAGACTGATTCGGACTCGTCGTCGTCGAAGTCGTTCTAAGAGTCATCAACGACGACGACATGTAGAGACTCCTTTCAATTCAATGACGACAGCAACACTACATTCAAAATCGCAAAGGATATGTGAAATAGTGATCACTTCAAAATTCAAAGGAAACGAATATTTTCAAAATGCGAAAAAAAATTCCTTAAAATATTAATTTGTAATAATGGATTTTTTTTTTTTTTAAATTCCAGTGATTTTGTTTATCATCTTGAGACTGAATCGGGCTTATTAGCGTTGTCGTCGTCGAAGTTGTTCTAAGTGTCATCAACGACGACGACAGGTAGAGACTCCTTTCAATTCATTCAATGACTATAGCAGTATATGATAGGCAACACCAAATTTTTGACGCCAGCCGTCAATAGTTACCTATAATGACTACTCATAACTTAATTTCAATAAACGTCCATAAGTATGAAATACGATTTGCACTTTTACAATTAAAATGTTGAGTACATACTACTATTTCTTGGTACGTTTTTAAACGAATACAAATATTACACCGTCAGATCATATGAGCAGATTCGTTACAAAATTTTCGAATATAAGTTATCAAATTTCTTAGGATTATTATAATTTTAATTAAGATCACATCAGAAATTTTCAAAGATGATTAGAAAAAACGCCAATCATGGTTTGGTGATACCTCCTCGTCCAAATACTACCATAATTTTAGTGGTCACAAACCATAACAGCGTATTTAGTATTATGACAGCGTTGAGTGTGTATCAAAAACCGTGATCAAGGTCCTTTGGACAGGGGCCTTACAACCTAAGCGTAAGTGCAACCAGTAGTTGCAAGATTCCTGTAGAAATTCTAAATGCATTAGAGAGGTCATTTGTCCACCTTGGATACAATTGGAAATAACTGAAGATGACAAATCGGAAGCAAAAACTAAATTTTTGAAACAAAACAGGATTTTCTGGAGTTATTGGATATGTCGATGGAACCCATATCACAATTTTCGCTACAAATAAAGAAGACCAGAATCATAACTACAACCGCAAAGGATTCTCAAAGGCGGTCCAAAGGATTAGTTTTTTTCCGCCAACGGAACTGTTTCTCTCCGAAATTTACAAAAACAAAAACTATTCCTTCAAATTGTTTCAAGTCGTTACTTAAAACTGTGACGACAGATTCAGAGTCGTTTCGATTTAACGTCGTCGTCACATTTCCTTACAGAATACCAAATTTGTGTCAATAGTTATCGAAAACGACTACGAGAATACCGATTTTACAGCGTCGCCACAAGACGACGACTACGGGAATAAGGCCGTATGAAAGTGAAGACATTTTGCTTTAGAATCTGAATAAAAATTGACTTGAAAATTTAGAATGCACTCCTATAAAAAATGGAAAACAGACTTTGGATATTATGACTTGTGATCGCAGATATCTGCATTTGGACAGCAAGTCCATTAACAAATACCTTTCAGTGTCGCAATATGTCTTCGACTTTACCTGTCTTTAACCGAGTCTGCTGTTCATTAATATTTTTAAATAATTCTGCATTAATCCGAATTCTTTATAAAGATAACATAAAAAAGTCTGCCTTGCCTCAATGTTTTGATAACAATATGGACATAAACACAATCTTAAGTGTCACCCTGTCATTCTAATTCGCCCGCCAAAGCAACAACGCCGTGAACGAAAACAGCGCCGTTGACGCCAAGACGTTGACGATTCAAGAATTCTTGTAATTGCAATACAATGGCAATTTAACCCAAAGTAATGCTGCGCTCCTAAAATCACCACCATAATATACATTCCAAATTTCTCCTACCTCATCTTTTGTCCTCTGCTCTTCAAAGGCCAGGATTAAATCCTGGCAGTCTAAATTCTCCTCTGGTTCCCACGTATTTTCAGAGTCTGGGTACCCTTTCCACTTCAGAAAGTACTCGATCTAAAAAAAAAATGAACATTAAGCAGAGAGAACAAAAAGAAAACACGTTTTTAACTATTGTTACAATTTCCAATCGGGACAAATAACACTTTGGCAGCAACTACTTACCTTGCCCTTACGGACACGTCTGGAACATATTTTCTCCACAACAAACTCGGCATCCTCTTCTGAGGACGTACTACCGGAGCCATCATCGTTCTTCTTCGATTTCATTATAAATTAGCTGGTTTTGTCTTTGTATTAAATTAAGCCGGTATTGACTGCGATTTTTGTCTTCTTCTGTGCACAGAAATTCTTGCCTTAGGTTACGTCGCCGTCAACTCTGCGCGTTTATGGGTAAAATGTTGCGTAGCACAGCCGAAACAAATTGCGTTTTGAAAAACAATAAAATTCCTTTGATAAACCCACAAATGTTTATTGTAATTATTTGCAGAATTCAACAATTTTTCTTCAATGCGAGTACCGCAACCGAATTAACAAACTGACGCGTGCAATAAAAATGAGAGTGTATTGATTTTTTCTATATTTTTGCTTTCTGCTTTTTGTGAGAAGCCAAACACCAGTGTTGCATTTTATCATAGGCAAAGTGTTTGTGGCGACAGTGTTGTACTCGATAGGTAGTAGTAATTAGTACACACAGAAAAATAATTGTAAGAATGGTGGCCAAAGTCTAGTATCTTAAACAAGCTATTGATAACAGAAATGTCAAAATAACTATTAAATTGCACTAATCATATTTATTATTCAAAGGTAAAAGTGCAGAATATGGGGCGGGAGCCCAAAAAAGAAAAAATATGCCACGTCCTTCTAAATACGCGAAAAACAAGGTTAAAATTGGCGCCGTTAAAAAAGGTACCCATTGGGTTCTATGATGACCCCCTATGTGTGGGTAGTCAAATGAAAGATATTCTCAAGACGAATCCAATGCTATATTTTTTAAAAACATGCCGCCCCTAAGATCCAAAAAAAGAGGTGCTAAGCATACACAATGGATATTCATGTAAAACAAAAGTTCAGTAGTCATTGCTATGCTATTTGAACCCCTGATATCTGGTGAATCAATAGAGATATTGATAATATACACATATACTATTTGAATATATAGATTTTAACTTGATTAAACTTAAAAAGTTGAAATATATAGTTGCCCATAATAAAGTACTTCGGAATCCAATTTCAAAATTTTTAATAATATTTTTTAAAAATACCCCAACTTCTACATCAAATATCTCAGCGTCTATAAGAGATATGGTAAAAGCAAACACATACTATTTTAGATCTTCACCTCAGCTATTGAACGGCTTATTAATACTTAGTCTGTATAAGAAAGAATACTCAGCGGCAATAAACTGATTTGAGAACAAATTCGAACTTTAACCTCATTTCGGCACACCCTAATGCCTAACCATCGATACAAAATTGTTCACAATATATTCGTAATTAAAGCAAAAACAAATGTAAGGTGAAGCTAGATGACCAACTTCGCAATAAATACATATTTTTAACGAAATTCGAAAAAATGCCATATAAGGAACACCCTAAGGCTCTTTGTGAACAATTAAAGGGGTGGAGTATTCCGATCATATTGGTTGTTTACAGAAGTTGTTCAGTTACACAATTAGTACGTTTTTGGTAAAGATAGCAAATAAAAACTTTGCACAATGGCCCAAAACTCACAAAAAACTAATTTGTTTAAAGTAGATAGGGTGTTTTGAGAGCCATTTAATATCCCTAGACTTCTTCAGATTGCATGGGTTTGTTCAGAGAAGTTTTTCGGTGTTATCAAACTACAATTTCACTGAATAGAGCATGCAAAAAATCTGGACTCCCTACGACTTATATTCAAAATACTGAAAAAATTAGAATTTTATTTGAAGTTTTTTGAAAATAAACGAGGGATATCTAAGTTTTTTGGGAAATTTTATTATATCAATTTCTTAAGCGGACTATTAGCTACAACTTTGCTTAAGAAGAGAAAGAGCTAGATTAAAAACTGTACAAACTGTTGGCTAAAAACTGATGTCACCTTTTTCAAGGGATCCAAGGAATTTCAAAAAGTTACGAGGGCCAAAAAAAAATTTTGGTAGCCAATCTAGCCAAACTGAGCTAGGGGTTTACTCAGCTCCGGTTTTACTATCGAAACTATATAGTCACGTTCGGGTGTTTTTCAAAAAGTTTGATTTTGTGTCATAGTATAATTATTATCGTATAGTTTGAATATTCACACATATAAGTTAATTTTTTTAATATTATTTGCTATAAATTTTCGATAGTGACCCTACAAAAATAGGCTTACCTCGGTCCAGGGAACCCGTAGAAGCTTCAAAAATACAACTATGGATTCGTCTCGAAAATCTTTCATTTAAGTACACATGGGGGTCCTCATACAACCAAAAGGGACATTTGTTGATCCCGACCGTCCCGTGGGGCTCATCACCAACTTTGACCTTCTGAGTGTGAGCAAATTTTATACAAATATGCTTTATGTATGTTTAGGAAAATTGTTAGGAGAGAAAAATTAGTGGGCGTCGATCATACATTTTACCTCTTTAGAACGCACCAAGGGAGTGGAAGGAGCTGTTTTAATAAAAAAATATAAAAAATAAAACAAAATTGTATGAGGATCACCCTAAGGGTTGAAGATAGAGGTTAGATATATGGGGATAAACTTTTGCGATTACAACAATATTGGGGATCGGTCATGTATATGATTACTCTAGGGCACCGTTGGGGCAGTTAGGGTGGTGGGAGCAAAATTTAATAATCTTCAACCTTAGGGGGAGAAAATAGTGGATAGGTATGTTCGGCAAAAATGTTAGGGGGAAAAAACAAGTGAAGGTTGGTCATACATTTTACCCCTCTAGGGGCAGTTGCGTGGCTTGTTGTGAATTTTTTCCTTCCTCACCACTATCTTTGACCACAACTAACAGCCATAATAAAAATATTAAAAATATTTAATATATTTTTTCATAAAAAATATAAAAAAATTAATTAATATTAAAAATATTAAAAATATTAAAAATATCACAATTTACGTTAGTGTATCAAATGATACATCAAATTCGTCTAACGATCAGAAAAGTGTTTTCTATTGTTTGATATTTTTGGTCAAATTTAGTGTGTCACGCATTAGGATGGCGCGTTTTGAACTCCATGACGAGTTCATCTTCAGACCTGTTTGTGACGAACTGATGCACAATGGTGCATCATCAGCTGTATATATATCTACAATTATGTCACTATTAAAACTATTTCAAGAATTAAAAATATTGAAAATATTAAAAATATTAAGATTATTTAAAATATTTGAAGAATTAAAATTATTGAAAATATTAAATATATCAAAAACATTAAAAATATTGAAATTATTTCAAATATTACCACAACCAGCAGCCATAATAAAGAATTAAAAATATTAAAAAAAATACAAATATTAAAAATACTAAAAAAAATTATTTATCAAAAATATCAAACAATAAAAACACTTTTCTGATCGTTAGCCGAATTGTGATTTATTGATAATACATATTTAAAATATTAAGAATAATAAAAAAATATTAAATATTTTAAAAACATTAAAAAAAGATTCAAAACATTAAAAATACTACAAATATTAAAAGTAGTATTATTAGACAAAAAAAGCCCATCTAAAAAATAACGTAAAAAATTACTCCGATTTTATTCAGTTTTTTTCCTCCTCCTGTAAAATATACAAAAATTGAGATACGACTTATTAATTTTTAGCCATCGATATGTACTTATCTGCCCTTTCACCCCAATGAATAAAATTTAACAACTGTTTTCACAAAGATTTTTAATTTTTATTCAACATTCTTTTTTGTTTTTTTTTGTTGTTTGCATTTTTATAAATTTTAATTTTGTTTTTGTTTGTTGTTGTTGTAAGTTTTAAATAAATTCTAAATTGTGTGCGTAAAGTGCTGACTGCATCTTGTGTGTGTGGATGTGTGTGTGTTTGGGGGAAGAAGGGGATTGTGTATTCTCTTTGTGTGTGTGTGCAACTTTAACTATAGGTTTTCCCTTATATTTTCTTTTGGGGGTGCAACAAATAAAGAAAAACAAACACAATAAAACAAAACGATATACAATAATTAAAATGATAATCATTAACATAATAGTAATAATAACAAAAACTATCAATAATAAAACAAATAACTTATATAATTATCCAACTAAAACTTAACATGTTAGGACAAAATTAAAAAAAAGAAAAAAACACAGTAAATTTTGATTTGACTCCCGTTAAACCTAGAGTACAATAAATGAAACCAGACTATTGTGGTCCAGGCATTGCCATTCATTTAAGACGCTTCATTCACCGACCACAATATTGTATTTTGCACCAATAATAGTTAATATTTAATATTTATTTTAAATGCTTATGTTTTTAACATTAAATGGAAATTGTTTTGTTGTCGACTTTTTAGTTTTGTTTTTTTTTTATAATTTTTTGTACACAAACGCGAATTTGAAAATTTCTATAAAATCATTGTTTTTTTTTGCTGGTTTGTTTTGTTAAATTATAATTTAGTTTTCGTTTTCATTTTCATTTTAGTTGTTGTTGTTTTAATTAAAGTTATGTTTAGTTAAAGTTTTTATGTATACATGTATATATATATATAGTATATTGGATGTATATATTATAATTATGGCCCCGCTATTCCACAAGAGTTTTGTTTTTTCTTTTTGTTGTTTTTAAATTAAGTTTACTTTCTAAATTTAACTTAGTTTTGTATATATTTCTATATTTTTGTTGCTGTTGTATTTCATTTACAAGCTAAAGTTGTTGTTGTGTTTGTTTTTAGTCGTTACGGTTTTAATAAATAATTCCCAAAAATTGTTTCCCTTCGTTTACATTATATTTGTTTAATTTTTTTTTTGTAATATGAAACCTTAACATTTGTGTGTGTTTTTTTTTACTTTAATTTCTTTTTTAATAAATACATATGGAAATTTTATAGCAAAAATACACTTGGACCTTTGGAGAATTGTTTTTAATTTTGGCGAGGAGTTTTTTTTAGATGTTCTTGGGAACTATAAGAAATATTGTGGAGACACAAAGATGCCACAGACAGGGACTTGTTTCCTTTTATTCAATCAATATTTAAAAAAAATTAAAATATTATAAATATTAAAAATATTAAAAGTATTAAAAATATTAAAAATATTGAAAATATAAAAAATATTAAAAATATTAAAAATATTAAAAATATAAAAAATATTAAAAATATTAAAAATATTAAAAATATTAAGAATATTAAAAGTATTGAAAAATTAGGCTCGAGCCTAATTGATATTAAAATTAAATATTAAAAATATTAAAAATATTAAAAGTATTAAAAATATTAAAAATATTAAAAATATTAAAAATATTAAAAATATTAAAAATATTAAAAATATTAAAAATATTAAAAATATTAAAAATATTAAAAATATTAAAAATATTAATAATATTAACAATATTTAAAATATTAAAAATATAAGAAATGTCATAAATATTAAAAATATTAGAAATAATCCAAATATTACAGATATAAAAAATATTAAAAATGTTTAAAATATTAAAAATTTTAGAAATATTAAAAATATTTGAAATATTAAAAATTTTAAAAATATTAAAAATATTAAAAATATTAAAAAATAGTTAACATAATAATAATACTAAAAATATTAAAAATAAGTAAAATATTAAATAGAAAAAAATTATCTTTGTAGATATCTTTAAGTTTAGTTTTAAACAAAAATTTTCTATCGTTTAAAAGCAAAAAAAAAACAAATAAAAGTTCAAATAGCAATTTGTACATGTAGCTTTCAAATATTCTGTTTGTTGTATAGTATTCCGTGACACTAAAGAAAATAATAGGTGACTTACACCCATGTTCTGGAAAACAATTCGGTTTGAAAACAGACCGAAATCGGTATTTTTACATACACTTTTTACTCATGTTCTGGAAAACAAATCGGTTTGTAAACAGACCGAAATCGGTATTTTTACATACACTTTTTACCGATTTCGGTCTGTTTACAAACCGATTTGTTTTCCAGAACATGGGTGTTAAATGCTTTTAACCTCGACTGTACTCACAATTCTCACATGCTGTTCCATAGAAATTCTCTCTTTCCTCGCCTCTGGGTATGTGGGCTAATATGTAACCATTATAACATATTATTCAGAATATTAAATTTTAGTATAATAATCTTAAAAAAATTAAATATATAAATAAATAAAATTGTTTATAAATGTTACAAATAAAACTTAACAAAGACGTGGTTGTGGTGGGTGGGTAAGTTGTGTGTGTGTGTTTTGTTTCTATTACAACAAGATGTTTTGTTGTTAAAAAGTTAGGGCCTAACAACTTTAACTTGTAAATTTTTTTGTCTCCTATACGGTTTAGCATTTAAAATTACGCTACATTTTTAAACTACAAATATGGTTTCACTATAACTAATTGGGTTTTTTCTTTATTTAAATAAGGTAATACACAAGTTTTTGTTGTTATGTATAAATATATATATTTAGGGTATACATATACATATATATGTTGTTACATATATATATATATATATATTATTAAAAATATAAATGACTATTACGCTACTCATTTTACTTTTTTTTGCAATTCATTTCTTTTTGTATAAGAATTTTCAAAAAAAAAATTTAAGGTTTTGTTAAGAAAGTAAAGGAAATTATAACGAAAAGGAAATACAAAAATAAAACAAACTAAAACTTACATATGTTTGTTGGTATTTTAAATATTGGACTTATAGAATGTTATTTTTGTATGTAACTAATTTCGAATTCTCTTTGACTGCCTAAAGAAGATTTGTGTTAATTTGTGTAACATATACTCGTATTGAAGTTTCCTTTTTCTTACAGGGAGAGGGTTTTCTTTTCTTTTCTTAGTTTAACATAGGTGCAGCAAAATATGTTGTGTTTTTGTTGTTACTTTCTTGTATGTACTAAGATTTGTATATAATATTCGGATTTTTAGTTTTAATTTTTCAACAATCTTATTTCCTTTTTTGTTGCTTTTGAACATCACAGTATTTTTTGTTTTGTTTTGTTTTTTTTTAGATTATTTTGCGCTTTAATTTTAAAGTAATATTTTCTACAATTACATTTAAATTTAAAAATTAAACGGTTTTGCTGCCCAATTGTGTTTAATCTACAAAACATATCTTTTGTGTTTCTTAAAAAACAATTACTTTCTACTTTTGGGGTAGGGGAGGAAAATGTATCATAGTTTTTATTATAAACTAAAAAAAAACAACAAAATTATTAAATGTATTTTAAACAATAGCATATATTAATGATTAGTAACAAACGAATTAACAACGAATTAAAAAACTAAATTATATTATAGTATTATGATTAAAAAAAAAGATAGTAATAATAATAACCAAAGCTAATCTAGGGAAACAACAAATATTATTGACAAATTAAAGCATATATAAAGTTATTGTTGTTGTTTTTTTAAATATATAAAATTACAAAAAAAAATATTTAATTCCTGCTGATAACTTGACCAGTTTTGGCATTAACTAATATAGTTTTATGGCTTGTAGACTGTTGATCATCAGGGTTGGTCGTGGCACCACCGCCGGCTGCCGTTGAACTGGACGTGGAGCCGGCCGCACCGCCTTGGCGGCTAATGCGCCTTCTCAAGCGATCGCTTATGTTTTGTGAGGCGCCGGTGCTGTTGCTGTTGGTGTTGGTTGCGGGTGTAGTATTTGGTTGTTGCGTCTGTTGCTGAGACGGCTCGTTGTTTTCTTTTTTGATTGTTAAACAGCCATCATTTTTGTATAATATAATTTTAGCACACTTAGGTTGTTTGTCTTCTGCTGCTGTTGCACCAGCACTCTCTTCGTTTTGTGGAGAGCTCTTGAAATTCTCATTAACTCGATCTACGTCATTATTATTGAGAGCGGTCACCTCTTTTTTGATATTAACCTCATTAGGGTTCGTGTCCGGTTGCTCATCATCTTTCGGCTCACTTCTCTGCTCCATACTTAGTTCCAGCTTGTCGTAGCTGGTGAAAAATGCCACATCCTTAAGCTTCTCCATACTATTGAAATGCACTCTAGTATGTGCATCTATCTCTTGCTGCTCTTCGGCGGTAAAGTCGCAATGTTCACACGTGAAGGCCAATTTCTTAAGTGACACGCTAATATGTTGCTGCAAATGAGCTTTGAATTCGGAGGCCGTAGAACTTTCATAAGGACAGTGGCGGCAAAGTTCTTTCTCGGCTGCCGACTCATCACCATCGTTCTCTTGAGGTTCTCTCGCTGCCACCAGCTGTTCTCGATTGGCCACCGCCGCCATTTCACTGGCGGTCACAGATGCGGCAGTGGAGTTGGTATTAGAGTCCTCAGCTTCAGGTTGATTTTGATTGTGATTTAGCATCGTCGCACTCTTATTAATATCTTCCGCTGGTGTGCTGTTGTTACTCTGCTTAGATTCCAATTGCTTTTTCAGCAAAGAGTTACCCGACTCATAGGCATTTCCTTGGCAACTTGAAGTGATCGCCGAATTCTGATCGTGTTTCAACGCAGCCGTCTGACCCTCATTCAGCTCGCTGTCCACCACCCAAATGGTTTCAGGCTGTTGTAATTTTCGTGTGGCTGTGATGTGCATCAACTTGGGAGCCCTAAACACGGTGTCATCCTTGCAATTCTTATACAGCTCATTGCATTTCTCCTGATACTGGGTGGTGTGCACATAGCGATGCGTTTGTATTAGAGTCTCATGAGGCGCCCGATAATCACAGTATTCACATTGGTATTTACGCGTTTCGTCACTGCTGTTGGAGGGCAGGGCTTCATGTTGTCGCAGATGATCATCCAAATCGACTTTAGCCGTTTGAGGGTCATTGTGCTTCTGGGCATAACGTGCGGGACATTTATTGCAGTAGTAAATCAAACGATATTGATACTCTGGTGGTAGCTGAGAGTGATGTTGCTGTTGTTGGGAGGAGGCACTAAGGCGCAGGGCAGGTGAGGAAACGCTAGGCAGATTGGGTTTTATGCCAGACAAATCAATGGCCAGTGTTGAGTCCTGCAAGGGCGTGGCAAGAAGAGGGCGGGAGAGAGAAAGAGAGAGAGAAAGAAAATAAATATAATGCTGAAAGTGTTAAAATGGAAGGCTGATACAGGAATGGGCTAGGGTGGGTGATATGGTCCACATTCACCCCTGAGGCAAATTTTCATAAGCGTAGAACTCTCGCAATATATAAATGAAATCAGTTTTCTTGCAAAAAAGAGATATTACATATATAAAGGTACAATCGGCCATTTGTATGGGAGGTACCAGGAGGAGTGTGGCAAAATTTTCAGTTTCCTGGGGACTAATTCTAATTCATTTTAAACATCTTAAAAAGTAAATCTTAAAATATTTGGGGTCTAACACGTCTCACGTATAAAAAGTACTTTGTAGAACAAACGAGTTCGTTTCTGGAACAAAAAAAGTACTATTTGCGACAGTAAAAACATCTTTTTATACGATAAAAGTACCTTTTTTTAACAATAAAAATACCTTTATCTGATAAAAGTACTTTTTTGTACAATCAAAGTATTTTTTTTGATAAAATAATTAATCTTTTTTGTGTAATAAAATAACTTTTTGGCGCACTAAAAGTACTTTTTTTGGTACAATTGCACTTTTTGTACAATAAAAGTACTTTTTTGATAAATTAAACGTACTTTTTCGATAATAAGAGTCCTTTTTTTAATAATAAAAGTACTTTTCTAAACAATAAAAGTAGTATTGGCGGTAATAAAATTACTTGTTTAACAACAATAATATTTTGTTTATGCTAAAAGTACTTTTTTGGTACAATAAAAGTACTTTACTGTTCAAGTGAAGAAATTTACAAGAATAATAAAAGTACTTTTAGGCGCACTAAAAGTACATTTTGGTACATAAAACCATAAAAGTACTATTTGCGACAATAAAAGTACTTTTTTTTAACAAAAAAAAAAATACTTTACTATAAGCTAAAAGTACCTTTTTGGTACAATCAAAGTACTTTTTGGTACAATAAAAGTATTTTTTTGATAAATTAAACGTACTTCTTTATACAATATAAGTACTATTTTAAATAAAAGTACTTTTTGGTAAATAAAAGAAAGCCCTTTTTGGTACAATAAAAATACTTTAGTGACAACAAAAGTAAGTTTTTACTGCAATAAGATTACTTTTTTGGTAAAATAAAAGTACTTTTTTGGTACGACAAAAGAACTTTTGTAGTACAATAAATTTACTTTTTGGTGCGATAAATGTATTTTTTGCTGTAAGAATACTTTTTGGTTCTATAAAAGTACTTTTGATACAACAGAAGTACTTCTTGAAACAATAGCTTTTTTGGTACAATAAATGTACTTTTTGGCACAAATAACGTACTTTTTTGCTACAGTAAAAAGACTTTTTTACTACAATGAAACTTTTTTTTTTGCTACAAAAAAGTACTATTTTCGTACAATTAATGTATTTTTACTACCATAAAAGTACTTTTCTGAATCAACAATTTAATAACTTTTGCAATTAAAGTACTTTTTTAAACATAGAAAGTAATTTTTTGTTAAATAAAAGTACTTTTTTTGTACATAGATATCAATGATTGCTAGTATGTCAATTAGACATAGTCCTAAATATTACATTTTGTACCAGCAGGTATTGTTAATGACCACGGCTCTCGAGCCAGGAACCTCAATATTTTAAATGAGCATTCGCCTTTCAAGCTTTTTGCTTCGAGCTAAGAGCCAATATGAACCCTCATATATATATTTGCATGTTTTGTGTTCAAATTCTATGTCGAAAGAATTTTCTAGTAAAATTTCGCCACTAATTGCCTCTTTTCTATAAAATCCTCCTATGTTTTCCTCTAAAAATTCATAACAAACAAAACATTCATTATCGGACATTACTTGCCTAACCTAACAATTTTGCATTTGTTATTTCTATCACCCCCTGTTCCATTATTCGCAATTCCCCAAATTACCTGTTTACTTTGGGCCGCCGCTGCCATCTTCAGGGCTATACTGAAATCCATATTAATATTGGCTTGTTGCTGCGCCAATGAGCCAGCCGAAAATCCTGCATTCGCCTGGTTGGGTAACATCTGGTGCACGGTGCGCATGTGTGAACTTAAATGTTGTTTTTTGGCACACACAAAAGTGCACAAATGACACTCGTACTGGGTGGGTTTATGCAGTGATATGTGATAGTTCATCTGTGATTTACTCTCACAGATATAAGTGCACAGCGGACATTTCTGTTGTTTCGATTTGTTATTTTGATGTGGCGGTGTGGGCACAGGCGCATTGTTAACCTGTAAATTTGCCTCCAGTAATTGGGCCAAATTCGAGGTACTGCTCGATGTCTGAGCATTCAGCGCTGAGATAAGGTTATTATTATTTTGATTGGTAGATGAAACTCGGGTAATTTCTATTTGATCGTTTTTCTGCAATTGTTGTTGCAGCAACAATTCCTCAGCCATACTGGTAAGATTGGGCAAATTAGCCAGAGCAGCGGCAGGATTACCACTGTTACCGCTCTGAGCAGCAGCCGCTTTATAGGCTGCTGCCAAATAGGCCACCGCGGCAGCTTGTAAATCTTGAGGAGTATTAGCTGCATTGGCGGCAGCAGCTGCTGAAGCTGTCAAGGGCGAGTGTAGTAAGGAGTGGGGCGTCTCCGATTTTGGTAAAGCTATAGACAACTTGGATTGTTGCGATAGGTTATTGTCGATAAGTACACTATTATTGTTCTGGAGTTGTTGCTGTTGTTGTTGTAAAGCCTTTAAAGTTAAATTGTATTGGCTGTTGTTGGTGCTGATGATATTATTGTTGATTTGCTGCTGTTGCTGATCATTCATGGCTCCGTTTACCAAAGGCTTGTAAATGGGAGCCAATTGGCGGTCACCGGTAGCGGTGCGATCAAGGGTTTCGATGTTGATAACGCCAGCATGTTTCAAGCGACAATGACGCTGTAATTTGTTAGAAAGTAAAAGAGAAAAGAGATACAAATTATTTTTATAATTCTCTGTGAAAATGATAAAAAAAACTCAATTACAACAATATAATGTGGAAATTTATAAATGCACAATGGAAAGAGTAAAAATTCACACCACACCCACAAAGCCCTTAAATATTGGTAAAACATTTAAATACATACATATAAACACTCTTATACCATATACACAGATACAAAAACCATTAATTTATGCTTAGTTTTTTTGAGACTAATTGAAATAAAGTTTAAACCTTGATTTACCATGAGTAATGTAAATATGTTGTTACCCATACCTTTAAACAATAAATTATTATTGTCTTATGTAGATTTTCAAATATCAAGTACATACTAAAAGTATAGGGTGAAGGAGTTTGGAGTTGTGCTTCGCAATTTTATTTGTAGGATATCAAAGTTTAAGAGCACTATTTTAGGATGTGTCTTTTATTTTTTACTTTAAAATATTGATATGAATAGTTAAATTAAAAAAAAAAATATTTTGATATGAATTTTGAAGAAAATTAAAAAATTTAATTAAATTAATTGTTATACCACAAAATAAAATAATAGCAGTGAATCGTTGTTCGGATGGTACACAGTTTAATATTTGTATTTGGATTTGGATTTTCTTAATACGTTTATGCTATATTTTTGAAATTTTCAATATTTTTAATATTTTTAATATTTTTAATATATTTAATATCTTAAAATTTTTTTAATATTTTTAATATTTTTAATATTTTTAATATTTTTAATGTTTTTAATATTTTTAATATTTTTAATATTTTTAATATTTTTAATATTTTTAATATTTTTAATATTTTTAATATTTTTAATATTTTTAATATTTTTAATATTTTTAATATTTTTCTATATTTTTAATATTTTTAATATTTTTAAAATTTTTAATATTTTTAATATTTCTAATATTTTTAATATTTTTAATATTTTAAATATTTTTAATATTTTAAATATATGAATATATTTAATTTTTTTAATATTTTTCTATATTTTTAATATATTTAATATCTTTAATATTTTTAATATTTTTAATATTTTTAATATTTTTAATATGTTTAATATTTTTAATATTTTTAATATTTTTAATATTTTTAATATTTTTAATATTTTTAATATTTTTAATATTTTTAATATTTTTAATATTTTTAATATTTTTAATATTTTTAATATTTTTAATATTTTTAATATTTTTAATATTTTGAATATTTTTAATATGTTTAATATTTTTAATATTTTTAATATTTTTAATATTTTTAATATTTTTAATATTTTTAATATTTTTAATATTTTTAATATTTTTAATATTTTTAATATTTTTAATATTTTTAATATTTTTAATATTTTTAATATTTTTAATATTTTTAATATTTTTAATATTTTTAATATTTTTATTATTTTTATTATTTTTAATATTTTTAATATTTTTAATATTTTTAATATTTTTAATATTTTTAATATTTTTAATATTTTTAATATTTTTAATATTTTTAATATTTTTAATATTTTTAATATTTTTAATATTTTTAATATTTTTAAAATTTTAATATTTTAATATTTTTCTATATTTTAAATATTTTAAATATTTTTAATATTTTTAATATTTTTAATATTTTTAATATTTTTAATATTTTTAATATTTTTAATATTTTTAATATTTTTAATATTTTTAATATTTTTAATATTTTAAATACTTTTAATATTTTTAATATTTTTCTATATTTTTAATATTTTTTAATATTTTTAATATTTGTAATACTTATAATATTTTTAATATTTTTAATATTTTTAATATTTTTAATATTTTTAAAGTTTTTAAAATTTTTAATATTTTTAATATTTTTTATACTTTTAATATTTTTAATATTTTAATATTTTTAATACTTTAAATATTTTTAATATTTTTCTATATTTTTAATATTTTAATATTTTTAATATTGAGTTTGGTTTCATTGTTCGGTACAAGATCTTTTCTATTATTGCTAATAGAATTTGTTTTACAAGTGTTGTGTGAAATGGATTATGTTGACTGCTGGCAGGGCAGATAGTTATTTCGATGGTTGCCAAACCATCATCATCAGTGCCGTTTGCTGTGCCTTCTCCACTCATTATCACAACCTTAAGTGTTAAAAGCTTCAAGCAATCAATGTGAAGCTCACACACACCGGTGCGAAAATGGTATCAACGAAGACCACACGTCAACATAATCCACACAAGCTCTTGTCTATGCTTTGTCCATCGGACTCTTGTAAAACAGATTCTATTAGCAATAATAGAAAAGATCTTGAACCGAACAATGAAACCAAACTCATTATTTACATATACAGATCAACAATACAAAACAAGAGAAATTTTTAATATTTTTAATATTTATAGTATTTTTAATATTTTTAATATTTATAGTATTTTTAATATCTTTTATATTTTAAATATCTTTTATATTTTTCATATTTTTAACAAATTCAATATTTTTCATACTTGTAATATATTAATAATTATTGAAATTTTTGCTATTTTTAATATTTTTGTAATTTATTATATTTTTGCTATATTTAATATTTTTTATAATTTATTATATATTTCCTATTTTTCTAGTTTTTATAATTTGTTATATTTTTACTATTTTTATTTTTTTATTTTAAATATATTTAACACTTTTGATATTTATATTATTTTAATTTGTAATTTTTCTAAAATATTCAATATTTTTAATATCTTCAATATAAGTATTTAATTTATTTATATTTTAAATATGTTTAATCTTTTTTAATACTTACATTATTTTTAAATATTTTAATATTTTTAATAACTGGAAAAGTTTTAAAGAATAATTTTTTAAGAATAATCTTGTTTAACGTTAATATTTGTAATATTCATAATAATAAAATATTTTTGAATTTGTAATATTTTGAATAATTCTTAATTTGTTAAATTTTGTATATAATACTTTTATTTATATTTATGAATAGTTGAATTTTTTTTTATATTTTATTTCTACCACTTACACAAAAATAGTGTAAAGTTAAGTTGTAGGTCGAGAGAACTTTCGCGCAGAGTTTGTTGTAAGAACATGAATAGTGTTCTACAGGTGTGTAAATTTTTCTGCACGTCTACGCAAAAATTTTCTCTAGCTCTATGCAAACACAATCTCTAGTGGACACTTGGCCTAAAAATACGCCATTCATATATAGGTGACACTTTTAGACACGTAATTTGTCTAAGAATACGCTTTTTCATATACATACTAATAAATATTTCTGAGAAGCCACTTTCAAAATATAGGAGAACATTTTTCATAAAAAAGGTGAATATATATTTCTTTCCGTATCAGGGAAGATCAAATTTTTTATGAAAATATATCTATGAAGGCACTTTGCGTATAGTGATATGCCTTGAAAAGAATTTTTCTTATCGCAACGAGAGCAAAAAGATTATAATCAAGTACAAACTTGTCTAAGAAAACATCTTACTCATATTCACTTTCCGTAAAAAAAGGTTCTTATAGAAAAGTTATTTGGAAGATACTTTTAATTTTCTATTTCTATAGAAGTGTGGCCTTATATATTTAACCTCGACGAGCTTCGAAACATTAAAAATAAATAAAACATACAACAAAAATCAGACCTCAAACTTGATTATTTTTAAAAAAAATTACCTCACTAGTTGCTTTACTCATTCACACTTGCACACAAAATGAAATTTGAAAAAGAAAAACTGTGGAGATGTAGGGACACTACCACTTTGGTAAATATTGTTTTTAGCAAAATTATAACAATTTCAATGTTAAACATTTTAAAACTTTTAAATTCTGCTACTAAAATAAGATATACCAACTGTATGCTCATTTCCTGGCAAGGAAATTCAACATAATTTTATGTCATCTTTGTACAAATTACCTTTTAATGTATGTAAATAATGTATTGTATAGCTGAAATAGTTGTTCTTAAATTAATCTTCTTCATAATACCTTTAAATGCAAAAAAGTTTATGGTAGCAACTTTCCAAGTGAGTTTAATATTAGATGCATTATAGCTCACTTAAATTTTCATTAAATTAGCACCGAAAATTTTTTTATGGACTTTACAATGAATGTTGTACACGAGCTTTCTGGATTTCGAGTCAATTTAAAATCACTGCAATTGTTGTCATGTCCATTATTCATGATTAAAGTCGATTAAAAATTTTGAAACCTTATTAAGACATAAGGACCTCTCAGCTTATTATGTAACTATTAAATATTATATTACTTATCTCAGACATATCATCCATAGCTAATTTGTTCTAAAATTCTTAATTGACATATTAAAAAAAACACAATTTTTCAAACTTCGGACATATCAACTTTTGCCATAGTGGCACAAAGGTAGGCTTCAATAAATGCCCTTGAGATAGTAACATTAAAGGTGTTAAGAAATAGAACAGTAAAGGTGTTAAGAAATATTTTACTCTCATTCTTTAGTATTTCCTATATTCTTATCTCCACAGTTTTTCTTACATATTATTTTTTAACTAATATATATACAATTAACATATAGAGTGTCGTTTTGTTGTTGTTGAAAATATACCTGAATGACATGCTTCCAATTGGATACTTGATGACAATGACCACAACGATATGGCGACGGGTCACGCCTATCGCCCGTTGTTGTATCGTGCGTTAATAGAGTATTGTTATTGTTTGAACCATTACCACCATTATTGTTATTATTATTATTATTATTGTTTGAACCATTACCAGAGAAATTACCCAAATTATTACTGTTACTAGCATTGTTGTTGCTGGTGTTGTTATTACTGTTACTATTAGATGATGAATGATTTTGTACGGAATTTTGATTTTGATTTTGATTAGACAATGATAATGATGTGGCTATCGCCGCATTATGATCAGATGAGGACGTCACTGGACCACCACCCATGACCACCAGTAGATTTTGCATGACACCACCACAACCAACCCCACCATCAACACCGCCACCACCATTTCCTTCATCGCTTAAGATCATCAGACCATCACCACAAATGTTGTTGTCGTTGTTGTTCTTGCTGCTGCTGGAAGGGAATGATGGCGTTTGTGTTGGATGTAGTAAGGATGCATGAGAAGCTGAAGGAGTAGAAGGAGTAGTGGTAGTAGTTACAATTGTTGTAGGTGCGGTCGTTGCCATTGCGGCCGCCATGAGTCCGGATTTATTTGTGTGATTTGTTTTAGGTGAACCCATAACCAGTCGTGTTGTTGTGTCACCACCACTCAAAACACCCTCATTGTTCGACGAACTCTGGGGCGGTGCATAAGCGGTGCCGCCTCTGGGCGATGTTAGAAGGTTTTGCAATGATGACGATGAAGGATGCTTGGAGGACCCGTAACCACTTATGGATGACGTCGCTTGCGTCTGTTGGTGTTGTTGTAGCGCTTTAACAGTTAATTGATTGGGCGACGTCGTAGTGTTGTCGGCACTTGCCTGCTCATTTAGACTCGCTTTCTGCTCACCGTGCTCTAGTATATTAGCGGCGGCATTTAGCTGCGACGCTTTAAGAGGATTTTTACCGGCCAGCGCCAATGCCAGGCCACTAAGCGACGAATTGGCCGACTGATCCAATAGACCGGCGGCAACTAAGCTGGACAGTTGTGTGTTGGTCGCATTTGAATTGGACTGTTGCTGTTGTTGGGTCATACACATGGCCGCCAATACTTTGTTCATGTAATTATTTGAATTTACCGAAACCTGCAGGGACGAAGAATTGTGCGGCGATGACATTTGTGCTGATTTGGGCACTGTAGTGGCCGTTGCCGTGACAATGGGCGTATTGGGATCGGGAAAGTGAACTTTGACGTGAGCCAAAACAGCATCACGATTGATGTGTCTGTAAAGGAGGAGAGAGAAGAGAAATTAATAAGAGAGAGCTTTTAACGCTTTTAAAGATTACGGACGTAGAGATTACGTTGCAGTGCATAGACAAATTATAGAAAATTTACGTAAAAATACAACTTTTAAGCACAACCCTGCACAACTCACCTGAAATTGCACTTGCGGCACTTATAATTCTTCTCATTGCCATCCTGCCTCATTTCCAAAATGATCTCATCGCTAGGCTTAAAATTGGCTCCAGTTGTTGGCGGCGATTTCTTTACAGCCGATATAGTAACCGAAGGCGTAATTAGGGTGGCATTTTCATGATCGTTCTGTTGATTCTTATGATGCTGCTGTTGAGCCATCGCTGCATTCATCATTGAGGCCAGCAACGGCAAACGTATAAAATTATCCGACAGCGAATCATCGCCGGCCATTGTAGCCGCCGACGTCTTTGGCGGAATGGGTTCCAGTGTAATATCTTCCCTGACGCCATTCAAAATATTATTAACTGGCGTGGACGAAGACGAAGCGATCGATCCCTGTTGCTTTTGATTGTAATCATTTATAAATGCCAACGAAGCCACTTGATTGGGTGTCATTTCACCCGATTTCATGAGCTTAGGATCGCCATCCTCCTCGGTCACCTTCATCAGCGTTATGTATTTGTTGTATTTTGTATAATTACGTCGGCCAGTTTCATCGTTCATCAGGACCCTGGCATTTTTATGACTGGGATCTCTGATGGTCTTTAGCCGTATGTGCTTGGTGATATCCCAGCGCCAGTTAGAGCGATACGAGCAGAGAGAGCACTCAAAGGGTTTTTTGTTCAGATGACCGACAATGTGTACATGGAACCGTGAGGCTGTGGAGGCCCAAAAAGAACAGTGCGGACACTTGTATACCTTTTTAAGGGACGAATTGGCGGCCTCTTCTTCGGGTGTCATCTTTTTGGTTACCTGGAAACAGTGAAAGTTTCAAATTTCATTTGGTAAAAAACAGTGGGGGGCGCATAGAAATCCTCATAAAAGGGGGTTGTTGAAGGGGAGATTTGAAAATTCTGTTTTGACTAGATATAAAAACATTGCCTACTAACGATTGACTTACCTCTCCATAGCCCGGAGCTGTTTCTACACCATAATAGCTGTTCTCATCATTATTCGCCGACAGCAGACTTCCTCCAGCCGTCGACGAGGAATTTGTACGACTCTGCTGCTGTGGCCGACTCATGTCGAAATTTTGCGATCCCTCCTGTTGCTGATTGCGCGGAATCTTATTCCACACAAACACTCTATTTTCCATCGGATGGTGAAGGTCACCTGCCGCCTGGTCGCCGGCCATTATACGACTGCCGCCACAACTTTCGCCCGAAAGCGAATCGCAACGACTATTAGCCTCAGAGCAGATTTTCAAATGATTTAACAAGTCCGCCGAAGATTTGCATCGATGGCGACAGTGTTGGCATCGGGTGGAACCGGTAACGCTTAAATTTAGCGCCGAATGTGATTGCTTATCACACTCGTCATCTTCGTTGAAATCAATTTCCAGGCGTCCCTCTTCGCCATCTTCATCATGATCCTCATCGTCAAGATCCATTTCATCGTTGCCCGAGAGTGTGGAGAATGTGCACGATTTACGATGAATTATCGATTCCGACAGACATTTGGCCATATGGCCACAGGGACAGATCAAGTTCTCATTAGTGGTCGACGACGACTTGATCTTATCGAAGAAGGAACCACTTTTGCGCGTCAACAGGCTGCGGCTGCTAGCCGAAGAGGTGATGGTGGTGGTGGGCGATAGCTGAGAAGCCGCTCCTGCTGCTGCCTCTGGTTTGTCCGAGGGGTGCAGCATTTCCGAGATCTGTTTCTCGTTGAAAAACATAGAGGCTAAGTCGGACAGGGACGAACGTGGGCCCGCTATATCGGTGGTGAGATTCAAGATGCTGTCGCCCTCCTTGGAAATGGGTATAAGGTTTGGTAGGGGTTTCTTTGCCTTTGGTAATGTGTGGTTGTGCACCGAAGAGGTGTCTGAAGAGCCGCCCTTCTGTGACAGATCTGTGGGTTCATCTTCGTCGTAACGCAAACGCTTGGATTCGTAGACTCCTTCTGCCGGCCCAGCGGTCATTAGCATTTCATCGTACTCGTCCATGTTGTTGTTGTTGAAATGATCTTCCATCATTTCAGCGGAATCGCTAAAGAAATCCTCACTCAGGTCGGTAGCACCCACCTTGTTGCGCCTGCGTGCCAAAGTCATACCGGCAGCATGACCCACCGGCGGCACATGATGATTCATTTCGTGCACGGTCAGCGACTGTTTAATGTCAGCGGTAAAGTCACAGGCAGCACATTTGAAGGGTCCTGCTCCGCCGTGATTCTTCATGTGTCGATCCAAATTCCATTTGTAGGGTGTTCTAAAGTCACAAGTGCAGCACTTGATCATAGGCATCGAATGGTATTTGACGTGTTTGCTGAAGCGGGCCTTGATGTGGGTCACGTAGGAGCACTTTTCGCATCTGTAGAACTTGGCATTGCAGTGGTCTTCGATCTCGTGTTCCAGCAAATTGTTGCGGTACAGAGTGGTAAAGTCACATAGACTGCATTTCATCAAGCGATTGTTGGAGGGTTCATCGGAAGGCAAGCCTCCCAAAGGCGTAGTGCTACCGCTGTTGGTTTGTCCCGGCGGCGGCGAGGAATTACTGCCCGACGGCGAGGGCGTCAACTCGAAACTTGGCCTTTGCGGAGGTATCTCAATGTTATTTGTTGCATGGGTGGGTGTGAAATCGTAGGGTTTCTGTTGCGGTGAACTTTCCGGTATGGCCTGATGGGGAGACGATTCGGGAAGCTCATATTTGGAATGATCATTCTTAAGGGATTCTTTGTCGAACTCCCGTTGCTGGGCGCGCAGTTGTTGCTCATAGGCAGCAGCAAATAAGGCTCCAGCTGCAGAAACACTAAGCTGTTGTTGTTGTTGTTGCTGTTGCTGCTGTTGGTGATGTTGTTGCTGTTGCTGAGATTTCTGCTGTTCTTCATGATGCTTCTTAAACATATCCAAATCACGCTGTATCTTTTGGTGTTCACGTTCCATATCAACCTGCAGCTGTTGGGAAAAGGGGGTGGTGGTATAACAATTGTTGGGCAATTTTAAATTTGTCAACGCTTTCAATGAAACACTCACTTGCTCGGCATTAAACGCATCCATATTTATCAGCTTTATACCCTGGGGACTGGACATATTTTCTTCCATTTTCCGTTTTCTGGCCTCACGATTCATGCCACGTTTACCCCGCGCCTGACCATGACTGCCGGCAATGCCATCCGTACAGCCGTGCACCATTTTCATATGACGCACCAGCTTCTGGTAGTGGCGGGAGGCGTACAGGCACAGTTTGCATTTGTTTATAACAATCTTCTCACCGTGGACATCACGCAGATGTGTCAGGTGATAGCGAGGATTTTGGGTGAAGTAGGTGCAGTAACTGCAGCTATAGTTACGCTTTATTTTGCACTGGGGCAAACCTTCTTCTTTCAGTTCCATGGCAGCCGTTTGCTGCTGGTGCTGCTGTTGTTGTTGCTGCTGTTGCTGGTGGTGTTGCTGCTGCTGCTGTTGCATTAGATGCTGAGCCCGTTTCAAATGTTCAATTTGTTGTTCCAATATCATAGAGCTTGATAATGTTTGACCAGGTGCTACGCCGCCAGTACCATTGCTGCCGCCAGGGTTGTTGTTGACCCCCGATGCCGTAGAATTTTGATCCATATAGAGTTGATTGCCACTAACCACACTGCGTACAATCAATGTGTCGCCAGATCTTTGGACCATGGAAGGCAATTCCATGGTGGTTGTAGTGATATTGAGAAGCTTTTATGGGTTGGTTGAAAATTATCTGCAAGAAAAAACAATCGAAAGAAAATGTTGAGTTAGAAATTTTACATTAGAGAGAAATGTGTGTTTACTTCGTGGCTGTTTTGAAAGAGAATACTAGGTTGATATATTGCTTCGTCAAATTCTTTTGGGTTTTCATTGGTTTTCAAAGCCAACCAGACCAGAATAATTTAACATAACAACAAAAGATGTTGAAATTATTTGAAATAGCGAGTGTTTTTAATAGACAGGTATTTTATAAATATAACGCAATAACAGTAAAGAATAATTAAAATTCGAATAGAACGTCATTGGGTTTAAGGATTAGGAAATGTAGATACTTTAAAACACATATTCTTAATTACTTTTCTAAATTGTGCAAGAAAATCTTATTTCAAGGAAAATTTTTCAAAAGGTGCTATTTGTAGTACTGACATAGGTGCCAATAGCACTTTTTGACAAATCGTCCTTGACTTACAGGAAAATCGAGGTAAAATTGTATATAAACAATATATAAACAAAGAGTTTTACTTCCCCGCTCATACCCCCTAAACATCAAGGTTAAATTTAGGGCTCAAACCGATCCAAAATAAGATCTACGAACTAAACTACATAGTTAATCCTAAAGATTTCAAAAATATCCTATTGTGGGTCCCTGCTTAAATTCTGAACAAGACCCATTATTATATTTTTGTTTTATGCGGGAGTGAAAGAATATTAAAATTCACAACAAAATATGACAGCCCCAAATAACCGTCAAAAATTTGAGGATGTAAGGAAACTTATTTATGTTGTTGTCGGCCAGACCTACAGGTCCCACTCCCACAGTTCAAAGTAACTGTAACAAAGAATATTTAGGTATGCGGCTCTACGTCCTTCTGACATGATTTTATTCCTTATTTTGTAAATTTTTTGTTAAAAAAAACACGCGAAGAAAGCTCTACGGAACCCTTAGACCCTTGGACTTCTCATGTCTCGAAAATATCTTTAATTTTTCCCAGTACCAAAGGGGCCCCATGTTCCCCGGACTCAATTTTTAGGCTGTAATTGGGAGTGACGTGGCATTTTTTTAAGTAATTTCCTCGAATATTTTGTTTCGAAATACAGGTTGGACCAAAAGTCATTTTACATTTGAATCAGTAGCTGCCTCGGTGGTGTGTACTGCAGTGGTTACATAAAGCAATACAAAATTTTTCAGCTATTGATACTGGGACTCAATTCTGAGAACTGCACGTGAAAGTAGCCCCAAAAGGTAGAAGTTCAGCATCATTAATTTTGTCAAATTACATGCCATAATAATTTAATATCGATTTGAAGTTAGTAAGGGCAGTTTGTTACGTTTTAGGCTCTTTTGTTTGACATAACTCGAGAAAGCTGAAACAAATTAAAAAAAATAAGAATTCCAATATCTTTCACCTGTTCATATAACGTTTCCCTACATAAGCAACAGTTTCACTTTTCCCATTCATCAATTGATTTTGAACTGGGTTCATTTTGTAGCAGTTACAATAAAACTGTTGTACTCCGTGGCGTATGATTTTAGTTTAAGCAAGATAAGGCAACATGTTACACCTCTAATGATGAAGTCTATATTGCTCTTTCACGTCAAGTATTTGACATTACATCGAAAACCCTCAAAATTCGACACCAAAGTTAACCTCATAAAATACAAAAAAAAATTGACTCCAAATCATTCCATCACTTCAAACATAACCTCAAAATGCCAGATTTGGAAGTGGAATTTTGATGTTGTTTGTAGTCAAATTTTGCTGTTATTTGAGGTTATGTCAACAACTTCGCGTGATGGGGCAAAACAGATATCATATTCGGTTTCAGTGATCTCGAGTTTTGAACATGAATTCTTTTTTGTGCGCCTGTGTAATTTTGGTTTGTTACGTTAGGTTTTGACATAACCTCAAAAAACATTACAATTCAACTCACAATCACACATCATGTTAAACATAACCTGAAAAAACCTAAACTTAGGAGTGGAATTTGCTTGTATTTTTTCTGGAGTGATTTGGAGTCGAATTTTTATGTTATTTGATGTTATGTCAACAACCTCACGTGCATGGGCAAAACAGATATCAGATTCGGTTTCAGTGACCCCAAAAATATAAATTGGTCATGGTCTGATCTTGAGTTTTGAACATGATTTTTTTTTTGCGCGAATATTTATTTTTACTTCCTTAAATAGGAACTTAAATTTTTTTCCAAAAACTATAATAACAAAATTACAAATTTCAGTTTTATGAGAAATTTTAAATCTATTTAAAAATACTCAATTATATTTTGCAAAAAAAGAATTTTAAATTGAAGTTAGAATTTACTAAAAAAGCTTTGAACTTTTTAAATATTCTGTAGAAATACAAAAAGTTTTATTTTATTATTAAAAAAATAATTTAAATAAAAGAATTTTTAGAAATCTTTGATTTATTCATGAAGTTCTGTAAAATTATTACAATTTTCTTAAAAACATTTAAATATTTTTTTCATTTATTATTTAAAAATATCAAAACAAAAAAATAAAAAAAATGTTTTTGCAAGAATTTTTTTTATTTATTTATGCATTTTTGTAAAAATATTAAACACTCATTAATTTTACTTAATTTTGTTTGTTATTTTTTTCTTTTTAATTCGCTTGTATATATTGTTTCTATTAAATTATTTTTAAGATTTACAGAATTAATTAATTGACTTATTTCAAGCAGCCTTAAATGGCGACCCCTTGTTTTTAGCATTAATTACTAAGATTTAAGAAACCGTTACAGAGATCCAATGTATAAGGACTGTGATTAAATGTTTCCTTTATTGTACTTCTCCTTCGTCCCGCTACTTCTACTCTGTGGCCCCTGCCCTTATACATTTGGCCTTTAACAAGACGTGGAAAAGAAGGCCAACTTTCCAGAGTAGTTAATTTAAATTCATTTTATGAATATGAAAAATGGTCTGAAAAGAAAAGTCGTAGTATCAGCGACAACGTGAACCTGTTTGAATGTGTGTGTGTGTGTGAGAGCTATGTACTGGTACATTTTAGTGACATTTAAAACAATTTTTCAACTTTTTCCGTTTTTCATCTCTTTTTCTGGGTCAATGTTGTTTTCGTGTTACACACACACACATACACACACATCAACAAGCCAACAAAGTTTTGAATATCCTCCAATTACCGCATCGACAGATGGCTAACAATGACTGATTATATGCAAAGGATAACAAGTGTAGGTTATTATATTAAAAAGGTCATACATTAAGACAAAAGTAAATAACACAGGTTTTACACACATAAAGAAAGGACAATATTCTGGCTCGTAGCCACTCTGCTTCAAATTAATAAGGGCGGGTATACCTTTAACATTTCATGTAATTCATCGCCACTTATTTTATTAATTAATGAAACAAATTCTTCTCTCTTTGCAGATGGTCAAGGTTGACAGGACAACACAATGGTTGTTAGGAGCAGAGCTAAAGGTTGCCAAATCAAATCTCATCTTAGCTATTGTTGTTGTTATCAGCGCTAGATTTCCAAAGCAACGTGTCGCGGCTATACGATGGCATTACAAGTGGTATTGTCTAATGAAGCCGCTCTCCTTGCCTTTAAAGCTTATAAATGTTAGGTTAACTAATTTTACTTGGCTGCTTTACTACCTATCAACTAAGAAACTAATGAAGTTACTAGTAAATCAGTTACTGTAGATAATTACTTAATTAACTGCTATCCTCTTGCTGCAATAGCGTAAGGTCCTATGACAAAGCAAGTGTTAGTCCACTGTTTAGCTGTCTTCAATCAACTTATATAAATTCTCTAACCCTCCCCCTCCCCTTTCCCTTAAAATATCCAACCTTCTTTCTCCTTCAATAAATTAACTTCTAAACTAAACGACTTTCTTCGGCTTTCAATTATTGTGCCAAGTACAGTTTCGTTTTACATTTTAAGTACTCCTCATTAGCGTTAACAGTCCAGCGGGTGAGGGGAGGGTGATAGTGCTTTTCGAAAAGTGTCATTATACTGCAACTGCACAGCCAGTCCCACTTTATTTTATGGTGCAACATTCAATTTTTCCATCGCTTGTACAAGGAATTACGAAGAAACCCCTGTAGAATAAAAGCAGCAATAGCAATAGCAACAGCAGCAACAGCAACAACACCACCAAGGCGTGTTGTGATGAATAATTTATGAATTATGAACACATCATTATAATTTCACAACGACAACAACAATAACAACACCAGAAGGATTCTTTTAAATCTCAAAGTGAACTATCTTAAAGTGCAAGTTACATTTCATAGATAGTGTTGGGTTTTTAAAACTCTGATGTCAAAGAACTGTTAACGATGGAGAAAGCATCAACACAAGTGGAATGTGAGAGTGTCCATGACACTGTTAAATTCATATATTGTTTTTATGAATCTGTAACATTTAGTAGCTGTATTAAATAATAACACTATGTAACATGATGTACATATATATGTATATCAACCACAATTATACTTTGTTGATGTAATATCGTTGACCTATAGCAAAAATTATTGGAATGTTTTTAGTCTGAAGGATTCGTTTCTTGTAGAACATGTGTACCATTGTCGTACCTTGTCAATAAAAACCATTAGATGTTGAATTACTCGCAAATTCTTATATAACATTAAGCTGCGGTAAAAAATATGTAAGCAAAAAATACAAAATTTTAAATTCCAATATTTCCCCCCTCCATACATAAAACGGCTGTCGTAGTGTCTTTTCTTAAAATTTAAGATTTTGAATTAGTCAGATAACTGACAGTTTGTCAATTTATATCGACGGGAAAGTTATTTCAGAGGTTTCTTCTTTGAAATATTTAGGTGTTTATTTACAAAACAATATAAATTGGAAATTACATATTGAAAAATTAAAGGCGAAAGTAGCACCTGCAATTGGCATTCTATTTAAACTTAAGCACACACTAAATGTAAATACGAAATATTTGATCTTTCAGACACTAATCCAGAGCCATTTTAATTATTTGCCTATAGCATATGCGTATAAAAGGAATTTGGATATTAAATCTTTACAAATTTTACAAAATAAGTCTTTAAAAGTTGTGTTTAATCTTCCACGACGGTGTGCAACGATATCGTTGTATCAAAATTTTTCATATAAAGTGTTACCCATTTACGGGTTGTATAAAATGCAGTTACTTACTTATGTGTACAAATCTATAAATAACATTGGTCATCATACCATTAAGTTTTATAGAACTTCGCACTCGTTTAACACGCGAAACCATGCCAATTTAAGCATATGTCGTTGTCGTTTGGAAACAACAAAGCAGCGAATACAGTATATGGGAAGCAAGGAATATAATATTTTGCCACAGTTTGTTAAAGATTCAGAAACTATTTCAATTTTTAAATGCAGATTAAAAGAACATCTATTTCAAAATTTGGAATTACTTCTTTTTTAATTGTAACTGTATGAAATACTGTTATTGTAAATAAAATGTATTTATTTTTTTTAATTATTAATTATTAATTATATTTAATTATTATTATTTTTTTTTATATTTTTGCTTTTTACTTTAATTTTTGTATTATTCAAATACTTAAAATTGTAAAGAAATTTAATAATAAGAGATTTTTTTTGTTACCAACTAGCCTCAATAATGCCCAAGAGGCGCTGAGGCACAAATTTGATTGTATAATTATTATAAAATTGTCTAATAAAAGAAATAAAAAAAAAAAAAAAAAAAAAAAAAAAAATTATGTAATTAATTTACATCAATTATAAATTTTGTGCACTTAAAAAGTTAATATACATATGTGTTCGTAATAGAACTCCGTACAAATGCATTTGCTTTACTAAGACAGCAAACAAATGACTTACTGCAGTGTGCAATGCTTGCAAGACATTCGCTACCAAAATAACAATTATACTTTAATGCGAAGAGAAACAAGAGGTGCATTGTTTTTTCAAACCAAACTAAGAACACTTCTTGCGCACTATAAGCTCTTTTTTCTGAAAACCAAATCAATAAAAACAAGTTGCTATGTCAATGAATGCAGCAAATCATTTGAATGTTTTGAAGTCTGTCTTTCCTGATCTTGCTTTAATAGAGTTACAATGAGTGCTATCGTTCTTGCATGTGGGGAAGAAGTAAAATGCAGTGGTTTCTTTTTGTTTTAACAGCTGAACATTTTGATACTATAAAAGTACTTTTAGATTCAATAAAAGAATACTATAAAAGTACTTTTTGGTAAAATTAAAGAACTTTTTGTTGTAACAAAAGCATTCTTTGGTATAACAAAAGCACAGTTTGGTATAACAAAAGCAGAGTTTGGTATAACAAAGGCACTTTTTGGTGCAAAAACCTACTTTTTAGTACAATAGAAGTACTTTTCGGTACAATATAAGTACATTTTGGTACAATAAATTGTACTATTTGGTGCCATAAATAGTACTTTTTGGTAAAACAAAAGTTCCATTTTAATGGATAAATTTAACTATTTGGTGCAACGAATTATAATATTTCGTACCATAAATTGTAATATTTTATACAATAAAAGTACTTTTTGGCATAAATAAAGTACTTTTTCGTACTATAAAACCACTATATAGAACAATAAAGAAGTTCAATAAATCGTACTACTTGGTACAACAAATTTTCTATTTGGTACAATAAATTTTACTATTAGGTACAATACTGTTTGGTACAATAATAGTACTTTCTTGCAAAATAAATTTTAAAATTAAGAACAATAAATAGTACTCATTGGCATAATAAATTATACTATTTATTACAACACCGGCCGTGGTAAGATGGTTGGAACACGTGACTACCTTGCAGGAGATCCCAGGTTCAACTCCTGGCTTCAGCCATCTAAAAAAATAAGAAAATACATTTTTCTTTCATTGCCGGCTGCCCTCGATGTTGTCGACAGCAACTTCGAAGTATAAGTGTCGAGGCAATCGGCATGTCTAGTAAAAGTTTCTCAAACAGTGACGTTCGCATTCGTCGATAAACAAGTAGGTACCGTTAGTTGTGAATCTAAAAAAAGAAAGCGTGTTAATTCACAACAACGCGAGAAGCTATCCCATATTTTTGGTACATAAAGTACTTTTTGGTACACTTTATTGTACAATTTAAACCATTAGTAATCAATGCTACAATAATATAGTTTTTGGTACAAAACTTGTACAATTAGGTACAATTTTATTTTGTGCAAGATATGTAAAATAGTTTCTGGTGCACTAAATGTACACTAAAGTATCTTATGCTACAGTAAAAGTATTTTTTGATACAATAAAAATACTTTTTAGAGTAATAAAAATTCTTTTTGGTATAATAAATTGCTACATGAAATTGTCCAATTTGGTACAATAGATTGTACTATTTTATTTTACTACTTGTTACAATAAAGTACTTTTTGGTACAATAAATTCCACTATTTGGTACTTAAATTGTACTATTTTGTACATAAATTATACTATTTAGTACAGAAAAGTACTTTTTGATACAAAAAATTTTACCATATGGTACAATAAGTTGTACTATATGGTACAATAAAAGTAGTTTTAGTTACATTTTTTGCACAATTTGGTATAATAAAAATGCTTTTTAGTATAATAAATAATACTTTGGTACAAATTATTGTACTATTTGGTAAAATAAATAATACTATTTGGTACAATTATTTTTGGTACAATAATTTTTACTTTAAAATAGAAGTAGTTTTTGGTACTATAAATAAATAAATAATAAAAAAAAATAATTTTTTGTACAATAAATTTTACTGTATGGTACAATAAATTGTACTATTGGCACAATAAAATATGTAATGGTACTATTTGGTACAATAAGTAATATTATTTGGTACAATAAATTCTTCTATTTGGTACAATAGGGTACTTTATGGTACAGTAAAATAAATTTGAATAGGTAGCTGCGTTGAGAAGCCATGGCGGTGTAGAATATACAGCACTGGTGCAGAATTTCATTGATTTTAATCAATCAATCAAAATATCACACCTCCAATTACTTGTTGGCTGTAGTTCCCGAAAATTTTGTGTTAAAAGTAATACCCAAAAGAGATAAAACGTTAAAAGTAACTTTTTTCACATCAACCTAGCGTTACGTTACAAATGACAGAGACGCAGATCAGAAGAGTAAAAATGTTTGTCTGTTTATGTAGATTGTAACTGCCCTATATTACCAATCGTAAGTATGACTAACAAACAATTCCATAACGTTACGTATACGTAACCTATACTTAAATAAATTACAATACATTTTTTTTTTTCGTTGGGCAAATATTTTTTAATGTCTTAGTAAAATGTTTGCATACTTTTAGTAAACAACAGTAATCACTCGTTAATAAGTATTCTTGAGTATTTGTCATACATATGTACTGCTTAATTCTCTTCAATGACAAATTACTGCAAAACATTTAATTAATGTCGCATTCCCACAAAATATCATTTTGCGACTACGCTCATTTTAACATAAATAGTTTTCAAGCCAACAATAAAAAACAAAAATAAATAAAAATGAAGTGCAATCTTTATAACAGCTTTAAACATATCCATTTTATTCCTATGCTGTAAGTACAATTTCATAGATGCAATATATTAGCTGGATAGTCATGCTAATCCCTGCACCTTATTGTGTGGATGCACTTTATGCGCTTCTTTTACAATTACGTTTCTTCCCACTCACTACTAAGTATAACAACTTAAGTCCCTTTTCGTTAGTGGCATCAGACCACAAGAACAACAAAAAAGACAATAACCCCTTTGGTGGTTTTCACATACTCTCGCACACACATAATGTTATACACCTAACTAGAGACATACATACATATACATAGAAATACCCACCTTACCACTGACGATACATCACTCATTCGCATGTTTAACAAAGGACTCGTCAGAGGATTCTACGGTTAAATTTACAAACACATACAAACACACACAAAAGTCTGCATGCACTCGTCAAAGCTAATGGTCTTCGTCGCCGTCGTATTCTATCTTATTCGTCCCACGATATCTATGTCGTCTAAGAACAACACTTTGTGTATCTACAACACATGAACGAAGAGGATATCGCTTCACCGCACACCGCTGCACCTAGTGTTGTTTCACGCCGTTCGATGTTTATAACGCCAACACTTATACGCACTCAAACTGTTACACTCTTATGTGTGCATGGGTGTAAAATCTTCTCAAACGGTATCACTATGGCCAACACTACTACACGCGTAATCATTGGCTCAAATGCGGCTGTTGCTTTACTGCACACACACACACCTACACGCTCACAAATATTCGCTCACGCACATACTGAAATTAACAGCACTCATGGTTGTTGTTGTTGTTGGTTTTGTATTTCATCTCTTGACATTTCGCCTTAATAAAATTCATTTTATTTCATTTCCACTTTCATTTCGTCCGAAAATACAACTTAACACTCTTGTCGCTCAGCAATAACTGAGTTTAACATTTTCCAAATGTCCACAGAGTTGCTGATGATGACGACGTTACCGCTGCGTTTGTTGCTGTCTCTGTGAGTGATGGTAATGCTGGTGGTACTCGCATTTCTTGGCTGCTTTAACATTGGTTTCAATGTGATGGTACTCTTCTGCATGGCGGTGGTTGCCATCACAGGCGGCAGCAACATCAATAGCACGAGCACCAGTACCACCAGCATCAGCATCACAGTGGTAGTCTTCTTCTATCTTTTGTTGTTTTTTTTTGTCTTCTTTCTTTATGTTTTGTTTTCGGCTTTATTTTTTTTGGCAACTGTTACCATTTGTGTTGTATTTGCATAGACTGCACGGTTTAAGAGCATCCTGCTCATTGATGTCCGTGTTAAAAGAGAATCAATAAAGAGAAATGTGTTCGCGAGAAAGATGCGATTGTATGGCTGCGGCTAATACGCTTTGATGATAAATATTTTTTTACGTCATCGAATAACCAAAATATGTGTAGGTGTCTGTGTGTGTATATAAAAACGATGCATCAGGGTGGATATTGACGTGATTTTGGAATTATAGCCATCATTGTATTGTTCGCATTTGAAATTGATTCGAATTATAGGGTTAAACAAATTTTTTGTGGGAGAAAAAGATAATTTTGTAATTTTGAATTTTTTATTTTTTATTTTTTATTTTTAATTTTTAATTTTTAATTTTTAATTTTTAATTTTTAATTTTTAATTTTTAATTTTTAATTTTTAATTTTTAATTTTTAATTTTTAATTTTTAATTTTTAATTTTTAATTTTTAATTTTTAATTTTTAATTTTTAATTTTTAATTTTTAATTTTTAATTTTTAATTTTTAATTTTTAATTTTTAATTTTTAATTTTTAATTTTTAATTTTTAATTTTTAATTTTTAATTTTTAATTTTTAATTTTTAATTTTTAATTTTTAATTTTTAATTTTTAATTTTTAATTTTTAATTTTTAATTTTTAATTTTTAATTTTTAATTTTTAATTTTTAATTTTTAATTTTTAATTTTTAATTTTTAATTTTTATGTTTTAATTTTTAATTTTTAATTTTTAATTTTTAATTTTTAATTTTTAATTTTTAATTTTTAATTTTTAATTTTTAATTTTTAATTTTTAATTTTTAATTTTTAATTTTTAATTTTTAATTTTTAATTTTTAATTTTTAATTTTTAATTTTTAATTTTTAATTTTTAATTTTTAATTTTTAATTTTTAATTTTTAATTTTTTTTATATTTTTAGACTACACAAAGGGCATTATAATGAACAACGAGATAAACCTTATAATTTTACATAATCTGTTACAACAAATTGTGGTCTACGCCATTTACACACATGTTTGAAAACAAAACACTTAATGAGGTAATGGAGGATTACTATTATTTACTTGTATATTCAAATAAGTTTAACGAAATCCCTTATTTAACATATAGTGACAACGATGACGTCACTGCTTCATCTGAAATCGTGTATTTTGTGCATATTGGTTACAATTCGCCATATGATCTGTATGTGATCTCTTAGTGTGATGTGTGGCGTTCTTTGCACCATGCTCCTCCCCCTCCTCCTTACATTCTTCTGTTGGCCTGTTAATTTTTCCACAGGCATCTTTTCATAACGACGACAACAGCAAGACCAACAACAACAACAACACAAACGGCTATAATTTGCACACAAAAGCCAAATGTAAACATTTCCATGAGCTAAATTAAGTGTTTTTTTTGTTGTTGCTGCAAGTGGCATTTGTGGTACACACACACACACACAAATATATACATATGTTGCTTTTAAATATTGTTACAGATGTACAAGTGTTAAAGTACAAATGTATAGAGGACAAAAGTAGTAAATGCTATTGTTGGTGTTGTCGTTGTTGCTGTAAAGCACCTTTAAATAACGAAAAGGATAAAACAGCCTAAGGTTTACTGTTGTTGTCATTGTAGCTGTTTCTTTTATAGTTTACAAAGAATATAAGCAAATGCCAACTATGCCAGAAATACACATACGTACACTTACATATATGAAGAGACAGACACTTGTGTGTGTGTGTGTGTGGACTGTGCCGCATGTGTTTGTTAGCTGGTTTTATAGTTTTGTTACTTCCTTTTTAGGTATTTTTTTTCATGGACTACCACAGCATGCTTTACACATACATAAACACCGACAATACTTCCTATTTGTGTGGGGGGTCGTATGATAACTGGCTGCATTACTAGCGATGAGAGTATATATTATTTAATACGAAAAAAGTACGTATTAATGAATACACGTTAGACCCCGAGTATCTTAAGTCAAAATTCAGTTCAGGACTTAATACGATTGTGACATATCCTTCTAATTTGCCTCCAAAAAATTTATATTTTCTCTATATTTTATTCTTTAACACAGTACAACACATGGACTTTTGGGACTCAATTCTGAGAACTGCACGTGAAATAAGCCCCAAAAAGAAGAAGTTCTGCATCATTTGTTTTGTCAAGTTACATGCCATAATAATTTAATGTCGATTTGAAGTTAGAAGTTATTTGAAATAACATAAATACTATATGGTGGCGTATGATTATCATAAGTAATATTCCACGTGAGTCATACGCCACGAAGTACTATAGTTTTATTGTAACTGCTACAAAATAGACCCAGTTCAAAATCATTTGTAGGGATACTTTATGCTTTTCAGCTTAATCGGACTAGTGGTTCTCGAGTTATGTCAAACAAAATATCCTTAAATGTGACAAATTCCCCTATACTATACTTACTAAATTCAAATCGATATTAAATTATTATGGCATGTAACTTAACAAAACGAATGAAGCAGAACTTCTTCTTTTTGGGGCTACTTTCAAGTGCAGTTCTCAGAATTGAGTCCCAAATCAATGGGCTGAAAAATGTTGTACTGTGTTAATTTTCGAATAAAAATTTTTATAGACAAATATTTTAAAATTTTGTAATCCATTCCTTATAAAGAAGTTTCTAAGCATAAATTCTTCTACAGACAGTTCTAATTTAACTATTTTTATCTGTTTTTTGAGCTGTTAATACTTTTGTAATGTCGCATTAACTTCGTAAATATTTTCTCAATATTTAATTTTTTTTGGTTAAGTTTTAAAATTTATGGATGAATACTTAAATTTTTATAACTTGATTGTCATACTACCTTCCTCTTTGTAGTTTGTATTTATATGTACATATGAAAATATATACATACAGACATATAGATGTTGCCTATTAACCCACAAAAATTATCGTCATCATCATCATCATCACCGCCATCGTCTTTACAAACAACAAGTGCTGCTTCCTTAGCATTTGCATCTTTTGCTTCTATCGAATATGATGATGATGTAGCAATAGTTGTTATTGTTGTTGTAAAGCGCCTTGATAGTAGACATACACCCATACGCCTAGTAAAACGAGCGAATAGTGGACGTGTTGATGGCGGCACATTGTGGGGTGTCTCCTACATAAAACGTTATTAACACTTATATTAAAATGGTTCACAAGTCATCAAGCAACTCCTTGGCATATCAGTAATCGAAATTATATAAGCAAATGATTAGAAGTTTATTTAATTCATTAATTTTTCAAAAATATTATTAAGTAATAAACATTGGAAAACTTTTATATAAATTAGAAACTCTTTAACTATCACCTGCAAAGTTATGTTTTTATAATCACACATAATAAATTACTGGCCTTTAAGATATTTCATCAAATATCCTTGAAATTTAAATTGACTTAACATACTTAACATCCTACAGTTGTCATAAGCAAAATAGACTCTAATCAGATCATTGAAAATTATGATAATAACCAAAATTTATAGTAGATGAAAACTTTAATTCTAACCATATTTATTACGTAATTTGCTAGCCTTTAGGCATTTTATACCCCAACTGTTCTAAACTCTTGCTCTAATCAATTGCCAATTGAAGCAAAGATCTTTAGCGGCTGTTAAATATGACCCAAATACAATAATTGTTATACTACTGGTTAACAACAATGGGGAGACGCAATAAGACTGTTCGAATCTTAGCTCGTTGGACAATTCAAAAATTTCCAATTATTACATACAGGCAGTTATAGATTTCAAGATCGAGCTCACTGCCATCCACTCTCAGCAATAGACGGCGGCTGACTTGAGGGGCGTATGAGTTATGTATGAGTGTGTGCGTGTGTAAACTCTTAAACATGTATTCGCATTACTAATACGTAACTCCAGCGCTAGACAATGCACTCGTCTGTCTATCTCTGTATCTTTTACGCCAGCAAATCGCCACCACATTTCCAATTGTGCAATATTTCCATGAAAAGAGATTTCTATCGCAAACGAAAATTACTATTGCGGCGATGTGCTGTACTCGGCTGTACAGTGCTATGTGCTGCGATACGTCAATTTCAGCAACAACAACAACTAGAATGCATTTGGAGTGTTCCACATATGGTTGCAATAATTTTTGATACAACGAACGGATGGACAAACAACAACAACAGCAACGCGGTAAATAGTCAGCAGCACTTTATGTGGTCGCCCATTTGTATCAGAGGTTTGCAGGCACTTGTTGTTAAACGTCCATCTATTCACCTAACCGCCCGCCTCGTCTCATTCCAATCACATACGTATGTTACATCGAAAATCTCATACAATCATCGATATTGTATAGAAAAGAAAATGAAACTATTTGCTAGAAAACTAAAACCAAACGACACTGATCGTTTTGCCGCAGCGAAATAGTAACATCTGTTGCATTATATTTTTTTTCTCTCTCTCTACACGGTGACATTGTATATGGCTTTCGGTATGAATGCCTGCAAGTGTATGTGTGCGTGTGTGTATGAATTTTCTATTCTATATTGAATGTCTCGAGTTTTGCTAAGTTTAGAAGAATCAGGGTTACGTACGCTTGTGTGTTATATTCTATGACATTCTATGGTCGACTTTGAAAGGCTGTAAAAGCCAAAAGGGGATACACGCGACAACATGTTTGGATATTGGATAACTTCAATGTCGCCTGCCAACGACGGCCTAGCACATAGTGCAGCACAGCTAGTGCAGGCAGGGAAAGCATCGAAAATTACAACAAGCAAATAACAAAAACAAGTCAAGGAAATGTTGGCGCAAAAGTTGCAAGTTAGTTAATCATACAAATTGATGACTCAACCAGAGTGAACATTTGACCAAATTAAAAGTCAATAGGATTTTTTTAAATACAACACACAAATGCCTCCAATTTACATAAAACACAAATTTTTGTCTACAAAATTACTCGTATCCCACCACTTGCTCTGTAATTTGATTTTTCCAGAAACTATTCATAGACATATTGACACATATGAGTCATGAACTACTATCACAACTTTCTCAAACTTAAAAGTAACTACTTTTAAATATTTGATGGTGATCGTATGAAAAACATTGTTGGCAACACTTAACTCCCAGACTAATACATACCGGCAACAATTCATTTATATATGTAGAAGTTAATTGTTTTTTCACTAAGGACAAATTTAATATTCTGGAAAAAGTATTGACGTTGCTATTCTGAGGTCCAATATATATTTCACAATACCTTAGTATGATCTTTATGTTTTCGGAATTTTTTGTTTTCGAAGTTGTATTACATATTGTATCTAACTAGCAAATGTACAAGTGGGGCAGCCCTGGGGTATATAATCTAAGAATACAAAAATACACAAGTTTTGAGCCTATTGCTTGTATTTATCGTTACTATTGCTTAAACTATTGACACCATTGATATTATTGATGCTATTGGTACTTTTGATACTAGTTATCTTTTCATGGCTTTTATTACTTTGAGTTGAGAGTTAAAGGAATTGATACTAATAGTACTTTTGATGCTATTGATACTAATACTAATTTTGCTATATTTGTGCCTTTGCTGAGGATATTGATACCAATAATAGAGTAAATTTTTTCCTGATAATGTTGCTGGTACTATTAAGAGTATTCAAACAATGTCAACTATTGATAGGTTTGATACTATTGATACATTTACTAATACATACTTATACAATTCTACTATTAATAATATCGATACTACACATACTATTGATAATATTGATGCGATTGATAGTATTAGTGCTATTGATACTATTTGATATTGGTATTGTTAGCACTATCAGTACTAAGTATGATATTGCAATTATTAATATTATTACTATTCTCAATATTTATGAGTCTAATACAATTAATACCATTCATATAAAAAAAGAATTTAAACTATTCATACGATTTATGCAGTTTATGCTATTCTCTATTTTCTCTTATACATTCCCCTATGATGCTACTCATCACTACTAATATACTACATATTTACAATATATGTTAAATGTATACAATTTGTAAAATTAATACAATTTATATTATATAAAGTATTTATAATATATATCGTATCTACACTATTTACATAATGTATATTATTAATACTAATAATTCAATGTATACTATTTATAGAATTTATAATACTATTTATTTTAACATTTCTACTTTTTACACTAGTAATGCTATTTATACTATTTATGCTATTTATACTATTTATGTTATTTATAATATATATTCTATTTATATTATTTATACAATTTACACTATTTATACTACAATTTTATTACTTATAACTTTTATACTATTTGTACTATATACACTATTTATACTATGTATACTATTCATACTATTTATGGTATTTATACAATTTATGCTATTTATACTATTTAAATTATTTTTAGTATTTATATTTCTTTTACTATTTATATTATTTATGATATTTATACTGTTTATACTAGTTATACAATTTATTCTACACTACTTTTACTATTTATGATATTTATACTATTTATGCAATTTATGCTATTAATATATTTTACAGTATTTATCATATTTATACCATTTATTATTTTTAAACTATTTATTATATTTATGCATTTTATACTATTTATACTTTTTGTACTATTTTTACTATATATAATATTCATACTTATTATGGTATTTATACTATTTATACTATTTATACTATTTATACTATTTACACTATTTATACTATTTATACTATTTATACTATTTTTTCTATTTATATTATTTATACTATTTTTAATTTATACTATTTACATTATTTACACTGTTAATACCATCTATGCTATTAATATTTCTTTTACTATATATTAAATTTATACTATTCATACTATTTACACTTTTTATGATATTAATACTATTTATACTAAATGTACTATTTATACTATTTATTGTATTTATACTATTTGTATATTTCATACTATTTATGATATTTGTACTATTTTTATTATTTGTACTATGTATAATACATTGACTTTTTAAACTATTTATGCTATTTATACGATTTACACTATTTATGCTACTATACTATTTATACTGAATACTGTTTACATTGCATACCATTTATAATATCAGGATGTTCATACTATTTATACAATGTATGCCATTTACACCTCTTATGCTATTTATTCTACTCATCCTATTCGTACTATGCATATCACTCCTTCTATTTAAATTATTCCTACAATTATTGCTATTCGTACTATTTATGCTATTCTATTCACACTATTCATATAGATTTTGGGCATCTTGAGACTTTACCTCTGCTGAGAGGGTAGAAACTTGGATACCAAAAGTTAAAATTTGTAGAATTTCTTTCATTTTGTCCAAAAATATGGTACATTGTCGTAATATTACGTATAACATATGTATATCTGGAATTATGATATTAGAAAAAACGACGAGCGATAGATAGGTACAACAAGTTCTAAACTTCATTTAAGGGATATCGCGAGGTTTTAAATCACGAACAGTTTTACAACAGTGATATACAGCTAAATTAAAAAAAAAAATAGGAAATGGTCACCAAAATTATTTTTTAATAAATCATGCTTGAATACTACAACATTTCCTTCTCCCGTTTCTAAATTCTAATTAATGATTAAAATTTCATTATCTTTTATTTTCACCAATCTCTTTACCACCTCCCTCTCTAACTCTTTAACTGTCTTTCCTACTCTCTCACTCTCCTTCTCTTTATTTTTATCTCTCTTAGTTTAATACTTTACCTCACACTAATGTCTAAGTTTTACTTGTATCTCTTCAGCAAATGTTTATCAAACATGTCATAAACATAAATTTGCCTCGGCCCGCACAGCAACAACATGTTGCCTATCATACGCAACTAACCAACGACCATGGTAAATACAACCGATATTACTATAAAACATGTTTGATCATTAAAGCCAAGTTTATAAGATACAACTTGACTTTAAACGTTGACTTTGGCCCAAGGAATGATACAAACACAAAAAAAAAAATCAAAACAAAAAGCAGCAAAACTTTAAATACAACAACTAGCGAGGCTGCTTGGTTTCCAGCTAAAAACCGCATACGTAAGTAACCTTGACCTGGTTCTTGAAATGAAAACGAGACTGGCTCAAACACACAGTCGTACAGACACACACACACACACACACACACACAGATATGCCAATGCAGCTGCTGCAATTGCATGTGCGCATGCGCCTGCGCTTGAGACCCATGGCTGGTGATGCACCAAGCAAACCCGATCGATGCACTATATATGGCGATTGAAGCAAATACAGGTTTTGTTGTCACCGAAGACGGCCAGCCGCAGGCCAGACTGCGTTTGTGTATAGCGATGGCCGTCACTGTGTCAATTGTCTTTGGTACTCGCGCAGTAGTCTTGGCTTTGTGCGCCTTACAAGTATTTATGTTATTACCATGGCTAGTTGATTGCTGACTTAGTTGGTCTCTTTAGCATTGACAATGGCTACGCATGCGTACAAATGAGTTACGGGCTGAAAATTGCATGGTTGAGGGCTGTTTGTGCGTTTTCTTGTGGGACCAACAAGAAGGCGTTGCCACTATGCCACTGCCACTACAGACTGCGTGCATTTAATTTTTAATTATGTACATAAGAAAACAATAAGAAAAAAATATGAATTGTCTTTTTTATACTTTCGCGCTCATGACTTTTGACAGCGATGGCTAATTTGTATACAACAACAGAACTAGCATTTGCAAGGGAATTTTATAGGTATTGAATTTGAAAAACCTTCAATTCGCATATCTTTGATTCATTGTTGGCCAACAAGTTGGTAACGTGAGGTAAGCACCAAACACCATTTTATATGCAACACCACTACATGACGTCATATTCGAAACAAATGTCATATGCATTGAGGCTCGTAGAAGACACCGGGGGTATTATTAAATGCTGCAACCAATATTAGCACTCGCTGCTGCGACTACTCACGGCCCGTCGCTTACTCAGGCCCGTTGGCGAAGGTCGAGGTTAATTGAGTTGTTTCGTTAAATATTCTGTAGGCACCAAACCATGGCTACTATTGCATTAAACACTCGCACGTACGTACATACATTTACATACGGACGACATACAGTGACTGGTGTGTGTTTGTTTGTAGCAACGCGATGAGATATGCAAAACATTTATACATTATTGAGTGTCAATTTCATGGCACTCAACACATCAGCGCATCGCAAAGCATTGCAACGCGTCGCGCGCTAGGCAAGCTGTTTGCGGGCGATGATGATGGTCGGGGTGGTGGCTGAGATGTTGGTGATAATGAACCAATGATAGTGATGATGCCGCTGATGATCGTCCGTCGAGGTGTCATGATGATTGTATGGTATCTGTGGAATAGCTACACTACATAGATACTGGGTTTGAATATTGTCACTTTTTATAATTATGACCTGAGGCATTGATGGACGTTATCTGTGCTGTATCTCTGGAATCTGTTTTAATTGAATTTGTGAGCTTAGTTAATGGGTTTAGGTGATTTTGGCGTTAGGTTAGGGGTAAAGGTGTTTGGAATCTTGTAGCTGTCCTCGACTTAAAGTGCAATGTGACATAGAACTATTTTTTATCTTTGCAATCTAATATGATTGAATTCAGGGTACTTAAAAAAAAAATGAATGTATTTAAAACAATGAGGTTGAATTCGGTCACTTGTATGGGAGGATCCAGAAGGGGTGTGGCTAAGCTTTTGGTTTTTTGAGGGTTTGTCAGCTTTTACAAGATAATTAAGCTGAACAAATATAAATGTCCGCTAGTTTTCCTTTTGAAAGTTGTAAGAAAAATATAAATTTCCTAAAAATAGGTCATTTTGTATGGGAGGTACCAGCAGTAGTGGGGCTGTTCTGCTTGTTAGTACTAAATTTCCATTTTAGGTTAACTTAATTTATCGTGCGCACCAGCCGGCCAAGCAGAGAGACGGACATGGCCCAATAGTCTGAAAAAGACCTGTAACGAATTTGTTCCTAAGATACTTAGGGTCTAACACATCTCCTTTAATGCGTTACACTTGTTCTCGTATCAAATGATACAATGATAAGGGTATAAAACTGGACGGCTTAAGGGTGTGGTCCCGCCCATATGACCCTATTGATAGCAACCAATATTGACTATTAACCTGGACGACTGCAAATTAGGTGTGAATGCATTTAACAGCAATATGTGTAATGGGCCAAAAATGGCCAGGATTAGATAAGAAGGCGTGGCGCCGCCCATATCACTGTAACGTAAATGTTATGTCTGGACATTCATCATTAAATTTGATATGGATTCATTTAAGGTGGGTGTACCTATTTTTTAAGAAAATAGGCCTGGATCGGATCAAGGAGTGCTGCCCCGCCCTTACGACCCCATTAACAAATAAGGAATATAAGGCGTGGATGCATTTATCAGCTGTATGTGTGATCAGGCCGAAATTGGCGCCACTAATTAAGTGGGCGTGGTCCCGCCTATAGCACTATAACTTATAAAACGCAATATATTTAATATTTGATATGGGTACACTTAAGATCACTGTACATATTTGTAAAGAAAAATTGGCTCGATCGGGTCAAAAGGCCCCGCTCATACGACTCATTGAACAAACATGCAATATCTGACGTAAAATTAACCTGGAAGACTTAAAATTAGGTGTGGATGCATTTAACAGCAATATGCGTGATCAGTCCACAATGGGGGGGGGGGGGGATTACATAAGTAGGCATGGTCCCGACCATAGCATTTTAACTCGATCAATGAGAGCTTCGTGTGTTATTGACCAAAAATGGGCGAGATGTAACTAGTAGGCGGTGGCATTTCTTACATAAAACAAATGTTTCATATTAGATATCGGAATAAGTATAACAGTGATAGTCTTAGAACTTTGTATGAGTATGAGTTTCACTGTTACTACTGTGCATAATTTTCCAAATAATGGGATTGATCGCAATAGAAATAGATCAATAAGTAAATTGTTACAGTACCAAACAGTACTTAGGGCTTTGGAGAAAATATATCATGGAAAAACGATAGGATTAATAGGTCTTAAGTGTCACTAATCGTTGAACCGATCGTGACATGATGGTTGAAAAACGCAATCACCAACCCTGGTACCTTAGTTCTAGACTTGTCACAGCCGACTGCAACTTTCGATTGCTCGAATCATTCGTTAGCCTAAAACGTGACAAATTCCCCTATATGATACTTACTAATTTCAAATTGATATTAAATAAGTATGGCATGTAACTTTACAAAACAAATGATGTATAACTTTTACATTTTGAGGCTACTTTCACGTGCAGTTCTCAGAATGGAGTCCCAAATCAATGGGATTTTTTATCCTTAAGCGGAGACTAAATTCTGAAATGAGCAAGATCGGACAAAAACTACTCCCACTTGCTATACAAATAACACAATTAAAAAAAAAATAACAAAGAATTAAACATGAATTGGGTTATTCATGATCTCAAGTGCCTGGAGTAGTTGTAGTTAATAATTTAAATAATTTAGTTTTTGCAATTTGTTATATGTTTTCTTATAGTAAGTATTTGATATTTGCTTCAAATGCTGAATTTATCAATTATATTGTAATACTTGACCAAATAGTGATGATCGTGAATGCCCCTAATATTTTTATTACAATTTAATTAATGGTATAGGGTACCTGAGTTTAGCCGAAAATAATTATCTTATTAGTTTTATAATTAGAATAGAATTAGAAAAAATATATTTTTTACTCTTCGTTGTGTGAGAACACTCTTCAAGGACTCTAAATTTTACTAACCTTTTTCCTTTCTTATTTCCCCCAAGTACTACTCTTCCTTTCATTTCAACATTTTCATATGAAAAGTTTCTGTTATTTTCATTTCTTTCCTCCTCCTCCAACGCAACAATTTTGCGTTCCGCAAACTTTTGTACCCGTAACTTTTTACAACTCTTCCAAGTTAACGCGTTCTAATATGCTGTTAACTTACTCACCCATGATGGTGAGAAATAAACGAAAACTATCTAATATTTATACATAAACACATACACTCATGCATACTCAGTTGCACACACAACTTTCAAGGACACCACTTAACTTTTTCCCCCTCCATTTTAACTTGAGAAATTTAAGATGAAATATATGGAAAAGTATGATGTAGACAGGGGAGAAGTTAACTGCAGTGAGTTGCAGATATTCTTGCCACAAGGCAGCACAATCACAACAAATATCTCGACGTCATTGAGTTGGACGCTGGTATGGTTGGGTTGCCTTACAGGGTGTTCAAGACTCAAGACTGTTGCTGACGGTATTGCTGTCCATGATGCTAAGGCTGCTAGTGGTGATGGTGATGTTTTTGTTATTACTGTTGCTGCTGCTGTGAGTTCCCCTGATGGTCTTGCCAACAATGAGTTTGGTAAGAAATGAGACAACAACAACAGAAATATCATCTACAACCAAGTGGATGACATTGAGATGAATATATTTAAAACTTAAAGTAAAGCAGCTAGCAGTGGTTTTATTTTCTTGAGGTTTTGTTTTAGAAGCAGCGGAAGAAAGACAGAGCTTTTGCAAAAGTGACAGAATAAAAACATGTTCTGCCTGTGAGTTGTCTCATTGTTGTTTTGCCACAAACTGCAACTGCCAGCCAAGCCCGTCCTATCCTGGCCTGGTCTGGCCATGCCATGCCAAGGTGTTACTTGGTACATTTGTATATGGCAAAAGAATGAAATGACATCAAGGACTACATCAAGGATGTCAGGTTTAATATTGAACAGCAACAACGAAAAAAAAAAACATCAGCAACAACAGCCAAAACCCTGCGCACACACATACAAAAGAGAAGGGTGATTTATTATTCTTTTGCTATAGCAAAGACGTAAAATGTTAACAGCTTCAACAGAAAACAAGATAATAAATTGCTGTTACTGCTATCGCATCTAAACTGGCAACTTCCTTTTGCTTAAGATTAAAGCTGTGCAATGGTAACGAAATAAAACTAAATTTATTACACATAGTTGGTGAATAAACAATGAGCGCAGAATCGAATTTAGAAATTAAAATTCAGATGGGGTTTGATGTTCCATATGCAATTATTGAAAAGATAACGTTGAAATATATACATAGACGTCATATACGTCATATTTCTACGTCATCTCCACAACAATGCTAGTGACATAATGATGACAAACTCTCTGTCTCTGTGCCTCTCTCTATCTCTTCCCTTCTCCCTCATCCAGCTGTCCGTTACAATGAAGTAATGGCAGTAACTGTCGTACGTCTACTTACCTATACATGTACACACAATAGTGCTTGACATGCATTGTTAAAGGACTTTAAGAGAAGAAATTTATAAATATATTAACATACATGTATATATAAAGATGACAACATACATACACTTATGCATAAATATATGTTTGCGTGTATAAATATAATGAGCAAACATAATATTTGTATTCATTTGTACTGTTGAAATGATCAAATATTTATAGAAAGTTAAAGAAATGTATTTTTTCTTGGGTGAAGCGAAAGTGGTGGGGGAGCTATTATGATGATATATTTTTATAAAAAAAGAAAATACTCATTACAAAACTGATAATGCAGAACTTCTTCTTTTTGGGGCTACTTTCACGTGCAGTTCTCAGAATTGAGTCCCAAATCAATGAGCTGAAAAATATTGTTCTGTGTTATTATGCATTTTTAACACCCAAAAAGGGAAAGATTTGTATGGAAGGTGGCAATAGTTTTTATCCAACCTTACTTAGAAAAAACTTTAACTTTTGCGAATTAACACGCTTTCTATTTTATATTCACAACAAAACGGCACCAACTTGTTTATATACGAATGCGAAAGTTCTGTTAGACATGCCGATTGACTCGACATTTATACTGCGAAGTTGCTATCAACAACATCGAGATGGCCAGCAATGAAAGACAAATTTAGATGTCTAGAGCCGGTAATCGAACTACGGATCTCCCGCATTGTAGTCGCGTGTTCTAACCACTATGTCACGGCCGGTCCCAACCTTGCCAATCTTAATAATTTTATCTCTGATAAAAAAATGGAATTTTGAATACCAAATTTCAGCTCGATAGCTCTTAAACTACGGCTGTAATTGGAGGGATTGACAGACGATCACCTCCAAAAGGGGAAGTTTGTATGCGAGTTGGAAGTAGGTTTTGTTCGATCTAACCCATCTTGGATCTTAACCTCCGCTTAGAGAATAGAAGCGTATAAAATTTCCACTCGTCGGCTCTTAAATTACGATTGTAATCGCGGGGACAGACAGACGGTCAGCCCCAGAAGTGGGAATTTGTATGGGAGGTGTATGTAGTTTTTGTCCGATCTTGGAAATTAACATCCGCTTAGAAGATAGACGCATGCATATCAAATTTCAACTGGATAGCTCTTTAACTACTGTTGTAATTGTGGGAACAGACTGCGACCACCAAAAGGGGAAATTTATATAACAAATGGAAGATGTACGACTGTAATCGGGGAGATTGACAAACGGAAACCCCTAAAATCGGGAGGAGGAAGTAATTTTTGTCCGATCTAGCTCATCTTAGATCTTAACCTTCGCTTAGAGGATAGAAGCTTTCGTATTAAATTGCATCTCGATAGCTCTTTAACTGCAGTTGTAATCGCGGGGTAGAAGGACACCCTCAAAAAGGGGGAATTTGTATGGGCGGTGGAAGTAGTTTTTTGTACAATCTTACACATCTTAGAACTTAATATCCGCATAGAGGATACAAGCTTGTATAAAAGATCGTCTTCAACTTTTTCTCTCATCCCCAAAAAGGGGGAATTTATATAGAAGGTGGAAGTAATTCTTGTCCGATCTAGTTCATCTAGGACCTTAACCTCCGCTTAGAGGATAGAAGCTTCCATATCAATTTTCATCTCGATATTTCTTAAACTAAGACTGCAATTGCGGACACCTCTAAAAAGGGGGAGTTTGTATTGGTGGTGGAAGTAATTTTTTCCGATCTTGCTCATCTTAAAACTAAATGTCTGCTTAGAAGATATAAGCTTGAGTACCAAAACCCAGCTCGATAGCTCTCACATTTCGGCTGTAATAGCGGAGACGGACGGATGGACAGACAGACAGCTAAAAATAGACTCAGAATTCGACACTGATCATTAATATATATATTACTTTTGATAATCAAACACCATATATGTCAAACAAAAGAGCCTAAAACGTGATAAACTCCCCTATACGATACTAACTTTAAATCCATATTAATCTTTTATGGCATGTAACTTGACAAAACTAATAATGCAGAACTTCTTCTTTTTGGGGCTACTTTCACGTGCAGTTCTCAGAATTGAGTCCCAAATCAATGAGCTGAAAAATGTTGTACTGTGTTATTGTTGGTGAAGGATATTCACATATTGATATTAATCAAATTTGTTCAACATAGTTCGCTGGACATTTTTATACATGTGCGTATTACCGAAGGTTTCTTTCTGATATTAAACCAGAACATATAATTCATTCTATAAAAATTGGACTTTAGTACCCATCTGGACATTTAAGAGCTACTGTACTCTTACATATATATATATCTTGAAATTATTGTTTTTTCTTCCCAATGATACGAATGATAGCTTCATAATTAAAAATTCTCCGTTTCTAAAAATTTCTTTTTAAACAATTTTTTGAAATAAAAACTTATTTTACCATGAAAACACTTACATTTTAATTACTTATTTTGGCCATTGTGTTAAAAAAGGTACTCTGCAATGATAAAAAGAAAAATATAATTTTAACATAAATAAATAAAAAAAGTTCTGTTTGTAATTAAAACTAAAGCATCGCACACAACTACGGATGGACTTCAAATGCAAAACATAAGATAACTGTTAATGTACCATTTCTTTTGTCGCCACAAGGTGTTTGTGCAAAAAGCCGTTGTGGTTTTTATTTTTCATCCATAAGAATTGATATTAATCTGGTAATGTATCATAACAATTTGTCTAATTGCAATTAGTCTTTGTGTTTTTGTTAACATACAAATAAAATAAAGACACTCATACGCACTCATACACTCACAGCATAGCAGCCAACAATGTCCCTTAAAACAAACGACGATGCCTAACAAAACCTTAAATAAGTCATTATGGCGTGGTGGTCTTAACAAAACAAAGCAAAGCAATATAACAAAAATACCGCGAAAAGGTTCCTGCCTTAAAAACTCACAAAAACAATAAAAGCCCATTAATAGCCGTGGCTATGAAACCGCTACCAAACTAACCATCCATGGCTATGTAACTTAGCTACCAGCAGTCACCAGCAACCAGCCACCAGCCACCATTAAGATGAATATGACTGTGGATGAAACTCAATATTGTTAAAAAGCCCCCACAACGAGGAGACCAAAAAGCCAAAGACTGTAATAAAACAATAGCAAAATTACAAATAAAGACACATAAAAAAAAACAAGAGAAGAGTATAGTGAAGAAGAAAAGAATGCATTGGTATCTGCCACAGAGAAATGAAAGAAAGAAACCTCCAACCACAGACAAAAGACAACATAATAATATACATGCACACACACACACATACGAAAAGTACTTGAAGGACAACATGTGAGAAACGGCGAACACAGAAGAACAATAGAAGCGGCGAAAAATAGAACAATTTCAAGAAACATTCATACAGTCTACGACACAACAACATCAACAACTAACAGTATGTAGTTAGAGAAAAAAAGCCATAAAAACAAAATAAAGATAAACATTTTTTTTTATTTATTTTCTGTTTTATAAGAGAAAGAGAGAGAGAGAGAGGCAGGCAGAAAGGAGCAAAAGCCTACACAAAAACAATAAGCCTTAAAAACCTTCTACACAATAAAGACAATACGTATAACGAAACGAAATTGTTGTAAGATGCCACTTTGCCACCATCACCACCACCACTACCATCAACTACAGCACCAGGGAGCAAGCAAGTAAGCAACCGGCCGTTATACATTAAAACTGTAACACATTGCTTACATATGGTGGCCGCTATTGCCCCGACCACGCCTCCCTAGCAACAAAGCTATGAGAGAGGGGCGGGGGGGGCAGCAGAAAGAATAGGCTTTCCAAACAAAAGAGCCAAAAAGAAACACGAGGGGGCCTAATAAACGTGCCTAAAAGCATAAAACTAAGATGTTGTCGCTTTGAAATCAAAATAAATAAAACGAAGTAATGAATGATACCCCATGCCCTCTATTGTCATCTGTCGTAACACTCTTAAGATAATGATGAATGGTAGGCAAAAATAAGAAAAGCAACGTCGTCGACGATGGGTAAGGGCACCAGAGAAGGCACCATCATACAAAATAATTGAAATAGTAATTTAAGTATCACTGAGATAAAATTCGAATACAATGAAATGTCACCAAAATTTGAATACTTGAATACTACAAGTAATAATTTTTACCAATGTGGCGACATACGATTCTAAGAAAAGAAATATAAACATCCTTTGTTGATCCTTAGGAATTTTTGTCAATTAAATCAAAGATGAATTCAAAGGAAAAATTAAATATTCTGCCATATTGAAGAATATCCATGGATAATAGAACACACTAATTTTTAATTTTTAATTTTTAATTTTTAATTTTTAATTTTTAATTTTTAATTTTTAATTTTTAATTTTTAATTTTTAATTTTTAATTTTTAATTTTTAATTTTTAATTTTTAATTTTTAATTTTTAATTTTTAATTTTTAATTTTTAATTTTTAATTTTTAATTTTTAATTTTTAATTTTTAATTTTTAATTTTTAATTTTTAATTTTTAATTTTTAATTTTTAATTTTTAATTTTTAATTTTTAATTTTTAATTTTTAATTTTTAATTTTTAATTTTTAATTTTTAATTTTTAATTTTTAATTTTTAATTTTTAATTTTTAATTTTTAATTTTTAATTTTTAATTTTTAATTTTTAATTTTTAATTTTTAATTTTTAATTTTTAATTTTTAATTTTTAATTTTAAATTTTTAATTTTTAATTTTTAACTTTTAATTTTTAATTTTTAATTTTTAATTTTTAATTTTTAATTTTTAATTTTTAATTTTTAATTTTTAATTTTTAATTTTTAATTTTTAATTTTTAATTTTTAATTTTTAATTTTTAATTTTTAATTTTTAATTTTTAATTTTTAATTTTTAATTTTTAATTTTTAATTTTTAATTTTTAATTTTTAATTTTTAATTTTTAATTTTTAATTTTTAATTTTTAATTTTTAATTTTTAATTTTTAATTTTTAATTTTTAATTTTTAATTTTTAATTTTTAATTTTTAATTTTTAAGTTTTAATTTTTAATTTTTAATTTTAAATTTTAAATTTTATAATTATATATAAATTTATAATTATATATAATACAAAAATATATTATATGTAAATAACATATTTATTTTTTTCGGTCCCTAAACCAAACAATAACCATTAATTGCTTTCTTTAAATTATATAAAAGACTTCAATTTAGATAATATTATGTCATATTCTTAAAATTGTCCTTGACATATTTGTAACATGCTTATAAACTAAGTATTTTTAAAGTTGTAACCTCTGCTATGTTAAACAATTTATGCAACCACATTGCAAATTGACCATCATGTTAATGAAACATTTGCATATTTTTAAATTAACTTTTAACATACCTTCAATGATAAAAATATTTACATAGTTTACTATATATTCATTCCATCTATGGCTTGTGTGAGGCGCATAGAACATCATACTAGGAGAAACCCAGAATAGAGTCTGCAAACTCACATAGACATAGATACAATAACATATAATAGTTAGGATGGTGCCTCACTAGTATTGGCTAGTGGCTCTCTCTATCTCTCGCCTCCTCTCTTGAGGCCTTAGTGTCGTTTAAACACACAACCACTGGGGCACAGACATCTAAGCAGTTGCTACACAAGTCAATCAATCAATAGGTCAAACATTTTGTCATTGAGCCACACATATGGCCGCCTGCTATCTACGTACATCATCTCTTATTGTCGCAATCATCAGTGAGTGAGGAGAACAAGTGAAGGAGAGTGAGAGGCAGAAAAGAATAAAGCGTTTAGCTGTTGAATGAATGAATTGGTATTCTAAGGAGGCATTGGAGGGGGTGGTGGTGGTAATCATGGGTAAGGCGGTGATGATGATAGTTGGCCCGATGCAACTGACGTTATCATCATTATAGTGATGTTGCCGAAGAGACAAAGAGCACATGGAACTATGTGCAAAAGGCAGGGGGAGTTACATGTTGCTGTATACATGCACATATACTCGTATATAGTTCTGACTATGGTATATGCTGCATATTAATGTACAAGTGTGTGTGTGTGTATTTTACATTTATTCATATGCCTATCTATGCTCAACATGTTCACCGCTCTGTTGATTACTCTGAGACTTACTTACAGTATCACACTTTGGTGCCTAAGTGCGCGAGTAAACATAAGAGTATATCTCTGTGTGGTTGTACATACATACGTACTCGTATTATAATGTTAGGTATACCTAGAAGTGTGATTCTGTGTGAGAGTTTGTGTTTGTTGTTTTCTTTTTTTTTTTTGCATATATGCAAATACATGTATATATCAATGGTGCGAACCTACGATAGGAGTACACATGAGTTGAACGTTGTTTATAACGATGGTTAATATGTGGCCAGCTATCGGGGGCAGGCAGGCGGTCAGTCCGCTTGTCTATATCACATTCATTTGTTCATTCAATTGGCCACTTGGCCAGACAGTTAGTAAAGTGTTTGTTTATACCATAATTGCCTTTATACAAATTCAAGGTAATATTTAACAAGTGTTTCTTATTGAGCAAAGAAAGAAGAAAAAACACAGCAAGAAAAAAAAACACATCATTGCTTACATATTAAGGGGCATTTGGACATATATTAATGTACTTTTATAGATATATATGATGCATACGTATGTGTGTTTTTGTGCGTCGTGATGTCTAATTGCGAATGCGTGCGAATTAAAGATGAAGAATTTTTAAACATATTTATTTATTTTGTGGTATTGATGATGACAAGAAATGATGGATTGTTTTAATTAACAAAAAATAATTGTTTACTTTGAGTATAAATTTAAAATGGAATAAATGATACAAAATGCCTCATTGCAATATCTTATTATTTTTATTTGAATTTTTTTAAGTATTAAAAATTTAAAATTTTATACATAAAGGAACAACTTAGCTTGAATTCGTATTATAACATAAGGTAACTGATTCACTAACACTGTTTACATTTATTTGAATCAGTGTCAGGCAAAACCAAACGCAAGCACCCAGAAATATTTGGAGCAAGCGTCCGTGGTTTTACTTTCTCAACACTTAAACAAAATTGACCATAGACTGTGTATTGACCATAGATGTATTTGTGTGAAAACGACAATTATTGCCAGCCTCGCGAGGCTATGGGATGCTGACCCATGGTTTTAATTTAATATCAGAGTACAGACCAGTTTGGGACTTAATTCTGAAAACTGCACGTGAAAGTAACCCCAAAAAGAAGAAGTTCGGCATCATTCGTTTTATCCAGTTACATGTTATAAACAATAAGTATAGGGGAATACGGCGCGGAGTACAACAGTGTTATTATACCTGCTACAAAATAAAAGTGAAACTGTTGCTTATGTAGGAATACGTTATATTTGTTAAGTTGTTACGTTATATTTGTTTAGAGTTATGTCAAACAAAAATGCATAAAACGTGACAAATTCCCCTATAATATACGTAAGATACGTTAATACAAGAAGAAGTGTAACGCATTAAATGAAACGAGTTGGGCTCCTTGTATCTTAAGACCAAATTTGTTTCGATTGAGCCTAGTCCTTGTACCTGATGGGCTTTTTCCATCAAATTAAGTTATGGGGTTCCAAATAAGCAGAATATTTCCACTCCTTCTGGTACCTTCCATATAAAATAGCTATTTGTGGAAAATGTATATTTCTCCCATCACTTTCGAATGGACAACTGTAGGATATTTGAATTTGGTCAGTTCAATAACGTTGTAATCCTCAGAAAATCGAAACCGTTGTCACACCCCTTCTAGTAGTACCTCCCGTACAAATGATCGAATTGACCATCTTAGTTTTTCATACATATAAGCACACCGAATTCAGTGATATTTTGCGTAAGTTGTACTCTAATGACAATTTGACTCTGGAATGAATAAGGACTATATCGGCAAACCTCTTCTAGTACATCCCTAGTACATAAAATGAAATATTTTTTAATAATTATTTTTTAAAAATAATTTTGTGAAATAACTTTTAAATGGATAACTAGATGCTATTTGAAGTCGGTCAATTAATTACCTTGTATTCTAAGTCGATTTAAGGATGTGTGTCCAAAGATGGTAATTTCTTAGATAAGCAAGATGGGAAAAAAATTATTCCCTCCTCCCATACAAACTCCCATTTTTGGGGTGTCCTTTTGTCTGTCCCTGCGATTATAGCCACATTTCAAGAGCTTTCGAGTATACTTTGGTATGCTAGTTTCGATACCCTAAGCGAAGCTTGAGATCTAACATAACCAAGATCCACCTCCATACAAACTACCACTTTTTGGAGAACTGTACCCGCAATTACAGCCAGCCATTTACCCGATTCCCAGCTGACTTTTGGTATGCAACCTTCTATCTTTTAATCGGAGATTAAGTGCTAAAATGAGTAAGATTGGACAAAAACTATTCCCATCTACCGTACAAACTATCTCCATTTTGGGGGTGTCCTTTTGTCTGTCCCCGCGATTACAGCCGCAGTTGAAGAGCTATCGAGCTTAACTAAAACTGCTCTGAAATCAATCGTTCTATTTTTTGTATAATATTTTACATTTAGTGTAATAAAAAAACTAAATATCGTTAAGACACATAAATGTATTTAATACCATCTTGCTATACTCTCACCATCACCATCCCACCATTAAATGTTCAAATATAAATGTGACAAAGTGATTGCAAATAACATAACAGAACACTCATTACCAACACAATTCTACTCGTACAACAAAGAAACCACACAAGGATACTTTAGAGCGCGAATTCATAGAGCATAAGAAGGATCCGTAGCACTTTAGCCATGATGAAGACACACACACACACACACACACAAGAAACAATAGTTTTACATTGCTCGGCTCGGCAAAAGGTAAAATGTATAAACCACATCGAAAGCAACGGCAACAACAACAGCCACAACAAGAAAACGTAATTTTCTACATTCTATGTTGGCTGTGTTATCCTTCCTTCATAGTTGGGTAGATGGATGGTAGTGTGCTGTTGGCAGTCGGTTGGTTGTTAGTTGCTTTTCAGCAAAATTTTAAGCTTCTCACGAGTTGATGCTTCTTGATGTTTAATGAAGACATTGTTGCAGTTTTATATTCTCTAACTGTATTGTTACTACTCGACTAGCATTATCCTTCGTCAGTCATTGCTCTCTTTACAGTTGCCTCGGTTTCTTTGATTTTGTGTTTCGTAGTAGTTTTCGTTGTTGTTGTTGTTGTTTGTGTTGTGTTGTTGTCTTGGCTGATGACGTTAAGTGCTATTAGGGTTATTTGGTGAGCTTAGTTTGCGGACGATGAAGGTGTTGTGTAAGGGTTTAGAAGAAAGAGAGGGAGAGAGAGAGAGCGCATTAGTTTCTATAGTAATGCCACAAGCTTTCGATGTAATCCTGGAAAAGGTGTCAGATTGCAATAGCTGTCACAATGATGACGACAATGTTGATGATGATGGGCGGCGGCACAAGTGCCACTATATAGCAAATGAAGATAGGTTAAAAAGGAAATGGTGGGTATTGTGTATAATGAAGAGTTGGCCATATTTTTAGTTGGTATAATAATAATAACAACAAGAATTTCATATACTAATCAACAATATTTTAATAATTGATAAATTAGTAATTAAACAAAGTTCCTCAATGGTGGCCTAGTAAAGAAGAAACGTTATTTCCCTTTAAACCCCATCAATAAGGTATGGGATAGCTTCTCTTCCCTTTAAACCCCATGAATGATGTATGGGATAGCTTCTCGAGTTGTTGCGAATTAATACGCTTTCTATTTTAGACTCACAACGAACGGCACCAACTTGTTTATCGACGAGTGCGAACGTCACTGTTTGAGAAGCTTCTGCTATATCGACACTTATACTGCGAATCGACACTTATACTGCGAAGTTGTTGTCGACAATGAAAGAAAAATGAAAATGACTAGAGGCGGGAATCGAACTCGGGATCGCGTGTTCTAACCTCTATGCCACGCCCGGTCCTAATGGTGGCCTACACTGTATGTACTGTACGACAATTTTTAGCTCAATGATTTGGGACTTAATTCTGTGAACTTCACGTGGAAGTAGCCCCAAAAAGAAAAAGTTCTGCATCATTCGTTTTGTCAAGTTACATGCCATAATAATTTAAAATCGACTTGAAGTTAGTTAGTCACGTTTTAGGCTCTTTTGTGTAACATATCTCGAGAAACACTAGTCCGATTTAGCTGAAACAAATTTAAAATAAATTAAGAATTACAATTTATTTAATCCGTTTCCTACATAAGCAACAGTTTCACTTTTTCATTCATCAAATGATTTTGAACTGGGTTTATTTTGTAGCAGTTACAATTAAACTGTTGTAACTGCGTGGCGTATGATTAACGTGGAATATTACTTATGATAATCATACGCCACCATATAGTTTTATGTTATGTCAAACAAAAGATCCTAAAACGTGACAAATTTCCCTATACGATACTTACTAATTTCAAATCGATATTAAATTATTATGGCATGTAACTTGACAAAACGAATGATGCAGCAATTCTTCTTTTTGGGGCTACTTTCACATGCAATTCTCAGAATGGAGTCCCAAAATCATGTGTTGTACTGTGTTATGAAAATTGACTTTGGAGTCAAAAGTAAACAAATGGAAATATGTAGCCATTGTCAAAACATGAACAACTTTTTGGTGCCATAGAACCCAAAGTAACAAACAGGGCAAACTAATAAAGATAGGCGGTGTATAGGGTGCACGAATCAGAAATATATTTGTTGTGTTGAGTTCATCTCTAAACGCAGAGGGTGTCTACATGAACTAGTGTGCCCACCACTGCGGTCGTTTTATACATAGAGGTGATTGCCATACATCCTGTGACATATTATTATGAACAAATTCTTGATATTTCAATAAATCAGCAATATTTCAATAACTCAATAATTGTTTACTCACTAATTGAACACAGTTCCTCACTGACTGGTGTTCCTGTGTCTCACTTTCGTTCTTTTATTTAATTCGCCTAATGTTTCCTTCCTCTAATACATACAAAGTCTTCGCATAACCCAATACAATAATTGGCTTTGATCTTACCTTAGGGACCGTTGTGAATGATTTATATCCTTGCCTCGTCCTTATTGATGCCACATTGTGAAATAACCAATTTCCTATAACACTCAATTACCCATTTTCTCGCACAAAAGGAAAATGGAAAACTCGCATGTAAATTCATTTACACACTTATGCTTGAGTGGGTGTGGGTGTGCTGTTTTGTGGCTGTGGCTGTGTGTGCAAGTAACCCAATTATTTCATCATTTTACCCAATTGATTGTTACTCATACGTACAGTGGGTAGCGTTGTTGGTTGTTTCGCACATCCCCATCGACGGATGTTCTGTGTTTTATTTTTTGCTGTATCATTTGTTATGGATATGTTATTTTACCATCGTTTGGTTTCTTTGTTGTTGTTGTTGTTGTTCGTTTTTTGTTTTGTGTGTGCGCTTCTCTTTCTTTTAGTTTACCATATGACCACAAAGTTATAATCGTACATACATACACACTTACACACACACTCACGCGTATACTTTTATGACGCTTAGCTCTATTGATTTCAATTGGTTCTGAGTCAATATTGTTGGTTTAAGTGCCAAAGAACAGTGAATGCTGGACAGCAGGGGCTGGATGGCGTAGTAGAGGTGGCGGCGTTGGGTTGTTGAATTTGGACCAGGGAGTGTTTATAGTTTGCCATAAATGTTTTATGTGCACGAATTGTATAAGAAGCTCATTTGAGTGTTATTATTTTGCTCTACGTATGAGTGCAAAGAAAAGAGCAATAACACACAACGGAAGCAATGCAATGCATTTTGTCTAGACACTGTGAATTTAGTATCGTTAGTTGGATGTTTTTTGCTAAGCAAATAGTCTGGTCGATTCTCTTTATCTCTTTATCGTGTGGTTCTGAAATGCAAAGAGTGCTGGGAGCCAATTGTTTATTGTTATTATTTATATTATTATTTAAAAATTAAGGTCGCCGAGTTGCCAGCATCTTTTGTGGTCCATGTGGTTCCATGCACACTCAACAGTAGTATGATTGGTCATTTACTTAGCGTATTAAAGTTTATTTTTGAAAGCAATGAATGGAAATGTTTCTAAAGAACTGCACAAGAATTCTTAGTGTGTTGGCAAACGTAGCGATAAGGGTAATGAGTAACCGCAAATAGCTAAAGTAGAAATTAGCACAATAATACGCCGGCAATGGTATGAAAACGGACAAAAGTTACTTTTTTTTGAAATGTTTTCCCAAGAAGAGGTTATTGCAATGAAATGGATTTGAAATGTTTTCTCACGAAGAAGTTATTACAATAACTTATGTATAAATAGAATTCTAAGAGCGGCAACTTAATTAATATTACATAACACAGTTCAATACATGATTTTGGGACCCAATTCTGTGAACTGCACGTGAAAGTAGCCCAAAAAAGAAGAAGTTCTCCATCATTTGTTTTGTCAAGTTACATGCCATAATAATTAAATATTGATTTGATGTTATTAAGTATCGTTTAGGGGAGTATGTCACGTTTTCAAACTCTTTTGTTTGACATAACATAAATACTACATGGTGGCGTATGATTATCATAAGAAATGTTCCACATAAATCACATGCCACGGAGTACAACAGTTTTATTGTAACTGCTACAAAATGAACCCGATTTCAAAATCATTTGGCGAATGGAAAAGTGAAACTGTTGTTGTTAAAGTGACTAAAGGAATTGTAAGTCTTATTTTTTTGAAAATTTGTTTCAGCTAAATCGGACTAGTGGTTCTCGAGTTAAGTCAAACAAATGAGCCTAAAACGTGACAAATTCCCATATACGATACATACTAACTTCAAACGATATTTAATTATTATGGCATGTAACTTGACAAACCGAATGATGCAGAACTTCTTCTTTTTAGGGCTACTTTTACGTGCAGTTCTCAGAATTGAATCCCAAAATCATGCGTTGTACTGTGTTATGTAATATTAATTAGTTTGCCTGTCTTAGAATTCTATTTAAACATAGGTTATTGTAATAACATCGTCATGAGAAAACATTTCAATTCAATTTTTTCATCTTTTTGGGGCTACTTTCACGTGCAGTGCTCAGAATTGAGTCCCAAATCTATGGGCTGAAAAATGTTATACTGTGTAAGGTGAGGCAATTTCTGCTCAAATAAGGAACGGATGTCTTTGACAACGACTTAGGTGGATAATTAACCGCCCACAGTGATTATAATATCATGTTTTTTTTAAGTTATATGACAACATTCTTTAAGATTTTCCTAAATCTTTCAACAATTTTTATTTAACCCTCAATATTAGCATTAAAGGGGCAATTAGGCACCCACCATGATTATAATATCATACTTTTGTGTTTTTATAAAACAGTGAGAAATATTATATACCCACTTAAAAGATGCGTGACATCTAACCTGAGTACACAAAATTTGGTTTTAAAGAGTATATTACTTACTTGGCTTAAGTAAGCTAATCTTGTAGGTATTAGTATGCCCTTGTAAATAGCCAAATACTAGCAATTTGATTTTGTGACATTTTCATAAATGAATTGCTATATCAGTTAAGCTGTTGTCTCTTTCTGTCTGCCTCTCTCTCTCTGTCTCCCTCTCCTTCTACTGCTTACAAACATTCTGTGAACTTGACAAAATTAATAACAACATTTATGTTTCTTTTGCCCATATGATATGTACGTACATACATATGAGGAACTGGAGAGCAGAGACACGCCTTATTCTTTCCTTTGAACTTTAACGTCTAGAAAGACGCCAGACACATAAACGTTGCTGCTGCCTGCGACGTACGATGGCACTTACTTGTTAGCCTCCCCCAGTCCCAATGATATGAAAAAGGCCGACTTTTATGCGCCACAAAAATAGATAACAACACGAATGTCACTCAACACTGGCTACCTTGGCCTCAAAAAGCGCAAACACACTCATTGAAACATATATACCTACATCTGTATGTATATCTGTAAAAAAACACACACACACACACACACATTTCTGCCTACCTATATACAGACGTATGTAGCACGTAGCTCAATGAGAAAATTAAAACAAATTGTTTTATGAGTATAAGAAGAGACCACTGAAAGATCAGGCGGCCGCCAACAATCAACGGCACGGGGCATATTTGTTAATGAACTACTGTACTGTACATATGTATGTATGTACTCGTACTCGTACTATTATTGGTGGTACCAAGATACTTACGAGTGACTGTTTATACATAGCTATAGAGTACAGATGAAGCATTGCCACCAAGACTTGGCGTCAATTGAACAACAACCTGATCAAACACCTTGGCAGCGTTTGAAAAAAACTCACAAATGTGCACAAAATGTATGCAAAACTCTTTTCATGAGAGTGTTTGAGAGGTAAATGTGACACAAACTCTGTACCGTTGAGCATGTTAACATGCAAACACATCTCGCTAAGTGTCGGAAAACGATGTTGCTCTTTTTTCTGACTCCCGTCGTGTGTGCGATAAAGATGACACAACTCATATGTGCACTGAGAAACGAAAATACCCAAACACGGAGTAACACATGAATATTCATATGGAGAAAAAAACACATACATACATATATTTATACACATACAGCTACATTTCTTCTTCTTCTCTACCAATCTTTTAGTGTCGCTCGTTTATGTGTGCACACCATCTTTGAGTGCTCAGGAAAAAATTGTACAAAAGAGTTTTGTTATGTGTTGACTCTGTGTGCGGAGCATCTTTGATCATTAAACTCTTGTGTTTTGAGTTCGCCTGCGCTCATTACCGACGTTTAAAATGTGTTGAGCAGAGTGTTTTGGAGTCTTTTCAATCCCTGCACCTTGGTATTGGCAACATCATCATCATTGTCGTCATCATCATTATCATTAGCAACAGAAAACAACGACACCGCTACCAATACCATCACCACCACCACCACCTTCATCATCATCATCATCAGTTTCATAGCTAATACGACTTGGCTGTACAAATTCTTTTGATTACTTGAGGTTTTGCAGCTTCGTCATCAATGCTTGTTGGGGGCTGTTAGGCTGGAAGTAGAGATGCTCAATGGAGGTGGCTGCGGTGGTGGTTAGTCTTTGCTAGCGGGGGTAATACTAATCAAATGGTAAAGGAATGTCTTAAAATGTTACATTCAAAGAATTTTTAAAGCCAAAGCTCAACTTGATTATTATAATATTTATAAAAATCTTTCAAACCATTCTGGTAAGTAGAGCAGGTATCAATAAATTCTAAAGGGTTAAAGATTACACCATACAACAAAAATATGAAATTGTCTTGTGTCATGAAAAAATTTCCATTTTTAAAAAAGAAATTATCAACAATAAGAAAACTATATATTCTCTTATTCAAATGAAAAGGAAACTATTTTTTTTCCAATCTGAAGATGTGAATGGAAAATTTAAAAATTAACCTCTAAAACTAAAGCACAGCCGCGTATAACGTTTTACACTACAAAATTCAAACTATTCAGAAGACCCAAAAAACGTTTTAAATAAAATATTTGTAAGAATATTTCATTTGGGTTTATTACACAGTACAACATTTATCAGCTTATTGATATGGGACTCAATTCTGAGAACTGCACGTGAAAGTAGGGATGATTATTACCATGATAATATGGAAATTGCTACGAATGATCCCAGGAAAGGATGGTTATTTCTCAATAAAACCCTAGGCAGAAAAATAAGTAATGAAGTCATTTTAAATGATACGCATGGAAGAAGGATTTTTAATAATATTGAAAAAGCAAATTGTCTTAACAGATATTTTTTAAATTCAGTTAAGGAATTAAAGCAAAGAATTGAAGTCACTCCTGCTGATAATATTAATGCCTTAAGAACACTTTCGGGGACGAATAATGTCTTTTCTCTCGATATTATTAATGAAAATACGATCAGGGATGTATTAATGGGAATGAAAGCGAATAAGAGCCCGGGATTTGATAATATAACAACAAAATTTGTTCAGGAATGCTATGAGCAAACTGTACCATTTCTTGTGGCTATTTTCAACGAAATGCTGAGTTCAAATACATACCCTGATGTTCTAAAAATCCACAAGGTAGTACCAATACCTAAAATAGTAAATGCAAGAAATGTAAGCAATTATAGGCCTATAGCTGTTTTATCGACGATAGATAAGATTTTTGAAAAATTAATATATGATAAACTCTATTTGTATTTATTGGAAACAAATTTAATATATACCAATCAATATGGCTTTAGAAGAGGATGTGGGACAGAGGAAGCAGTATTAAATGTTGTCAAATATATTTGTAATGGTTTAGATGATGGGTATTGTGGAGTTGCAGGCATATTTTTTGACTTTACCAAAGCTTTTGATCTCGTCGATCATCAGTTACTGCTAGATAAAATGCCCTATTATGGTATTCGAGGAAGAGAGCTGCAACTGTTCAAAAGTTATTTGTATAATAGAAAGCAATTTGTTCAGATAGATCAGAAAAAAAGTTTTACTGGTTATGTGGAACATGGGGTTCCTCAGGGAAGTTGCTTAGGTCCATTATTGTTCTCAATATATATCAATGATATCAAAAACCTACAGCTGAGCGGTAAATTGTTCATGTTTGCGGACGACATCTGTCTTTTTTCCCTTACAAATACGATCTTGTATTAAAAACACATATGGAAAGAGATTCTGCGCTGCTAATTGAATTTGCTAGGATAAACAAGCTTGTGATTAATCCTGATAAAACTAAATTAGTAAGATTTCGACCTAATCCTTCAGCCAGTAATAGCTTTAACGTATTTGTTGATGGTGAATTAATACAAGAAACCAGTTGTGTAAAATACCTTGGCATTATGCTACAAAGCAACCTTTCTTGGGATTTGCATATTAGCTCTCTGAAAAGTAAAATAGCACCAGCAATTGGAATTTTGTTTAAGTTAAAAAACAAATTAAGTGTTAAATCTAAATTGATGATTTTTTCGTGTTTAATTCAGTCACACTTAAATTACTTAGTCACTGCTTATGCATACAATAAAAACAACAGATCGCTTAAATCTCTTCAATCGATGCAAAATAAAGCGCTGAAAACTGTGCATAATTTACCAATAAACTATTCTACTACGTTATTGTATAAAGAAGTATGTAACAAAATCCTCCCAATCAATGGATTGTATAACTACAACATTTTAAAGTATGTTTTCAAATGTATACACAACATTGGTTACCACACAATATCCTTTTTTCGGAACCAGATGAATTTTAATACCAGAAATAGAGTAAATTTGAGAGTGCCAAGATGTAGGTTTGAAAAGTCAAAACAGCGGATTGATTATGTTGGTGGTATCACCTATAATAATCTTCCCACAGATATCAGATCAATTCAACGAATGTCAAATTTCAAGATTTGTTGTAAAAGACACCTTTGTGAAAACGTCGAATCGCTTCTGTTATAGCCTTATTCCAGTAAATTCTATTTTGTATTTACTTTTCTTTTTTTCGTAAATATGTTAATTAATTTTTTCACATTTTAAATATTTATTTTTTTTTCTCTCTTGAATTCGAATGAATATATAAGAAACTTTGTTATTGTACATTATCGAAATTAAAATTTGCCAACTTGTCCTAATTATGCCTTTCTGGCGCGGGACACTTTATGCCTTTGAATGTAAATAAAATTGTACAATAAATTTCACAAATTAAAAAAAAAAAAAAAAAAAAAGTAGCCCCAAAAAGAAGAAGTTCTGCATCATTCGTTTTGTCAAGTTACTTGCCATAATAATTTAATATCAATTTGTTGTTAGTACGTATCGTATAAGGGAATTTGTCACGTTATAGGCTCTTTTGTTTCACTTAACATAAATACTTTATGGTGGCGTATGATTATCATAAATAATTTTCCACGTAAATCATACACCACGTAGTACAACAGTTTCATTGCAGGCCAGCGAGATTATGTAAACAAACATTTATATCCGGTCAGTGTACAGAAGGGAAATGGGATACGTATTTGTAGGACTTTTTGGGGCTACTTTCACGTGCAGTGCTCAGAAATGTTGTTCTGTGTTATCATTCTTCGGCTTAAATACAGTTTTGCCATGCCACGCCCTCTTCGGCCACTGTTTAGGAATAACAATTTCGTTTGCTAATTTGAACCTGAAGTGCCTCCGAACAAACTTTTGAGGGTGTTCGCCTGTCTGTTCCCTCGGATAAAACTGTTGATTAAGAGCGATCGATTTAAAATGTGATATGCAAGCTTTTATCCTCTAAGTGGAGATTAATTTTGAAGATGAGCAAGATCGGACTAAAAGTACTTCCTTCTTCTCAGGTCATGCTCAGTATTAGGTATTTCAGCATACCAAAAATAACAACCAGCTCTAATACAAATTCCCCTTTTATGCGGTACAAAATTTTATAAAATATGGTATAATTACAACCATATTTTATAATCTAAAAACTAAATTTATTACCATTTTTACAATGGGTATCTGAGCTTCAGTAGAACTCAAAAAGCTGTAGTTAGTAAAGGGCAATTCACGTAAAATGAACATATACAGGAAAAAATTAATTCCATACACAGTAAACACAATATTTTGGCACTCAATTCTGAGAACTGCACGTGAAATTAGCCCTAAAAAGAAGAAGTTCTGCATCATTCGTTTAGCCAAGTTACATGCCACAAAGAGCCTAAAACGTGACAAATACCCCTATATGATACTTACTTACCTGAAATCGATATTAAATTATTATACTATCAACTTGCAGAACTGCTTCTTTTTGGGGCTACTTTTACGTGTAGTTCTCCCAAATCAATGAGCTGAAAAATGTTGTACTGTGCAATGACATATATACAGGTCTTTGGTTTCATTGTGTTTGTGTTCCAACTATATTTTATTAATTTATTATTTAAAAATAATATCAGCTGAAAAAAAGTATTTTGAAGCGTAGCCTTTAAATTATGTACATTTGTTATATAAATATGTGTAAGTAACTCACATTCATTTCAATTATTTGAACGCCATCTATGGTATATTAATTGCACTATGAATTTAATTTCACAAATGTTCCATCTATCACCGGGCAATGACCAACAATCTGTATGATGCACTGAGCAATAAGAAGTTTTGATAATTAGGTCACTTTGAACGCAACAATCAAATGTGGACATCGAGGTAACATCATATCTTTATACTCACTTCTACAAAAATCAGTGCCAAATTTCTTATAAAACTGGCCAATGTTCGAGTTCATTACTAGGTCGAACATTTTTTATTGTGAGCTTAATTTTTTTTATCATTACTTGGATTTTTGCCTTATCTACCCCGTGCAAACCGAAAAAAGGCTAAAACATTTATTTTCCCTCTTTTTTTTTGACAATTTTCCAAATGTTTACTATTACTTACTTCTTTGTCATTTATCTTTGGCCTTTTACATTTTATATTAGCTTCGTTGCCTTTGATGCCCTCTGCCCCTTCTTGTGTACATATTCATCAAAAGTCGTCTGAGGAAGAGATCAGCGGTAAATACGGCAAAAATTTTCGTTTTTATTGAAAAACCAAACCATGAAAAATAACAAGAACAACAACAACTACATTATCATCATCACCATCCTCATCATCATTTCAGATGGTGCTGTGCAACATTTTTTTCCCCTGTAGAGCAGCAAAATTTTGGTTCTTTTTGGATTTCAAACAAAACGAAGACAAAAAAAGTGTTCTGAACGAGATTTTTGTTGGCCAATTGCCAATTGGAATGTTTAAACAACAGCAAAGCACCACCAGCTCTGCTGGCTTGTGGTGGTACTGATGGTGGTGGTGGTGCTGACGGTGCGGTGCGGTGCCTCTGCTGCCTGTTTTGTGTTGTTGTGACCGGTGAAAATATCTCGGCGGTAGCAACTTAAATATGCCCGCCGTTTTGGCTCTTAACAAAAGGCCAGTGGCTAAATCAATTTTATTTTTCCGTTTTAAAACTTAACCAAAAAGAATAGAAAATAAGAAAAAAACAAAACTGTTTTGGAATGGATTACCTTTACTGAAAGCTTTTGGTCATAATTCAATTTTATGCCAATTGCAAGAGTTTAAAGATTGTGCAGATCTTAAGACTGGCCCCTAAATATATGGAACCATGAACATAATGTAGAAACGTCTATACAAACCACCCCTTAGCAAGTTTTTTCTATACAGCACTGTAGTTGTTGAGGGCCTTGTAAAGTTTTCTATAGCTGTATTCGTATTTGATGTCTATCTTTAAGTGCGTGTGTGCATATATGCATGGGTGTACGCGCGTGTGTGTGCGCGTGGTGTTTTCTATTTGGGCCAAATCTTTGATTTTTGTTTCTTGGCTGCCTCTACAAGGCTTGAGTGTATTGTTAATAATGTTTTCTGTTGGCTGTCCGTCACAGTTGTTCTGTTGTTGTTGTTCTTGTAGGGAACCATAGATACATTTATAGGTTAAACTTTTAGGTTGTTGTTGTTGTGTTTTTTTACGAGATTTTTCCTTCGTTGCTAAATTTAGCAAGTATTTGGTGGTTTTCCTTTGCTATTCCCAAATTGTTATTTTGTTTTTGTATGGTGTGACCAATAACAGCCGCAACAACAGCCACAACAACAAAGATTTTGTTAGTATATGGTCCATGTAGGAAAAACATAAATTAATGTAAATTTATGAATTTGTTTGTTGACACATAAATTTGCCAAGAATTTTCAACAAGTTGTTGTACATCCTCAGATCTTCTCATAATGAGGATGATAGATGGATAGATGGAATTTTGTATCTTTAGGATAAAATGTGATAGAGAGATTTTTTTGATGTTTAACTATACCACTGCGATCATTGCTAGGGCTTTTCTTCGACATTTCAGGAAATGCAATATATAAAGTTGTTGACTGATGGGTATAGTATAAGTGACCTCGATAGGGTGGGAACTTTCGCCGTTATGAAAATTAAGTTTAAAAGCAAAATATTTATTCAGAAGTTATTTTTTATGAATGGGCCTCAAATATGAGAACTGCACGTGAAAGTAGCCTCAAAAAGAAAAAGTTCTGCATCATTTGTTTTGCCAAGTTACATCCCTTAATAATCTAATATCGATTTGAAGTTACTAAGTATCGTATAGGGGAATTAGTCACGTTTTAGGCTATTTTGTTTGACATAACTCGAGAACTACAAGTCCGATTTAGCTGAAACAAATTTGAAAAAATTAAGAAATCCCTTCAATCTGTCCATAGTTTGGTATACAGGCTTCTGTCCTCTGTCGGAGGGTAAGTTATAAGATGAGCAAATTCGGACAAGAACTACTCCCACCTCTCATACAAAACTATCCCTTTTCGGAGGTAAAACTCCAGTTATTTTAACCAATTTTTCTTAACACAGTACAACATTGATTTGGGACTCAATTCTGAGAACTGCACGTGAAAGTAGCCCCGAAAAGAAGAAGTTCTGCATCATTTGTTTTGTCAGGTTACATTCCTTAATAATTTATAAACGATTTAAAGTTAGGAAGTATCGTATAGGGGAATTTGTCACGTTGTAGACTCTGTTGTTCGACATAACTCGAGAACGACTAGTCCGATTTAGCTGAAACAAATCAGAAAAAATTAAGAATTACAATTCCTTTAATCTGTCCATATAACGTTTCCCTAAATAAGCAACAGTTTCACTTTTCCATTCAGCAAATGATTTTGTACTGGGTTTATTTTGTCGCAGTTACAATAAAGCTTTGTACTCCGTGGCGTATGATTTACGTGGAATATTACTTATGATAATCATACGCAACCATATAGTATTTATGTTATGTCAAACAACAGAGCCTATAACTTGACAAATTACCTTATACGATACTTACTAACTTCAAATCGATATTAAGTTATTATGGCATGTAACTTGACAAAACGAAACATGTGGAACTTTTTCTTTTTGGGGCTACTTCATGAGCAGTTCTCAGAATTGAGTCCCAAAATCATGTGTTGTACTGTGTAATTTTACAAATAGTGAGAGGTATTTGATGATTTGATAATTACCTTACTTGTTTTTTTCAGACGTCGTAATAGAATATTTCAAAAAATCTGATTTTGTCGTTGTCCTTTCCTCTTTCCTACACTTTTTAATATTCCTTTCAAAATAATGTATTGAATTTTCAAAGTTCTTGCTTTGTAACATAGCTGTAACTTAGTTCAAACCTACTATTATCTCCTCTCGTACTGAACATTGTATCACCTTCAGTTAAACTTATGTATACTAAACATATACATATGTTTTTTTCAGTTCTATAACTTTTCCCCCCATCTTCTCAATGATTCCCAATTTCCATGACTTCCTTCAACTTCTGTAATAACCTTAAAGTCATTTCACAAAAAATCTTACAACAGATGTCCACAAGTTCGCCAAACGCACCTGCTGCTACTAGCCGTTACCGTCACTGCAGCCGCTGCCGACTCATATTATAAGTGTCACTTTTTGTTCGTTCGGTACTTTCGTCTTCATTTCATTTTATTTGCAATTCTGACACAAGGAAAATAAATAAACAAAAGCAAATCTGTTCATAAAATTATGACAATTTATTGTCATCATCCCAGTCCAAGGCGTCCCCATGCTTTATGACTTTCTTTTGCATTCTTCGTGTTTCACAGATGCAAATTTAATACGTACGTATGTATGTCTTTTGTCCGTACTCTGTCCGACGCTCAGTCAGTCAGTCAGTTGTATGAATTTCATTTCATTTCGTTTCATTTCCATTGAAAATAATTCTATTTGATTGATGAGACGCAATAATTAATTCTTCAAGCCCAACACCAACGACGCATTCTTTGACCGCCGGACCATATTGTTGTGCAGCATTCAGATTTATGTGCATAATTATGGGTTCTTAATTAAGAAAAAAAAGTGTTGGGACATTTCCCAGCCGCCCCTACTAACGGGAGGAGGAGGAGGAGGCATCTTGTGTACGATTTAAAATAATAAGATGTAGAGCCAAGAGACAATGACTTTTATTTTCTATAAGGATAAGAGAGAGTAAGAGAGAAAGATATTTTGCGACAGCATTTGCCGGACTAGCGCTAAAGTAATACATCAGATCACATCATTTTATCTATTTTTAAGAGCCCACAACCTTAATTATAATTTGTTGTTTTTTTTTTTGTTTGTACAATTATAATGGGAATATTGGCATTGTCAAAAGTGCTGTTGACATTTATGTAATGATTTACTTGTGTGAGTATGAAGGCGGCATAAGTTCAATGCTCGATGGCTTGAGGATTGCAAGAGGCATTTCTATTTCCGCCTAAAAAGTGCAGATAAATTCTGAAAGTGCAGGTGACGTGCAGGATACATTGGAAAGGTACCTCAAAAGAACAGAAGTGTTAAATGACTAAAGGCAACCTCTTTGACTGTAAACTAGTTAACTGTAGACTTACTTTTAAATAACATTTGTTGATTACAATCCGTAGTTCGGATAGGAAAAAATGAAGATATTCCACTTGATTCCGTTTTAAGAACACTAAAATTTCAATTTTTTTTTTACTTTTCTTCACATTTAACATTGAAAAACTTAGGAAATTTTGATGGGACTTACTAATGCGGCACCTACAACTCAGATTTGGCGTAATTAATTTCTTTAATTTTTAGTTTGCCAATGAACTTTATTATTTCGTCTTTAAGAGCAGGATATACATATATAAAAATTATGTGTATGTTCGTGATCGCTAAACTCAAAAACTACTGGACCGATTTTGACCAAATTTTATATCCATGCTCTATGAGCCGTGAGTAGTGTTCTATGTAGTCCGACAGATGGCGCAATATTTAGTTTTTTTGTGTGTTTTGTACCGTAACTGTGGCAAAACAACGTTTGCCTGGGTCAGCTAGTAATACATAATAACAAAAAGAACAGCAATATTTAGTACATAAATTTTGAGATATAGACAAATATTTATTTGACATTTCGTAAGAAATATTTGAATAATACTTACGAATATTATAAGAAATCAAGAAATCAGTTAATATGGAATTAAAGCTGCTAACAGCAAATTTTTAATAATCAAATTAGTAAAATTTTACCAGAAAGTAAGAGCAAATGGATACGGTAATGGCCTCCTCACCTGTAAGGACAGTGATGGAAATCTGGTCACGGATACGCAGAATGTGCTGCACATATGGAGAGAACACTTCCAGCAACTGCTGGTTCCAGAAGGCAGAGCACGTGAAGTTATCACGCCAATTGTCGACGACGGCTTAGATTGCCCACCACCAAGTCAAGCAGAGGTAAGAAGAGCAATATCGCGGCTGTGGCGAGGAGCTGATAACGAGCATGCACCAGCTCCTGCGCACGGTTTGGCTTAAAGAGTGCATGCCCGACGATTGGAATGTAAGCGTATTATGTCCTGTACTGAAATAAGGTGATCCAAGTGTGTGCTCCAACTACCGCGGGATCAGTCTTTTACCCATCGCATATAAGGTCCTGTCGAGTGTGCTATGTGAAAGACTAAAGCCAGTGTTATCCAACCTGATCGGGTCTTATCAGTGTGGCTTTAGACCTGGAAAATCAACAACTGACTAGATTTTCACACTTCGGCAAATCCTGGAAAAGACCCAAGAGAAACAGATCGACACGTACCTTCGAAAGCCCGATACGGCAGAAATTTCTTGAAGCCATGGCTGAGTTTGGTATTCAAGCGAAGCTGATACGTCTTTGCGGAATGACGCTGACTAACACGAAGTCTTCAGTGAAGATTGGCAAGGACCTTACGGAGCCATTCTATACCACACGAGGCCTAAAACAAGGCGACGGCCTATCGTGCGATCTCTTCAACATTGTAATGGAGATGATAATGAGAATAGCTGCAGAAAAACGCGAGTGGCACTATATTCAACAAAAGCCATCATCGGTCGAAAACTCCGGGAAGTGACTGCAGCCTTCTCAGGTATTCAAAAGGAATCAGCCAAAAAGGGCCTAACGGTGAACGAGTACAAAACGAAGTTATTACTTTCAACGAACAAAGAATCTACTTGTTTGGGAAACTGCGTGAACGTTGACAACTATAATTTCGAGGTGGTAGATAATTTTGTCTACCTAGGCTCCGCCATCAACAAAGCAAATAATGTCAGCCTAGAAATCCGGTGAAGAATCCTGCTTGCAAATAAATGCTACTACGGACTAAGCAAGCGATTCAATGACAGAGCCCTCTCTCGACGAACAAAACTCCAGCTATACCAGATACTGGTTCTACCTGTCTTAATGTATGGCTCAGAATCTTGGGTTATGACACAAGCGGATGAATCGGTTCTGGCGGTATTCGAGAGAAAAATACTCCGTAAAATATATGGGCCCACCATCGTTAACGGAGAGTATCGGCGTCGTATGCATCATGAGTTGCATGAGCTGTACACTGACATTGACGTGGTCAAACGCATTAAGGTGCAACGGTTGCGTTGGCTAGGTCATGTTGTACGCATGGACGAAAATGCTCCAGCTCGAAAAGTCTTCGACAATGAACTTGATGGACGGCGCAGAAGAGGGCGACCAAAACTCCGTTGGAAAGACCGGGTTACTGAGAACCTTACAGAACTCGGTGTGACTAACTGGAGAAGAAGCGCAGAAGATCGAGGCGGTATAAAATCCACTGGGATTGCATAGAAGTACCAGCTAAGTAAGTAAGTAAGTAAGTTATATTGTTATATTGTGGCGTATTAATATCATAAGTAATATTCCACTTAAATCATAAGCCACGGAGTACAACAGTTTTATTGTAACTGTTACAAAATAAACCCAGTTCAAAATCATTTGATGAATGGACAAAGGAAACTGTTGCTTATGCAGAAAAACGTTATATGAACAGAGTAAAGGAATTGTTATTTTAAATTTTTTTAAATTTGTTTGAGCAAAATCGGACTCGAGTTATGTCTAAAAAGACCATCAAAGGTGACAATTTCCCCTATATGATAGTTACTAACTTCAAATCGATATATCTCGATTCCTAGACGTGACCCAGCGAAACGCCGGGACACGTATAACTTATTTTTTACCGATATAAATTGCCCCGGTAGTTTGAACCCTTTCCGATCACTGACCCCTACCATTTGTCTCACAGTGTTACTAGTATTAATATTACAATGCTTTGGTGCGTATACTTTATGGTCGAATTGTTGGTTGCTCATACGTTAATCTCTTTAATATAACACAGTACACAATTTTTCAGCTCATTGATTTAGGACTCAATTCTGAGAAATGCACGTGAAAGTAGCCCCAAAAAGAAGAAGTTTTGCATCATTCGTTTTGTCAAGTTACATGCCCTAATAATTTAATATCGATTTTAAGTTAGTAAGCATCGTATAGGGGAATTTGTCAGGTTTAAGATCTTTGGTTTGACATTTTTACTTATGAAAGCACGCACTTTCGGAATGAAATAGTAAACATTAGGGTGTCCTTTAAAATAAGTGGCTACAAACTTCTTAAAATTTAAAAATTGGTGTTGAAATCCAAAAAAATTCTTTCTATAACAAACTTAACTAAAAATTGGTAAATATTCAACCATGTTACTGGCTTATAAGTGCGTAAAAGTACCTAATACTGATTTCGTTTTGGTCTTTGTGATCTATGAAGGGTGCCTAGACACGTTCAGATTGTATTAGTATATTCACGAAATTTTTTGAACTTTACCGTCGCTACAATTTTGGCGAATATTGTTAGTGAAAAAAGTGCTTAAAAAGTGAAAAAAAAATGTTATTCTTATTTTTTTTGCAAAAAACGCAGGAATAAGTAAAATTTTTGGTATACATTTTTAATAAAATTTGTGCAAAAAACTCTTAGCTACATTAATGCCAAATATAGTTTAACGCTATTACGAAGTGAATCGAACCTATACTGTCCAGGTTTTGTATTCGTTCACTGCTGTTTTGTGTTACACGTAAATCTCTTTAAGTGGCATGTGAAGGTACGAAGTTTTTTCCGTTCTTCTTATAGTAAGCATAAAATGTCTTTAGGCGGCATAAGTCAAAAAATCAAATTTTTCTGAAGAAACAAAAAACATTTGGTATCAAAATATAGGATTACTAACACTGTGATAGTTTTAGGCATATACTTGGTATTATGTATAGAGTTTCAATTACCAAAATTACTTTTTACTGGTTTTCTGAATTAAACCTGGTTTAAAAGTTAAGGTTTGTTCCGAAAACGTTTTAAACAACTTTGCTGAAGAAAGTTTATCGGTATAACCAACCGAATAGAAGTTAGTGGCATAAAACTGAGTCAAAGTCGAAAAATAAAAAAAAAAATCCGTTATAATAGTGAAAACAAAAAAAAAATTATATGAAACCGTCATTGTTACTCAAAAAAACTAATGATGCAGTTCAATTCCTCGTATGCGAATTTGGGTAAAATCGTCGAGTCGGGTCTTGTCTTTTTTTTCGACTACCACAATGTAATATATACTTTTAGTTATTTATCTCAAAACTTAAGTTAGTTAGGGCTATTTTGTCTAACTGTTTAGTAATTTTAATTTAAAAAAAAAAAGTATTTCTTGAAAAATAGCTGGAGTTTAAATAAGGACTTCATTACGTAAGGTAAGGTATTTGCCCTAAGATAACACCCTGCAACAATTTTCAATTTTTTTTTTCACACTAGGTGCAGACCATATATACGTGAAACTAGAGACCTTATGTAGTAAAACTGCGTTCTCAGTTTATCGCCAGAACATCAGGATGTTTTTTTAAGGGACTTCAAAGTTTCAAAGGATACACCACATTCAAAAAATTAAATCAAATATTTCCACGAACCATATGATAACGATATGGGTGTCAAATGAAAGGTAAGAATCTCAGCAATGCAAACAAATAACAGAGTTTAATGGATCTGGACCAAAAATTTCAAAAATGACCTTAGTATATATGGTCTTCATCAAGTGTGAAAACCACTGTTGCACGGTGTAATATTAAATCGTAGGGGTGTCCGCCTCGACATAATTTTATTGAATGTTTTTAAAAAGAGTCTGTGTACTGACTTTTTCATTTTCTGTTCGAGTTTGGGCGTAAAATGACTTAACAAAAAAGTTGAGAAAAGCTTTAAAGCGAATGTTAGAATATAAATTTATAGTTTTTTTCACAAAATGGAAAAAAGTCGACGTAAAAGATAATCCAATAATATTATCTTTTTATTATTACTCAATTAACATCTTGCATTACTTGAATGCCTTACCAAATAGGTATTATTGGAAGTAATTAAATATTAAATGGACCGTTAAATTTTAAAATCTACAAATTGTAAAAATCACTAAATGTGTTGGGCTTTGCCATCTAGTTTTATTTATTTTCGTATAAACTATTTATTGATGTAGCCCAAAATCAATTTTGTCAAATAGTATTATTTACATAAAGGAATATTTTTTTTTTATAAATATTCCAGTATAAACCAAAAAAAAAAATTGCCAAAAATCGAAATTTTTTGGATTTGTTAATTATTTCGGTTTTTAGTTAAGTATTTTATTAAAAACAAATACTATAATTAAATTTTTAATTTAAATATAAAAATAAAGTACATAAATTTTGGCGGGACTAGAACTCAAAAAAAGGCAGTGGTTGATCACACTATTATTGCATGCAAATACTCCCTACATAAAAGAATTTCTAAATAGCTTCTATGACAAACTTTTTTATTTTTGATTCTATCAAAACATAATCAAAATTAAATACAAAGAAAAACAACTTGTTGCTAATTCTCTATGCTACGCCGTTAAAATTTATTTAGGCTCAATGTAAATATTTTTTTATTTCAGTTTATTTACTTACCTTTTTGTATTGTTCAAATGTCTGCGAAAATAATCCAATAACAGTTGGGGAAATGTTTTCTTTTGCTTAAACACAAAAATTCCAAAATAATATGTTCCAGACTTCTTAAATACCACTGGAGGCCACAATGTAATGTTCACGGTAAATATTTATGTTTTTGTATTTATTTTTTGTTTGTCTGTGTATGTATGTGAAAATATCACTTAAGTTATTTTTTCCATTTAAACAAGTAAATGCTTTATTTTTATGAATATCACATAAAAAAACTGTATTCATATATTGAGTTGTGTTATATGTTTATCTGTTTCAAAAAAAAAAAAAAGAAAAAATGCGACATTAGTATTTAACAATTTTTTTTTAATTTATTGCACTTTGATATTTTTTGTATTTTTTAGCAAATTTTTATTTGGCATTAGGAAGTTGTAGGATTTCTGCGGTGTTGTTTTTTTTTTGTTGCAGATTAAGTTTTTCCTCTTTTACTGTACATTTTTGTTTTCATCTCAAATTCATGAGTAAGAAGAGCACTTGCACCAACAACAACTACATACAACGTAAAACTCTCTTATGCTGTTCACTTCTTGCAGCAGAGTTTATTTATTTTTATTCTTTTGCTTCACTTCTTGCAGCAGGGCAGGGTTTATTTTTATTCTTTTGCTTACTTAAAGAATGAGATATGCTTGCTTTTATTGTTGTTATTTTTGTTGCTACACTTGATGCTGGGGCTTGTTTGATTTTCTTGTAGGCGACATGAAATGTGTTATCATTGAAATATTTCTTTATTTTATTTGCTCTTTGCTTTTGTGTTCTTTTTCAAGAGTGGGGGAGGGATGAAATTAAGTTTCGGCAATCGTATGTTGTGTTTGCTTTTCTTTAGGGTAAATGTTAAATTAAGGCTATTTTAGAGGAAAATTTCCACACTTTTGTTGACACTTGAATTATGTATGTTTGTAATCCTTTGAAATGGCGTTTGGTGGTTTTTCCTTAACATTGTTGGTTATTTGCGGTTATTATAATTTTTATGAACTTCTTAAGGTATTCAAATCGTGTTGACAGATTTTTTTTATTTTCTGGTTGGCTCAAAGTAATCAAAAATCACTTTTTTAAATTTCAGAAAATTATTGTTTCATTAAATTTTTTCTCTTGTTTTTATAAATATTTCGAAATTAAATTTGGAATACGGGAAAATTAAAATCGTTTTTTTTGAAAATTTTAAAAAATTAAATTTTTAATATTTTTACAACAACACTTGGTTCAGTTATAAACACACTTTTGTGATTACGGAAAATTTTTTCCTTCCTAGAATTTCACAAGTTTTTTTGTCAATTTTATTCTGTTAATTTTCAAAAATTTCAAACCTTAATTTTAAAATTTAAATGACCACTTACTTTCTTTTTTGAAATTCGCTTTACCTCACTTGTTCTTGTTTTTCATAGTTTCATTATTTGTATTTTTTTTCTTTTGCTTCAGGAAGATTTTGTTTTTGTTATTTTTCTTTAAATTTTTCCTTTTAAATATGTTCTGTTGATTTGCTTAATTTTTTCCATGTTTTTTTTTTTTATTTTTATTAAAAAACACTTTTTATCTCACAATATTTTTTTTTGTTAAGTTTCCTTCAAATCCACTTGTTAATCCATATTTTTGCTGCAGAGAAATGCAATAACAGTTGCAGTCTCGTATAAAGATTTGCAGATGTTGCTGATGCTGCCTGCCGCTGGTCTGACATATAAATTATAAAGTACAAAACGTTTTGTGTTGTTTTTCTTTCTTTGCGTTCTTCCGATTTGAAATGCCGCCACCACCGCGCATTGATACTCTCGGTAGCTCTTACAGATAAATACTCTTTAACTGCTAAAGTTGTTGTTGCTACTTATTCTTATTTTTTCACAAAAATTTCATTGCAGTTGCGGATGAAACGACGGACACAACAACAACAACGACAATAATAGCGTCCATACACGCCCGATACATCATCTCAGAAAACGCAAGTAAAGTACGACATACGAACGAGCACAACAACGAGCAAAGAAAACAAGAGCACTTAACACAACACCATAGCACTCACTGCATACCGCACGAGAGAAGGAAGGATGGCTGACTGACTGATGACGATGATGATGTCAGTTGTTGCGGCGTTGATTCTGCTGTTGCTGTTCTGTTGTTGGCAATGTTGATTGAGATGATGGTAATAAGCAAGACCACAAGTAATGCGAAGAGGAGTTAGTTAGTTGTTGTGGTGCGTTGTAGCGTATTAGCAATGTTCATCATCCGCTCGCATGTTCTATACACACCGATGAACATCTTGTAACTATTTTCAAAAAGAGTACACCAGCAGCGCCAGACCGAATGATCCATCGAACCAACAGCAAAGCAAGCAAGCACAGCAGCAACAGAGACAGACCACCGAGCCAACGAGAACCAACCAGCCAGCCAACCTACCAAAGCAAGCAAGCAGGCAGGCAGGCAGGCAGGCAGGCAGGCAGGCAGCAGGCAAGCAAACAACAAAGACAGCCAGCCGTCCAATGAAACACACACACACACACTCAGTCGTATACTGCAAGTGTTTGTGTGTGTCAAACTATCCAACAACAGCAACATCATTATGATCATCGTCATTAACATCATCAGCACCAGCCCCAAAGAGCTCCACCACAGTGAAGTAACAACAAACACAGCAAGCGACTCAAAATCTGCCATCATATTCATCCAACCACACACACACAGTCATCGAAACCCCTAGCACTCACAGATGATGACTACTACGACGATGATGTTAATGATGTTGCTGCTGCTGTAGATGATTATGATGATGATGACGACGATGATGTTGTTGTTTTTATTGATGATGTCTGGCCTTACTCACTTTTGTTAGTTAGCCTATACACGAAACGACCAAACGACCGCACATACGACTCAACGCCATACGAATATCACAAGCACAACACGATGAGTACGAGCACACAAGTACTCCGACGAGTCCATTACATCCACTGAAGACTGAAAGAACAACAATGACGGCAACGACAGCAACAACGGCGATTACGACGACGACGACAACGACCAGCACACCATACCACACTAACACCACTACTACCCAATACACTGCGCCTCAAACAAGTGATAATGCACAGAAAGAAAGCAAGAGTTAATATACAAAAACAACAATGCAAACAAAGAGAGTCTTCTCCTTCCCCCAACAAGACACAAAATAATCGAAAGAGCGCGTTGCAAACATTAGTGTGTATCCAACCATTCATGCACAATCTCTACACGCGAAGCTCCCCAAAACACTCGACAGCAGCGTACTCTATGTATGAGAATGCACCAAAGAAACAATCAAAACAAAAGAAGAAACAATTTCCGAAGAACAGAAAAACAAACACAACAACAGAAGCAACAGCACAAAAAGAGTATATTTGATGAGTTGTTGTTGTATAATTTATACTTCCACTCACAATCCCCATAACAATAAACAGCCCCAAATGTAGCCATTGTCAACTCTTCTTTGCTGTAATTGAAAGAGAAACATTAGAGAAATGAAGTAAAAATATATGAGCGAAGCTCCAAAATGCGACAGACAGCGACGACGACGACGGATTCTTTGGGGTGGTAGCGGCAACAATAACAACAACAACAATGTAGAACCACATACAACACACTTGTTAAATGAAAACAAACAATACAAGAAGCAATGGACAGAGTTGCCAAATGAACGGTGCTGTAAAGATGCTATCTGATGATGTAATGGTGAATTTAAGTAATAATCATTATTTTAACATAAAATTGGTAAATAAATACAAAATCAAAGATCTAAAAGAAACAAAAAGAGAACTAACCTAACATTGCTGCAGGGAAACGTACTATTGTAACAGGTCTCATTACACGATGTAACAAATGAAGACTTTTTGAAAAATGCAAGAACTTGACGGTATAGTTCGATTCTACTATTAAAAGGTAATAAAATCCTACACGTAGTTTGGTAAGATTGGTGACCAATTTTTGTTATACAGCTCGAAAGATTGTCAAAATCAGTGAGCCCCTTGAAAAAAGGTTTCGGATTTATAAGCCTGTAACGTAGTTGAATATGAACCAATTTAAAGCGGGAAAAATTAACCTCATTGCTAAGGAGAGAACGCACTTGCACGGCGACCAAACAAATTTGGCCTACAATGGATATACAGAGGACCTATCCAGAGTCTACCTGAGGAATATCCGGCCACTTGCTGGTTGGTAAACACGCTAAGAGGTTGAAGCTTTTGGTAACCTGAAATATGAAAAGCTTGGTCATTAGGCACTTCTAAACAATACATGTCTATCGGTAGGCGATTTGCGGAACATCCATGCTTTCATCAGAGCAACCAAATGGCTTGATAGTGACGTTGACCTAATAGAGTTGTCTGACGTGTCGGCATTCAGGCTGACTTTACTGATCGATGGGTCAAGAACATCTTCCTTTTTCCAATTTTGACATTAAAATCTCCCAGCACAATTTGAATATCGTGCAGTCGTATGTTTCCCCTAGGCTCCCGTAGAATTCATATTTATTAATGTTATTGTCTTTATCTTCCCTTGGGGCATGTACACAAATCAGCGTGATGTAGAAATATTTTGCTTTGATGGGGATGTGGCTATTCGATCATTAACAGGATTGAATTGCGTGACAAGATTTCTAAGTCTCTGGCCCTTTACAAATTCGCATCAAAATTCGTGCTTTTTATGTCGCGAGCATACCAGTCTTGTTCATCTCTTCCCATCATGGTGGTGATGTCAGCCAAGTATTTTTTTTAAAGCTTCTGCCTGTCGGATGCCGCCTTCTTTTCTGTTAAGAGTCCGGGCGTTCCATGTGCATATCCTTAAATTATGGTCGTTATTACGTTTCGGCGGTTGTCAACATTTTTCTATACATTTAATTGTATTCCTTAGGAAGCTGGGTCGCTGTACGATTAGCAAGTTTCCATTTGGACATTCCAAAGATGGAGAAACTTTATCGCAGTAGATGGAGTCAAGAATGTAGGCTGTCGAATGCTGGACGATTATAAGGGACCAACCGGAGGCTTTCCGAGTTGAGTCGGTCAACTCGAATCACCACTTCACTGCAGTGAAGGTGCGTACTAGGCTAAGCAGAGCGAAAACCCTGCGTAACCAGGCACAGAGAAAGCTGGACATCGCTAAACTGCAGACCGCGGAGATAGCCAACGCCTATTCTGACCAACTCACTAAACTACTTCTTGATGCTCCAACTCCCGATAATACTAGGGCGCAATGGCAACATATTGCCCACTCGATGGAAAGGACTGCGCGGTCCGTACTCGGATACGATAATACCTGGTACGATGACGAATGCCGCGATGCCACCCGGCAACAAGATGCTGCATACAGGGCCAAACTGCAGCCAATGGCAACGCGAGCTGTTTATAAAAAGTATAGGGAGAAGAGGCGGGAGGCGACTCGACTCTTCAGGCGAAAAAAACGGGAGCTTAAGGAGCGGAATAATGTGTGTATTTAAGATTACAGGAACAGAGGTGAAGCCCGAAAATTCTATCAGAAGATAAAAGGAAAGGTACATGGAACAGGTCTTCCCTCCTGTAAAGACAAGGATGGTCATCTCGTTACTGATTCCGAGAGAGTACTGAGAATATATAAATATCACTTCTGCAGCCTATTGATGTGTGAAAACTTGACGGAAGAAGACTGTGCACCAATCCGAGATGATAACATCGAGTGTCCACCTCCGAGCCAAGCTGAGATAACAACTGTCATATCCCGCCTAAAGAAAAACAAGGCCGCTGGGGCTGATGGTCTTCCAGCTGAGTTGTTTAAGGCGGGTGGAGATGAGCTTGTTTTAAGCATGCAACAACTCATAGATAACATTTGGCTTCAGGAGAGCATGCCAGAGGATTGGAATCTTAGTTTGCTATGTCCAATCTACAAAAAAGGTGACCTTAGTGAGTGTAAAAACTATCGTGGAATTAGCCTCTTACCGATTGCGTATAAGGTCCTGTCTAGCATACTGTGTGAACGTCTAAAGCCAATTGTGGAAAACCTGATTGGACCTTCTCAGTGCGGCTTTAGACCAGGCAAATCCACGACGGATCAGATATTTACACTACGGCAGATTCTTGAGAAAACCCATGAGAAGCAAGTCGACACTTACCACCCCTCTTTGTCGATTACAAAGCAGCCTTCGATAGTCCCATCAGGCACCGACTATACGAAGCCATGTCTGAGTTCGGTATTCCTGCGAAGATAATTCGTCTCTGCCGGTGAACACTTACGAATACCAAATCCTCTGTTCGGATTGGCAAGGATCTATCTGCACCATTCGATACTACGAGAGGTCTTAGACAGGGTGACGGTTTGTCATGTATGCTGTTCAACATAGTGATGGAGAAGATGTTAAGGAAAGCAGCGATTAACATGTCTGGCATCATATTTAATAAGAGCCACATGCTGCTAGCATATGCCGATGATATCGACATTATCGGTCGAACGATGCGAGAGCTGTTTTCTCATCAGTTGAAAGGGAGTCAGCGAAAATGGATTTGGCAGTGAATGAGGACAAGACGAAGTTAATGGTATCATCGAACAAAGTGTCCACCCGTTGGGGACGCAGCGTGAACGTTGAAAACTATTGCTTTGAGGTAGTGGATGAATTTATCTACCTTAGATCCGCCATGAGCAAAAAACAACAGTGTCAACAGGTGTTTCTTTAGACTACGCGAGCACTTTATAAACACCACCCTATCTCGAACTACCAAAGTCCAGCTGTACCAGGTACTAATTTTACCGGTCCTGTTGTACGCCTCCAAATCTTGGGTGCTTACACAGGCAGATGCAGCTCATCTGGCGGTGTTTGAGAGAAAAATACTCCTCAAAATATATGGACCCATTTGCGTAAACGGCGAGTTTAGGATTCGGATGAACCATGAGTTGTACGAGTTATACCACGACATTGATGTCGTCAAGCGAATCAAAGTGCAACGATTACGCTGGCTAGGCCATGTCGTGAGAATGGATGAGGAAACTCCAGCGTGAAAGGTATTCTATCAAGACCTCGAAGGACGGCGCAAAATAGGGAGACCGCGACCACGTTGGAAGGACCAGGTGGAGGAATCACTGACGCTGCTTGGTAGGTCTGAATGGAGACGATGCGCACAAGATCGAAGCGAATGGAAATCTTTGATCATTTCGGCCTCTGACTTATGCACTAAGATATAAATATATATATGTGTCAAGTTGTTTTAAAGGCTAATAATAAATATTAATTTACGTTAAGTGTATCAAAATGATACAACAAATTCGGCTCAAGATCAGAAAAGTGTTCTTTATTTATTGTTTGATATTTTTGGTCAAATTCAGTGTGTCACGCACTAGGATGACGCGTTTCGAACTCCATGACGAGTTCATCTTCAGACCCCTTTGTGACGAACTGATGCACAATGGTACATCATCAGCTGTATATATATCTACAATTATGCCAAACATATGCATGTAAAGTAGATATCAGCCGAAAATGTCCAGCATAGTTATGAATTTGACCATTCACAATCAAACATGAGAATGGAGGTTATTTTATCCCCACAATTCCCTTTTTACCTCACAAATAATAATAATAATAATAACCGAAATCTTTATGTTCCAGAAAGTTTATTTTAATTTTCATGAATGATGTATGTGATGCTTCTCGCGTTGTTGTAAATTAACACGCTTTCTATTTTAGATTCACATTAAACGGCACCTACTTGTTTATCGACGAATGCGCACGTCAATGTTTGAGAAGCTTTTACTATACATGCCGATTAACTCGACACTTATACTGCGAAGATGCGAAGTTCGACAACATCAAGGGGTCCGGAAATGAATGTAAAATATAGATGACGAATCACGGATCTCCCGTATGCTAGTCGCGTGTTCTAACCACTATGCCACGGCCGGCCCCTTGACATTTTATTTACAAATCATATTATTCATATGCGTTTGAAGAACTGTTTAATATTTTTTTATAATTAGATGTCTAAATTGTAAATTGAGATATTCTTCACATTTTTCTATATCAATGATAAATATAAGAATACCAAAAAGATTTTTTTATATACTGTTTATAAACTTATTTAGATTACGTTTTATTATTTTTTTTTATTTCATTTCAAAATGCTATATTCCTGCTTACAATGGCACCGATCGATGTAACAACATATAACAAAATCATTTGACCTTCTCTAATAACGCAATTTCGTTCTGATTTACAAAAACCCATTATCTTGTTTGAACCCTTATAATTTGTATCACTGTTTTTGTCTCACCATGGTATCTCTTGTCGTATGCTTTGCAGCCTCGAACTTACCTAATACTCTTAAACCAAACGCTCTCTACAAATTAAAAAGTTCTCTTAAACATCTAACTACATATTATGCTCCCTGCCACACAATGTCTACAACAATAATATAACAAAATGAAACCCCCTAGCAAGTCCACCATCAAATCGTTACCATCCCATAACATTTATCCCAAACAGACATCTTAATGTAAGAGAAATCATAATAGAATGTACTCGTGTATAACATTAAAGAGCGAACAATTTATGCTCTTCACAGATAGTTTTATCTCAAACAGAATACAAATTTGTATGCTTCTTATGCTAAATTGATAGAGTAGAGTGAAAAAAACTATGCATATATGTATGTTTGTAGAAATGTGTTGGATGTGCGTGTGTTTGATTGAAATGATAACGAAAACGTAAACAAAGTTTTGGAATTTTCAGCATCTACAAGAAAACCAGAGGATGAAGAAAAAAATAAAGAAATCTATCGTATATTTGTTAGGAACCCCAACAACGAACAGTGGCAAAGTACAAACACCAACAAAATAAAAGAGAACAACGAATAATAGAATTTATTTGTTAATTCTAAGATTATTCTTAGAGATAACACAACACACATGCACAAAACAAATCTCGCAAAAGACTATTTGAATCTATTAATATTATCTCAAGACAATGTAAACAAAAAAGAAAAGTCGTATAAGGGTTTTGGGTGGAATAACAACAACATACATATGTATGTACGAATACGTATGCAAACAAAAGGTCAAATGTTAAGTTTACTAAAAATACAGAAACTGTGAAAACAGTCGGTGCTTTTGTGTAGGTTTGTGTGTATGTGTGTTACATTGCGCCAAACAACAATAACACACAATTGTTGAAATATTCATGGGTCACCTTTTACATTCTCGATGCGGTGACAAAAACAATTTGTTTTTTCAATTTCAAACTTAAAAGACAACATGAACTTTAGGCAAAGAGCAAAGAAGAACTTGCACGCAGACAATTGGTTTCAACACACACACACACACACACGCAAAAACACCATTGTTTATGCAAATCATCATAACATGTGAGTGAGTGACTTTACCAAATACGACGACGACAACAGCTCAAGCAGCTACAACAACATCGAAAATGTCAAAAAGTTGTACATACAGTGACGACAATCATTTGCATTAGAAAACAACCACTCTCACAACGCTCTCACTGAAAGCCTTAAAAAAGGAAGAAAATAACAGACGGACGATGTGTCTGCCTATGCAGTCAGTCAAACGGACACGGACGACAACCAACCAGTCCAACTTTCTTTTCTTTACACTTCACTCTGTCGCAGCGACTTTTGTGCTGTATGTTTCTGTGTGTGTGCGAGTGTGTGTTTTTGATAAGTTTATAAGATTTTCTTCTAAAGTTCATGTAATGTTAAATGACATTAAGTAGCGACAGCGCTAGAAGCAGCAACAGCGCCATAAAGGTTACTACTTTGCAGTAACAAGGATATGGAGGTGTCGCCCGTTTATTCTCTCTGCCTTTGTGCCATTCTCTCTTTCTCTTACTGCCTCTCACTCGTTATGGACGTAACTCGTGTTTGATTTAACGGAAACGGAAGTGTTTTTGTGGTATCGGTCGTTTAGTAGTTACGGGCGTACATGTCTCGCATTGTAGCTGCATCCGCCAAAACATTTAGATTTAAATTATATTTGTTGTGTTTGCACTATTCGTACTATGTAATTTTTGTATTTTGACTATGTGTTTGGTTTATTAATTTTATAAACCACATGTTTGGTGGGTAATGGTTTTCGTTATGTTAAATGCAGCCCAACAATGCACTGCATTGTAAAGTGTTTATGTAAGGCTATGTTTGGCTTTTCTGTGCAATTGGAGATGTTCTTACATATATAATTTTGTTGCTATTAAATATTTTGCACAAATTATCGCAGTCTATCATAACAATCTTCTTCTTTTTTGGCAGCGGCAATAGAAATTCATCCATTAGTAGCCGTATGTAGAAAATAATTTTAAGAGCTTCGGTATTTATCGCTCCGTAGATAGTAAGGGACCGGCAGTAGCATGATGGTTAGCATACCTGACTACCTTTCGAGAGATCCCAGGTTCAACCCATGGCTCGTCATCTAAAAATAAAAAAAAAAAATTCCTTCATCACAACAACGCGAGAAGCTATCCCATACCTCATTGATGGAGTGTAAAGGATAATTAAGTAAGTAAGTTAGTTCGTTCAACCAAGCTTAGATAACAGCTCTTACTCCTGATTCATCCAACGAAGTATGTGTCGCCTCCTCCTGCACCGCCAATCGTGTTTATTGCCGACGTCTTTTCGAGCTGGACCATTTTTATCCATTCGTACCACATGTTCAGGCCAGCGAATTCGGTCTATCTGATTGCGCTTTACTACGTCTGTGTTGTTATACAGCTTATGATTCATTAGGCGACGGTGATAGCCAAATATTTTTCTCTCGAAGACTCCCAGAATAGATTGATCTGGATTCTGCTTTGTAGAGCAAGACAGGTAGGGTTATTGTCTGGTAGAGTTGGATCTATGTTTGCCGAGTGAGGGCTTTGTCTTTAAATTGGTTGCTTAGCGCATAGGAGCAGAGGTTTACAATCAATATTCGTCTCTCGATTTTCAGGTTGACATTATTATTTTTATTTACGGCGGAGCCAATATGGACAAATTCATACACCACAGTCAATCCTCACGCACCGTCCCAAACGAGTAACGTAGAATCTTTGTTCGTTGTAACAAATAACTTGGTTTTGTCCTCATTTATCACCAGATCCAATTCTACCGACTGTCGTATCGGACTGTCGAATGCAGCTTTGTTATCGATGAACAGATGGTAGGTGTCGATCTGCATTTCTTGGGTCTTCTCCAGGATTTGTCGTAATGTGAGTATCTGGTCAGTCGTGGATTTACCAGGTCTAAAGCCACACTGATAAGGTCCAGTCAGGTTGGCCAGAATGGGCTTTAGTCTTTCACAAAACACACTACACAGAGGCCTTGTATATGATGCATAAAAGGCTAATCCCGCAATAGTTGGTACACACACATGGATCGTCTTCCTTAAGCACAGGACATAAAACACTCAGATTTCGATCATCGGGCATGCATTTCTTGAACGAAATCCTGTTTTTGAGCTGGTGCATGCATGTTGCCAGCTAATCCAGCTAAAGCTTTATTATATTTAAGCGTACTAATCTCGTTTTGGCGGACAAACGGTGGACAAACTACTCCGTCATTTATGATTGGTGTGATTTTCGTCTCTTATATTGCCTTCGGGAACGAGTAGAGATCGAAAGTGTTCCCTCCATATTTGCAGCACTCTCTGAATGTCCGTGATTAGATTTTCGTCTCTGTCCTTGCAGGTGGGGATCCCTGTTCCAAAATATTTGCTTTTACATTTTTTCCCTGTGGTTTTTGATATCCTGGCTCCCTATTTTCTTCCACTGGCTCCCTATTTTCCGCCTGAACAGGCGTAAGTAATTGTAGGCATTGGCTACCTCGGTGGAATGCAGCTTTGTGATGTCTAGATTCCTAGCGTTTGATTACGAATGATTTTAGCACTATTTAATCGTGTGCGTACCTTGGTTGCAACTAGGTGGTGACCCGAGTCAATATTTGCACCGCGCATCATACGCACGTCCATAACGCTGGAGACATGCCTTCCATCAATTACCACGATTTTGATTTTGATTTTGGTCGGGAGATATCTAGGTTGCCTTGTGGATATCTTGATGCGGGAATCTGGTTCCACTCCAACTATGTTTCTTGCCGACGCGAAACTAACCAGTCTGAATCTGTTATCGGAGGTGTTGTTGTGTAGACTGAATTTTCCGACAGCTGAACCAAAAGCATCTTCCCTTACTATTTTAGCATTAAAATCTCCCCGAACAATGTTAATGTCATGTGCAGGGTAGCGGTCATAGATATCCTCCAGGCGCTCATAGAATGCATCTTTAATGTCTTCGTCTTTGTCTTCCGTCGGTGCGTGTACACAAATCAGCGTTATGTAAAAACTTTTCGCCCGGATGCAAATAGTGGCTATTCGGTCACTTTCAGGGTTAAACCGCGAGACTAGGTGTCGAAGTCTTTTGCCGACTATGAAACCACATTCAAATTCGTGCCTTACTGCATGTGCATCCCTGACCCGTCCATCTCATTTTGTGTATAGCATTGATGTCAGCCTTGTATTTATCGAGGACATCCACGAATAAGATAGAGGTACCATCTCTGTATAGAGTTCGGACAATCCAGGTGCATATCTTTAAATCATGGTCTTAATAACGTTTGCGGGGGTCGTTGACATTTGGGGGGGTTTTCTTGTTTTTTCTTTTCTTCGTGTTTTCATAATAATAATTTTGTTTTCTTGGGGATGCCAAAGCTAATAAGAGAGCCTCTGTGTTGAGCTTCAGTAACTTCTGTTACCTACTTCCTATGTTACTCAACATTGCGCCTTCTCACAAGAACATCGTCCTTTCAACGGTGATTTGGTCAGCATCTTAAACATTCCCTAACTTTCTCACTTCTGAAGAAAATTTGTTAAGAAACATTTCCATCTCAATGCACAACATGACTTCAACTGATGTATTTCTAAATGTTTATGCTCTTGACTACATCACCATTAATGGTAATGGCTATATATATTCTATACGAAGTATTTTTCTTTGAATGCTGTTAAAACCAAACGTTCCATTTCTTATTTTTTCTCAAATATTTTCAGTATTTAACTAAAGTCCCACACAAAAGTGAATTTGTATAGCACTAAACCTCTTTAATACCTAGTTATTCTATATATCACCATTTATTAATACATTCACTTCAACTAAGTGTTATATGTTAAAACCTCTAAACTACTGCAAATCACATTGCTCTTCTCTAAATATCACAATTAAATCCCACACAAAAATGTTAATCTTACAAAAATTTGAAATAGGAAGAATGAGTTCTCCTGCCTCCATTCTCAGGCCTGAAACATGATAGCGGTTAAGTTAATACAGCACCACCACCACCACATACAACTCTATCAACATCAACGGCTAATTATATTGCCCTTCTGTTGTTGCTGCTGCTGCTGCTGCTGCCCCCATCATAGAGGAGTCACGTGTACTCCTATGTCTGAGTACAAATGTGTTTGTATTATGGTTTGGTTTTGCACTTTACAAGAAATGCTCGGCTATGACAAACACTAAGGTGTTAATAACTTCCATATCACTACTTGGTATTCAGCTAATGCTCGCTCATCCTCATATTCACAAAAGTTTATAGTCATATTTATTTACCTTTAACTTTACATGATACCAGCGAGCTACGTACAAAAGTTACAATTTCAAATTGCCTTTAGAAAAGTTGGAATGGGAATTCTTCTACATATAACAAATTTCGCGTCCGTCTTTAATCCAAGTACTGCGACGACGAGTAGTTTATTTGTGTATTTTTAGATTTTGTTTCGTCGCCCGACGTTTGTCGTCTCCATCGTTGTTTTTATTTTGTGACTTTGGTTTTTATGGCTACCAATGATGGTTGTGGCGGTGCTGGTGGCGCGGGTATCAGGCATCATATGGTGGTCATAATATTATTATATTGTTATATGATTTGTATAAATAAACTCTGGTTATTGTTTATTAAAGAACTGCGAGCAAAAAGAAATGTTAAATGTTTATATGTCGCTGCAAAAGATTACATTTCAAATAATAAAACTGAACGATGGAACGTTGTTTTTTTTTTTGCGGGTGAAATCTAAAACTTTTCTCATATTCACACAATAATGGCAAGAAGAAGTTCATAATTGCAAAGCTAGAAAAAATAACTGGGACCAAAGAGCAACAAGTGCCCTGAGGAGACAGCAAAGACATGGATTATATAATATAATAGTATTGAGTAAAAGTAACTCTATTTAAGAAGAGTGAAATGTGGTCTATAGAAAGTAGAAAATATTGCAATGTACAAAATGTCACTAACTCGATCTAATTCCGTTTCTGATTCAAAGAAACAAAAATCTCAAAATTGGAAACATTTAGAGTACGCCTAAAAAAAGTGTCATGGGTGACCCAAATGACTTACTCAAAATTAAAAAGATCGAAAAATTAGTCAACATTTCACATAATTTTACTTCAACCGCCACAGCCATACCACAAATACATTAACAAAATGACAAAAATAACCCAGCTTAGTCATTTCAAAGCTATGTCCAAACACACAAATTTAATCTTAATGTAGACAAACATAAAATGTATACAAATAACGACATAATCGTATATATGTATATGCAGATGTTTGTTCAACATCATCACACACAATATTTAAATATTTTGTGGCCAAATCCTGCCAACATCAAAATATCTGTTTTCAAACTCTAAATGGCGTTAATCTGTGAATTATTACCCAAAAGCATGCCAAAATGTATTAAAACATTAAAATGATTCCAACATCCACCCTGCCCTCCACCCTCCTGAACAGATATTAAAATAAAAACGAAAAATGTTTAAAGCAGACACAACTCCACAGGTAGAAGAGACCGACCCCTACTGCACGGGATATAACATCAATACAAAGATGATACACACACACACACACACACGGACATATAACAAAATTCATTAGATGGTAAAATCCTCACAAAACAGCAATTTGGTCTTATACAAGACGTAATCTTCAGCTTTATGTTCATTTTAGATTCTTTCTTAACACTTTCCAAGGTATTGTGTAGCTGTTCGCTGGCTTTGGTTTTGTTATTTAATGCGAAAACCTTTTAAAAGCCTAATGTATTGAAATTGAAATGAATGACATTTAAAATCTTTGAATTCTGCAGAACTTTGATGCCATACCAAAGGAAGTGGTAAAGGAAATTGAAATATGATGACTCAAGCTGACGCCCGTAAAAATGTTTAAAATAATTCATATTTGGCGTCTGGGATGCGTATTTCACTATATCGCTATTCAAATACTAAGTAGTCGTAAATGATAACATTGTAAGTTAATGACTTTGAAGGTGTTTCCTAAAAGGTATTCGAACAGAAAGTGCAATGGATGATGTGGTCTTGTTATAAAGGTATGGTGATAGCAAAAAAACAGATCCGACGTAGGTCGAACTGTTTTTTTATGCCCGGTGAAGTTTTCAGTTTAATCAAAAATATAGTATGAAATAGGTCCTAAATAATTAAGTTTCTTCTTGTTTTACTGCATTTTCGATATCATATGTCTTCGAAATTTAAAGAGGAATCACTTTTAAGCAATTTTTCAATATTGGGCCAAAAATGTTCTGTACCGGTTGGAGCTAGAGGATTAAAATGTTTCAAGGAAATATTCTCCTGAAAAATTTTGATATTTGTAATATTTTTAATATATTTCTAATATTTTTTAATATTTTTAATTTTTTTAATATTTATAATATTTTTAATATTTTTAATATTTTTAATATTTTTAATATTTTTAATATTTTTAATATTTTTAATATTTTTAATATTTTAAATATTTTTAATATTTTTAATATTTTTAATATTTTTAATATTTTTAATATTTTTAATATTTTTAATATTTTTAATATTTTTAATATTTTTAATATTTTTAATATTTTTAATATTTTTAATATTTTTAATATTTCTAATATTTTTAATATTATTAATATTTTTAATATTTTTAATATTTTTAATATTTTTAATATTTTTAATATTTTTAATATTTTTAAATATTTTTAATATTTTTAAATTTTTTAATATTTTTAATATTTTTAATATTTTTAATATTTTTAATATTTTTAATATTTTTAATATTTTTAATATTTTTAATATTTTTAATATCTTTAATATTTTTAATATTTTTAATATTTTTAATATTTTTAATATTTTTAATATTTTTAATATTTTTAATATTTTTAATATTTTTAAAATTTTTAATATTTTTAATTTTTTTTTAATATTTTTAATATTTTTTATTTTTTTAATATTTTTAATTTTTTTAATATTTTTAATATTTTTAATATTTTTATACCCTTTACACCGCGCATGAACAGTGTGAAGGGTATGTTAATTTTGTTCTTGGATTTATAACGCCCACAAGGAGGCGTGGTAGGTATGACAATATATTTATATAAATGGTCACCATCGAAATTTGAGTCGTTTTAAAGGTTACCGTCTGTCTGTCCTCGCGATTACAGCCGCAGTTTAAGAGACATCAAGCTGAAATTAGGAATGCAAGATTCTACTCTCAAAGCGGGCGTTAAGTTCTAAGCCTGACCGGTCAAAAACTACTCCCACCTCCCATAAAAATTCCCTTTTATTGCGGGTGTCCGTTTGTCGGCTCCGCGATTACAGCAGTATTTTAAGAACAATTAAGCTAAAATTTTGCAAGGTTAAGTTCTAAGAAGAGCCCGATAGGTCAAAAACTAATCCCACCTTCCATACAAACTCCCCCTTTTTGCTCAGCTGTAGTTTAAGAGCAATCAAGCTAAAATTTAGTACGCAAGCTTCCATATTCTAAGCGAAGGTTGAGTATGGAGATGAGCACGATCGGATGAATACTTCTCCCTCCTTCCATACAAACACCCTTTTTAGGGGGTGTTCGTCTTTATGTCCCTAAAGTTTATGAGCTTTCGGACTGAAATTTGGTATGTGAGCTTCTCCAGAAGCAGAGGTTAAATTCTAAGATAATCAATTGACAAAATATGGAGTGTGAAGTCAAAAGTCCGGTCCACCTCTCACCAACTCCCTTCGTTTGTGGTACAAGTTAAATAATATATATAGTTGTAGTTTAAATAACCAGTTTTTTAATAATATTAGTTAATATTAATATTATCCAGGCTTTGGCAGAGCGGAAGATAATTCTTAACCTTACTAGTTTACATTTTTAATATTTTTATTTTTATATTGGTATTTTTAATATTTTTATTATTTTTAACATGTTTAATATTTTTAATATTTTTAATGTTTTTATTGTTTTTAATATTTTTTATATTTTTAATGTTTTTAGTATTTTTAATATTTTAAATTTTTTTAAAATGTTTAATATTACAATATTAATATTTAAATGTTTTTTTCTTTTTGAATATTTTAAATAATTTTATTTGATATATGTCTTGTTTTTAATACTTTGAATAATTTTTATATTTTTTATGTTTTTAATATTATTAATAGTTTTATGGGACCGGCCGTGGCATAGTGGTTACAACACGCGACTACCATGCGGGAGATCGCAGGTTCAAACCTGGCTCCAGTCATCTTAAAAAAAGAAATAAAATTTTCTTTCATTGTCGGCTCCCCTCGAATGTTGTTTGACAGCAACTTCGCAGTATTAAGCGTCGATTCAATCGTCGTGTCTAGTAAGAGCTTCTCAAAACAGTGACGTTCGCATTCGTCGATAAATTAGTAGGTGCCGTTAGTTGTGAATCTAAAAATAGAAAGCGTGTTAATTCACAACAACGCGAGTAGCTATACCATACCTCATTCATGGGGTGCAAAGGGAAATTAAGTTTTAATAGTTTTAATATTTCAATTAGTTTTAACATTTTTGGTATTTTTGATATTTTAACATTTTTAATAATTTTAACATATTTTTAATATTTTTACGAGAAAAATTTTCCTGAACATTTTGATAAAGGTCTCCGAAGACATAAACTAAATATCCCAAACGTATTTTTATACATGATTTTTCATTTTCTTTGAAATATAATTTCTTTGATTTAAATTTAAAAAAAAAATGAAATTTTAAACCACGGAAAAACAATTGTGACGTAGTGGTACAAAAGGAGTTCAAAGATTTGTTACTAAGGTCAAATGCTATCGTTCGATTTTGGTATCGTTTGTTTGGTCATAATATACTTCTTAAATTTCATTTTGATATTCATTTGTATGCTTTAAATCGTAGAGGTGCTGTTCTAACTAAAGTTAGGCTGTATTGGTCTGCAACCACTTATATACACCCAACCCAGCAAAACAACAACGATCAACCCTACCCCAACACTGTGATTTCTCTTTTCACTCCTCGTAGCTCTCTTAGTGAATTTACATTTGGGGGTTATTTAACATTTTGAGGGTATTAGTAACTTAGATACCATTTGTCATTGAATAATTGACAATTTGTTTAAATGTTTAATTGTTTCCACAATTTGTAAGTTGAAATCTTTGTTAGAAATCAAAATAATAATGACAACAACAAAAAAAAACAAAGCGTTTGTCATTGCTACAAGAAACGATCAGCAACGAAAATAAGAAACCACTAATGGAATTTTGATGAAATGTCAAATCTTTGACATTTGTCCATTAACGAAAAATTAACACTTAACAACAACAGTTTCTATGTCTAGTATGTGTGTAAGAATAATGTGGAATTAACCACAAATTTGAGTAACAATAGACATTTAATCAAATTATTACCATACAACACAAAGTACATACGCGTCCATGTATGCGTAGTGTGTGTTTGTACATTTAATGTGAGCCCATCCAAACGGCAGCACACAGAAGTACCACAACATTCGAATTGATCAGGGTCTAAAAAAGAAGCGATAAAGTAACATAAACCCCAAAGTATGTACACATGAACATACAGACATACACATAACACTGTACGTACTTATGTATTAATTTCAATGTCTGTATACCTCCTCTGTATCTGATAGGTTTCTTGTGGATGGCAGTAAACAGAGAAATGGAGCCGCCACCACATCACAATTCGTGGTACCTCGTAAATATGAAATTTAAATATCTCCAAAACAGACACAATGGTTTGTAACTACATACATCGACTATGTATATGAGTGAGTACATTCATATGCAGATGACAACAAAAAAAAACAAAAAGCAAAAATAAAAATAAAAGATACAATCCAAAGCTTCTTAAAGATTTCGAACAGTGTTTGTTGTATTGTTATCAAATCACTGAACAGATTGATGGCATATTTTTTTAAAGAGTCGCAGACACACACGCGCTCGACCATTGGCGACCACATTGAAGAAGGAGCGAAAGACACTCGGATTGACTTGCAACCATTGTAGGGATTGACCTCAATTTCTAGAGAATGTGAAATGATGAATTACGTTAAAGTTGAACAAATGGCGGGAGTAAAGAATGTTAATCTGCATTAGAATAATAAAAGATTGAAAGGCGTCTCAAGATATCATCCAAGGAGCAACGGGTCATCCTAAAACAGCAGAAAAGACAAAGAAGTGCGATCGCAATATAGAGTAATGGAGTTTGTTAAATAGTTGAAAAATGTTGATTGAATTCAAAAATTTCTATGTGTTTTTGAGATTGAATAATTTGAAAACTTTTGGGATATTCAAAAAAAAAAAAATATTTTCTAAATTTTAATTTTTTAAATATTGTTAGTATTTATTTATTTTTAATATTTATTAATATTATCAATATTTTTAATATTTTTAATATTTTTAATATTTTTAATATTTTTAATATTTTTAATATTGATATTGTCATAGATCGGTTTAAGATCAGTTCTATTGGCAATTATTTATTATTGCCAATAGGTTTTTATTCAAGAGTGTGAAATGTGTTATGTTGACAGCAGATTAGGCGTATGACGTCATTTCGACATTAATCACAATGTCTCGTCAGCGCCCTTTGCTGTGCCTTCTCCTCTATCATCACAAACCTTAAGGGAAGAAATCAACTCAAAGTTAATGAGAACTTTTCCCAACGGTGCGAAGAAAGCATCCTCGAAGCGCACAACATGCCAGCATAATACACACACAAGCCCTTGCCTATGCATGTGTCCATCGGACACAATTGCACAGGAGTTTTGTTGTTGACAAAGTGCCAACCCCGTTCTGCGTACCGTCAGTGTTTTGTTGTTCTTGATTTTGATTTTTGTTAATCCGCAAAGAATTATGATATGACAATATCATAATTCTTTGCAGATCAATTTTTAATATTTTTAATATTTTTTATATTGTTTATATTTTTAATATTTTTAATATTTTTAATATTTTTAATATTTTTATTATTTGTAATATTAGTAATATTTTTAATATTTTTAATATTTCTAATATTTTTAATATTTTTAATATTTTTAATATTTTTAATATTTTTAATATTCTTAATATTTTTAATATTTTTAATATGTTTAATATTTTTAGTATTTTTAACATTTTTGATATTTTTAATTTTTTCAAAACTTTTAATATTTTTATTATTTGTAATATTTTTGATATTTTTAATATTTTCAATATTTTTAAAATTTTTAGTATTTTCAAAATTTTAAATATTTTTAATATTTTTAATATTTTTATTATTTTAAATATTTTCGATATTTTTAATATTTTTAATTTTATTAATGTTTTTAACGTTTCTAATATATTTGATATTTTGTATATTTTTACATAAATTTTTTGTACTAAAAAGTACACGTTATTGTACTAAGATGTACATTTATTATACCAAAAAAGTAAAATTTATTGTATCAAAAAGTGATTTTATTGTACAAATAGGTACATTTATTGTACCAAAAAGTACAGTTTATTGTTATAAGAAGTACATTTATTGTACCAAAAAGTAAAATTTATTGTATCAAAAAATGATTTTATTGTACAAATAAGTACATTTATTGTACCAAAAAAGTACAATTTATTGTAATAACAAGTACATTTATTGTAACAAAAAGTACAATTTATTGTACCAAATGTGATTTTATTGTACAAAAAGGTACATTTTTTAATTTAGAGTACCAAAAAGTACTTTTAATGTAATAATAATTACTTTTATTGTTCCAAAAAGATCTTTAATTTTGCCAAAAATTATTTTTGCTGTCTTAAAAAGTAATTTTATTTTTGTCAAAAAGTTCTGTTGTTGAAGTAAAGAGCAAGGACCAGAAGAGTTTTTTTTTTAAATTCATAATATTTTTAAATTTTAGTTGCTGATATTTTTGACAACATGTTTTTCAGAATTGTGTCAGGATAGTTTAAGGACTTTTTACACGGCATCAGTTTGTTTTATCAAAAATGTTGACAATAATTCGTCAGAAAAAAATTTTTGGTGAGTTCTGACAAAACAACCTCATTTACCCAATGATGACATGTTTAAAAGGGAAATACTGACAATGGTGTCAGCAGCGCAAATGAGCCTTTATAGTAATCGACAATGCTGACATGAATATATCGACAAAATATTTATTTTCCGTCAGCGGGAATTTGAAGGCGAACATTTTATTCCGATTGCTGGGCAGAAGGGAACGTGGGCAAAATATTTTTAGGACTATATAATGTAATATTTGTATACATCTAGCACTTGGCGCTATAGACGTCAATATGCAGGCGGTTTTCTTAATTTCGGATTAGTAAGACGTTGTTAGTTTGATTAGGTTAGAAACTAACTTGGAATCACGAATTGTTTACAGAGCGTACAAAATCGACGTTTAAATTTAGTCCTTGAATTAAGCAAGTCAAACTTATTATCAGTATTTGTCAAGTATGCAATAGCGAAGCATCGCCACTAGTATTTATTATTTTTTAAAATTTTAAATATTTTTAAAAATTTTGGAATTTTTAATATTTTTCGGTATCGTTAGTATTTAAGTACTTTTAAGTAATTAATATATTTTTAAAATTAAACTTTTATAAATAATTGTAACTGATTGTAGTAACTTATTGTGCATTCGAAAACTACGGCTAGCATAAATACCCCTTTAAGAACAAAAAATTAAAACTGAAAGTTTTTCATCAAAAACTGTCTTAGGCATACTTACACTCCACCTTATTAACTTAAGACGTGCCAACATTGCATTAGGGTCTTAGGTTAGACATAATTTTTTGTTTACAAATTTCTTAAAACTCTTCATGGCCGCGGAGGATCAAGAGGTTGTAGGTCAGGCAAGCGTTTGGCCTATTTCATTATCATTTTACCAACATTGTTGTTGTTTTTACTCTTTCGTTGTTATTTCAGTTTCCCTTTTACATATACCTTTCTATGGGATGAGTTAAACTTTAACAAGTAGTTGACACCTAAATTGACACCTCTTAATGGACAACGTGTAAATGTTGGAATTCTGTCAAGTGATCTGTGGCGTAAACGGAAACATTGTCGGCTAAGCTGTAATAAGAGTGGTGGTAACATTTGTTAATGAAGTTAGTCAAAAATAGTTGTGTATGTAAATACTTTTTAAAGAAGTAGAGTTTTTGTTTGGTTGCCGTCCGTCATGACGTAAGGTTAAGCTGGTTAATGTTTTCAAGGGAAAGTTATTGGACAAGGTAAGGCCAGTGGTAGGTAACATATATGATCATCTGTCAACTTAAAAATTTTAGGCTTTTTTGCGTTATAATAAATTATTGTTGAAGTAGTTGACAAGTATTATACATATGTATATGATTATTTGTTGTTTTAAGGTACAGGTAATTCGTGATGCAGTGCTTGCTTTAAGTGATATAGGTTTAGTTCCAGATTTAATTTAGATAGAAAATATTCAAATTGAGTTACAATAATAAACTTCCCTTAATTAATTTCCCTTTACACCCCATGAATGAGGTATGGGATAGCTTCTCGCCTTGTTGTAAATTAACACGCTTTCTATTTTTAGATTCCCAACAAACGGCACCTACTTGTTTATCGACGAATGCGAACGTCACTGTTTGAAAAGCTCTTACTAGACAAGCCGATTGACTCGACATTTGTACTGCGAAGTTGCTGTCAACAACATTCGAGGGGAGCAGACAATAAAAGAACAATTTTTTTTTTTAAGATGACTGGAGCCAGGTTTGAACCTGCGATCTCCCGCATGGTAGTCGCGTGTTCTAACGATTATGCCACGGCCGATCCCAATAATACAGATTTTAATACAGATCATTAAAAAAAATAGTTTTGGAAGTTTCCTGTCCAGAGTTCATTCTCGCAATTAAGGCAATTTTATACAACTGTATATCTTTCAACTATTGAAATAGCATAACACATGATTTCGGGACTCAACTCTGAGAACTGCATGTGAAAGTAGCCCCAAAAAGAAGAAGTTCTGCATCATTCGTTTTGTCAAGTTACGTGCCATAATAATTTAATATCGTTTTGAAGTTAGTAAGTATCGTATAGGGGAATTTGTCAAGTTTTAGGCTCTGTTGTTTAACAAAACATAAATACTATATGGTGGCGTATGACTATCATAAGTAATATTCCACGTAAATCATACGCCACGGAGTACAACAGTTTTATTGTAACTGCTACAAAATAAACCAAAATCATTTGATGGATGGAAAAGTGGAACTATTGCTTATGCAGGGAAACGTAATATAAACATATTAAAGGAATTGTTATTCTTAATTTTTTAAATTTGTTTCAGCTAAATCGGACTAGTGGTTCTCGGCTTATGTGAAACAAAAGAGGCTAAAACGTGACAAATTCTCCTATACGATACTTACTAACTTCAAATCGATATTAATTTTTTATGGCATGTAACTTGACAAGAAGAATAATGCAGAACTTTTTCTTTTTGAGACTACTCTCACGTACAGTTCTTAGAATTAAGTCCCAAATCAATAAGCTGAAAAATGTTGTACTGTGATAGAATATCCAAAAAATATTCAAAACTATTCACTTTAGTTGTTACTTTTCAAATTTAGCCAACAAGTGTCACAGGTATTTAATGGCTATAATCCCGTACTCATACCAGTAAAAATATCATAAGAATGTTCTTCCAAAATTGTTGGTGTCCAAAACTAAAAAAAAAATCACACTTTTAACGAATCAAGGTTAATCATGCAATTAAAAATTGCTGCAACAGCGCCTTTTTTTAGCTCAAAATGCTTTAGCAAACAACTTCGACACATGCAAAGTCTTACCTACTTATGGACCCATACACGCTTGCGCTTTAAATCCATTAAACGACAACGATTCAATCCAAAGAATCTTAAAGTGAAACCAACAACAACAAAATACACGAACCAATGAAAATAACGAGTAATTTTTAAGGCTGCATAAATCAATTAAAAATTTGGAGTTATGGTCAAACCATAAAAAGCACCAGCTCTACACCACAACAAAGACAACAATGCCATCGAAATATATCTGCATACACGCTGCGTCCTCTTACCGAAGAGGTGACACATTTCTTTGTTGTTGTTGTTGTTTCTTATCAGGGCGTTTCAGCTCACTATTTTGCAGGCAAAGTTTTTATGCAAATGTGCGAATGGCAAAGTTTGCTTTACTCGAAACGTAAGAAACATACACAGATGTTTTGGATTTCCTTCATGGCGTATTACAATAAATATGCGTTATGTGTTATTTGGCTACAAATGGTCGAGAGAGTGGCGATAAGAGAAAACTTAAGGTATTTTTTTTTACTAGAGTAATGAGTCAGTTTGGGGCGAAATATCCTATTATCCTATTAATATTATAAATGTGAATGTCTGTCTGTTTGTTTGTTTGTTTGTTTGTTTGTATGTTTGTTGCTCAATCACGCCTAAACGGCTGAACCGATTTCAATGAAATTTGGAAGACAGTTAGTGTACTATATGGAAATTACTATAGGCTATATATTTCTTAATTTTTGACCCTATGGGCGGAGTGGGCGTGGCAAAACTTTTTTTTGAGCTAGGGAGATATAATTTGATACAAGGATAGTATTCGGCAACACAAATATGAATATGCGTACGAAATTTTAATTTTGGACCAGTGGGCGGAGTGGGCGTGGCAAAACTTTTTTTTCGAGCTAGGGAGATAAAATTTGATACACAGATAGTACTCGACAACACGAATATGAATATTCAGACGAAATTTTAATTTGTGAGCCAATGGGCGAAGTGGGCGTGGCAAAACTGTTTTTTAGGGCTAGAGAGATAAAATTTGATACCCAAATAGTACTCGACAACACGAATATGAATATGCAGACGAAATTTTAATTTTTGACCCAATGGGCGGAGTGGGCGTGGAAAAACTTTTTTTAGAGCTAGAAATAAAATGTGATACCCAAATAGTACTCAACATCACGAATATGAATATGCAGACGAAATTTTAGTTTTTGACCCAATGGGCGCAGTGGGCGTGTCAAAACTTTTGCAACTTTGGCAAAAACAATTTGATACCCGGATAGTACTCGACAACGCAAATATGAATATGCAGACGAAATTTTAATTTTTTATTAGTGGGCGGAGTGGGCGTGGCAAAACTTTTTTTTTAGAGCTAGAGTGAAAAAATTTGATACCCAGATAGTGTTTTACAGCAAAAATATGAATATGCAGAGGAAATTTTAAATTTGGATACAATTGGCGTATTGGGCGTGGATAAACTTTTTTTTAGATCTAGAGAGATTCAAGTTGATACCCTGATAGTACTCGACAACAAAAATATTAATATGCAGACGAAATTGTATTTTTGGATCCAATGGGCATATTGAGCGTGACAAAACTTTTTTTGGGCTAGAGAGATACAATTTGATACCCAGATAGTACTAGACAACACAAATATGAATATGCAGACAAAATTTTAATTTTTGACCCAATGGGCGTGGCAAAACTTTTGCAACTTTGTCAAAAACAATTTGATACCCAAATAGTACTCGACAACGCGAATATGAATATGCAGAAATTTTAATTTTTGACCTAATGGGCGGAGTGGGCGTGGCAAAATTGTTTTTTAGAGCTAGAGAGATACAATTTGATACCCAGATAGATAGATAACACAAATATGAATATGCAGACGAAATTTTAATTTTTTATCAGTGGGCGGAGTAGGCGTGGCAATACTTTTAATTTTGGACCCAATTGGCGTATTGGGCGTGAATAAACATTTTTTTAGATCTAGAGATAGTACTCGACAACGAAAATATTAATATGCAGTCGAAATTTTAATTGTTGGCCCAATGGGCGGAGTGGCCGTGGCAAAACTTTTAGAGCTAATGGAATAAATTTTGTTACCCAGATAGTACTCGACAACACAAATGTGAATATGCAGACGAATTTGAGTTTTGGACCCTATAGGCACATTGGTTATGGCAACACTTTATGATATATACAATATGATACATACATACAATATGATATGATATGACAACAAAAATATGAATATGCAAACAAAATTCTAATTTTCGATCAATGGGCGGGTTTAACGTAGCCATTTTGTATTATAACCCTAGAGGGAAATTTCAGTATTTTTAATCAGTAGGTGGAGGGCGTGGCAAAACTGTATTTTAGCTCCAAAAAAATAATATTTGATACATATAGTATTTGGTACTACAATTACGGAAATTTTATTTGTATTTTAGCCCTCGAGAGAAGCAATACGTTAAATAGATAATACTATGCGCAGCAATTACAAAAGTTCAATCAGTGGGCGGATGGTCATAGTGAGATATAACATTCGACACGGTAAAACGTTGTTGATTGAACTGGTTTGGAAGTTACTTGGGGTAACGAATTGTTTACCGAGGGCATAAGATCAACGCTTACAGTTATCCTATTAAGAAAGCAAGCCAAACATATTATTATCGAGTTAAGGAAACGTTGCCAAAGTATGTTTTAAAGTGGCATATGCACAGCTTTTATAACTGTGAGCCAATTTTAATTGATATTTGTGTATTATATTAAGTTAATTTTGTAATATTAGTCAATTATGCAATAGCGAAGCATTGCCGGGTCCACTAGTAATATATAAATATTTATATGTAGAAATGAAGTAACATTGACTTAATGTTGTATTGCAAATTAACTCATCACATATTCTACCATTCAAAATTTTAATTTTAAATCTGTCTTCATCATTGCTGCTTTCATTGAGTTTGAGCCTGATATGTGCATTTCCTACTCTCTTAGAGATGTGCTTGTAGTACTATAATTTTGTGCCTGTTTTTTTTTTTGGTTTCTTAGTTCACTAGATTTTTATGCGTTCTATTTATTTGTGCTCGTCTTTTTGTCTGTAATTACCGTAGGGTCGGTCTGTCTATATCTTCAGCTTTACTTAGTGATTTGGAATCAACTGTAGTCGCCACTTGTTGTTGGCATTATGCTGATACTCAATTTAAGGCGAGTATGTGTGTGTCTGTGTGTGTGTGCGTGTTGCCTCTGTAGTAGTGTGTCCTATCTAAATTCTTATAATAATCTGCTTCTCTTCACTTTGTGGGTCTATTGTCACTGCTTCGTCTTATGAGTGGTCTCAAAAGAAATCATCGTCATCATTCTTTGGCAAACGCGCATAGACATTTGTGAAACGTTTGTCGTCCGTTGTTGCTGATGATGTTGTTGTCGTTGTTGTCGTCATCGTTGTCAGTTTTGTGCTGCTGTTGATGGCCTCAGCATAATCGCAATCATCAGCATTATCATCCGCATCCACCACATTCACGCATCCTCATCATCTTGTAGTTGTTCTTATTCTTATTCATCATCATCATCACCGTCGTTCTGTTTCTCTAATCAGAGACGTATTGTGTGTTGTTGGTTGTAGTGTACGCCAATTTTATGGCCGTTTGTTTGTAATACGGTACAAACTTACGAAAGTACATATGAATGTTTGGGCGTATAGTGGCGGTACTCAATGTGTGACATTTTGTCTTAGACTACAAGTCCACCCATTATGGAGTAGTTTTTGATTTAGCTTAAGTACCGCACAGTGTAGCTTATCTAATAGAACATCATCGCACCATCAGCAGCGCCACCACCACCATCGCCATCATCACTTTACTATCGCCATAGCCTCCAACATCACTTGCACGGCAGTAGTCATCACCATCATCGCTATCGTTTGTACTGACTTCTCTCATATTTACAATTGCGTTGTTGTTGTTGTTGTCGCCCATAAGCGTTTTTTCTCTATATGGCGTTCATTTCATAGTATTTTACTGTAAAATTTTGTCATTTTATCGCCGGCAATTGTCTATTACTTGACACTTTTCATTGCTGTCTGTGAATATCTGCCGGCCGAGGAACAGATTGCAAATTGCTGTGCAAAGCAAACAACGATACGAACGATACAAAATAGGCAAGAAAATGTTCATCATTATTAACTGTCTATCTTTAGTCGTTACTATTTACTTTTCTTTCGAGCAAACACCTCTCTTTAGCATATTTATACTATTTTGACAATAAAACATATGTGTGTGTATCTTAGAGTGACTTAGTAAAGATATATGTAGGTACATATACTGGACGACTGCTATCGTATAATCTAACGATCTGAGGAGATTGTAACAAATGTACAAATTAAATAAAGAAGACCTTGAAAATTACTATATTTTTTTTTATTACAAATAACAGTAGGAGTTCCTTGAATTAATTAATAAAACAGGGTTATAGAATATACAAATGTAGATTACCTAAACTTAATTTCCCTTAACACCCCATGATTGAGGTATGAGTTAGCTTCTCGCGTTTTTGTTAATTAAAACGATTTCTATATTTAGACTGACTTTACGGCACCTATTCTTTATAGACAAATACAATCTTTAACTGTTTGAGAACCTTTTACTTGACATGCCGTTTGACTCGACACTATACTACGAAGTTACTGTTATTAGAATTGGGGTTTCTCTAATTGGATGTTTCTGATCGTTATTCACTTGAGAAGAAACATTATCTCTCTGTAAAGGTCCACACACAGCTCACAACACCCGATACCTCACAAATTCCCCGGACAATGCCACTGAATATCCGCGGTAGATGTGGGAAAAGGAAGTGTTGAGCAACCTAAATGGCATACTACAACTGATGCATCTGAGGGAGTAGGTAATAAAAGTTACTGAAGCTCAACACAACGACTCTCTTAGTGGCTATGGCGATTTTTAAAGTGGGTGAAGTGGTACATTTGTATGGGAGAAAACTTTGAGAACGGCTGGGGCGATTTTGCTCAAATTTTTTTCAGTTGTTCTTACTTTCCTGGAATAGGCTTATGTGAAAGAAAATTTTGGGAAAATCCTCCGTAAAAGTCGAGAAATTGGAAAAATCGAAAATTCCTTTTTTGTATGGAATTTTGTGTGCAATTGTTACGAAATGTTAATGGAAAAATAGAAATTTTATGTTGAAAAAATCGAAAAACTCCAGAAATAATTAAATTAATTTTTCTACAAAATTTTGCATTTTATGGTATGATTTGATAATTTTGGACGATGTAACTGTGAAAAATTTCGGATAATTATTCCGAAATGACTTTTCGAAAGGAAAAATAGAAAAATTCTCGGTAGAAAACTCGGAAAATTCTAGAAAAAACATAAAAATTTGAATTTTTGTATAAAATTTTTTTTATGCAATTGTTCCGTAGTGTCTTTTAGAATGTAAAAATAGAAAATTTTGGTTGAAAAATTATGGAAACATGCCAAAAACTTAAATTTTTTTGTTTCGACATTGTGAAAAATTTTGTATACTTATTCCGAAATGACTTTTTGAAAAATTCTAAAATTCTTGGTCGAAAACTTGGAAAATTTCGGAAAAAAACTCGAAAGATTTAGATATTTCCACTAAATTTTCCATTGCATCACTTAATTTGTTAATTTCGGACGACGTAAAGGTGGAAAATTCATTGTTATGCTTGGAAAAATGGTGTGAAAAATTTGTAGTAGTTCATCATGTGAGAAAGGCTGGCAAATTTTGATACATTTTTTTTCAATTGTTCGTAATTTCTGTGCGGAAATCCTTCGGAAAAGTCGATTGGAAAAATTGATAATTGCTTTTTCGTATAGAATTTTGTGTGCAATTGTAACAGTATGGCTTTTAGAATGGGAAAAATAGGAAATTCTTAGCGAAAAACTCGGAAAAATCCGAAAAATTTAAAAAAAATTATTTCTTTTATCGACGAAATTTTGCAGTTTTCGCTTGATTTGAAGATTTTTATCGATGTTAAAGTGGAAAATTTCGGATAAGTTTTGGTTGGAGAATTTAACGAGATATATTAAGATAAAAAATATATATTGATATCCTTTGCAATATTCATCGACTTGATCATTTTTTCAGCAAATTAGTTTACGTGTATAAAATGAGGCTATCCAATTGGTTTGCGGACATTCATTTTGTAACGACTTTGTAGTTTTTTATTGACTAATGCCACCTATTAGATGCCCAAACCTTAGATGACGTATACTTCGTGCAATAATTAGTCAGACTATACACAGTGGGGCTACGATATTGCTCACGGAATCTAATGCTGGCGATTTACTTATACGATGCTTGAAATCGTCGTTAATGTCAATGTCAAGTAATTGAAATTGACCACTAACATGAGGGTCGCCTTGCAGAACCTCCTATCGTCTGCTGAATTCTCGAGACAACTGCTGGCGCTTGGCAATGGCTAAATTAGTGTTGACGTTGACTGAATTGATATCATTCTATGCTAATTTATGCGATTTCATAATTTCGTCCAAAACGCAAATCATAGCTAAAGCGTTCCCCGGCAGTACTAGCAGCGAAGAGTAAGGACTCGCAGGAGAACTGCATTCGTACAAATCCGTTTACAGCGTGACCGACGAGGACGAAGCGACCAACAATCCGAAGGAATTTTTCATATTGTGGAATCTAAATCACCCGATATTGTGCAAAGGTACGCGGTTGTCCGTCATGAAACTGAAAGACAATGATACTTAACCGACGATCATCAAGGGCAAATTCAAAGTAGAGGAAGTCCTTATCTCACGAATTCCGATTATTCCAACTGATCATCCATTCCAATTCTACGTACGGTTGGCTTTGGCAATGACGGGTCCGGACATGGCTCAAACGGCTTAAAAAGCATGAATCGAATTTGGTTCAAAGAAACTTAGTGTCTAAAGTAACTATCAAATGTTATATACTCTCCTATCCGTAGGGTGAGGGTAAAATTAATATACCCTTTCACTCCGTTCGTGTGAGCGGTAAAGGGTACACAAACTATTGTAAAAACATGAAGGAAAGAACAAGCATGAATGCCACAAAAAGGTTAAATGTTATAAGGACCATGATTTAGGAATATGTACCTGAGGAGTCCGAACACTGTACAGGAATGGTGTCTCCATCCAACTGGCGGAAGGATTCGTCATACAGGAATCCAAAACGGATTCAGACTTGTAAGTTTCGCGTCAGCAAGAAGTGAGTTGTGGTAGTGAGTGGAACCAAAATTCTGGATAAGTTGAACGTTGCAGCGATCGGACGTGTTTTTTATCCCTCCGCTATTTACACTGTTTATCTAACCACTTATCCCTAGTAAAGTGTACAAAAACATTCTAACACTCGAATATTGTATCTTTTTATTCGTTGCCATACGAATACTTATTAATACCAATAAACATCTGGTGTTAAATCAAAACAAAAGTTAAATCTAAAACTTGGAAAAGAAAGCCAAAACAATAACTTAAAACAAAACAAACCAAACGCGAAACAAAGAACAAAAATTACAACAATAAAAACAATGAATCCACCATCGCCTAAGAGATTTAGGGAAATATCTCTCCGTGAGAGCGCCGCGCGAACACCGCGACTATCTGACTCTCCTCTTCGTCTTCTACAAATAGTGGACACAAGGCTAGAGAAACAAACTGTAGAAATACATAAACAACTAAAAGAGCTGTTCGAAGAGAGTGAGGCCCGACTCTTAAACCAGCTAGAAAAGAGATTGTGCGAGAGATTAAATGAAATGCGTTTGGACATTGTTAATGTGTGTGAGCGCGTAACTAAGCTTGAAAGTGAAGTTAGAGAACAAAAAACAGAATTTCAAAACAAAATATCAGAACTGAAAACAGATGTAGCAAATGTAATGGAAAAGACAAATAATGTAAACACAGTGCCAACCGAAAGTATGCATCTGAAATCTGAGTTAAAAGACTTACGCCGTAAAATTTCACAATATGAAAATTCTGCGGTTTCTTCTGAGTTAAGAATCGATGGTATCCCATATTATGATACTGAAAACCTTCATGCGATATTTTGCAACTTGTGTTCAAGTCTTAATATTGAAACTCCTAACATAAATAATATATATAGGCTGAAAACAAAATCACCAGCACCTACAATACTTGGGAAACTCTCATCCCCGTATGAGAAAAACTTTATACTGAAGACTGTTTCAAACTACCGACGTAGAAACAAGGACCTACTTCGATTACACCTTGTTCATTTTGATGCAAACGATCCTTTCTACGTGAATGAAAACCTGTCACTAACAAATTACAAAATATTCAATAAAGCTCTGAAAATGAAAAAGGATAATGTTTTCTGCTCCGTTTTTACCATCCGTGGCATTGTACATGTCATGAAGAATGATACGGAACAGCCAACACGGATTGAGGATGTCGAACAACTAGATCAGCTTTTTCGTGAAAATGGAAATGAAGGCTAAATGCTATAAAAATTATATATACCTTATTATTACAAAAACTAAATATATTTTTCGAAAAAATGTGCCTTTAATAATATTGTTAATTGTATTTATACCTAATTTAAATCGATTTTTAAGCGTTGCTGTTAGGGTCCCAAACTTTCTTTATATTTTTAACTATGCTAAACTTAAATAACAATACTAATTCCAGAGTTGTAATGATGGATATGGTAAAAATTTTGGCCAAGCAAAATAAAGGAATTAACATATGTCACATTAACGCTCAAAGCTTGAAAAATAAAATAGACGAGTTCCGGCTAACATTTGAAAATTCAGGTATTGATATAATTTGTGTATCAGAAACATGGCTCAATGAGTACACTCCTGATAGTCTGATTTCGGTTAACGGTTACAAAGTATATAGAGCTGACAGAAAAACACTTATTGGTGGAGTGGCAATATACGTAAAACATGAGATTAGATGTAAATTTGTATCAAAAAGTGTGGACGGCGATAGAGCCGAGAATATCTTTGTTGAATGCATTATGAATGGCTGTAAAATGCTTGTGCACTACTAATGTATCTATGCCAACTCATTTTACATCAACAAACAATTCACTACTAGATGTTTTTTTTGTTAGTGATATTCACAGAGTGCAATTGTATGATCAAATTTTAGCGTCAGGTTTTTCGAAGCATGACCTTATATTTTTGTCATATGAATCTCATGCAATTTTAGACGAACAAATTTATTATTATCGCGACTACAGTAAAATAAATCACCAAATTCTACAGGAAAACTTTTTTTATTCTGAATGGAGCAGAGTTTTCATGATGACTTCAACGGATGACCAAGCATCTTTTATAGAAGGTAACATAATTAAACTCTATGACCTGACTGTGCCACTTAAAACTAGGATAAAACGTGCCATTTCAAGACCATGGTTTAATCAGAACATAAAAATGTTAATACAAAAACGAAACTTAGCTTTTTCCCGATATAAAAGATTTAAATCCGACACATTTAAGAATGAATTCAGATGTGCAAGAAAGTTAGTCAACAATGAAATTAAGAGAGCAAAGTGCGAATATTATACAAATCGGTTTAACGGCTGTCTAGATACTAGGAGGACGTGGCAAACAATAAGAGACATTGGACATTGCAAAACAACCGACCACAACGACTCCCAACATAATGTCAATGACATAAATGAATCCTTTGTAAATATCCCAACCATAAATCCAAATCATGGCTATTATGAGAACGTTTTCGAAGTCTCTAGTCAAAGAGAAAGTGCTTTCGAATTCTCTTGTGTGAACCAATGTGATGTCTTTTCTAGCTGCTTGGCCATAAAATCAAATGCGATAGGGTACGACAACATAGACCCGAAATTTGTAAATCTAATTCTACCTTATCTAATACCTTTCATTACGCACTTATTTAATACGATAATTATGACTGGTCATTTCCCACACAGATGGAGGCATGCCAAAATTATACCACTCCCAAAGACAAAGACAGAATTTAGGCCAATTGCCATCCTGCCTTATTTTTCAAAAGTAATGGAAAAACTTCTACATTTTCAACTAAACTCATATCTAATTACTCATAATTATTTGTCAAAATTCCAATCTGGGTTTAGACCGAAACACAGTTGCGTTACGGCACTAATTAATGTAGCTGAGGATTTAAGACGTGACGTGGATGAAGGTAAAATAAATATTTTGGTACTGCTTGACCATTCTAAAGCGTTCGACTCCGTCGATCATGATATTTTGTGCTCAAAGCTCAGATCCTTTTTTAATTGTTCGAACACGGCTATCCAGTTGTTTCAATCATACCTCACAGGCCGAACTCAATCTGTTTACATGAAAAATGAGATTTCTGATCCACTTAACATAACGAGAGGTGTGCCACAGGGATCAATTCTGGGACCTTTACTTTTCTCGTGTTTTATAAATGACCTCCCACAACGTTTGTCACACTGTAAGGTCCACATGTATGCGGATGATGTACAGATTTATCTAGGAACTACGTTAAGGTCTCTTATGGAAGCAGTACAACGCGTAAATATTGACCTGCAGAATATCCATACTTGGGCCACGGCAAATGGTCTTTGTCTTAACCCTAAGAAGTCAAAATGCCTTATCATTCACAGTAGGACCAGAAAATTTAATTTTAATATAAATTTGCTCCTTAACGGTCAAAAAATTGAAATTGTTCAGAGCGTAAAAAATTTGGGCGTCATTTTTAATAACACATTGACGTGGTCGAACCACGTAAATAGCATTGTGGGAACTACTTATATCAAACTAAGAGCTCTATGGTCAACACAGTCTTTTACGCCTCAACGTATACGAATTTTATTGGCAAAGGCTTATCTTATGCCATCGCTGTTTTATGGTTGTGAATTGTTCTCGTGTTGTGACTCTGTGAGTAGAAGACGATTAAACGTAATTTTTAATAATATATGTAGATACGTCTTTGCCAAAGGAAAATATGTACATATGTCCACTGTCAGTCCTAATTTATATGGTGTATCACTTGATCAGTTGTTTAAAATTCGAGTCTTGTTACTTTTACACAAAACTATCTACCAAAAATCTCCGTCTTACCTTCTTGAACGCATTAAATTTGCAAGATCAAACAGAGGAAACATGTTAATTCCTTTAAGATATCGAACTCTTGTCTCAGAATGGCACTTTTATATCCATGCGCTACGTCTCTGGAATAGCTTACCGCATCTTTTTCAGACCACCAGCAACGCTACTCGATTTAAACATTTTTTGCAAGATTATTTTTCAAATTAAAAACCACTAGATGCCAACATGGCGACACGAAGTAAATATACATTATGTTTTTACCTTTTTTTTTTGTTTCGAAATTGATGTAACATATTACCTTTTCTAACCTTTTTCGTTGATATTTATTTTTTTTATTTGTTTCGCTGATTTTTTATTTTCTTCTCAATATCAATGACTTGACTTAATTTAATTAACTTTGTTATTGACTATTTGTTTTTATTTCATTAATTATTAACTATTATAACCTATTACTAATATAATTTTAATTATGTTGATTTTATTTCGAATGCACATTTACACTCCTATACTGTAATATTAAGATGTAAATCTTGTTGTATAGGAAGACCAATAAATAAATAAATAAATAAATAAATAAAGATGTCCTCGCCTGATTTGTTTTTTTTTTTCAATATTTGACGCCGGATTCGAAATCAGCAACCCCAAAGACCTAATTAAGCAAAATATCAATTATATACAATGATTTTTTTTTAAAACATGTCGGTCATTTTGTATCCGCCATTTTGTTTATTCAAAAATTTGACTCCGAATTCGAAATCGGCAACCCCAAAAACCCCCTTTGGCACATTATCAGTTAAATGTATGCATTGTTTTAGAAAAAAACTCCAGACTCCAGATTCAATATCAGCGACCTCAAAAACCCCCTAAGGCACAATATCAGTTAAATACAAGTACTTTTTGAAAAAAAATTGCGGCATTTCGTAACCGCCATTTTGTTTTTTCTACATTTTACTCCAGGTTCGAAAACCCCTATATTACCATGTTTAATGCCAATTGGAAGTCTCCTTCATATTAAAACAAATTTTACACAGATCCGACCAATGTGCAAGGTCTTAGTAGAAAGTTTTTATTCAATTTATTCTTTCAAAACAAAATGCCAATTAATAGTATGCCTCCGCTTATCACGCTGGTGCCTCAAATTCTCCCATAAGCGCCACATCCATTAGGAGACTTTTTAAATTTAAAAAAAACCGGGCATTGTGGTGAACACCGAAATAACGTTATACGCCTTACCCGCTGTCTCATAATACATTTCACAACTCTTGAACAAAAACCTATTTGTAATAATCACTAATTACCAATAGAATAGATCTTTAACCGAACTATAGCACTATAATATTTAACAAAAACTTAATAACTCTTAAATACAACTAATTTCCTATTGTGTGATTAAAATCATAACAAACTCAAAACGCAATGATCCCATTGAAGCAGTTGCGTCTGCCAACTAACCACGCAATAATTCAATTTTTGACCAATTCCAAATTAATGTTTTCCTTTTCAAACGTAAAACATCACATCAAAGTGAGGGGGAGGGGGGCTTTTAAACTAAATTAAATTGTAAAATTGTTACTGTTGCCCGCCTTACGACGATGCCGGACGATGAAGAAAGATGATGTTGATGATGATAATGATGTTGCTGACGATGACGGGCGAATAAACTTAATTGGCTCTAACTGGCCGACCAAACGACCGGGCGACCGGTCGGCCACATCTCAAACAAACAATGTGGAAACACTCTATTAAGTCCATAATAGAAATTTTGGTCAATTTACAAAAGAACGAATAATTTTCCACAAATGTCTTTATACTCGTAGTACAATTCATTCTTCCACTTAACTTTTACACATGTCTTCGGGGGCCACACGGATGGCTAAACGGATGGAATTGTGTGCCACCACCAGAGTCGATATCCACAAGAGCGACAACGACAACGACGGTGACCACGGTGACGACGACGACGACGTCGCTCGACCCATAGACATTGCTAAGAATCTAATGCTTGAAAATGTGATAATGGACTTAAATTAAATAAATGAAGACAAACGAACTCAACTTGAGTCGATACGATGGGACGGAACTGAACTAAACTACCAGAGACAAAAATCACCAACCAACCTCATCAGCATCAGCATGGGCATCACACCATCATGATGCTGCTACGGCTGCTGTTATTGGGACACGCTGTCAATGCCGTTGAAGAAGCTGCAAACGCGGGCAAGAAGTGAGAAAAAGTCTTCTTCTATTTCAGAAAAACCTAACCCATAGCTAACGTTCAGACACTGCTCGAAATTATTTAAAAATAGTTCATGTGACAATTGGTTTGCTGCTGCTACTGCCTGTGGGTTTCTTTGAAAATACAATGCATACGTATGTAAGTAAGTGAGTGTGTGTGTGTGTGTGTTTTGTGTGTGTGTGTGTGTTTCTATCTATCTATCTGTCTATAAAGGGGCTTCCGATGTGACCGATCAAAAAAAACAACTTACTTAAATATTTTGTCTTTGCATGACATGAATGACATATGGATGAGTTTTTGAATTTAAGTGAGTTAACGCGATCCTTTTTTTAGTTTTACTCAAACAGGACCTACAGTTTTGCTACGAATCCGAATGTCAGGCAATTCAAGAAGATTGATTTTTATATATAAATGTGAGTGAATTTCGTAATCTGCACAATTGTTATCGCGGATAGCAACTTTACACTTTATTAAAAAAAGTAAAACGGTCTTGTGATTAATATAGCGGATTTTACTTTATGTATTTGTTAGTCCCTTTTAGACAACTTAGTCTAGTTTAAGGTAAACTTAAATTTATATTACAAACACAAATTTCGACATTTTTTTAGTATTTCAAGGGTCTAAACAGCTTTCAAGATCCTTTACATGATTCCGTCAATAGAGGTAATATCGTTGGTAGCCTGCGAAAAGGTCTCATGACCAATTTTTTGTGAAATTAACTTAATGATGCATAGTGTCCCAAAAATCATACCTTTAACAAAATAAAGAGAAAACTTTAAATATTCAGTATAGTTTGTTTTTCCATTTGTAACGGCTATAAGGAGGCGTTGTAGGTATGACAGTATAACTATCTTTATATACATATATCTATAAAAGGCTTGGGTGACTGATAACTCCCAATCCCAAACAGCTACAGCTAGAACCACGTATGTTCCTTTTACGAAGTCGCCACGCAGTGAGGAGGGATTTTTGAGAATTCACGCTGCAAAAGGGGAAAACATGGGCGTGGCACTGCCCATGTCTGTATGGCTGTATTTCATAAACAATTAATGATACGAACTGACAGATCATTCCTCAGCCCAAAGGGCTGATACTAGATCCATGAAATTTAAAATGTTGGTTCCTTCTATGAAGAAGGGATTTTTAGAAATTCGGGCTGCACAGGTGTAAAAAAGAGAAAAGCTGCGTCCCATACTGGTCGAAATTTTAAATGGCAGTATTTCATAAACCATTATATTAATGTACGAAGTCAAGATTTAATACATATGTTGGTCGTACAAGAAAACAATTTTAGAATGAAGGTGATACCACGCCCCATCTTAAAAAATCGTTATGTTGGCAACATAAATGGATCGACTGTAATGAAATTTTCACTATGTAATACTCTTCCTAAGGCCTCTATTATAGGCTACATGAAAACATAAAACATTATTAACCATTAAAAGTATGAAGATGAGAGTTGCCACCAATGTCATTGGTACAATGGGGATTATGTTCGCTGGGAAATGGGAAATGCCACGCCCCTTTTGGAAAAATCGTTATATCGGCGCTATTAAAGAACTGATTGCAATGAAATTTTCACTGTGTGGTACTATCCGTAGGGTCTCTATCATAGGCTTCATGGAAACATAATTAAACAAAGGGGCATGGTACCGCCCACACAATCCAAAATGTCAATCGATCATATCTTACGAGCCATTAAAGGTGTGCAGATGAGATTTACTACATATGTTAATTGCACAAAGGACTATTTCTCTTTTGAAAATGGCAGTGCCACGCCCGTTTTGATTGTTATGTTGGTTAGAATTAGAACGACCCAAGAGAGGGTTTAGAAATTCGTACCTTTTAGTGATGAAAACCAGTACAGAAATTTCAGTCAGTTAAACTGACTGATAAATACCATCACCCAATATAATATATTGTTTAAGTCTTGAGTTATTGAAAATAATCGATTTGTAATTAAAACCAGTTAGAAAGTTTCAGTCGGGCAACCCGACTTACATTTACCCTTACCCTCAGTAAAACAAATAATTTTCTATTTTATTGATATTATTACTCGATTTCGAAATTGGGCGGAGTGGTACATTTATATGGGAGGTACGTGAAGGGGTGTGTTTAGGCTCCAGATTTATTCTCCATAACTTTATCCTGTTATAGCTTTACTAAATACAGAATTTGCGCACGATTGCGTTGGGTGTACTGATATTATTACTACATCCCAAAAGTGGGCGGAAAGGTACATTTGTACGGGAGGTACCATAAGGGGCGTGTCTAGACTTCCAATTTTTCTCCAAAACTTTGTCCTGTTATAATATAACAAAATACAGAATTTGGGCACGATCGTGTCGAGTGTATTGATATTATTACCCTATTTCTAAAGTGGGCGGAGTGGTACATTTGTATGGGAGGTACCAGAAGGGGCGTGTCTAGACTTCCAGATTTTTTCTCCAAAACTTTATCCTGCTTAAACTTTACCAAATACAGAATTTGGGCACGATCGCGTTAGGTCTTTTAATAATATTAATCGATTTCTAAAGTGGGCGGTACCAGATGTGTATGGGAGGTACCAGATGGGGCGTAAATAGACTTCCAATTTTTTTCTCTAAAACTTTATCTTATTATAGCTTTACTCAAAATAGAATTTGGGTACGATCACGTTTAATTTATTGATATTATTTCTCCATCTCTAAAGTGGGCGGAAAGGTAGATTTGTATGGGAGGTACCAGAAGGGGCATGGCTAGGCTTTCAAAATTTTTTCCAAAACTTTTTCCTGTTATAGCTTTACTAAATACAGAATTTGGGGACGATCCCGTAGGGTGTATTGATATTATTACTCGATTTCTAAAGTGGGCGGAATGATGTATTTGTATGGGAGGTACCAGAGGGGCGGGGCCATGTGGCCCATTTGCAATACCGTAAGTAGTTTTGAGAAAATAATAACTCGTGCAAAATTTCAAAACATTTGGTTGCGTCTTTCGAAAGTTATCGTGCGAACCAGCCGGACAGCCACCAGACAGACAGACAGACAGACAGACAGACAGACGGACATGGCTCAAACGACTTAAAAAGTCATGAATCGAATTTGGTTCAAAGAAACCTAGGGTCTAAAGTGACTCCTTCTATGTGTTACACTTTTGGGTCGTATCAAATGATATATACCTTCATGCCTACGGGTGATGGTATAAAAAAGCCCGAAAAGGAATACAACTGGTACAATCGCTTAGACTAAACGGCTACAGTTATAATCGTATATGCACATGCTCCCTATAGAACAAGTGGGGGTACCAATTCATTTTAGTTGTACGATATGATTTTTTTTTTGTAGAAATTCGTACTTTTAGGGCTAAAACCAGAGTACGTATTGGCTCGCTCTTTTCGGCTCGCGAACCCAAAAATTTTGTACCAAAAATTACTTTTATTGTACATTTTGGTTCATAGTACTTTTATTGCACTTTTTCGTACAAAGTGCTTTCTTTTGTACCAAAGTACTCTTTTATGCCAAAAAGTACTTTTTTATGCCAACAGCACTTTTCTGTTGCACAAAGTACTTTGTTTCTACCAGAGCACTTTTTTGTACCAAAAAGTACTTTGATTGGCCTTAAAGAACTTTTCTGTTTCACAAAGTACATTTTTTGGACCAGAGTACTTTTGTGAACCAAAAATTTCTTTAATGTACTTTTCGGCAAAAGTATTTTGTTGTACCAAAGAACTTTTTTGTACCAAAAAGTATTTTTTGTCATAAAAAAGTTCTTTGATATAAAAGAAGTACTTTGATGCAAAAAGTACAATGAATCAAAAACCTGTTTTTGGTACAAAAAGTACTCTGGTGCACTCGGGTGAACTGGTGCAACAAAAAGTACTTTGTATCTCGACACTTATACTGCAAAGTTGCTGTCAATAACATCGAGGGTGCCGGCAATGAAAGAAAAATGTAGATGACTGGAGCCGGCAATCGAACTTGCGATCTCCCGCATGGTAGTAACGTGTTCAAAGCACTATGTCACGACCGGTCCCATATAAATAACAGAAATTGTCCCTTTTACATGCATATCTTCATTGTATGTTCACTGAATCCCAGCGGAGAAAGAAAGGACCTAGAAGGCCTTATAGAACGCCTGCAGAGCGCAGGCCTAACATTCTCTCTTCCTTAGTAAATAACATAAGGTGTCTTTGGGAGGCAAGGCCTATAAGAAGGCCTGATTAAGCATGAGTACTAGGGTGAGTCTTAAAAAATGTTTTTGGAATTTTTCATGGGCCAAGTTAAAATTTTATTAAGACGGACGAAAAAACTCTATGTGAATTTTTTTAATTTTTTTCTTAAAGGTTTAGGGGTCGCTACCGGGGTTTGAAATTCAAAATTTTACCGTCATCCTGAGGGATAAGCAGAATAACTCGAGTAAACCTTAACTGATCCTTATGAAAATTTTTCAGTATTAATATTTTCCATAACGAAGTTATGGAATTGTAAATGGGCAGAATTGCCCCACCCCTTCTATTACCTCCCATACAAAATTACCTATTTTTTGATAATTATTATTTCTCCCATAACTTTCAAACGGTCAGCTGGATGGCATTTAAACTTTGTCAGTTTAATTACCTTGTAATAACAGATAAACCCTCGGAAAATCAAAACCTTTGTCACACCCCTTCTGGTACCTCCCATACAAATGACCGAATTAACCCCCACATTTTTACCTACATATCTTTTTAGTAAAAATACTGAATTCAATAAAATTTTTTGTGAGAAGAACACATGCAAAAACTTGACTAGTGAGTGAATGTGGACTATATCGGCCAACCCCTTCTGGTACCTACCATACAAAATTACCTATTTTTAGACAAATAATGTTTTACTAATAATTTCCAAACGGACAGCTTTATGGCATTTAAACTTTGTCAGTTTAATTACCTTGTAATAACAGATAAACCCTCGAAAAATCAAAACCTTTGTCACACCCCTTCTGGTACCTCCCATACAAATGACCGAATTAACCCCCACATTTTTACCTACATATCTTTTTAGCAAAAATACTGAATTCAATAAAATTTTGTGTGAGAAGAACACATGCAAAAACTTGACTCGTGAGTGTATGTGGACTATATCGGCCAACCCCTTCTGGTACCTCCCATACAAAATTACCTATTTTTAGACAAATAATTTTTTACCAATAATTTCCAAACGGACAGCTGGATGGCATTTAAACTTGGTCAGTTTAATTACCTTGTAATAACAGATAAAACCCCAGAAAATCGAAACCTTTGTCACACCCCTTCTGGTACCTCCCATACAAATGACCGAATTCACCCTCATAGTTTTACATATTTATGCTACTTATTTGACAGAAAATTTTGATTGTTTTCATAGGTTAACTTAAAATTTTGTTAAGACGTACCAAAGAATGCGCAGTTTTAAACGTAGAAGTCACATAATATGACTTGTGCATTGTATTTCGGGAATATCAACCGGTCTTGAAATATTACTTTTTAAGAGGTTTAAAAATGCCTGGACAAAAATTGATCATTCCAATTTTAAACCTGGCATATCGGATGATCTCATATTAAGACAAGTAAAGAATTCTGCGAATGCTATTTGTTTTGCCGAAAATCAGCTTAAAGTTTTTCAGCCACGAGAGGACTACAAAGAGCTACTTAAACTGACAATAATATTCTGCGGGATGTACCAAAAACACAAATATTCTTCAGAGCATCAGCAGGTCTTCACCGTGCTAGATGGAAATATATTTATTCAGAGAGCAGTTCAAGTTAAACGAAAGCGAATTATGTGGAATACAGTATGTTTGCATTTTTATAATTAATATTTACCTTCAATATTGGTTTGAATCCACTTCTGGACCTTCTGCTTCAAAAAAATGACCTCCAGTTATTAACAATTAATAAAGAAACAGCGGCAATAGCCTTAAAAACATTCTAGGTCATCTCTGGTATTTTTAGGAAGAGCTAGTTGGTTAGTTAGTTAGAAGATGGTAAATGCTTTAAACATAGAAGGAGTAGATAATCCAGAAAAACGAGTTACAGTGGATGGAAACCTACTACATTCCAAAAGTCTTGAGCATTTTGTATCCAACAATACTCTTAGTTTTTTCAGTATAACGGGTATTAAATCGGGTTTCCTAAAAAAAAATGTTGAAGATTGGGAGCAAGATGCAGACTTTAAATTAAGTAAAGAATTAGTTCGGTCTAGGTTGAAGGTTGTTAATGATATTGCTGAACACGGAGTGGCCTTGATGCAGGAATACAATAAATTGCATACACATTATGGAGATCAGAAGTATTTCCTATTATTATTGGTGAAAGAATTTAGAAAAAAAATATTCAGATCCAAAAAATCTACCATGTGTAAATAATATTTTACAATATTTTCAAATTTAAAGAAAATTGTAAGCAGTAATACAGTTGTTTATAATTATCTTTTTTAATGTTAAGTTTTTCATGCAATGAATTCATGTTTAATATTAATATATTAAATTTTTATTTTAAAATAATTTTTAACTGTTTAATTTAATTTTTATTTTCGAAATGTACCTTTTTAAGTAATAATACAACAAAAACTGATGAACAAATTTGAAATAAATCATTTCATATTAACTGTACTGTAAAAATTCCAAAGTTGGACTGCAAATTAGTGGAGGGGGGCAAGACAATAGCGTTGCATTATCTATGTTGAATATCTAATAACATTCATTAAACTAGATTTATATTTAAGATAAGCAATAATAAATCTTTAGCAAAATATAAATGAATTCAGCATACTTACAAAAAAATTTATGTAAAAATATGGGGCTTAATTCGGCCATTTGTATGGGAGGTACCAGAAGGAGTGTGGCAAAGGTTTTGATTTTCTGGGGGTTTATTTGCTATTACAAGGTTATTAAACTGACCAAGTTTAAATGCCATCCAGCTGTCCGTTTGGATATTATTGGTAAAAAATAATTTGTCTAAAAATAGGTAATTTTGTATGGGAGGTACCAGAAGGGGTTGGCCTATATAGTCCATAGTCACCCACGAGTCAAATTTTGGCATGTGTTCATCTCACACAAAATTTTATTGAATTCAGTATTTTTACTAAAAAGATATGTAGGTAAAAATATGGGGGTTAATTCGGTCATTTGTATGGGAGGTACCAGAAGGGGTGTGACAAAGGTTTTGATTTTCTGGGGGTATATCTGCTATTACAAGGTAATTAAACTGGCCAAGTTTAAATGCCATCCAGCTGTCCGTTTGGATATTATTGGTAAAAAATAATTTGTCTAAAAATAGGTAATTTTGTATGGGAGGTACCAGAAGGGGTTGGCCTATATAGTCCATAGTCACCCACGAGTCAAATTTTGGCATGTGTTCATCTCACACAAAATTTTATTGAATTCAGTATTTTTACTAAAAAGATATGTAGGTAAAAATATGGGGGTTAATTCGGTCATTTGTATGGGAGGTACCAGAAGGGGTGTGACAAAGGTTTTGATTTTCTGGGGGTATATCTGCTATTACAAGGTAATTAAACTGGCCAAGTTTAAATGCCATCCAGCTGTCCGTTTGGATATTATTGGTAAAAAATAATTTGTCTAAAAATAGGTAATTTTGTATGGGAGGTACCAGAAGGGGTTGGCCTATATAGTCCATAGTCACCCACGAGTCAAATTTTGGCATGTGTTCATCTAACACAAAATTTTATTGAATTCAGTATATTTACTAAAAAGATATGTAGGTAAAAATATGGGGGTTAATTCGGTCATTTGTATGGGAGGTACCAGAAGGGGTATGACAAAGGTTTTGATTTTCTGGGAGTATATCTGTTATTAAAAGGTAATTAAACTGACCAAGTTTAAATGCTATCCATCTGTCCGTTCGAAAGTTATGGAAGAAATATTAATTATCAAAAAATAGGTAATTTTGTATGAGAGGTACCAGAAGGGGTGGGGCAATTCTGCCCATTAACAATTCCATTACTTCGTTATGGAAATTATTAATACTGAAAAATTTTCATAAGGATCAGTTAAGGTTTACTCGAGTTATTCAGCTTATCCCTCAGGATGACGGTAAAATTTTGAATTTCGAACCCCGGTAGCGACCCCTAAACCTTTAAGAAAAAAATTAAAAAAATTCACATAGAGTTTTTTTATACGTCTTAATAAAATTTTAACTTTGCCCATGAAAAATTCCAAAAACATTTTTTTTTTGCCAAATAAGAATCAACCTAATGAGTACATAAGAAAAATAAGGACTTGAAAAACAAAAAAAAATATGCAGTTGGTCACCCTCAAATTGTTTAGTTTGTTTTTAGATATTTCTTACTACTAACCTTCCTCGTTGCCTTTTCTTTCCACGCCTTCTATGAGAAGGGGAACGGAATGTGTATACACTCGAAATGGTGGAATAACATATTATCGAAAATGTTGATTCTCCCCTCTCAAAAAAGGCTTGCAACAGTGGTCTTTAAAGAATGGAGTGAACATGTACACGAGATATTTCAGAAAGAAATGAGAAGGCCTATATTTAGGCAAGTGGAAACAAACCCTTGAAGACATGGCGTTTGGGCTTGTTGCATGCCTACTTGTAGAGGCCTTGCCAATTTCGCTGCAGAGATTCAGTCAAATTTTGCCAAGGTAAGTGATTAGTGAACGTTGATTTAATAAAGAAATCGGACACGTAGTGCTTTCCCTAATGGTACCTCCTATACAAATTAGTCCTATTTGTTTTTTATTTAAATTCGGTAAATTGCAATAACTCTTAAGGCATTTTTTATAGAGCCTCCTCTTATTCATTAACTCTCTTGAACAGTAAGTATTTCATTTTGCCACCACCTTAAGTCATCTTTGCATAAATAAAGTATCAGTTAATAAATTACGGTAGCCCTATTGATATACCCTTCTGCGGATGGTCCGTTCGGTATGTCCACATCGAAATGTTAATGTGAATCTTTTTCTCAAAAGTGTTGATAATGTTACACAAGTAAATTATGTTAAATGAACATGTTAGCTTTAGCTTTTGTCATGGTTGTTATTGGTGTTGCTGTGGTTTTCTTGGGTTGAAGATTAGGATGTCGCTGATATTGTATAGCGGTTCGGCCCGGTTTGGCCCGTACATTTCACTTTCAATAGAATAAACACGCACAAAAGTCATCAGCTCTCTTTTTTTGTTCACTTTCAACATTTCCGCATTAAGATGAACTTTTTGTTGTTGTTGTAGTTGTTGTTAGTTGGACACATTTTACAATCTGGTGCCTGCTGCCATGCCAGCCTGTCATTGGCATGAACTATTTTCTGCTGCTGCTGCTACTACATCGTTTTCTTTTTCAAATGAATTGGAATTGTAGAAGAATGTGTCGTCGTGCCACGGAGTATATCAGAAAATACAAAGTATCTGATTTGCGGTTGTTCTTCTTTAAAATTAAAGAATTTGTTGAAAGCTAAAAAGTTGGATTAGCTAATGATGTGAGATTTTGACATTTTTAGAAATGTATATTAGTGATAGATTTTGTTGCAATCATAAAGTTGGTCTCTTTGGGGGAAGTCCAACCCCTTATCATAAGGTTATCAACTGACACAATTAATTTTCAAGCGAAATTTGAATGAAATTCTGCACGCGAAGAAACGAAATTATTTGCCGTACAAGATAATTGTTTTTTTGTGTTTAGGCAAAAAGTGTTAAAAATTTTTTTGGACCGAATGTGTATGTTGAATTTGGTTGGGTAAAATTTTTCATTAATTTCATAAAAATATCAACCATCAACATTAACTACAAACATGCAGAGGGACATCTATATATGCATTCGATTGTATTTCGGTTAAAATCAAAACAAAACTTTAAGAAATTTATATAAAGGAAATCTAATTTTTAGTCAATATGCTGTAATAAACATGTAGAAGTATAAAATTTTGCTTCTCCGTTATAGCCTTTACTGAGACACAATGTCGACTGCTTACATCTGAATAATTTTTCAATATCACAAATTTCAATAGCATTAGCTACATTAGGCACATATCACTTACGGATTTCATTACAATCATTCAATTTGCCTGTGACTTTCATTGCAAAAAAAAACTTATTATACTTTCAAGTACTTTGTTGATGGCTCTTTTCGGGCGCTGTAAAACTGTTGCTCATTTCATGGGTCTCTTAAGAGTCATTGTCGTTGTCTTTGTAATCTTATCTTGACCTACAGAGATAATAATGTTTTCCCACTTTACGAAAAATTGTTAAGCAAACATAGTATCTAAATAACTAAAAAAAAAATAAAACCAACAGCAGCAGCAGCAGCAACACCAGCGACAACGACAATTACCAAACGCCAAGAGCCAATTGCCAACAGGTAAAGAGACTTGGCAACTTTGCATAGCCCGCTAATAACATATTCAAATACTATATTTTAAATGATTTATTAAGTATTTTTTTTATTTTTTTGTACAAACCAGCAATTTTGTTGTGTTTTCATGCATTTAGCGAGTAGCACTCGTACTCCACTGAACGCTGTGAGGTGTTAAAGCTTTAAAGATAAACCCAACACTGATGTTTATATATGAAATGAACATTTAAAGTACAACAATGCCTACGTATGTATGTACGTCTATCGTATATTGCACAGATGGATTAGAGGTATAGCATTTTAATGATGGTATATTATAAAGCTCTATCGAAGGAGCAGCATTCAAGAGGTGGCTCTTAGAGAGCCTCTTTGGTGAGACATTCTTGGGGTATTAATAGACTTACCCAAAGGTATCTTATTGAAGGAGTATAGATTTAAGAATTGTGTTTTACCATTTGTCATTTATTCGCCGGCTCTTATTCATGATTAACCCACAAAAGTATGGACACTCCCTCAATTTGGGGTCTCTTGTTGTAGCTGTGACTGATAATAAAGTCAATATCTAAATTATCTCTTTTGTTGTCATTAACATTTGCTCCACAAAAAAAATGCTACATTTGGTTAAAGAAGACAAATATCTGCATGCACTCTGCCTCTAACACAGCCGTCACATCACCAAACTCCAGCCAGCAAAGTTGGCCGTGTCTCCACACTCACTCAGGGTAAACACATTCTATGACACACTCAGTCAAAGCAGACAATGAAATGTTGAACCCCAAGAAGCGTTCAACCAAACAGAGGATGACATAAATTTCAAACAGCAAATGAGAAACTACGATACCTACTGATGTCAATTGATAATCAATGAAAAATCGTTTAAAGCGTTCGTGTGACAATGATGATGACGCGATATAAGACCATAGACTAACCTCTGAGAGAGTGGAAGCCTCAACGAATTTTGGGAACACTAAAAATTTATTAGAAAATCACAAAGTTACAAAGGATGTGATGTTGTTGAAAATTTTTAATTACCAATATTTTTGATTTTTTTGTTACTTTTGAAATTTTTGATATTTTTGATATTTTTGATATTATTGATATTTTTGACATTTTTGATATTTATACCCTCAGCCTACGGGTAGGAGGGTATATATTCATTTGATACGACCCAAAAGTCTAACAAAAAGAAGGAGCCACTTTAGACCCTTGGGTTCTTTGAACCGAATTCGATTCATGACTTTTTAAGACGTTTGAGCCATGTCCGTCTGTCTGTCTGGCTGTCCGGCCGGTACGCACAATATCTATCGAAAGACGCAACCAAATGTTTTAAAACTTTGCACGAGTTAATTTTTCCCCAAAACTACTTACGGTATTGCAAATGGGCTACATGGCCCCACCCCTTCTGGTACCTCCCATACGAATATATCGTTCCGCCCATTTTAGAAATCGAGTAATAATATCAATACACCCAACGTGATCGTACCCAAATTCTTTATTTAGCAAAGTTATAGCAGGATACAATTTTGGAGTAAACACCTGAAAGTCCACGCCCCATCTGGTTCCTCCCGTACCCATATGGTACCGCCCACTTTAGAAATCGATTAGTATTATTAATAGATCTAACGCGACCGTGCCCAAATTCTGTATTTAGTAAAGCTCAAGCAGGACAACGTTTTTGAGAAAAAATTTGGAAGTGTAGTCACGCCCCTTCTGGTACCTCTCATACAAATGTACCACTCTGCCCATTTTAGAGATGGAGTAAAAATACCTACACTCGACACGATCGTGTCCAAATTTTGTATTTTGTTAAGCTAACATATAACAGCAAAAAGTTTTAAATAAAAAAACTGGAAGTCTAGCCGCGCCCCTTCTGGTACATCCCATACAAATGTACAACACCGCCCACTTTAGAAATCGAGTAATAATATCAATAAAATAGGAAATTGTATGTTTTACTGAGGGTGAGGGTATATGAAAGACCGGTTGCCTGACTGAAACTTTCTTACTGGTTTTTGATATTTTTAATATTTTAATATTTTTAATATTTTTAATATTTTTAATATTTTTAATATTTTTAATATTTTTAATATTTTTAATATTTTTAATATTTTTAATATTTTTTATACTTTTAATATTTTTAATATTTTTAATATTTTTAATATTTTTAATATTTTTAATATTTTTAATATTTTTAATATTTTTAATATTTTTAATATTTTTAATATTTTTAATGTTTTTAATGTTTTTAACATTTTTAATATTTTTAATATTTTTAATATATTTAATATTTTTAATATTTTTAATATTTTTAATATTTTAACATTTTTAATATTTTTAATATGTTTAGTATTTTTAATATTTTTAATATTTTTCACATTTTTAATTTTTAATATTTTTAAAATTTTTAGTATTTTTAATATTTTCAATATTTTTAATATTTTCAATATTTTTAATATTTTCAATATTTTTAATATTTTCAATATTTTTTATACTTTTAATACTTTTGATAGTTTTGGTATTTGTTATATTATATACTTGTGATATTTTTGATATATTTTTGATTTTTTTTCTTATATTAATAGGTCCCCATTGTACTCTGTAGGGTGCCTGGAGTAAATAGCTGCTAAAAAGCTTAAACTTAGATCTTGATAACTGAGCACAAAACACAAAAGTTGAACAAAACTCTGAAATTTAGCATTTCCTGTTTCGTGTTTTGTACGTCTTTTGTTTTCGACGGCAGCAGCATTTGTATTTTGTTGCCATTTCAATTCGAACGCATCAATGATTATGATGGTACACAGTAAGTACATAGAGTAAAAACTCATGGCTCTGGTCTTTACACACGCACACACTTAGGTAAAGCGTAATTAAGTAGCGTAAACTGTGGAAGCGTAATGGAGCTATTATCACAATGGTACTCGCACTTTGAATTTGTCATTTGTCATTTGCATTCAAAATCTTTTGAAAACGCTTTGCTAACTCTACTGATAGCATGCGGCGGCGCGCTTGCTCAGAAGATGTTCTTATTTTAATTACCTCATCAGCATTGAACTTAAACTGCATTAACCCTTTGGACTGGTCGATCATTAAACCATACCAACTACCGACAGTGCTTTTAAGTATAACAATAAAATATCGTTTTCGTTGTTTAGAATTCATTTCCTTTATTTGCACCGACAGAAACACAGAAAAGACAAAAAAAAATATATAATTACTTTGACTTGTCTTGCACTTTTTGCCGTCGATGTCTTTAATAGAGCTAAGTTAACTTGTAGACAAATGAAGATTGATGGCTGGCCAAGTTAAGAGGCTAAAAAAAGTGCACACAACCACAATTTATGAATGGATACGTAGAGGGTAGTTGTCTTTCCGTGACTATTTTTATTATGATTGGTCTAATGAGCGACCGGTGTTCTGGTGAAACGAGACAATTATTCAATTTCACTGCAAATATTAGGAAATTTTGAAAATAATGTTTTTTTTTGTTAAAGATACTCGTAAACAGATTAAACAAGGGTATGAATGTACATATGATCTTATAGTTGTTCATTTACCACGAAGCAGAGAACTGTACTTACAGCGAGGGTTAGATATAGAGCACAGGTATGGTAGAACAGTTTCTGAGTGCTAGGAGGGATGTCGGTTGCTTGTAGTTTGCTATACAACATCGTAAGTGATTCTAAGTTAAATTTAATGATAAAACTATAGCGCTTAAGAGATAACAAAATGTTTATGAATTTGTCAAAATTCTGAAAAACATTCAAAATATCACAATTCTCAAATATATCAAAAACATCAACAAAAAAATCTAAAATATCACAAATCTCTAACATATCAAAAACATCAAAAATATCAAAAATATCAAAAACATCAAAAATATCAAAAATATCAAAAATATCAAAAATATCAAAAATATCTAAAATAAATAAAATATCAAAAATATCAAAAATATCAAAAATATCAAAAATATCAAAAATATCAAAAATATCAAAAATATCAAAAATATCAAAAATATCAAAAATATCAAAAATATCAAAAATATCAAAAATATCAAAAATATCAAAAATATCAAAAATATCAAAAATATCAAAAATATAAAAAATATCAAAAATATCAAAAATATCAAAAATATCAAAAATATCAAAAATATCAAAAATATCAAAAATATCAAAAATATCAAAAATATCAAAAATATCAAAAATATCAAAAATATCAAAAATATCAAAAATATCAAAAATATCAAAAATATCAAAAATATCAAAAATATCAAAAATATCAAAAATATCAAAAATATCAAAAATATCAAAAATATCAAAAATAACAAAAATAACAAAAATATCAAAAATATCAAAAATATCAAAAATATCAAAAATATCAAAAATATCAAAAATATCAAAAATATCAAAAATATCAAAAATATCAAAAATATCAAAAATATCAAAAATATCAAAAATATCAAAAATATCAAAAATATCAAAAATACCAAAAATAACAAAAATATCAAAAATATCAAATATATAAAAAATATCAAAAATATCAAATATACCAAAAATATCTAAAAATATCTACAATATCTAAAATATCTAAAATATCTAAAATATCTAAAATATCTAAAATATCTAAAATATCTAAAATATCTAAAATATCTAAAATATCTAAAATATCTAGAATATCTAGGAATATCTAAAAAATCTAAAATATCTAAAATATCTAAAAATTTTTTGATATTTATGATATTTTTGATATTTATAATATTTATGATATTTATGATATTTATGATATTTATGATATTTATGATATTTATGATATTTATGATATTTATGATATTTATGATATTTATGATATTTATGATATTTATGATATTTATGATATTTATGATATTTATGATATTTATGATATTTATGATATTTATGATATTTATGATATTTATGATATTTATGATATTTATGATATTTATGATATTTATGATATTTATGATATTTATGATATTTATGATATTTATGATATTTATGATATTTATGATATTTATGATATTTATGATATTTATGATATTTATGACATTTATGATATTTATGATATTTATGATATTTATGATATTTATGATATTTATGATATTTATGATATTTATGATATTTATGATATCTATGATATTTATGATATTTATGATATTTATGATATTTATGATATGTATGATATTTATGATATTTATGATATTTATGATATTTATGATATTTATGATATTTATCATATTAATGATATTTATGATATTTATCATATTTATGATATTTATGATATTTATGATATTTGTATTTGTATTTGTACGTCTTTTGTTTTCCATGGCAGCAGCATTTGTGTTTTGTTGCCATTTCAATTCGAACGCATAAATATCATAAATATCACAAATATAATAAATATCATAAATATCATAAATATCATAAATATCATAAATATCATAAATATCATAAATATCATAAATATCAAAAATATCTAAAATATCAAAAATATCAAAAATATCATAAATATCAAAAAAAAAAAAAAAAAATTAAAATATCTAAAATATCTAAAAATCAAAAATATCAAAAATATTAAAAATATCAAAAATATCAAAAGTTATTAAAAATACCTAAGTGCTAAAATTTTAAACATAACTGTATCCAGGGTGATACGTGTTACATCAGAAGTTAAGAGAAATCGTTCATCCTTAACTTTCGGTGTTTTTCATGCATTTAAGCTGTGTCATAATATGATTATGGGAGGTTAGAATCGATGATTATGATGATGGTGGAGATACTATAAAGTATAATAATTATAATATTATTAATTAATTGAATCTACAGTTTTTCTGTCTTTGTTGTCATATTGTTTTATTATAACGTTAAGCGTCAGTACATTTGTTTAACTAGTGTCAAAGATGCTGCTATTGTTGTTGCTGCTACTCTTGTTGCTACTGTTTCTTGTGTCTGCTACTACAACTTCCACTGTCGTTGTTGCTGTTGTTGTCGATATATTTGAATCTCCATAACATTATTTAGTTAGCACCATGATAGTTAATTAAACTTTATTCTTTTTTAATGATGGTTGACTTCACTTCTCATTGCACTGTGGTTGTATCCATTTGATATAATAAACAAAAACAAAAAATACAAACATAACAACAACAACAACACAAAATTATAAGCCAAACTCATAACCACTTCATGTGGACTTGGTAGAGACACAATATAATTTAAACTTTTTTTTGTTTGTTGCTGCTTCTACTGCTACTGCAATTATTTTGTACTTGTTAGTACTGCAAGTTCAAGGTTAACACATTTATACACGAAAAATTTTGTTGTAGATTTTATTAATAAGCAACTAGCGAACTTTTTGTAGTACATATACATATATATAGACAACTGTCAATCATTTTAACATGAAATAGCATTAAAGTTGGTGGCATAGAGTTTTTTTTTTGCTATTCATTATATTCTTTTTGTTGGCATTTATTGCCAAAAAGAATTTCTATGCAATTTTGTCCGATGGACAAAGCATAGACAAGAGCTTGTGTGGTCTCGTTGATACCGTTTTCGAACCGGTGTGTTTGGGCTTCTCGATGATTTCTTAAAACTTTTAACACATAAGGTTGTGATAATATGTGGAGAAGGTACAGCAAAAGGGTGCTGATGAGATAGTTTGGCAACTATCGAAATAGATAACCGCCCTGCCAGCTGTTAACACAATCCATTTTATACAACACTTGTAAAACAGATTCTATTAACAATAATAAATAGATCTTGAACCGAACAATGAAACCAAACTCATTATCTCCTTAAAATTTTAGACGCTTTAAAATTTTAAACGTTAAAATAAAATAAAGTAAAAGTAAATAAAGTATTTTTAAGATTTATTTCAAGGAGTGTCGTGTACTAAGCGGAGTTTTCTATAAACAATCTATTTATGGGAACATTCTTTAACCAAAATTAAAAATATATACGACAAGAATTATTATGATGTATTTTTTTGTAAAATTTTACATGAAAGTCTATAGAGAGGTAAGTAAATTTCAGCATTTTGAAAAAATTTGAATAAAATATCTATTTTCAAACAACGATATTTTTACATCAATGTCTCTTAAATGTGGGCAAATATGATGCGATCGACTTATTCATTAATTTTTCTTTCAAAAACGTCATAAATGTCTCATTAAGGCAAACAAAAAAAAAATGTTCCTCTCTATAGGGGGAATTCTGCGTAAAAAACTAATGTCAATATAATTTTTACACATGTTAAAGGAGTTTTCGGATTTTGTTTAAATTACTATACAAATTTTAGAAATATTTTTGTTTCAGCTTCGGAAATAATCTAAAAAAATTTAACTTCTTAACCAAGCTAGTATATGTATCAAAGAAAAAATCAATAGAATTCATTCCTCCTTTATTACCTACTTCAGTCGAATTATTAATGAAGCGAAATGCATTGGATACAAATTTATATTTGCAATATATTAAAATTTTTTGAAAACAATTTCATCTTATTCCTCCTATTAAATTAGTCATCTTTGTGTCGTTTAGTATTATTTTCTGCTGTATTTAAATCATTCATCATCATCATCATCATGATTGAATAATCGTTCTGTTTAACATCTGCTTAAGGCAATTATTTTTACATTACCAGTATCAATGGCAAAGTTCTTCTTAAAGTGACCTTGAAATAATAATTTGAATTTGAGAAACAAACAACAAATAAAAAAAACGTTTACATTACCACTCAGAAATCCCACCTTCTATTGTTAGCATTCTAATGAATAATTAATAGCTTCATATTTAATAACTGTATGTCATTTCAATTTCACATATACACTCATCAGTGCAATATTGATGCCTGACATGTTATTACTCTAAGAATATACATAGGTATATAGAACATTGTTCACAATTCTGTAAAAAATGAATAAGAGATTTAGTATGAAATTAGTTGGAAGTACATGTCAATATTTCCGTCTATATTGTTTTTTTCTTTCATAGCTATGGCTTAGTATAGCCATCTATATAAATTGAGAGAATTTCTGAAGATTATCTTTGGGCCCGGCCATGGCATGATGATGAGAGCACGTGACTTCTATGCGGAATATCTATGGTTCGATTCCTGTCTCCAGTCATCTAGATTTTTCTTTCATTGCCGGCACCATTGATGTTGTCGAAAGCTCGCGCATGAAACCGTGCGACATCTTCTATAGTGGTCATGCAGACAAGCACGAGTTTGGATGTGGATTTTGTGGTTAGCAAGAGATTGCGACACATAGTCTTACTGTTTAACCCGGTGTGTAAACGAATAGCCACCATAAGAGTCGAGACAAAATTTTTCCACATATCACTTATATGTGCCCATTAGACCGTATCGCAAAAAAAAAGTTCTCCGTACACCAGCGAATATGAAACATAGTTCCAAGGACATTTCAAAAAAAAAAAATTTTTATTTTTTTTGCCGAACGTATGGGTCGTCTTTTTAGTTTTTTCGTTATATCTTCCATATTAACAGTCCGATCTTAAAGCCTGATACAGCGAATTTTTTGTCTCAGCGAGGCCAATATTTTTGCTCTTAGGTCCAATGACCTCAAGTGTACCGTTCTAGTACTTACCCCCCAAATCTAATTTCCTACCACCCTAATGATAGCAATTTATAGCTCGCAAAAAACCATAAAACTTTTGCGAAGAAAGTATCTCGATAAATACAGCACAACTATCAAAAAAATGCGTTTATAAATTCATTGTTGCCGATCGTAGGGGTCACCTTTTTAAATTTGTCATAGCTTCAGTATTTACATTCAGATATTAAAGTATGATATATCGATGTGCTTGTCTGTGGCAGACCAATTTTTTTAATTCAAAAGTCTTTCATCTTAAATTACCTTTACTACTAACAAAATTTGCAAGAAATATAAGGCAACATGGTTATCTCCAGATCAATTGACAAGGAATCACATAGATCACATGGTAGTCGATGGAAGGCACTCATCGAGTGTTTTGGACTTACGTGTACTCGGATCATTAACTCCGATCACTACCTTACCGAAGTTAAGGTACGCACAAGGCTAAGCATTGCCTAGCACCAAACTCAACGTGGCCTTCGATAGCTCAGTGGAAGCGACGTAGACTAGCAATCCGAAGGTGCCGGGTTCGATTTGATCAACATCGATGAAAAATTACTTTTTCAAATTATCCAGCAAACAAAACTCATCCTAGATGTTTCCACTACAAAAATCCAGATTGCGCAAGGATCAAGGAAAATGATTTATCAACATCTAATATAAATCAACAAGCCAGCTGGCGCCATCTTTGGTGGAATTTGGCGTAAAACCTCACAACAACAACACCTAACAATCCTTGACACACACCTTGTTATCTACAAAGGAACGAACAGAGTTGCCAACAATGATCGTATGATAATCGGATTATATGCCCGATCGAGTGCCGATAAATAGAAAATCGGTATAAAGAATTATTACCCCAGGTACCACCAGCTGTTACAACAACAACAACCAAACTCAACTGCTACGGAATGCTCCAACCCCTAATAATATTACATCGCAGTGGCAATATATAACCGACTTCATAGAACGGACCGCGAGAAGCGTACATGGGTACTCAAAGCCGACTCAAGAAGATGCCTGGTACGATAATGAATGTCACAATGCCACGGGAGAGACAGGTGCTGCATCTGCTCAAACTGCAGCCAATGGCAACGCGAGCTGATCGTGAACGGCACAGGTAGAAGAGACGAGGGGCAAATCGTCTTTTTAGACGGAAAAAGAAAGAGCTGAGGAAGAGGCAGGATGAGTGCACAGAGTTGCTCCGAAGTAGAGGAGAAGCCCGAAAATTCTACCAGAGAGAATGCGTGGAACAAGCATGCCTTCCTGCAAGGCTAGTAATGGCCAACAAGTGACGGACCCGGACAACGTTCTGAAGATATAAAGAGATCATTTCGGAAATCTATTGGATACGGACACCACTCCAGAAGACCCCGGTCCAAACCAAGACGGTGGTATTAACTGTCCATCTCCGAGCCAGAGCGAGATACGTGTGGCAATATCCCGCCTAAAAAAACAACAAAGCGGTTGGAGCCGATGGTCTTCCTGCAGAAATGTTTAAAGCAGGCAGTGATTAGTAGCATGTATCAGCTCATGAAGAACACTCCCCCTGGTAGTGTTTGGATTGTGTGGGGATGGAAGTCTCAGTCTCTAATATTTCATATAAAAGAAAGGAGATCTTAGTGAATGTAAGAACTACCGTGATATAAGTCTATTACCAATTCCGTACGAGGTCCTATCGAGCATATCGTGTGAACGTCTAAAGCCAATTGTAGAAAAACTAATTGGACCATATCAGTGAGGCTGTAGACCTGGTATATCTACGACAGATCAAATATGTACTTTACGACATGAAAAGCAGATCGACACCTACCACGAAGCTGCCTACGACTCTCCAATAAGGCATAAGTTATTTGATCCCATGTCTGAGTTTGGGTTTCCTGCAAAACTAATTCGACTTTGCAGATGTACCTTAGAAAGTGGTAAATATCACTCTGAACCATTCAACATGGAAAGAGGTGTCACGCAGGGTGATAGCTTATCATCTTAACAATTTAATATAGTTATGGAGAAGGTGATGAGAAAAGATGGTGTCAACATGTCTGGCACCATATTCCACAAGAGCCATATGCCACTAGGCTATGCAGATGATATTGGCCGAAATCTGCAGGATTTTACTGCAGTTTTCGCATCACTGGAAAAGGTGTCAGCAAAAAAAGGGTCATGCGAAGAATAGTGCTCGCCAATATATGTTTTTACGGACTTCGGCAGCACTTTAGTAACGCCACATTATCTCGAACTACTAAGAAACAGCTATACCATGTGCTAATTTTACCCGTTCTGTTGTATGCTGCCGAATCGTGGGTGCTTTCGACAACGGACATTCAAAACTAGGGAGTATTCGAGAGAAAAGTACTCCGAAAAATATGTGGACGTATTTGTTTCGACGGCGAGACCCAAATTTCGTTGGAAGGACCAAGTGGTTGCCGATGCCGAAGGAGACCGAAGCGTGTGCAATTCTTTATGAACCACGTTCGTAAGTTGTAAAGGGCCACTTAAGTAAGTAAGTAGTCACCCTATGTACAACTATGGGGGTGAATTCGATCATTTGAATGGGAAGTTTCAGTACGGGTATCAAATGATATATAAAATTTGACATTTTCAAGAACCAAAAAAAATTATTTCCTCTTTACACTCTGTTTTCGTTCCTTTGTAGATAACGAGGTTGGTATCAAGGAATTGTAAGATGTTGTTGTGAGTTTTAACCGCCAAATTCCTCCAAAGAAGGCTGCTTTTGTGGATTTTGATAAATCATTTCCTTTTTCCTTGGTCCTTTTGCAATCTTTATTTCTGTAGTGGGAGCATCTAGGGTGAGCTTTGTTGGCTGGAGAACTCGAAAATAGTTGATAAACTATTTTTCATCGATGTTGATTTGACCACTGCCCGACACCTTCGGATTGCTATTCTACGTTGCTTCTACTGAGCTATCGAACGATTCCCGCATTGTTATGAATTAACACGCTATATATTTTTAGATTCACAACTAACGGCACCTGTTTGTTGATCGACGAAAGCGAACGTCACTGTTTGAGAAGCTTTTACTAGACATGTCTATTGACACGACACTATGCCACAACAGCATCGAGGGGGCCGGAAAGACAAATTTAGATAAATGGAGACAGGAATCGAACCATGGATGTCCCGCATGGTTATCGCGTGTTCTAACCATCATGCCTTGGCCGGTCGGGAACTATAATGCACCTTTTATTAATATATATACATAATCTGGTGTCTACAGACGTCTATTCATTCTTTTCCATCGACAACCGCCATCTATATCTCTGTCCGGGTACCACTTGGAATACTTTAGTTTCCAATTCTGCTACTAAAATATAGTACTGTAAGATGGCAAAAATGTCATTCATAGTTTACTCTACGTAACATAATGATATAACTAAATATGTCATAGTAAAGAAAAGACTGACAAAAAGTAAAATTCAAAATTTTAATTCAAGAAAATCTTGTCTGTAAAGTTTTTTCTTTAGTTAAGATCCTGAACAAATTTTTTCGTAAAGTTTTTTTTTCATTAGTTAGCTAAAATGCCATTTCAAGACACATATTTAATACGATAATATTTATTTAAAATTTTGTATAGACACTTCTATATCATTCTTTAAACATACTTGCAAAGTTGAGGGCAATGACTTTATTTACCCAGCTAAAAATTTAAAAAATAATACCAATTCTACTTTGTTTTAAAGTCAAAGTAAAGTCTTGTAGTACAATTAAAAGAGAAAGCAAAGTATCTTTCTGTGTACATAAAAAGGCCTACACCCGCTTCAATCCATCCCACCACCAATAACTGTCCTAATTAATTTCACCTGTGTCATTGCAAATAAATTAAAATTGTTCTGATGTTATTTTTGCTTTTGTTAAGGCCTAAAAGAAATTGACAAGAAAAGAAACCGATTTTTTAAAGAAGTGAAAAAATAATAACGAAAAACAGACACAAAAAAAAACCATATAATTGTTCTGTAGATATGAGGCATTTAATTGTAGCCACTTAACACAAAAGCTGAAGACAATCTAGATCGTGGCTTAATCTTTATTTGCTGGGGGAGGGAAAGGATTTAACATTTTTATTAATTGGGGGGGTTACTTAAAAACCAATTTAAGCCAATAAGCTGAGGCGACACATAAATCGAAGCGATTGACTTTGTCGCTATGACCCCATAACCTCAAACACGTCTGTGTAAAACAATAACCGTTATGGGCGGGAAGATGCCTTGTCACCGATAAATAGCTACTAAATATGGTGGGGATATTGGGGCAGACTATTGAGACTATAGTTTTCATCAGCAGCAGCAAATTAAAAAAAAAGACAATACTTTTAACTCAATTCATTTATATTTAACAACTGGCAATCATTGAACACGTTCAGTTCATAAAAAAAAAACAGCAAAAACAACAACAAGAATCGAATACAATAAAACGTTGCGGCGGAACCTTACGCTGGATTTCACTTTCTTGCAAGATTATGTGAATGCACGGGCCGGTGGGCTTTATCGACAGCAACAGCAGCAGCAGCCGCAGCGTTGTCGTCATCACCATCAGTGCCACGATCTGAGAAACCTCCTGCTCCTCAGCCTTGATGCTGGTGACTGACAGTGTGTATACGTTTAGCCTTAGCGACAGACCTTCCTTAAATTCAGTGAATTTCGTTATTTCATTGAAATGCATTTCTTCAACAACAACAAAAAAAAGTATTCACAACTAAACAAAAAATGGGTGAGCGAACGGCACTTGTTTGTGTCTTAACAGTAGTACGTTTTAGCCGCTTTACTTGCCATCATTGCTTGCCATCATTGCGCTTTACTTGCCATCATGTTGTTGTTGCTGCTGTTGGTGCTGTTATTGTTTGAAGAACTGCTGCTGCAGCTATTGTTGCTGCTGCACGCACAAATTTTATTTAGGGCGTCACCCAAGACCAATGTGATATTGAGCTCCTCCACGGGATGTGATGATATTCGCCGTGATGATGGCTCAGATGTTGATAATGTTGATGGAATATGATGAAATGAGTACTCACGTCTAAAACATTAAAGACAAACATAAACATTTTTGTGCACTTTTTTTAGCCTGTGTTCCAGTCCAGACGGATTTTCACTTTTTATTACCGTTGTTTTGCCACTTAAAGTCTCCACTGTGCAGAAATGCTGTGCCACTAATAAAAAAAGATGCACAAAATTTCGCATTTGTTTGTTTGGTTGGTAGAGAAGGGGGTAAAAGAAAAACATCAACATTTGCAGTAAAAAAAGGAAGCATCAAGTCAAGCACTTGGACAAACGGCTAAAAGATGCAGGGCAAAAAGCTAAGCCAACAGTATGAGTCAGCAAGCAAATGTAAAGTGCACCCTACGTGGCATACTAGTAGAGAAGAGGACAGTACAGTTATGATGGACATCAAGGGATCAAGCATTAGAGTTCGTTTAAAATATACTACATTATATCCGTATTAATATGTTAGTTAACGCCAAGGCATTGTCCTATACAAATATTATTATTTTATTACATCCCTTTCCCCTATTAATATTATCACTGTGATTGTTTGTCTGTTTGGTCGTTTGTTTGCTTTTCAATCACTTCTAAACGGCTCAGCCGATTTCAATTAAATTTGATACATGGATAGAGTATTATATGAAAATGACCGTAGGATATATATGTATTTCTTTTATTTTTTATTTTACAGAGCTAGAGTGATAAATTTTGAGACGCAGATAGTACTCGGCAACACATATATGCATGTGCAGACTAAACGTTACTTTCGATCAGTGGGCGGAGGGGGCGTGCAAAACTGTATTCTGGCCTTAGAGAGATACAATTTGGTATACAGATAGTAATCTGCACTACAGGTTAAAATTTGAACAGGACAGTTTTATTTTCGATCAGTGGGCGCATGAGGCATGACAAAACAAATTTTTACCCATAAATAGATACAATTTGGTAAAAATGTTGGTTCAAATTTGAAGACGACATTTTTATTTTCGATCAGTGGGTAGAGTGGACATGGCGTAAGGTTGTTTAGCCACAGAGAGTTAAAATTTGATACAAAAATATTACCTAACACAACAAATGCGAATATATAGAGATTCTAATTTTCGATCAGTAAGCAGTTAGAGCTCTATTTTTACCACCAGAGAGATAAAATTTGATACACAGATAGTAATCGGCACTACAGATAAGCCTATAAAGAGGGACAATTTATATTTACTTAATGGGCTGAGATGCATAACAAAAGTGTTGTTTAGGGCAGTTACGCTGATAACACTTTGACACAATTTGAGGGTCATTGTCACGGGGTTGAACCAAACCAATATCAAACGATAGCAATTGCAACAAAGTAACAAAACCCTTAACTCCATTTTGCTCCACTACGTCACAATTTTTTTACAGTGGTTTGAAGTTTGAATTTTTTGGTCGAAAGTCGATTCAAAGAATATGAAAAACCATCTATAAAATTACGTTTGGGGTATTTCATATCTTCGGAGACTTATACTAAAACATTCGGGGGAATATTTCCTCGGAACATTTTAACCCTCTAGCTCCCACCCGTATGGGACATTTTTGGCCCAAATTTGAAAAACTGTTTAAATGTCAACTTTGGAGGGAGAACAAGGTTTAGAATCTTCGATAGAAATATTCTGCGGAAAATTTTACTAAGAGTCACCGAAGACAAATAACATCTACGATTCAAGGGTTATAAAATCAAAATTAAATGTTAAGAAGGCTACTTTTGAGCAAAGAGTGCAACAAGCTTTTTCGGGTGTGAACCAAACTAATATCAAACGGTAGCATTTGATCACAGTAACAAAACCCTGAACTCCATTTTGCTCCACTACGTCGTTTTTCTGTTTATTATATTATTTATTATATATTACATATTTCTATTTTCTATATAACGAAAATCTACGATTTTTTGACAGTTACGCTGATTTGAGTAAGATGTTGTGGTTTTCTTAATTTTATCTCAAGGTACAATTTTTAGATCTGATTAAGAGCTAAAAATTTGCTGAAGAGAGATAAGCCATATTTGGAATAGTTCACGATATATAGACTACTAAAATCCTACTCTCAGTCGAAAACTTAAAAATGAATTAAAAGAAAACCTTAGCTAATAATTCAAAACCCAGTAAGGGTTTTTCTTCTACTATCATAAGCTTTCAGATTTTGTGGGTTTCAATTGGTTCAAGAGTTTGAAGTTGGAAAATGTGCTACTGTGTAATTGACGAATTATTATACTCTCACTCTACGGGAAGGAAGATATATTTCATTTGATACGACCCAAACGTGTAACACATAGAAGGAGTCACTTAACATAAGACCCTAGGTTTCTTTAAACTTAAATTGATTCATGACTTTTTAAGTCGCCTGAACCTTGGGCGTTTGTCTGGATGTCCGGCTGGTACGCACGATAACTTTCGTAGGGCGCAACCAAATGTTATGAAAATCTGCACAAGTTAATATTTCCCCAAATCTACTTACAGTATTGCAAATGGTCTACATGGACCGCCCCTTCTGTTACCTCCCATACAAATACAATATTCCGACCACTTTAGAAATCGAGTAATACAATCAATACACCCAACGTGATTGTGCCTACATTCTGTATTTAGTAGAGCTATAATAGGATAAAGTTTTGAAGAAAATAATTGGAAGTCTAGCCACGCCCCTTCTGGTTCCTCCCCAACAAAAGTAGCACTCCGACCATTCTACAAATTTTGGGAGAGAAAAAATAGGAAGCCTAGCCACGCCCCATCTGGTACCTCCCGTAGTCGTCTGGTACCGCCCAATTTTGAAATCGATTAATAGTATTAATACACCCAATTCTGTATATAGTAAAGTTAAAGCATCATAAAGTCTAGCCACTCCTCTTCTGGTACCTCCCATACAAATGTACCATTTCGCCCACTTTAAAAATCGAGTAATTATATGAATTTTCTGGAAAATTGTATGTTTTACTGCAGAAGAGAGATATAAGTAAATAAAGTTAAATTTACAGGCGGATCTTTAAATTTTATTTAGTGGGTGGACGGTGCTTGCGAAAAGTTGGTGGTTGGATGACTGGTCGACAGGTTAACCCGAGTAATCCCCTACTGAGTCTTATGAAAATTTACCAGTATACATTTTTTTTATGAACCGAAGCTATGGGATTGTAACTAGCCCCACCCCTTCTGGTATCACCCATACAAAATGACATATTAATATTTAGTATATTAATATTTCGCTCCTAACTTCCAAACGGACAGCTGGAGGATGTTCTGATTTGGTCGGTTTAATTATCTTGCACTATCTTGCCACATCCCACGATTACCTCCCATAAAAACGGCCGAATAATCCTTATAGTTGAACATACCTATCTTTATTGAAAATATACTGAAGCCAATCATATTTTGCGTGACATGTATATCTTTATTGCAAGTCAATTGAACTCAGTCAAATTGTGACAGTTTGAATGAATGTGAGCCATATAGACCTACTTCTTCTAGTACCTGACATACAACATTACCCAATTTTTTGAAAAATAATATTTCTCCCATAACTTCTAAATAAAAACTGCAGCATATTTTAATTTGGTCAGTTTTATTGGTTTGAGGTGAAACCTCAAAAACCCGAAATATTTGTCACACCACTTCGGTTTTGGGCCATATAGGTCTACCTCTTCTGGGAAATTAAAATTTCTTCCATAACATACTAACGGAAAGCTTCAGGATATTTAAATTTAATTAGTTTAATTACCTTTTAATATTAACCAAACCCTCCCAGATAACAGAATCATTTGCCACACCACTTTTGGTACCTCTCATACATATGACCCTCATACATATCTTTTTTCTAAATACAATAAATTCAGTTAAATTTTGCACAAGTTAAACGCTTACGGTAATCTGAAACACAAGTAAGTGTGACTCCTTCTGGTACCTCCCATACAAAATTACCCATTTTTGCTCTAGCTTCGAACGAAAAACGTCAAGATATTTAACTTTTAATAGTAAGAAAAATCTTAGATAACCAAAACATTTGCCACAACCCTACTGATACTTTAAATGACCGAATTTACTGTAATAGATTACCATCCATATATTTTTTGTAATTTCACCAAATTCAGTCAAATTGTGCAAAGTTAAAAAATACTGACTCAGGGATAAATATAAGCTATATTGGTCTATGTGTTCTGTCACCTCCCATACAAAATTACATATTTGAGGAAAAATAATATTTCTTCCATAACTTCCAAACGGAAAAATGGAGAATATTTGACAGTAACAGTAAAAACTGAAATACTGGCTACACACCTCTACTGATACCTCAAAAAAATGTATAATCAAGTGTGAAAATATATTAATTTAAATTTATCCATTCAAAATTTAAATGCCTTGTTTGTGTTTGATTTTAAACTAAATTATAACTCTCCTTATAGAATCCCTTAACTTCTGCATTCAATTATTGCTAAATTTATTTACAAAGTCATAACTTTTATTGTAACAAAGTGCCCTATGAAAACCCCGCCAAAGAGCAAATGTTAAATATGAAAGCGTTTTCAGCCATATATGTGGATGACTGTGTGTGTGTACAATGAACATACAGCTACAAGTATATATGACTTTGGTATGATGATATTTGCCCTTAAAACAGAAGAAATATAAATATTATTCAGACAAGTGTCATGGAGTTGACTGTTGTTCAAATGTACACAAGACACCATACCACCAAAAACACACCATCAGTCAGTCATCAGTCACTAGACGACGTCAGTAGCCAGTCACCAGTATTCGTAATGTTCGTTACCTGGTGGCGGATAGATTGTTGGATGGATGGATTTACCAAAAAAAAAGTGAAAATTGTATTGAAAAATGTATGCTGGGTAAACATATTGACACAGTTGTTAAATAAGAGAACCTCCCAAAACAAAAAGCGATCACCAAAAGAAGAAATATAATAATAATAATAAGAAAGAAAACAGCAACAACAAAGTACTACTACAAACAATAATTAAACGTCCGTAAAGCAACAGCACCAGCAGCAACCAAAAAAACAAAACGCTTACTGTTTCCATGAACAAGCGACTGACAAAATGTTGGATTTGACTGCTTTGTTTGTGAAACTTACATAAAGTTGTTACTTTTGTTGTGTAGATCATTTCCAGCTGTTGTCGCTGCTGGCAAAACCCTTCCACCATTACCGCCAACTTTTCATATTCCCAGTTAAGCACGTAGTGGATTCTCAAACGAAAAGCGATAGTTTTTCCATTGTTTTGTGGCTTCCTTGAGAGTTCTCACATAATTAATTACGTCGCCACAAATCGCAGTCGCAGATTCTAATGGCCTTACAAAGAACAACAACAAGTCAATAAGTCAACAAGATGTTACAGTGGAGGCGATTGGAAGACATCCGTGTGAAAAATTGTAATAATTGAACAGATTTTTTTTTATACAAATCAGAAGCTGTAGTAATAGTTGGTCAGGGGTATATTGTAGGTAAGGCAGAAGTTTTTAATATACTGCAAAATGTTTGATTAGGTTATACAAAATTTGTTATATTAATATGGGGAGGGGTTTAACGACATGAATAGTACAAGAAGGAGTGTAAACCAGTAAGACAGTTTCAGTCGGGAAAACCGACCAACATATACCCTCTTAAACATAATTTCCCTTTGCACCCCATGAATGAGGTATGGGATAGCTTCTCGCGTTGTTGTGAATTAACACGCTTTCTATTTTTAGATTCACAACTAACGGCACCTACTTGTTTATCGACAAATGCGAACGTCACTGTTTGAGAAGCTCTTACTAGACACACCGATTGACTCGACGCTTATACTGCGAAGTTGCTGTCAACAACATTCGAGAAGAGCCGACAATGAAAGAACAATTTTTTTTTAAGATGACTGGAGCCATGTTTGAACCTGCGATCTCCCGCATGGTAGTCGCGTGTTCTAACCACTATGCCACGGCCGGTCCCACATTTACCCTCACCGTCAGTAAAACATTAAATTTTCTAGTATATTGATATTATTACTCGATTTCGAAAGTGGGCGAAGTGGTAAATTTGTATGGGAGGTACCAGAAGGGTCGTGGCTAGACTTTCAGTTTTTCCCCCCGAAATTCTATCCTGAATTTGCTTTACTAAATACAAAATTTTGGCACGATCACGTTGGGTGTATATTACTAATTCATCTCTAAAGTGGGCGGAATGGTACATTTGTGTAGGAGGTGCCAAAAAGGGGGTAGCTAGATTGAAATTTGTTTTCCAAAGTTGTATCCTGTTATAGCTTTATTAAATGCAGAATTCGGGTACGATCCCATTTGGTGTATTGATATTATTACTCGATTTCGAAAGTGGGCGGAGTGGTACATTTGTATGGGTGGTGCCAAAAGGGGCGTGGCTAGACTTCCAGTTTGTTATCCAAAACTTTATTCTGGTATGCTTTTACTAAATACTGAATTTGGACACGATCGCTTTAGGTCTATTAATAATATTAATCGATTTTTAAAGTGAGCGGTACCAGATGGGCATGGGGGTACAAGATGGGGTGTGGCTAGACTTCCAGTTTTTTTTCTCAAAAACTGTATCCTGCTATAGTTTTGCAAAAATAAAGAATTTGCGACCGATCGCCTTGGATTTATTTATATTACTACTCCATATCTAAAGTGGGCGGAAAAGCACATTTGTATGGGAGGTACCAGAATGGGCGTGGCTAGACTTCCAATATTTTTTCCAAAACTTTATCCTGTTATAACTTAACAAAATGCATAATTTGGGCACGATCATGTCGAGTGTATTGATATTATAATTCCATCTCTAAAGTGGGCATAGTTGTACATTTGTATGGGAGGTACCAGAAGGGGCGTGTCTAGACGTTCAATTTTTTTTTCCAAAACTTTATCCTGTTACAGATTTACTAAATATAGAATTTGGGAACGACCGCTCGATGTATTGCTATTATTACTCGATTTCTAAAGTGGGTGGAATTGTACATTTGTATGGAAGGTACCAGAAGGGGTGTGGTCATGTGGCCCATTTTCAATACCGTAAGTAGTTTTGGAGAAATATTAACTCGAGCAAAATTTCAAAACATATAGTTGCGTCTTTCGAAAGTTATCGTGCAAACCAGCCGGACAGCCAAACAGGCAGACAGACGGAAACGGCTCAAACGACTTAAAAAGTCATGAATCGAATTTGGTTCGTAGAAACCTAGGATCTAAAGTCACTCCTTCTATGTTTACACTTTTGGGTCGTATCAAATGATATATACCCTCATCCCTAAGGTTGATGGTATAAAAACCTCGCTGTCGTTATTGCCACTTTCCAGTCTATATTATTCAATACAATCCAAATAATCTTAAAGCCATTACAGGACATCGGTACATTTATATATCTTAATGTTTCCAGGTACTTAATTAACCCCACAGCTCATTTGCATGCGGATAATGTTAATTAAACCTCAAGAACAAATTAATTACAATAATTAACTACTTTGCCAAAATAAAACCATATACCGATGTCGCATTGCTTATCTCCCATATCTCCTCGTCAATAGTACAAATTTAAAGAATATGGACTGAGAGTATTTTTCAGCAAAGCGTAGTACTCACTTGTGTAGAATCTTTCTTTTTAAATGAACTTATTACAAACAGCTGAACGCTGGTAGATCGGCTGGTACAGTGGGTGGTTGGTGGTGGTGCCGGGAGACGTCTATGTGCGATATTAATAGCCGCCAACTAAGCGAGTGAGCAAAAGAGTGAGAGAGGGGTGAGAGAAATCCAATTTCATGGTCATAATAATTATTATTTAAATACAGTATTAATATGACATGCACGAACAACAAACATCAAAAAAGCTAAGCTTTTTTTTCCAAGTCATACTCATGTGCATGCAAACATTCATCCGCTGTTGTTGTTGCTGCTGCTGTAGTTGTTGTTGATGATGATGATGGTGGCGATGACGATGATGATGACGGTGACGGTGATGTACTTTAACAAGATCTGCAATTACTCTAGCAAAATGGGGAGGTATGTAGAATAAGCTAATATGAATAACAGATAATATTCTACATAGTTGCGAATAATAATAATATTTAGGAATACGTTATGAAATCTGTTCCTGTCGGCCAAATTTTATAGTATTAATATCAGTTTCAAACAAAAGAGCTTAAAACGTGACAAATTTTCATATACGATACTTACTTAATTCAAATCGATATTAAATTATTATGGCATGTAACTTGACAAAACGAATGATGCAGAACTTCTTTTTTTTGGGGCTTCTTTCACATGCAGTTCTCAGAATTGAGTCCCAAATCAATGAGCTGAAAAATATTGTACTGTTTAATAAATATACATTGCCGAATTTGAACGAATTTGACAAGTAATACTTTGTCCAAGAACTAATTACATACTAATACTAGATTGATACAAATTTTAAACTGAACTCGTCTTCTCTTCTAAGACAAAGGGATCGGGGCAGGATTGAGCTTACCAAAGAAAACGTGGGACGGGAGAGGCTTCCCGTCTAAAGGACTAATTCATATTATTATACCCTCACTATATTATTTGATGCGAGATAAAGTGTAACGCACTAAAAGGAGTTGAACGCCCAGAATATTAAGGTTAAATTCGTTACAGGGCTTTTTACGACAATTAAGCCACGTCTGTCTGGTAGAAAGTATAACTTGAGTGCAGCTTCACTAATCTTAAGAAAATTTACCAGTATTACAAGTTTCCAAAACTATGTTATGGGGTTGTAAATAGACAGAATAGCCCAACCCCTTGTGGTATATTCCATACAAAATTATTTTTTTTTTGGAAAATTATTACTTCTATCACAACTTCCAAACGGATAACTGAAAGATATTTGAATTTGTTAAGATTATTTAGTATTTATTTTTATTTTATTTTTTTATTTTTATTCTGACAAATTCTCAGAAACCCGAAACCTTTACCAACCTTTTCTAGTACCTTTCATACAAATGACCGAATTCACCCCCAAAGTCTTACCAACAAATCATTCTAGTAAGGACACTGACTTAGGTCATATTTTGCGCATAATATACTCTTATTGAAGTCTGGCTCAAGAATCAATAAGGACAATATGAGCTGGCCCCTTCTGGTACCTCCCATACAAAATATAACTTCCGAAGGGGAAACTTTAAGATGTAATAGTAGTCAAAACTTCAGAAAACCGAAATATTTGCAAAACTTCTTCTGGTACCTCCCATAACAATGATTATACATTCATATGTTTATATAAGAACACTGATTTCAGTTTATACCCTTCACCATGCGCACGAACGGAGTGAAGAGTATATTAATTTTGTTCATCCATTTGTAACACCCATAAGAAGGCGTGGTATTAGCGTCGAATTTTTAGTCGATTTATAGCAGTCCGTCTGTTCACGGTATTACAGCGCTAGTTTAAGAGATATCGAGCTAAAATTTGGAATACAAGATTATATCTAAGATGAGCCCGATCGGTCAAAAACGACTGCCACGTCTAACATAAAGTTCCCCTATTTGGACTGTGTCCCCGCAGCTGGACAATAGCTGCATTTAAGTATTGCTCGAACTGAAATTTGGTTCGCAAGCTTCTCCCACCTCCTATGCAAATTTCCACTCTGTGGGCTCTGTCCCTGCAATTATAGTCGCAGTTTAAGAGCTATCCAGCTGATATTTGTAATAAAATCTTATATTCTCAAAGCGGAGATTAGGCTTTAAGATGAGCTCGGTCGTTCAAAAACTACTCCCACCTCCAACACAAACTCCCCCAGTTTGGATTTTGTCCCAGCAGTTGGACAGTAGCGGAAATTTGGTACGCCAGCTTCGGTCCCTTACTGGAGGTTGAGTTCTAAGATGAGCTCGGTCGGTCACCTCCCATACAACCTTCCCCTTTTTGGGGCCTGTCTCCGCGATAACAGCTGTAGTTAAGTAAGTATCGATCTATAGGTATGGAAGCTTCTATCCTCTAAGCGGATGTTAAGTTTCAAGATGAGCAAGATCGGGCTAGAACTAGAACCATGTCCCATACAAACCCATCCTATTTAGGGGTGTCCGTCTATCTATTGAACTGAAATTTAGTATGCAAGCTTATATCCTCTAAGCGGAGGTTAAGTTCCAAGATGAGCAAGTTTGGACAAAACTATTCCCTCCTTCCATAAAAATTCTCTCTTTTGCCCAGTAATCACTTTTGATGGCGTCTAGCTTAAGTATTCTACTTCGGTTAAGTTGTAGGGAGTGATAGTGAGCGAAAGGGTTAACTTCCTTCCACATTGGATAAGTTTAAAATCAAGCTGACTGGCCAAATTAGCAAGGTGATGAGGTCTGACTGGGGTATGAGCAGACGTGATATACGTACCATTTATGGTAGCTTATTCGTGGCATATGTCACGGTGCGATGTAGTGAAGTCTGTTCATAGCCGTATGAAGACTTTGACATGCCAGCGAGTCGTTCTGCTGGCGTGTTTACCTGTTTGCCGCAAATTGTTCATAGTCCTCTGTTAGGAATGTATTCGCCTCGGCGTTTACTTCAAGGTCCGTAGTGGTTTAGCCTTGAGTTCCAAAGATTAGTTGCATGATGCACCAATCAGTAGTGTCAGTCAGCATTCAATAAGTGCTCCTTATTGAATGCGTTAACTGCAGGTGGCAATCCCGATCGCACGTCAGTGAACATCGTTACTTTGACTTTGGTCTTAGTTTGGATATTATACTGACAGGTCATGGGTTATTGAATGCATTTTTACATAAGATAACTTTGGCCCCCAGTACGTCTTGTAGCTGTGGAGCAGAGGTAGAAGACTGGCTGCACTTGTTGTGTGTATGCCTGTTGTTTAAGGATATTAAGGACATGGCTAGAATGGGCGTTATTAACGCTCTAGGTAAGTTTAGCGTAGGAGGTGTGTTTACCACGTCTAATTCGTTAGGTAGCGTTAAATTGTTTTCTAAACATGCTTTCGCACGTCGTAGGCGTGCCTTTGCTGTGCGACGATATAAAGTTGTATGGCTATTGTGGTCGGGTGGAAGGGGGGTCAACACGTGGGGATTAACTTCTCAAAGCGGCAGTTAACCCTCGCTAGGGGATACCAGCCTCCCTGGCTGCAATGGGGCTGAGGCTGTGAGTACCTTTGGGTGCGAAACTTGAGCAGTGGTTTATCTGGTACAACAGGTGTCTGGAAGTTTCGGTTAGCTTACCAGTTTCCGTCCAGGCATCACAAATGCTCCGATCGAGATGGGGGTGCTGACAGGCCTAGCCTTAATTTATGTGCAGTTGCATTACCACCGCGTGTTACATGCCCATATAGTAGCGGAGGTGTTAAGATAGGCCTCACCTTGGCCAAAGTGGGGTATGCTCCATACTAACATATCCAATTTGGTTTCTTCTTACTAAAAGAAAGAGCCGACAATTGCGGTAGCTTGCTCCCAAAATCGTCTACTCCTATTTCTAGAAGGTTCATGCTTGCTTAGGCCATCCCATGGGAGCGCTGGCAATCGCATTGTAATATTCCCAGTGTGTTTAGCACACCACGGGTAACGCCTGCACTGCGAGACTCATGTAAAAACAGACTCTGTGTATGCCCGCTATTACAGCCAATGTTTAAGAGATATCGAGCTTAAATTTGGTATGCAAGCTTTTGTGCCACAAACGGAGGTGTAGTACTACGATGATCGTACTAAACTACACCCACCTCAGAAATAAATTCCCTTTTTATGAAGGTGTCCGTCTGTTTGTCCCCTAGGTTACAGCAGTAGTTTAAGAGCTATCGAGCTGAAATTTGCAACCTTTTATTCTCTAAGCGGATGTTAAGTTCTGAAATGAGAAATATTGAACAAAAACTACTTTTACCTCCCATACAAACTCCAACTTTTTGGGATTAAAAAAACTTGAGATTAAAGAAGTTTGGTCATCGGACAGTAACGGATAAAAAATGTCTATCAGTAGACGATCTGCGTAGCATCCACGCCTTCATCAGAGCAACGAAAGCGACGTTGACCGAATGAAGTAGGAGTAATTGGTGCAAGATTTTAAAAGTTATCACAACGAGACCTATACTATGACCCAAGCGCGCTATGTTAAAGGGGGCTGCAAAATTAAACCAACCTAACGTTTGTCTACAGTCATCAGGTCATATGACGAAACCATATCGTCGTCTGGGGATTTATATACTCTATGTGCAAAAAACACATTCTATGCAAATCGAAGTTAAAGTTTGAAAGCAAATAAAGCAAAGTGGCCACGAAATTTCTTAATTTCTAAAAGAGATAGCCAAAAACGGATTGCAGATATGAAAGATTTGGGATCGATAACCTACAGCCATCAAAATGGCAAATGGTACACAAGAATTCCCGGACGACAATATGTGTATTTAACAATATATGTATTTAACAACCCTTATTATGAGGTAGAAACTGAACCACCAAAACAAGTGATTACCGACACTTCTAATATTAGAAGCGCCCCACTTTTACTATTAAAACCGCAAAGATCTTAGCTCTTGGCAAGTTCCATGTATTTCCATGCAACGCATTAATTTTTTAAATTCATATTTTGTGTCTTACAAAAAAATAAACAAAATTACTAAAAAAGACTCGGTTCACACCCCACTGATCTTTTAATACTTTGACCTTTGTAAAAGTTGTTGATGATAACACAACAAGTGAAATGTAATTTCAAATGATAAAGAAAGAAATACATCCGTACATATGTAAGCGCATAGACTAAGAGCGTGTTTATTTATATATAAACAGTCATAAGTACCTACTTACATATGTACGTATGTATGTACTTAATATGCATGTACGAACATTTTCATTACATAGTGCACACAAAAAAAAATCAACTACTCATATACGCTTTTTTTCTTTCTTTCTTTTTCCTTTTACACTTAATATGAATTATTGTTCTTTACATCTTTCGTTAGAAAAAATAGCAACAGCAGCAACGATAACAACAATAACAACACAATGCCAGCAACAACAGAAGTGGAAATTATATATATGTATGTAAGTGTGTGTGTGTGTGGATGTTCGTAAGTTCGCCATTGCATCTATTATCTCCTCTAAGTCATGGAAATTTTCAAGGTTACTTAATGTAATTCCAACATTTAGAAATTGTAAAATTAAACGAATCGACAACAACAACAGCAACAACAACACACACAACATCTTTCACAACAGCGCAGCGATAACAACAACCATCACAGTATGTATTAGCATTAGCTCTACAACACGAAGATCGTGGAAATCTATGAGAACGTCTGTCAGCTGGCTCTTGTTGCTTTTGCTGCTGTTCCCCCCGACCACATTAAGAGAAAGATAATACCGTACCAACAACCAAGCAATTCTCTTTTCTTTTGGAGCCCCAAGAAAATTCCGGCAGTGAGAGAAGCGTCAGAATTTATAGTCGTCAAAGATATCCGAACATCAAAACTAAGTAGTGTTCGTGTGATGTTCGTGTGCGGATGATGTTACAGGGGTTGGACTGTTTGGTACCCAAAAAACGAGAGTTTTAGGGCGGCAGGGGGGTTTTTGGGTTGAGATGTGCGAATGTTCTGTTCTGGTAATGGGACTGTTGGTTTTGGTTTTGTCGGCTACTCGGGAATGAGTATGAGTGTGTGTGTGTGTGTCCATGTGTGTGTTTGTAAGTTGATTGTTGTTTGCATTGGTGTTTGGCCTTTGGCTTCTTATGGACATTCTAAGGTTTTCTTTTGAGCTGTCGTTGCTGCTGTTGCTGTTATGGCAATTGTTATTGTTGTTTTAGCTTGATGCGAGAGAAGAAAAACAAACAAACAAGTCGCCGCCGTCGTCATCACATTGTTAGAAAATCAAACAGAGATATCCACTCACACATTCACTCACTTACACTTATACTTTATTCACATACAACACAACGATGATGCGAACGACGAATATTGACGAAGCACACGCGAATGTTAAATGAAAAACTTTTACGAGGTTAAATAATCACCAAAAACACGCACATACACACACACACACGCGTAGAAGAGATGGAAACGTTAGACTTCCATTTGATTGCAGTGAGTGACGATGGCGGCGAAAAAATATTGCAACTGCAAATGAAAATTATCAACTAAATGCAGAAATGTCCAGCATTTCTTAATTTGTTGCTATTGTTGTTTTATAAAGTACAGTGGCGCCCTAGAAAATAAGTTCAATGTGTGTGGTGATATAAGAGTTATGAAAGCTAAGGAGTAAAATGTTGTTAAGCCAACGAAATTGTTTTTATATAATATTTTTATTCAAATCTGTAGATGTACTTGAGTGATATTATTGTTTAGCCGGCAGACGGACGGACATTTCTAAGACACATCGGTTTTAACATGTCTCTTTAATTTATACACATTTCTAAGATACCTAAGGTAAAACTTGTTCCATTCATTACACATTTTTCATATTGAATAAATAGCTGAGTTGTAGATATAAATGTTCTAAATGTATAACAAAATTTCACATACTCGAACTTTTTATATAAACAATCAACATAATGTATGTTCCGAGAAATACATTACAATTCTAACATTTAGTTTCCTAACAAAATTTTTTTAAAATTTTGTGCTATTATTATTGTAATTAGTTCGAAAATTAAAAAAACGTAACAATTTGGATTTCTTAAAAGTAATCTCTGAACAAAATATAAAACAATCCAATTTTGGGAAATTTAAGAGATTTCTTTGAGTTTCTATCAATTCGGGTGATCTCAGCGAGCTTATCTACTTATCACTGAAGATTAAGCTGTTGTAGAAATAAAAAGTAAAAATAAAGTACCCTACCCATTTTATTACCCAAATTGTAAGATTTTAAAGGAGAATTATAATAATTAAGTTTATTCGAAACAACTTTTTACTATAACCCTATAAAGACCCAAGAGAAATAGATCGGCATGTATCATCTTTTCCTCGACTATAAAGCTGCCTTCGACAGCCCGATTTGGCAGAAATTACTCGAAGCCATAGTTAAGTTTGCGAAGCTGAAACGTCTTTACGAAATGATGCTGACTGGCATGAAGACTACAGTGAAGAGCCATTCAATACCAGACGAGGCCTGAAATAAGGCGACGGCTTATCGTCTGACCTCTTCAACATATTTATGGAGATGACAATGAGAAAAGCATGCTAGTCAACAAAATCCACATGCTACTTGCGTACGCTGATGACGTAGACATCATCTGCCGAAAGCTGAGGAATGTGACTGCAGTCTTCTCAGACATACAGAAGGAATCACGACAAATGGGTCTAATGGTGGACAAAACAAACTTATTAAACAAATAGTCTACTCGGCCGGAACGCTGCGTGAACGTTGACAACTATAACTTTGAAGTGGTAGATGATTTTGTCTACCTCGGCTCCGCCATAAACAAAAATAATAATGTCAGCCTGAAAATCAAGAGACGAGTATTGATCGCAAACCGCTGCTACTATGTGCTGAGCAAGAGTTTTAATAATAAAGCCCTTTCTCGACGAACGAAGATCCATCTCTACTAGACACTGATCCTGCCTGTCTTACTCAACAGCGCAGAATGTTGGGTAATGACACTAGCGGATCAATCTATTCTGGAAGTCTTCGAGAGAAAAATATTTCGCAAAATACTTCAACCCATCATCGTTAATGGCGAGTATCGTCGTAGAATGAACCACGAGCTGTATAAGCTGTATAATTTTAACGTAGTAAAGCGCGTTGAAATAAACCGAAGCGCTTGGAATTCTTTTCTAATCATGCAGTGCAGTTTGGTATGAGTGATAGTACCAGTTTTACTGCTTTTTGGTCCTTTTTTTTAGCCCTAAATGCATTTACAAATGTACGTGTACAAATTTCGAAAAAACAAATCTTTCGTGCAGCTCTTTAGTCCTATAGGGAGCATGCTTATTTAGATTTTCGTGATTATACCTTTACCGGTTTGGTCCTTTTGATGGTATCAGTTATATCCCTTTGGGGACTTTATTTGGTCTAGAAGTACGAATTTCGGAAAATTCCTTTAACTAGATAGATGTCTAATCCCTCCGTGTAACACTATAATTCCTTAGGGAGCATGTTCATTTAGATTATTCTTGATTGTAGCCCTACCTGTTTGGTCCGGGTGATGGTTTGATCCCAAGTTGGGCATTTTTAGCCCTGAAGGTACGAATTTTGAAAAGTCCATTTGTATCGCACAACTTCTTTATAAAATAAATACTCACCCCAATTTTGCGATTCTACTTTTGGCCGTTATGTCTGGGCGATGGTACGAGTTGTACCCTTTTCGGACTTTGTGCCCCTAAAAATACAAATTTCGAATATGTTAGCATATAGCACTCAGGGAATTCGAAGATAAGTTAAGAAGATAACACGCTACAAACAAAAAAACTGACAAACATCTTATCTTTATAAAACTAGTATAGAAGTATAGATATAGATTTAAAACCTGGATACAATTTAGGATTGACTTTCTATGCCCCTCGGAAACCTGAACTACTATATACACTTTTTGGTTAAGATCTTCAGATATTTTAGGAATGTTATTCGCAAAAATCAAAGGCGAATGCTTATGTATTATAATTTTTATGACCGAATTCGCACTTTTATAATTCCCGTTGGTATAATCCATCCGTTAAAATTTGTAAAAATGTTTTTTAGTTGCAATGGAACAAAATGTTGGTAACATATAGAATTGATAGTGAAACTTTATGAAATTGCATTTGGCAAAAATTTCGTCATGCAGTTTTAGACTGAGTTTGTCTTCAATACGTTCCCAAGAGATTTGTTTTCCGATCCCTTCTTCGAAAAGTATGCACTGTGCGTTCTAGCATAATCTATTATACCAAAATATAATAATAATCCCGAAATATATGTAAAATGCAACAACCCAATTCGAAACCAACTTGTGCCTCTACAGCAATTATTGAATTCAACGTGGCTTTGTTAACAACAAATCATATTATAATCGTATAAAATTTTGTTTTTTATTTTATGATTTCTAGAAACTATTTATTTGATTGACGACAGATATTGCATTCGTGTTTAGTTCAATTATTTTTCCACACCAAATCAGATGTCATGTTTTTAAATAATAATAATATCTAGATTTGTATTAGAATGATATTATCGTTGAATAATAAATTGACTAAAATTTAATATTGTCATAAATATAAGCAAAAGATAAATCAACCAAACCGTTTTAGAGCTTCAAGAACAAATGTGTTCTCAAGACCACATTCTTCTACTCAATGTATTGGCCGTTTTTGCTGTCAAAAGAAGTTGAAGACACTTTGTGAAGTTGTAACACAACCAAGTTACACAACAGTGACACTAACTGACAACAGCAACAACAACCCATAATTGGAGTTCACATGAAGACAAATCAATAGAAGACAAAAAATAAAACACCAACCAACTCAATGGCCACTTTGGGAATATTCGCTCGCGCTGTCGTCCATCCAAAACTTCCAAAACGTAACATTTATGACCATTTATGATATGAAACTCGTTGTTGTCATTGTTGTAGCCGTCGCATGTTGGCCGTCTTTACTTGATGGCTTGTAGGTGAAGGTCAGCACACTAACCAACCGTCGGACCGAACGACCAGAGCAGCCAATGCTGGTTGGTGGTCACTCGGCTGGCGGTTTGTTGTGTGTGACCAATATGCCGTCGCGTTTCAAGCATGTGACTAAAATGCTAATTTGTTAAAACACATTTTAAGCGAAAACATTCAACAAGCCGCGTTGTTGGCCAAAATGAAACGTACAAGTGTGCAAGTGTGGTATTTGAAATTATGTGGGACTTTTTGTTTAGAATCAACCAAAAACAACCAAACACACAGATAATCTATGGGGCTCAACACGATTCTATGGTAATTTGACCAAATTAAGACGTCACATATGGCAAACTTGTCATGTTCTCTTTGCCTTTATTCCAAGATATGTTTTGACGATATTGAAATCACTACGAAATGCATAAACACACACACACACATGTATGAGAGGGTGCGCATATGCGGAAAGGATCAATTGTATTGTATTGGCTTAAAGAAGAATATTTATTTATTATTATCCAATACTTTAGCTTTTTATGCAAATTCAAATTCCGTTTCTACATAAATGGTCTAGCGTATTCTTGTTCTTGCTATAAATGTGCTGCTGATTCGCATTGAAGTGTGAGTTCTTAGTGCGAGTGACAAAAGATCGACAGTACTGGGCGTTGCACAATTTGTGACCAAAATAAACTAGAAAAGATAGCAGAATCGACAAGTGGTCCCACCGGTTCATTGTGAAGTCTTCGTTTTAGTTTTTATCGTAACCTTGAGAATGCCATATTGAGATTCATGAATAAATTAATGATGCACCACTATTTGGGTTAGAGAATAAATGAAGAAGAATAAAAAAAATAAGGAATTATATGTTTAGTAGTTTAGAAGCTAACGAGTTTATATTCTTTATGCAGAGGTGAAGTACTAACCAGCGTCTGTCTTTCCCCGCGAAGTTCCGTAGTTTAGGAGCTATTGAGCTGAAATTTGGTATGCAATGTTCAATCCTCTAACCAGAGGTTAAGTTCCAGATGAACGAAATCAGACAAAAACTATTCTCACTTCCTATACAAAGGACCCCTTTTTGGGTGTTAAACCGGTGTTTTTTATCTAAAAATTATCTATCTAATGATCTAATGATTTTTCATTGTTTTCTAACTCTTTCAAATGCAGATCGTTCGTTTGAGTGAATTTCTCTGTATAATTGTAATAGACCATCAAAATATTTGTATACCCTCGGTAGCGGTATATATTAGTTAATATGAGAAAAAGTATAACGCATTAAAGGAGACGTGTTAGACCCCAAACGTCTCAAGACCAAATTTGTTTCAGGACATTTTAAGACGATTGTGATTGTGTCTATCTGTCTGGCTGGCTGGCTGATGGACAGTAGTGTAAACCTTAATTGACCCTTATAAAAATTTACCTGTATTAATATATCCAAAATGAAATAATGGTATTGTAAATGGGCAGAAAAGCTCGACACCTTCTGGTACCTCCCACATAGAATTACCTATATTTTGGATACTTTCCGCCATAACTTCCAAACGCACAACTGGAGGATATTTGAATTTGTGCATTTTAAACCGAAACCTTTGCAAAACCTCTTATGGTACCTTCCATACTAAAGACCCAATTGGCCCTAAAAGTTTTTCATACGTATCCTTTTTGTATGTACATTAGAGTGGATCAATTTGTATGGAATAAAAAAACAATGCACCAAGCGCTTATCAAAATTATAACCTACGATGAATTCTAAGAAAATTTGCCCAAGAAACCATTGGTCTAAAATCAGAATCGAGCCCCCTGGTTTTTAATGAAAAACTTTTCGTATTGGGTAAAAAATCCACAACAAGTCCCGCAACTTCCCCGTAATCGCCCTTAGAGAGTTCAAATATATGACTGACACCCAGTCATTTTTCTCTCCTTAAATTTTTCCCAAACATACCTACTCCCTATCTTCATACCCTAAGGGGGCAACCACACAGAAATTGTTTTTATAAAATTTGCTCCCATCGCTCAAACTGGCCCGGAGTCGCCCCTAGAAGGGTAAAATATATAACTGAACACCAGTCATTTTTCCTCCTAAAATTGTTTCCGGCCGTGGCATAGTGGTTAGAACACGCGACTACCATGCGGGAGATCTCAGGTTCAAACCTGGCTCCAGTCATCTTAAAAAAATTGTTCTTTCATTGTCGGCTCCCCTCGAATGTTGTTGACAGCAACATCGCAGTATTAAGTGTCGATTCAATCGGTGTGTCTAGTAAGAGCTTCTCAAACAGTGACGTTCGCATTCGTCGATAAACAAGTAGGTACCGTTAGTTGTGAATATAAAAATAGAAAGCGTGTTAATTCACAATAACGCGAGAAGCTATCCCATACCTCATTCATGGGGTGCAAAGGGAAATAAGTTTTTAAGTTTTTATCTAACCACTCCCATAAAAAAAATCAAATTTTTATAAAATTTGCTTCTAATTGCCCTAAAGGTGCCCCTAAGGGAGTTAAATGTATGACCGACCCCCAATATTTTTACAACCCCAACAGTTTCCCAGATCATATCTACCTTCTTTCTTCAACCCTTAATTTGGTATTTGTATACCACATTTTTTTATATATTTTTATGAAATCAGCTCATGTCGCTCTAATGGTGCCCCCCAGAGGAGTAAAATGTATGATCGACCCCTACTAGTATTTCCCTCCAAACATCTTTCTCCAACAAATCTGCTACCTATCTTCACATCCTAAGGGACAGTCAGAACAGTGGGAGCAAATTTTATAAATATTTGATTTTTGTGTGGAAGCCCCCTAAAGGAGTAAATATGGGGGGTAGAAATGTATGGGAAAATTGTAATAGATTTACATACATATCTTTTTTGTAAGTACTTTCTTTTGTACAAAAGTATTTTTTTGTACCAAAAAGTATTTTTTCTTCTATTAGACCTATTAGATTGGATGGTACGCCTTTAAAAGCAGTCAGTAGGCCTGCGCTCTGCGTTCCCTCTTCCTTTTCAAATAACATAAGGTGTCATTGGAAAGCAAGGCCTTCCATCGTCGCTTCTTACAAAAAGTCCTGATAGAAAAAACAATAAAAAAATACGCACCAAATTGTTAGTTATTATACCATCACCCTTAGGGATGAGGGTATATATCATTTGATACGACCCAAAAGTGTAAAACATAGAAGGAGTCAGACCCTAGGTTTCTTAGAACCAAATTCGATTCATGACTTTGTAAGTCATTTGAGCCATGTCTGTCTGTCTGGTGGCTGTCCGGCTGGTTCGCTCGATAACTATCGAAAGAAGCAGCCAAATGTCTTGAAATTTTGCACGAGTTAATATTTCCCCAAAACTACTTACGGTATTGCAAATGGGCTACATGGCCCCGCCCCTTCTGGTACCTCCCATACAAATACATCATTCCGCCCACTTTAGAAATCGAGTTATAATATCAATACACCCAACGGGATCGTACTCAAATTCTGTATTTAGTAAAGCTATTACAGGATAAAGTTTTGGAAAAAAAATTGGAAGTCTAGCCATGCCCCTTCTGGTACCTCCATACAAATTCACCTTTCCGCCCACTTTAGATATGGAGTAATAATATCAATAAATCCATTGCGCTCGAACCCTAATTCTTAGTTTAGTAAAGCTATAGCAGGATACAGTTTTTGAGAAAAAAACTGAAGTCTACCAACGCCCCATCTGGTACCTCCCACACACATCTGGTACCGCCCACTTTAGAAATCGATTAATATTATTATTGGAACTACCGCGATCGTGACCAAATTCTGTATTTAGTAAAGTTCAAGCAGGATAAAGCTTTGGAGAAAAAATCTGGAAGCCTAGACACGCCCATTCTGGTACCTCCCATACAAATGTACCTTTCCGCCCACTTCAGAGATGGAGTAATAATATCAATACATCCAACGCTATCGTGCCCAAACTCTGTATTTAGTAAAGCTATAACAGGATAAAGTTTTGGAGGATAAACCTAGAAGTCGAAAACGCCCCTTCTACTACCTCCCATACAAATTTACCACTCCACCCCTCTTTAGAAATCGAGTAATAATATCAATATAATATTGAGGGTGATGGTATATGTAAGTCGGGTCGCCCGACTGAAACTTTCTTACTGGTTTTTATATATGTATTTCTAACATCTATATATTTCTCTATACTTACACTTTTTTCCGGCGAGAGTCAGAAGTAAAAACACTACCTCGCGATTGTTAGTCAGGCATGCTACCATCTAGCATATGAAGATGCATTCGAATTGTTTCACTGAAACTAATCATAAACTCTTTTAAGAAAAACACACGAGCACCTTCCTCGTTGCCTTTTCTTTGCATGCCTTCTCTCATGTCTTCCACGAGAAGGGAGACGAATGTGTATACATACGAAATGGAATAACAATTCATCGAAGACCTCGATTTTTCCTTCTTAATGAAGTCCTGCAGCATTGGTCTGGATATTTCAGAAAATAAAGAGAAGGCCTCTATCATGCATGTGAAAACAAGGCCTTGAAGCCATGACGTCTGAAAGTCTCAGAAGGCTTTGTTGCATGCCTGCTTGCAGAAGTCCTTACTAATTCCGCCGCTAATATCAACATTTCCCTCCGCTTCTTCTATAATATCACCTACATTAATGTTCTATAATTTGTGTATTCTAAAACCATATTACATATATTTCCCCCCTAAAGCCTTCAATAACTCACATCCACCCCCAAAGTCACACATACAAAACATAACAGCTTACTTATAGACACCAAAAGACAATTCGCCGTTTGTCAATTTAATCTAAAGCAATAATTTTGAAATCATTTAAATCATTGACTCAATCGCCAACGGTGGTGCTGGAGTCAAGCAACAAGAAGTGTCATCTTTGATGATGTGTCATGTTTAACAATGTTGTGGGCGCCATTTGAATGAATAATTATGCGGACTCCATTCATAAATCAAAACCCAAAAACGGACAAATGCAGCCAGCGCATTGCAGACTGACGAGCGAGCGCAAAACCATTAACTGACATATGCAAATTTCTTCTTCGTCGGAATCGTAAACACTCAACACACAATACCAAAGTACCCAGCCCAAGCAAAAGACAAAAGATTCAATCTCCACCCCGACCATTTGTATTTTGCCATTGCGTTGTTATTTTTTTTAAATATATAGAAAAACCAAAAACAAAAAACGACAACAACAGATAACAACAACTCAAAACACACCAAAATTTATGGTCACAAAGTATAAATAATTTAGCCAAAGACGTGTGCAAACACGTTTATGGACAAATGATTTAAAGAAGAACAGCCGCAGTCGAACGAACGACTCCTCTCCACTCCATTCGATATGAATCGATGAGTTGTGTTTTCAAATCGATACGATTCATATGAAAACAAAGAATACAAAGTCGATATTGAAAAACGAAAACATATCAAGAATTTTGTGTTGTTGTGATAGCTAAAGATCCCAATTTAACTGGCGACCAAACGATCAATGCAGCGGAATTCCATAATAAGCCAAAGCTTGAGTGCTGTAAAGACCACCACCACCAATCACACACATACATCACAGTGGTAGTGCCAAAAACAAATGTACCAAGTGTACAACGTTTGGTGTCCACAACACCATATGTGGCATGACAAATAACTTGTGGTGAATTGTCAAAAATGCAGCAATAACAACAACCACTGTCCGATAAGATATATGTATACAGATATTATATTGCACACACTCACACACATACATATGATATAAAGCAACAATCTTTTGTTGCTGTTTTTCAATGGTTCATTCTTTGGTGGCTACCGACCAGTGCCGGTCTTAATCAAATTTGTCCAAAATTATCGCCGAGATTTTGTTAAACATTATTTGAGTTTTTGTTTTTAATTTAATGAAAACCAAAAAAAAAACACGAACATTTGATTTATACAACTTGAAGAGAACATTTTTCATAATTTTGGTTGCAATCAATAAGGGAGTGAAGTTAAATACGTTTTTTAAATACGTTTTTAGCGAAGACACAAACCCCAAATATGGAATCCATCAAAACGAGTTTGTAATGAAAAAATTTATTTCAACTTGAAAATAGTTAATAATTATTGAAAAATAGTGAATAATCCTGATATATAAAGCAATAAATAAATACATTTGTTAAATTTGTAATAAATAATTTCCTTTCTAAATACATGTGGTATAAAAGATACTTAGCATTACCATATTCGGGGGCCCAGATTGGGCACTAGGGACAGAGAGGAATGAAAGTCCTTTGCATCACGTCATAGCCCCATGGGAGTAGGTCACTCCCATATCCAAGATATATCAATCGTCTGTTTCAGATCAGAGATATATCACAAAGTATATGCGATATAAATGATATGCGATAGTAGCGTATTCGGGGGCCCAGATTGGGCACTAGGGGCAGAGAGGAATGAAAGTCCTTTGCATCACGTCGTAGCCCCATGGGAGTAGGTCACTCCCATATCCAAGATATATCAATCGTCTGTTTCAGATCAGAGATATATCACAAAGTATATGCGATATAAATGATATGTGATAGTAGCGTATTTGGGGGCCCAGATTGGGCACTACGGGCAGAGAGGAATGAAAGTCCTTTGCATCACGTCATAGCCCCATGGGAGTAGGTCACTCCCATATCCAAGATATATCAATCGTCTGTTTCAGATCAGAGATATATCACAAAGTATATGCGATATAAATGATATTTAGTATTGGCGTCTTTGGGGGCCCATATTGGGCACTAGGGGCAGAGAGGAATGAAAGTCCTTTGCATCACGTCATAGCCCCATGGGAGTAGGTCACTCCCATATCCAAGATATATCAATCGTCTGTTTCAGATCAGAGATATATCACAAAGTATATGCGATATAAATGATATGTGATAGTAGCGTATTTGGGGGCCCAGATTGGGCACTAGGGGCAGAGAGGAATGAAAGTCCTTTGCATCACGTCGTAGCCCCATGGGAGTAAGTCACTCCCATATCCAAGATATATCAATCGTCTGTTTCAGATCAGAGATATATTACAAAGTATATGCGATATAAATGATATTTAGTATTGGTGTCTTTGGGGCCCAGATTGGGCACTAGGGGCAGAGAGGAATGAAAGTCCTTTGCATCACGTCGTAGCCCCATGGGAGTAGGTCACTCCCATATCCTAGATATATCAATCGTCTGTTTCAGATCAGAGATATATCACAAAGTATATGCGATATAAATGATATGTGATAGTAGCGTATTTGGGGGCCCAGATTGGGCACTAGGGGCAGAGAGGAATGAAAGTCCTTTGCATCACGTCGTAGCCCCATGGGAGTAGGTCACTCCCATATCCAAGATATATCAATCATCTGTTGCAGATCAGAGATATATCACAAAGTATATGCGATATAAATGATATTTAGTATTGGCGTCTTTGGGGGCCCATATTGGGCACTAGGGGCAGAGAGGAATGAAAGTCCTTTGCATCACGTCGTTAGCCCCATGGGAGTAGGTCACTCCCATATCCAAGATATATCAATCATCTGTTGCAGATCAGAGATATATCACAAAGTATATGCGATATAAATGATATTTAGTATTGGCGTCTTTGGGTGCCCATATTGGGCACTAGGGGCAGAGAGGAATGAAGGTCCTTTGCATCACGTCATAGCCCCATGGGAGTAGGTCACTCCCATATCCAAGATATATCAATCGTCTGTTTCAGATCAGAGATATATTACAAAGTATATGCGATATAAATGATATTTAGTATTGGCGTCTTTGGGGGCCCAGATTGGGCACTAGGGGCAGAGAGGAATGAAAGTCCTTTGCATCACGTCGTAGCCCCATGGGAGTAGGTCACTCCCATATCCAAGATATATCAATCGTCTGTTTCAGATCAGAGATATATCACAAAGTATATGCGATATAAATGATATTTAGTATTGGCGTCTTTGGGGGCCAGATTGGGCACTACGGGCAGAGAGGAATGAAAGTCCTTTGCATCACGTCATAGCCCCATGGGAGTAGGTCACTCCCATATCCAAGATATATCAATCGTCTGTTTCAGATCAGAGATATATCACAAAGTATATGCGATATAAATGATATTTAGTATTGGTGTCTTTGGGGCCCAGATTGGGCACTAGGGGCAGAGAGGAATGAAAGTCCTTTGCATCACGTCGTAGCCCCATGGGAGTAGGTCACTCCCATATCCTAGATATATCAATCGTCTGTTTCAGATCAGAGATATATCACAAAGTATATGCGATATAAATGATATGTGATAGTAGCGTATTTGGGGGCCCAGATTGGGCACTAGGGGCAGAGAGGAATGAAAGTCCTTTGCATCACGTCGTAGCCCCATGGGAGTAGGTCACTCCCATATCCAAGATATATCAATCATCTGTTGCAGATCAGAGATATATCACAAAGTATATGCGATATAAATGATATTTAGTATTGGCGTCTTTGGGGGCCCATATTGGGCACTAGGAGCAGAGAGGAATGAAAGTCCTTTGCATCACGTCATAGCCCCATGGGAGTAGGTCACTCCCATATCCAAGATATATCAATCGTCTGTTTCAGATCAGAGATATATCACAAAGTATATGCGATATAAATGATATTTAGTATTGGTGTCTTTGGGGGCCCAGATTGGGCACTAGGGGCAGAGAGGAATGAAAGTCTTTTGCATCACGTCATAGCCCCATGGGAGTAGGTCACTCCCATATCCAAGATATATCAATCGTCTGTTTCAGATCAGAGATATATCACAAAGTATATGCGATATAAATGATATTTAGTATTGGCGTATTTGGGGGCCCAGATTGGGCACTACGGGCAGAGAGGAATGAAAGTCCTTTGCATCACGTCGTAGCCCCATGGGAGTAGGTCACTCCCATATCCAAGATATATCAATCGTCTGTTTCAGATCAGAGATATATCACAAAGTATATGCGATATAAATGATATTTAGTATTGGCGTCTTTGGGGGCCCAGATTGGGCACTAGGGGCAGAGAGGAATGAAAGTCCTTTGCATCACGTCGTAGCCCCATGGGAGTAGGTCACTCCCATATCCAAGATATATCAATCGTCTGTTTCAGATCAGAGATATATCACAAAGTATATGCGATATAAATGATATTTAGTATTGGCGTCTTTGGGGGCCAGATTGGGCACTACGGGCAGAGAGGAATGAAAGTCCTTTGCATCACGTCATAGCCCCATGGGAGTAGGTCACTCCCATATCCAAGATATATCAATCGTCTGTTTCAGATCAGAGATATATCACAAAGTATATGCGATATAAATGATATTTAGTATTGACGTTTTTGGGGGCCCAGTTTGGGCATTAGGGGCAGAGAGGAATGAAAGTCCTTTGCATCACGTCGTAGCCCCATGGGAGTAGGTCACTCCCATATCCTAGATATATCAATCGTCTGTTTCAGATCAGAGATATATCACAAAGTATATGCGATATAAATGATATTTAGTATTGGCGTCTTTGGGGGCCCATATTGGGCACTAGGGGCAGAGAGGAATGAAAGTCCTTTGCATCACGTCATAGCCCCATGGGAGTAGGTCACTCCCATATCCAAGATATATCAATCGTCTGTTTCAGATCAGAGATATATCACAAAGTATATGCGATATAAATGATATGTGATAGTAGCGTATTTGGGGGCCCAGATTGGGCACTAGGGGCAGAGAGGAATGAAAGTCCTTTGCATCACGTCGTAGCCCCATGGGAGTAGGTCACTCCCATATCCTAGATATATCAATCGTCTGTTTCAGATCAGAGATATATCACAAAGTATATGCGATATAAATGATATGTGATAGTAGCGTATTTGGGGGCCCAGATTGGGCACTAGGGGCAGAGAGGAATGAAAGTCCTTTACATCACGTCGTAGCCCCATGGGAGTAAGTCACTCCCATATCCAAGATATATCAATCGTCTGTTTCAGATCAGAGATATATCACAAAGTATATGCGATATAAATGATATTTAGTATTGGTGTCTTTGGGGGCCCAGATTGGGCACTAGGGGCAGAGAGGAATGAAAGTCCTTTGCATCACGTCGTAGCCCCATGGGAGTAGGTCACTCCTATATCCAAGATATATCAATCGTCTGTTTCACATCAGAGATATATCACAAAGTATATGCGATATAAATGATATTTAGTATTGGTGTCTTTGGGGGCCCAGATTGGGCACTAGGGGCAGAGAGGAATGAAAGTCTTTTGCATCACGGCATAGCCCCATGGGAGTAGGTCACTCCCATATCCAAGATATATCAATCGTCTGTTTCAGATCAGAGATATATCACAAAGTATATGCGATATAAATGATATTTAGTATTGGCGTATTTAGGGGCCCAGATTGGGCACTACGGGCAGAGAGGAATGAAAGTCCTTTGCATCACGTCGTAGCCCCATGGGAGTAGGTCACTCCCATATCCAAGATATATCAATCGTCTGTTTCAGATCAGAGATATATCACAAAGTATATGCGATATAAATGATATTTAGTATTGGCGTCTTTGGGGGCCAGATTGGGCACTACGGGCAGAGAGGAATGAAAGTCCTTTGCATCACGTCATAGCCCCATGGGAGTAGGTCACTCCCATATCCAAGATATATCAAACGTCTGTTTCAGATCAGAGATATATCACAAAGTGTAACTGGTGTAAATGATATTGCTAAGAAAAAAACAATTTTATTTAAAAAAAATTTATTTTGACCGGTCGCGAATTCGAACCGTGACTGTAATTTAGCAGGCGCTCGTCGCTACCAGTTACCCCAACGTCCCCTCATAACCGGTATCAATATTTGGTTAAAGATACTGAAGTTGAAATATGTTGCCAAACAATCACTCTTCCTGCCAATAATGTGAAATTGGTACTAGAATATTTAAGGTTTTTTAGTATGCATTGTATTGTTAAGTTAATTAAATTCAAGGACATTTCGATTGAACTACAAATATTATTTTACTAAAATTCAAAAAAAAAAAACAAAAAAAAATAAAAAAAAAGATCTACCCCCACCGGGAATTGAACCTGAGTTACAAACAAAATAATTACGTATTTCTTCCACTTACTTCCAACTTACACCATATTTACTCTCTCATGCGTATGTGCGCATGCGGTACTTTTATATATGACATCCATCAAGAGAAAAAAAACCTTGAATACAATGTTGCTATGCGCATGCCGTTACCAGTTACGCCACCGTGAAGGAAAGCAGAAATGTGTTGCCGACCACTCTTGTATACACGGCATTGTGATGTTCATTCAGCTATGTCTGCCAATAATAAGAAATTAAAAACAAAAACACCAATAACAAATATGTCTTCCCAAGTATGATTTTTATTGTTATTCTAGTAATTAAACGTAGCTCTGCAATAAGTAAAAGGCAATTAAAAAAAAATATTTAAGAAAAGTACTAGGACATACACAATGAAAAACAAAAAAAAAAACAGTTTTCACCAAAATCAAGAAAAACTTTAATAAAAAAAAACAATTTTGCGTTAGCAGTGCACAACAACCCCACCGGGAGTCGAACCTGGGTTACAAAAGAAGTTGTCAACATTACTTCGATCTTCTTCCAACTTACACCACGTTGGCTCGTCGCTGTACGAGTGCTACTTTTGAATATCACATCCTGCGTAAGAAAAAAATCGTTTAATATTTAGCTGTACCATATATAAAAAATGCATCTCTGTGGGATTTATTAAATTTGGAATTCGGAGTTGCCATCACCATCGATTTTGCTGTATTAAAATTTTTGTATAATATATGATATAAGTATTTAGAAATAACACCACTATTAGTGCTAACAGGCTTAATTGCTGTATATTTCTTAATAAAGATTTAAATAAAATATTTATACTTACATTTTAAAAGTTATTATAAGAAAAATGCTCCATAAAATATTATTTCCAATTCAATCCCTCATGTCAATGTGCTGTTGCTTTTTTGAAATTTCTAATTGATTGTAGTTTTTCATCTTTGTTAGAATTTTAAACTTTCCATATTTATCCCTCTCGCTCTCTCTCATTTGCGAATGATTCTGACGGTGTAATCTGACACATTGTAAATTATTTTCTTTGCTCAGGTAGAGCAAAAATAAATGTAACAAAGTTGTAAATGTATACAAATGGATTCACGTGCCAAAGATGCAACAGTCCTTGTTTTGGGCACCTTAAAAAATGAACACCCATAAAACCATTTTCATTCATAATTTTACATCTCTCACATTTTCAGCTCCGCTCGCCGTTTTTTATGAATTTTTATCCGTAAGACAAGTGTGTTTTGTGTGTTATTTTGGTCAGTAATTGCACATCGCTCAATAAAATATGTGTAATATTACATTTCTGTAAATATATAATAATAATCTGTAAATATAATAATATATATATAATATATATCTGGCCATAAATGTTTCTTTCTTATTTTCAGCTTGGTGTAATAGATTTTGGGCAACTCAAAACACGGCGCGACATTTGTCGCGACATGCGTGTGTACATTTATGGCCAGATATATTTACAGAAATGTAATATTACACATATTTTATTGAGCGATGTGCAATTACTGACCAAAATAACACACAAAACACACTTGTCTTACGGATAAAAATTCATAAAAAACGGCGAGCGGAGCTGAAAATGTGAGAGATGTAAAATTATGAATGAAAATGGTTTTATGGGTGTTCATTTTTTAAGGTGCCCAAAACAAGGACTGTTGCATCTTTGGCACGTGAATCCATTTGTATACATTTACAACTTTGTTACATTTATTTTTGCTCTACCTGAGCAAAGAAAATAATTTACAATGTGTCAGATTACACCGTCAGAATCATTCGCAAATGAGAGAGAGCGAGAGGGATAAATATGGAAAGTTTAAAATTCTAACAAAGATGAAAAACTACAATCAATTAGAAATTTCAAAAAAGCAACAGCACATTGACATGAGGGATTGAATTGGAAATAATATTTTATGGAGCATTTTTCTTATAATAACTTTTAAAATGTAAGTATAAATATTTTATTTAAATCTTTATTAAGAAATATACAGCAATTAAGCCTGTTAGCACTAATAGTGGTGTTATTTCTAAATACTTATATCATATATTATACAAAAATTTTAATACAGCAAAATCGATGGTGATGGCAACTCCGAATTCCAAATTTAATAAATCCCACAGAGATGCATTTTTTATATATGGTACAGCTAAATATTAAACGATTTTTTTCTTACGCAGGATGTGATATTCAAAAGTAGCACTCGTACAGCGACGAGCCAACGTGGTGTAAGTTGGAAGAAGATCGAAGTAATGTTGACAACTTCTTTTGTAACCCAGGTTCGACTCCCGGTGGGGTTGTTGTGCACTGCTAACGCAAAATTGTTTTTTTTATTAAAGTTTTTCTTGATTTTGGTGAAAACTGTTTTTTTTTTGTTTTTCATTGTGTATGTCCTAGTACTTTTCTTAAATAATTTTTTTTAATTGCCTTTTACTTATTGCAGAGCTACGTTTAATTACTAGAATAACAATAAAAATCATACTTGGGAAGACATATTTGTTATTGGTGTTTTTGTTTTTAATTTCTTATTATTGGCAGACATAGCTGAATGAACATCACAATGCCGTGTATACAAGAGTGGTCGGCAACACATTTCTGCTTTCCTTCACGGTGGCGTAACTGGTAACGGCATGCGCATAGCAACATTGTATTCAAGGTTTTTTTTCTCTTGATGGATGTCATATATAAAAGTACCGCATGCGCACATACGCATGAGAGAGTAAATATGGTGTAAGTTGGAAGTAAGTGGAAGAAATACGTAATTATTTTGTTTGTAACTCAGGTTCAATTCCCGGTGGGGGTAGATCTTTTTTTTTATTTTTTTTTGTTTTTTTTTTTGAATTTTAGTAAAATAATATTTGTAGTTCAATCGAAATGTCCTTGAATTTAATTAACTTAACAATACAATGCATACTAAAAAACCTTAAATATTCTAGTACCAATTTCACATTATTGGCAGGAAGAGTGATTGTTTGGCAACATATTTCAACTTCAGTATCTTTAACCAAATATTGATACCGGTTATGAGGGGACGTTGGGGTAACTGGTAGCGACGAGCGCCTGCTAAATTACGGTCACGGTTCGAATTCGCGACCGGTCAAAATAAATTTTTTTTAAATAAAATTGTTTTTTTCTTAGCAATATCATTTACACCACTTACACTTTGTGATATATCTCTGATCTGAAACAGACGATTGATATATCTTGGATATGGGAGTGACCTACTCCCATGGGGCTATGACGTGATGCAAAGGACTTTCATTCCTCTCTGCCCGTAGTGCCCAATCTGGGCCCCCAAATACGCTACTATCACATATCATTTATATCGCATATACTTTGTGATATATCTCTGATCTGAAACAGACGATTGATATATCTAGGATATGGGAGTGACCTACTCCCATGGGGCTACGACGTGATGCAAAGGACTTTCATTCCTCTCTGCCCCTAGTGCCCAATCTGGGCCCCCAAAGACACCAATACTAAATATCATTTATATCGCATATACTTTGTAATATATCTCTGATCTGAAACAGACGATTGATATATCTTGGATATAGGAGTGACCTACTCCCATGGGGCTACGACGTGATGCAAAGGACTTTCATTCCTCTCTGCCCCTAGTGCCCAATCTGGGCCCCCAAAGACACCAATACTAAATATCATTTATATCGCATATACTTTGTGATATATCTCTGATCTGAAACAGACGATTGATATATCTTGGATATGGGAGTGACTTACTCCCATGGGGCTACGACGTGATGTAAAGGACTTTCATTCCTCTCTGCCCCTAGTGCCCAATCTGGGCCCCCAAATACGCTACTATCACATATCATTTATATCGCATATACTTTGTGATATATCTCTGATCTGAAACAGACGATTGATATATCTAGGATATGGGAGTGACCTACTCCCATGGGGCTACGACGTGATGCAAAGGACTTTCATTCCTCTCTGCCCCTAGTGCCCAATCTGGGCCCCCAAAGACACCAATACTAAATATCATTTATATCGCATATACTTTGTAATATATCTCTGATCTGAAACAGACGATTGATATATCTTGGATATGGGAGTGACTTACTCCCATGGGGCTAACGACGTGATGCAAAGGACTTTCATTCCTCTCTGCCCCTAGTGCCCAATATGGGCCCCCAAAGACGCCAATACTAAATATCATTTATATCGCATATACTTTGTGATATATCTCTGATCTGCAACAGATGATTGATATATCTTGGATATGGGAGTGACCTACTCCCATGGGGCTAACGACGTGATGCAAAGGACTTTCATTCCTCTCTGCCCCTAGTGCCCAATATGGGCCCCCAAAGACGCCAATACTAAATATCATTTATATCGCATATACTTTGTGATATATCTCTGATCTGCAACAGATGATTGATATATCTTGGATATGGGAGTGACCTACTCCCATGGGGCTACGACGTGATGCAAAGGACTTTCATTCCTCTCTGCCCCTAGTGCCCAATCTGGGCCCCCAAATACGCTACTATCACATATCATTTATATCGCATATACTTTGTGATATATCTCTGATCTGAAACAGACGATTGATATATCTAGGATATGGGAGTGACCTACTCCCATGGGGCTACGACGTGATGCAAAGGACTTTCATTCCTCTCTGCCCCTAGTGCCCAATCTGGGCCCCAAAGACACCAATACTAAATATCATTTATATCGCATATACTTTGTAATATATCTCTGATCTGAAACAGACGATTGATATATCTTGGATATGGGAGTGACTTACTCCCATGGGGCTACGACGTGATGCAAAGGACTTTCATTCCTCTCTGCCCCTAGTGCCCAATCTGGGCCCCCAAATACGCTACTATCACATATCATTTATATCGCATATACTTTGTGATATATCTCTGATCTGAAACAGACGATTGATATATCTTGGATATGGGAGTGACCTACTCCCATGGGGCTATGACGTGATGCAAAGGACTTTCATTCCTCTCTGCCCCTAGTGCCCAATATGGGCCCCCAAAGACGCCAATACTAAATATCATTTATATCGCATATACTTTGTGATATATCTCTGATCTGAAACAGACGATTGCTATATCTTGGATATGGGAGTGACCTACTCCCATGGGGCTACGACGTGATGCAAAGGACTTTCATTCCTCTCTGCCCGTAGTGCCCAATCTGGGCCCCCAAATACGCTACTATCACATATCATTTATATCGCATATACTTTGTGATATATCTCTGATCTGAAACAGACGATTGATATATCTTGGATATGGGAGTGACCTACTCCCATGGGGCTACGACGTGATGCAAAGGACTTTCATTCCTCTCTGCCCGTAGTGCCCAATCTGGGCCCCCAAATACGCTACTATCACATATCATTTATATCGCATATACTTTGTGATATATCTCTGATCTGAAACAGACGATTGATATATCTTGGATATGGGAGTGACCTACTCCCATGGGGCTATGACGTGATGCAAAGGACTTTCATTCCTCTCTGCCCCTAGTGCCCAATATGGGCCCCCAAAGACGCCAATACTAAATATCATTTATATCGCATATACTTTGTGATATATCTCTGATCTGAAACAGACGATTGATATATCTTGGATATGGGAGTGACCTACTCCCATGGGGCTACGACGTGATGCAAAGGACTTTCATTCCTCTCTGCCCGTAGTGCCCAATCTGGGCCCCCAAATACGCTACTATCACATATCATTTATATCGCATATACTTTGTGATATATCTCTGATCTGAAACAGACGATTGATATATCTTGGATATGGGAGTGACCTACTCCCATGGGGCTACGACGTGATGCAAAGGACTTTCATTCCTCTCTGCCCCTAGTGCCCAATCTGGGCCCCCGAATACGCTACTATCGCATATCATTTATATCGCATATACTTTGTGATATATCTCTGATCTGAAACAGACGATTGATATATCTTGGATATGGGAGTGACCTACTCCCATGGGGCTACGACGTGATGCAAAGGACTTTCATTCCTCTCTGCCCCTAGTGCCCAATCTGGGCCCCCAAATACGCTACTATCACATATCATTTATATCGCATATACTTTGTGATATATCTCTGATCTGAAACAGACGATTGATATATCTTGGATATGGGAGTGACCTACTCCCATGGGGCTACGACGTGATGCAAAGGACTTTCATTCCTCTCTGCCCGTAGTGCCCAATCTGGGCCCCCAAATACGCTACTATCACATATCATTTATATCGCATATACTTTGTGATATATCTCTGATCTGAAACAGACGATTGATATATCTTGGATATGGGAGTGACCTACTCCCATGGGGCTACGACGTGATGCAAAGGACTTTCATTCCTCTCTGCCCCTAGTGCCCAATCTGGGCCCCCGAATACGCTACTATCGCATATCATTTATATCGCATATACTTTGTGATATATCTCTGATCTGAAACAGACGATTGATATATCTTGGATATGGGAGTGACCTACTCCCATGGGGCTATGACGTGATGCAAAGGACTTTCATTCCTCTCTGTCCCTAGTGCCCAATCTGGGCCCCCGAATATGGTAATGCTAAGTATCTTTTATACCACATGTATTTAGAAAGGAAATTATTTATTACAAATTTAACAAATGTATTTATTTATTGCTTTATATATCAGGATTATTCACTATTTTTCAATAATTATTAACTATTTTCAAGTTGAAATAAATTTTTTCATTACAAACTCGTTTTGATGGATTCCATATTTGGGGTTTGTGTCTTCGCTAAAAACGTATTTAAAAAACGTATTTAACTTCACTCCCTTGCAATCAATCAATGTTTGCTGTTATGCCCATTTATTTGACTTAAGTGTTGACGAGGTTGGCATAAATAATGATGGTTAACTGTTATACTGGGTGACTTAATATTGAATTTGTATTCAGGTATTTTCAAGTCAGCTTTAACTTAGATGTCCCACTAAGCAATCAAGCATTAAACAAAGGTATAGATATTTGTGATATGACAAAGTACTTTTTTATCTGATATTCTATATATATAGAAAATAAAAATTCGACACTGTTTTGTCTGTACTCTAACACTGTAGGACAAATTTAAACTTTTGACCTCACCCATGAACAAACTGACCAGATTCTGAAAATATAGCTAAAATAAAAATATACGTATCTCCCAGTTTTTCTAGATCAGCTCATTTAAGTTTTTTAAGAGCAATTCAATTTTTGGAGCAAATCTCCCATACAACGACTTGATATGACTTCTTCCTGTTCGCAGAACTGAGAGAGTTGTTAATAGATTTTGATGAATTTTTTTTAATGTATTTCAAATGGCCTGGATGTAGTTCTGACCGATCCCAAATTTAAAGTTTGTCACAAATTAAATTTGTCACAAACAAATTGTCAATAGATTTTAATGAATTTTTTTTAAATATGTTTCAAATGGCCATGGGCTGTGTCTAACAAAGTCCAAATTTATAATTTGTCAAAAAAAAATTGTCACAAATTGTCAAAAATTAAAACTGTCACAATTTTTTTTTAAATGTTTTTCAAATGGCTAGGAGCTGGTTCGGACTAGGAAAATGTGTTGACAAATTAAATTTGTGACAAATTTGTGACAAATTTAATTTGGGACAAATTTTAAATTTTGGCTTCGTCAGAACCCGCTACTGGCCTTTTGAAAAACAATAAAAAAAAATTCATCAAAATCTGTTAACAACTCGCTGAGTTCTGCGAACAAGAAGAAGTCACTTTCAAGTCGTTGTAAGGGAGCTTCGCTCCAAAAATTGAATTACTCGTAAAAAACTTAAATGAGTTGATCTAGAAAAATTGGGAGATACGTATATTTTTATTTTAGCTATATTTTCAGAATCTGGTCAGTTTGATCATGGGTGAAAAATCGTGTCGTACAGTGTAATATATCAATTAATCTAAATTCTATATTATTTAATTTTACCTGTTTACCTTAGATGGCCCTCTTACCAATCAAGCTTTGAGCAAAATTATGGGCTCTCTTTTGTGATAGGACATTCCGACATTCTATACATAAAGTTAAAAAAATCAACATAGTTTTGTCTACGCTCTGCTTTATCTAATCATCCTAATCCTTATGTTTTTTTAATATTTTACCTGTAACCCTCCCTTGCCCAACACTTTACATACCCACCTCTTCCACACAGACCTCGTATTTATTACAAAACTGCACAAATAATTTGTTGTGGCATATAGCTTCATAAGGGATAACATATTGCATTTTTTTTTTGTTTTTGCCAAACGTTGATCTTAGATACAATTTCAATCTGGGCATTAATGCCAAAAACAAAGTACTATGAAACCAATATGAATCAAGTTATTTCTCCTTGAAAATTCCCATCACGATTTCTCGGTGTATTCTATATAAACTGCTGAGTAACAACTACAATAATCGCCCGAATAAATGATTAATATTTTATATGGCCAATTGTGTTGTGCTCATATCCACAACAGCCCGCTAGCGTAGCAGCTTACCAACCAACCAACCCGTCAGCCACATTTAGTTGACCACCAAAAAGCGCTTTTATGAAAAAAGAAAAGAATCGTTTAGCAAACAATTATCAATCATCAGAAGAATCACTCATTGCGGTGGTGGTGGCTACCAGTTCAGTCAGTCGCATCTTTGTTATGATGATGAACATCAGCCAACCAACCAGCCAGCCAGCCGATAATTAATATGCCATGCAGAACATCAATAAAGACGGACTTGGACTTGGACTATAATGAAACACCGCATACTTGGACATCATCGCCAGCGACGATGGCACAAAGTCCCGCACCCCCAAATGTGGCAGTAGCAAAAGCTAATCGCACCAGAATTTGCATGCTGATTGCAGATTGCAATTGCCAAATGCATAAATTATTCCCTTACCCTCTCTCTCTCTCTCGCACACACTCTCTGTGCGCCATCGCTTACATCTCGAATCATTATCCATTTTGTAATTTCCAGCATTATTGTTGGGTTATTTGTGACGGCGGCGGCGACAATGGCTGAGTAAGAATGCATTCATGCCAATGCTCATTGGATACTTCAAGTGTTGATTTATAACGACTAACGTCCAAGCCATTAATGCCATCGGCATATGAAGATAATGATATTAATTGTTGTTGGCAACAAATTTATTATTATTGAACAGAGGAGGCTACATTCGTGCAGCAGCGACAGATATGGCCAGTGCGTCCATCATCACCATCATCATTATTATCATTAGCGACAATGATTGGTAAGGCCACCAAGAAAATAAGCAAATATGATGTTTACAATTCTAGTGGGAAAAGATTTGTAAAAGTATTCGGACAAAATAGTAGAAGAAGAAGTTAAGTTATAATGGCCAAATAAATGGACCGTTAGTAATTATATTTTCTTTGTGTGATACTATCCATAGGGCCTCTATAATAAACTACATAAAAACATAATTTGACAAAGGGGTGTGACACTGCCCACACAAACCAAAATTTAAATCGATCATATCTAAGGAGCCGTTAGAGCTATGAAGATGAGATTTGCTACATATGCAAAGGGTGCATGGGGGATATAATAAATGCGAAATAAATGGACCGATTGCAATAAAATTTTCACTGTGTAGTAGGGCCTCTGTTATAGGCTACATGAGAACATAATTAGACAAAGGGTCGTGGCACCGCCCACAGAAACCAAAATTTCAATCGTTTATTTTACGATCCATGTAATGTATGATGATACGAATTCCTACATATGTGAACGGTGCATGGGGAATTACGTCTCGCTGGGAAATGGGCGGTGCCACACCCTTTTGGAAATATTGTTATGACTGTCTTAATAATAAAAAAATTCAATTTCAGAAACTAGATATTTAAAATTGTGTAATGGCTGTAGACAGGATGATGAAATGTTACATTGCTTAAAACCAAATTTGATTGAAGGTTTTTTTGAAATCCAATATTTCTGGGTAAAAAAAATCGAAAAAGGGAAATAAATATTTTTATCGCCCAGACCAATTATGATAATTTATATGCGCTTGCTCCCTATGGAATTAGAACAGCGCAAGGAGGCTTTTAGAATTTCTTACCTTTTGCGGATAAAAAAAGGTCGGAAAGGGTAAAAACTGGGCTAGAGCTATAGTGTCAAAAATTTAATTGAATATTTTAGTTGCGCGTTGTGAAGTAATTTTTCGAAATGCGTTCTTTAGTTGTAAAAATACCGGAAATGGATAAACCTGGTACCATCACCCATACCAAACGGCTAAAGCTGTAATCGTATATGGGCATGCTTCCTATAGAATGCTTCCTTCACTTCCATTTTAGTTGTGCGATACGAACGTATCTTTTGAAATACGTACTTTTATGGATAAAAAGGGACTTATAGCTACAATAACTTAGACCAATGGGATTAAGCTACAATCACATAAATTGGGTATACGTTCGTCTTATAAAACGTTTGCATTTTACCTGTATTGCTTAAATTCATAAAAAACATCATTGTAGGTACGGATGAAGCAACGCGACCCGGGAAAGCTAGTAAAGACATATAGGCATATCGATTTCAATAAAGAATTTAATAAATTTGCGCTGCTAATAAAAATAATATTTTTAACTCAAAGATTTCCAGAAAGAATTCAATCGCTTGTTTCAGTACTCAGGGTTCTGCGCTGTAGAGCAAGAAAGGGGAGATTAGCGTCTGGTACAGTTAGATGTTTGTTCGTCAAGAGCTTTCTCATTTAGACGCATGCTTAGCGCATAGAAGCAGTTATATGCTGGCTGCACAAATCCATTTGATTTTCTTAGACAACTAATGTCTCTCTGCAGTGAACAATGCTTGCAAGACATTCGCGACCAAAATAACAGTCATAAATTAATGCAAGGTAAAATAAACCGTGCTTTATTTTTGTTTTGTTTTTTGAAACCAAATTAAAATAAACTCTTCTTCACGATAAGATCTCTTCTCTTAAAAACAAAATGAACGCCATACATCGTTTGAATGTTTTGACAGAATAAAAGCATTTTAAGATGCAGTAAAAAGTATTTTTGGCCCAATATAAGTGTTTTTTGGTATAGCAAAAGTACTTTCTGGTACAATTGCAATATTATTTGGTACAATAAATTGTTTTAATTGGACCAATAAAAGTACCTTTTTTTACTTTAAATTGTACATTTGGTACAATAACTTTTACTATTTGGTACAATAAATTGTACTATTTGATACAATTAATGTACTTTTTGGTACAAGAAATTCTACTTTATGGTACAATAAATTTAACTTTATGGTACAATAAATTGTATTTTTTAGTACAATAAAATGTACTTATGGCACAACAAACTGTACTTATTGGTACAATAAAAATACATTTTGGTACATTAATTTTTACTATTTGGTACAAAATAAGTACTTTTTGTTACAATATATGGCCGTGGCATGATGCTTAGAACACCCGACTACAATGAGGAAGATCTCAGGATCAACCCCTCCTAGCTCCAGTCATCTAATAAAATAAAAAAATAGTTTTTCTTTCATTGCCGGCCCCCCTCAATGTTGTTGACAGCAACTTCACAGTGTAAGTGTCGAGTTAATGGGTATGTCTACGTGTTAATTCACAACAACGCGAGAAGCTATCTCATACCTCATTCATGCGGTGTAAAGGGAAATACATTTTTTTTTTGCAATTTATATGTAAGTACTTTGGGCTATAATAAATTGTACTGCGTGTACAATTTCTTGTTCTTTTTGGTACAGTAAATTGTATCTTTTGGTACAATACCTTTTACTTTTTAGTGTAAAAAATTCTATTTTTTGATACTAAAACTTGTACTTTATGACACAACAAATTTTACTTTTTGGTACACTAAATTATACTTTATGGTACAATAAATTGTACTTTCTGCTACAAGCACTGTAGTCTTTGGTACAATAAACTCTACTTTAAAAGTAAATGTAAGTACATTATAAGTACTTTTTGTTCCAAAAAATTGTTTTACGTGATAAATTGTACTTTTTAGTACAATAAAAATAACTTTTGGAACAATAAATTGAACTATTTGGTACTCTTATACACTTTGGTATAAAAATTTTCGTTCTGTATTTACAGTCGTGTACAACATATAAAAGTACATTTGTTTTGTAAAACACTGTTTTAATCATACCAATTCGTTCTTATGCTCTCCTGCTTTTGTTTTGTTTCTTTACCAAAACAACACCGTTGTCGTGTACATGTCTTGTTCGCCCAATCAAAACAATAACATGTGTTTGAAAACAAAAACGAAAAGGCCTTTGAAATTTTTTCAAGGGCACAGTGATTAACTTGTTAACCACCGAACATACATTATTAATGTTATCGTCAGTGTGTAGCGTGTACACAAATCAACGTAATATAAAAATATTTCGACTAGATGCGGATAGTGGTTGGGCACTTTCAGGACAAACCCATAAGACCATATGTCTGGTTGCCGTCTATGAATCGACATACAAATTCGTATCATTCTGGAAGGGAACTGTAATTCATGAATGGTGGTAGCATCAGCCTTATTGTAAAGAGTTCGGATAATCCAGGTGCAATTCGCTTAATCATCTTGTCTTTTTATACCATCACCCTTAGGGATGAGGGTATGTATCATTTGATACGACCCAAAAGTGTAACACATAGAAAGAGTCACTTCAGACCCTAGGTTTCTTAGAACCAAATTCGATTCATGACTTTTTAAGTCATTTGAGCCATGTCTGTCTGTCTGTCTGTCTGGTGGCTGTCCGGCTGGTTCGCACGATAACTTTCTTGAAATTTGGCACGAGTTCATATTCCCCCAAAACTACTTACGGTATTGAAAATGGGCTACGTGGCTCCGCCCATTCTGGTACCTCCCATACAAATACATCATTCCGCCCACTTTAGAAATCGAGTTATAATATCAATACACCCAACGGGATCGTACCCAAATTCTGTACTTAGTAAAGCTATTACAGGATAATGTTTTGGAAAAAAATTGGAAGTCTAGCCACGCCCCTTCTGGTACCTCCCATACAAATTCACCTTTCCGCCCACTTTAGATATGGAGTAATAATATCAATACATCCATGGCGCTCGTACCCTAATTCTCAATTTAGTAAAGCTATAGCAGGATACAGTTTTTGAGAAAAAAACTGAAGTCTACCAAAGCCCCATCTGTTACCTCCCACACACCTCACATCACATTTACTCATGCTCGTACCTTTTCCCACTGGGGTGGTATACTACCGTCTACAGTGGCCACTGTTAATTAACATAAATTACTCTTTACACAATAACTATCATAAATATTGCGACAACTCATCGTTTTGATCATAAACATTCTCCATACGTAATATATTCCACTTTTTGCGTGGTCTTTTTCACGCCGTTGATCGACAACTGATCACCCTTTGGGGCGATAAAAAATAATCCAAGCTTTTATTGTTGTCACCTTAACAATAATCATCAACAGCAACGCCATTTGTCAGTGAAGTTATTCTGCGCAGCGGATGGTGGATCAAAGGCGACAACTGGTGGATCAGAGACGACACGACTGGATGTTGTTGTCAAAGACTCCCTCAGTTAATGATATTCATAAGATAATGATATGCATTTTAAAAATCGGTCGAATTGTCTACCCTGTCTGCATACGCAACTAAGTAGGAAAGTGTGCGCACAATCTGTTGGTAGAGCACGATGAGGAGAATGAAATCATTACAACACAACATAGATCAGACCATCAGGAAGGGTGAAGTCGTTACAAAATACATACTTAGATCAGAACATCATGAGCTATATAAAACTATATAATTTCCTTGATTCCTACATCAAATTCAACTCAAAACTAATTTGGGCAATGTTGTTTGGCGAAATTCCTGCTCGTCAACTTCTAATTATTTAGAGATTACGCAGAGCACTTCCTTTTGGAATACATAAATAGATTAGACCAGTATTTTGCTATTTTTAGTTCAACAGTCACAACAACAACAACAGTTGCTTTGTTGATTTGTGATATTACAACACAATTTCGATTTGATTCCAATTAGAATTGTGAGCAAAATGTAGAAAACAACTCATTGTTTTTATTACCGATTTATTCCATTTCGATTCGCTGTGAACTTGATAATCATCCGCAGATGACAACTGCGTATCAGGAAGCTAAAACCAAAGTATGCAGCTGAGCAGCGCAGAGCGTCACCATAGCCAAAGCTATACCAAAGTCAAAGCAGCAGCGGCGGAGAATATCAAGCGATATCACGCTCGCTGGACTCGAGCGTATTGAATGTGATTTGTAGGAAAAATGCATACAAATAAAGTAAACTTGAAATGCAATAACACAGCAACAACAACGACAACAGCAACAGCGCCAAACTGTGAAAAGCAGTAGAGGAAATGCATTGGGGCAAAATGAACTTGTAATCTAAAGCCAACTAAATCGCATGTGGTTGTTGTTGCTGTTGGCTACAGTAACAATTCAATAGAAACTATTGAAATCTGATTTGAAAACAAACAAGGCCTCTTTGTGTGAAACCAATTCTAAATCAGATTTCAGATTCCACGGCCTACATGAAGGGGGATGGGAGGTGAAACGGTGCTAGGGAAGAAATAGAGAAAATTAACAATAAATCGTTTCAATGGCGTCAACTGCAAAAAGAAAAACTGAATGATCCCCCTAATGCAGCAGGAATTAAAAGAATCTATGTAGAAATAATGTTAATTTAAATTATTATATGATCTAAAAATGTTGTTATTTGACCATTATGTCATTATGCAATGAAAACTCTAGATCAGATAGTTACGAAAACTGTCACATATTATCTTTTTTTAATTATATATCACACCCATAAAACATACCTTAAACCATTAAATTCACTTTAGTTAAGTGCTTTCATGCGATTGTTAATGTATTGCGATCGTATCTGTGTTTTAAGTTAATTAATTTGATGTCATAACAAAAGAATCGATAGCACAAAAAAAGTGGCTCACTACGCATTGCTGATTTTATGCTAAAATGCAAAAATACAAAACCAACAAAACCGCTCAACTCTAAGTTGGGGCGAGTTTAGACCTCATCGACATCCAATTGTGTCTGACCTCCAAAAACAGGTCATTATAACAGTTTTTTTTTCTAATGATTAGGTGAGGTTCTAACTATATTTAAAACAGTGGTAATGATGATCAATTTTCAAAGTTGATGAGGTTCTTTTTTAAGGAAATTCAACAATACACACTATGATATTGTTGCATTAACAGGTGCGGACTGGTTTAATGGTGTTTGTTTTATATTTGGTTTGTTTCGAAAATGAGACCGATTTGAGATTAGATGGATAAATATGCAGTTTTATACCCAAACTGAACAACTAACGCTTGTCTGTTGGAATAATTTGGGATGGTGGTTGCATGGAAATTTCCAACCCCTTTCTAGTGATTCGCATACTTTGTATACCCTCTTACTATGGGTAGGAGGTTATATATCATTTGATACGACCCAAAAGTGTAACACATAAAAGGATTCACTGTAGACCTTAGGTTTCTTTGAACCAAAATCGATTCATGACTCTTTAAGCTGTTTGAACCATATTTGTCCGTCTGTCTAACTGGTACTCACGGTAACTTTCGGAAGATATAACCAATTGTTTTGAATTTTTGAATGGGTCAATATTTTCCTTAAACTACATACGGGATTTTATATGGGCTATGGCCACGCCTCTTCGGGTACCTCCCATACAAATGTACCATTACGCCCACTTTACACTTTATATCAATACAACCAACGCGATCTTGTCCCAATTCTGTATGTAGTTTAGCAACAGCATAAAGTTTTGGAGAAAAACTGGAAGCCTAGCCACACCCCTACTAGTTATTAACATACAAAAGTACTATTCCGCCCACTTTAGAGATCGTGTAATAATATCAATGCAGCCCCATGAAACTAGGATCGAGCGCGGTGGACTAATAGGACTTAAAAAACTTAATTTCCCTTTGCATCCCATGAATGAGGTATGGGATAGCTTCTCGCATTGTTGTGAATTAACTCGCTTTCTATTTTTAGATTCACAACTAACGGCACCTACTTGTTTATCGACGAATGCGAACGTCACTGTTTGAGAAGCTCTTACTAGACACGACGATTGAATCGACGCTAAATACTGCGAAGTTGGTGTCAACAACATTCGAGGGGAGCCGACAATGAAAGAAAATTTTATTATTTTTTTTTTTTAAGATGACTGGAGCCAGGTTTGAACCTGCGATCTCCCGCATGGTAGTCGCGTGTTCTAACCACTATGCCACGGCCGGTCCCGGACTAATAGGACACTCTCGTTAAATCAAATACTATTATGATAACACAAAGAAAAGGAATGATAAGAAACCACCCCCCCCCCCCCCCCCACAAATGTTGATGACCTCCGCAAACGTTATAAGGACCATGATTTACGGATATGATATGATTTACGGAATGTTCGAACTCTCTTCACAGATTGTGTATCTATTCAACTGGCAAATATTCTCGACAAATACAAGGCTGACATCACCGCTATATAGGAAGTGCGATGGACGGTGTAGTGATGGATGGGGATGTGAGTTCATAGTCGGATTCATAGTTTAACCCTGTAAATGACCGAATAGCCACTATTCGGCGAAATATTTTTACACTAAGCTGATTTTTGTAAACGCCCTGGAGGACGACAAAGCTGAGGACATTAAAGATGCATTATATGAGCGCATGGAAGAAACATATGACAGCTGCCCTACACATGACATTAACATTGTTCTGTAAGATTTTGATGCTATAATTGGAAGAGAAGATGCTCTTGGTTCAGGGGTCGGAAAATTTAGTCTGCACGACAACACCTTCTATAACGGATTCAGTCTAGTTAGCTACGCGTCGGTAAGAAACATGGTAGTGAGTGTAACCATAAAGTGCATAAAGATATCCACAAGGCAACCTGGATATTCCCTGATTAAAATGCAAGAAACTAGATTGATCACATTGTTTATAATGCGCGTTGCAAATATTGACTCGGATCACCACTTAGTTGCAGCCAAGGTACGTACGCGATTAAGCAGTGCTAAAAACGCTCGTCACCAAACACAAACGAAGCTAGACATCACATAGCTGCATACTACCGATATAGCCAATGCCTACTTCGACTCTCTCAATTAGTTCTGAGGAAATGGATGCTGCATACCAGGCAAAACTGCAGACAATGGCGACGGGTGCGGTGGCGGCAAAAAAAAGCGTCTGTGGAAGAATAAAGAGAGCCAGGATATTGAAAACTACAGGGATAGAGGTGAGCCCGAAAGTTCCACCAAAAGGTTAAAAGCAAAGGTAAGGACAGAGACGGAAATCTGGTCATGGACACGCAGAGTTTGCCGCCTAATGGAGGGAACACTTTTGTACTCTGCTCGTTGGCAAAGGCAGCATAAGTAACGAAATCACGCCAATCATCGACGACTCAGTAGATTGTCCACCACTGAGTCAAAACGAGATCAGCACGGCGATCGAAAGGCTTAAAAATAATAATGCTGCGGGACCCGATGGCAATGAGTTGGCTGGCGGCGATGAGCTGGCATGTTCCAGCTCTTTAACACGATTTGGTTAAAGGATTGCATGCCCGATGATTGGAATCTGAGTGTTCTATAGGCTGTACTTAAGGAAGGCGATCCAAGTGTGTGTACCAATTATCGCGGGGTCAAACACATGCTGTTCGCGTATGCCGATGATATAGATATCATTGGCCGAGGACTACGGAATGTTACTGCGTAGGAAGCTGCGTGAACGTTGACAACTATAACTGTAAAGTGGTTGATGATTTTGTCTACCTCGGCTCCGCCATAAACAAACATTATAATGTCAGCCTGCAAACCGCTGCCACTATGTGCTGAGCAAGCTATTTAATGACAAAGCCCTCTCCCGACGAATGAAGATCACTCTACCAGAAACTGATGCTCTACTTGCTCTACAGCGCAGAATCGTGGATAAAAATGAAGGAAGATCAATCCATACTGGGAGTTTTCGAGAGAATAATAGTTCGAAAAATATTTGGATCCATCATCGTTAACGGTGAGTGCCGTCGTCGAATGAATCATGAGCTATATGAGCTGTACAACGGTATCGATGTAGTCATGCGGGTTTAAATAGACCGAATGCGCTGTATTGGACTCGTTGTACGAATTGACAAAAATGCTCCGCCTCGAAAAGTCTTCGGCAACAAACTAGATGGGCGGCGCAGGCGTCGTCAGCTTTCAAGTGGCTTTAACCGGACAAGACCTACCACACGCACTAGGTCGCTTTCGAAGTTCCGATTAACTGTAGCCCTGTGAAATTTGTTAGGGAAACTAAGTTGTACTGACCGAAATGTTGCTATATAAGATGTCGTTGTAAGCAATATAAAGTTAATTTCGAAACTGTAAATTTCATCAACATACCGACAAATCCGCTAAAAACTGCGGATATTACTATCCTTTGTGTTGATCAATTTTTAAAATACACCTAACAACAACTAGTGTCTTATGAATAGTACACCTAGATCATCATAGCAACTTTTAAAAAGCTTACACGCTAAGGTAAAACCACATCTGCTCCAAAATTTTACTTACATACCTATATTTTTACTTTTTTCATATTTTACAGTTTGAAAAATTGTCAATGTAATTCCCACATTCCATATACATGTTCCAACAATCTGAAACCAGAATATTCTTAAGTTTTATGCTTTAACCTTGATATTTTAAGTAGATGAACTGAGACTCAACATGAATTTCATCCATGATGATGATATCTTAACACAAAGTCAAAAACAAAATGTATCGGAAACAAGAACTAAAACTTAAAAATTTAATGTCTTGTTAATGAAATCAATATCGAGCAAATAAAGAAACCAAAAACAGTCAACATTTAAATTAAAGAGAGACAACGGCAGAAGACGACAACTTCTGGCAACAACAGCAGCAAAAGCAACAGCAGCAGCTATCGATCGATTGGCCTTTTCTCTTCTTCTTTTGTCGAATGCACAACTAGAGTAAAGTAGGCTAGAGTAGACAATCAAGTCACAAAGGCAGGCGGAGTTCCATATGCGCTCACGCACAAACCCATGACGCGCTGCCAAATTCAACAAGTCCACCACCGACAAAAGTGCTAAGAAGCCATCAGCTAAGCCGGCAATAACGATAACTAATGAAGATGACGATGTTGAGCCGATATAGACGACGCCAAAGAACGACAACGATGAACTGCCAACCAGAGCAGTGGACTGGTTTGCCGGCCAAGACATCAGGAAGTTGAAACTGATAGTTAAGCACATCAGCGCCAGCAATCAGCAGAACAATCGCCAACATGAGTGGGCATAAAGTTGGTTTGAAAAGCTGCAGCAAAAACATTGTGTTCTTTAGTTATTGTTATTGTCATATGTACGAGAATGTACTAAGATCACTGCTTCGTTTATGAAATAGTTAAGCTCATAACTGCAAGTTGTGTTAAGTGAATTTGACACCATGTTGTGCTAATACAACTACTACCACCATCGCCGTTACCATCAGCATCATCATCTTCACTGCCCCCCACACAGCCAGCTGTAGTGGTAGTTGGCTGGCGGTGCACAAGTACAAGAAGCTATACAAGACAGCAGTGCGCGCTATTTGTAGTTTTCGATTTTGGAGGTCAACCACTTAAATGCTCTTCTAGAGTGCCGCAACTTTTTCCCTCTTTAAGAAGCTCCCTCCTTAGGCATAGCCAAGAACTGCAAGACCAAAAATGAAAACCAGAATGTACGATCATCAGTTGAGATGTTGTTGTTGAGTCTTAATAAAAATTAACGCTTAAGAAATGGCATTGGACGATGTGAGAAGAAATAAATGAGGAATTTAATTTAATCTAAATCTCCACCAGTCTATATGAGTTTATGTTTTATAGTTAATACATACAAACATACATATTTTGTATTTTTGTGTGTATTTTTTGAGGTGACCTTGATGTTTCGATTAAATATCTTCAGTCACTGTCAGAACAAGATACAAGGATTGGATATTAAGGTACATACGCAAGCGGAAGTTCCTGTAATGTCGTGTAATGAGGTGTGTGTGTGTGTGTGTATGCGCAAGTTCAGTTTACAGCTATAATGGAATCACTCCCTCTATACAGATGTAGGTGTGTAATCAAAGTGTAGTTGGCAAAGATTATATCAAGTGGGGATGATATGAGAATAGTATATAATTTCCTGCTTGTTGACATTTTTTCTGGCTGACAATTTTCACATAGATGGGTTTGACCAAAGTATTTTATTTCCAAAATGTAGAGGGGCAGGAAAAAGTATTGGTTATCCAAGTTGATATGTCCGCTATTTTGAAAAATTGACTTTTAGAACAAGTTGCCAAAAGATTATATGTCTAAGATAAGTGGAAATTTATTAAATTTCTATATAAAAATAATCATATAATTGACTTAACTTAATAATATAATAACTTTTGCCAAAATGGTTTATTATCCTATAAAATGGATCGAACTACCGCAGAAATCGCCTTTTACCCATCGCATATAAGGATCGTAGAATGTTTTATACGAATCAGACAAACCCACGAACTACTAGAAATTCACACCACGTTAAATTTTGGAGTAGGCCCAAGAATTGCAGACTGATATATAGTTTGATACAGTTAGAAGCCTTGGCTGAGTTTTGTATCTGTACAAAGCTGATATGACTTTGGGGGTTGACACTGATCGACACTATGTCTAAAGAGAAGAGAATCAAAAATCTAACGGTATAATTTCATACCCAGATAGTACTTGGCCACACAAGTATGTATATGCAGACGAAATTTAAAATTATCGATCAGTTGGTAGAGGGGGCGTGGCAAAACTGTAAGATACAATTTGATACATTGATTGTACTAGGCACTACAATCAAAAAACCGAAACATTTGTCACTCCCCTTTTGATAAAAATGACCCAAATCACCCCTCATTCTATAGGCATTAGAGTGGTTCAATTTGTATGGAGTCAAACAAAAAATGCAAAAAAGGGTTATCAAAATCGTAATCAACGATGAATTCTAAGAAAATTTGGCCAAGAAACCATGGGTCAAAAATAAAAATTAAGACCCTGGTTTTTTAAGGAGAAACTTTTCATATTAGGAAAAAACCTACAACGAGGCCCACAACTGCACCAGAATCGCCCCTAGAGGGTTCACATGTCTGACCAACCCCCAGTCATTTTTTCCTCCTAACATTTTTTCCAAACATACCTTCTCCCCATCTTCACACCCTAAGGGGTCTCGCATACAGAATTTTTAAAACCCTTCACATTTGTAACGCCAATAAGCAGGCGTGGTAGATATGACAATATGTATATATAAATGATCAGCATCGAAATCTGAGTCGATTTAAAGGTCTGTCCGTCTATCCGTCTGTTCCGGCAATTACAGCCGCAGTTTAAGAGATATCGAGCTGAAATGGAATGCAAGCTTCTGTCATCAAAGCGGAGGTTAAGTTTAAAGATGAGACCGATCGGTCAAAAACTACTCGCGCCTTCCATACAAAATCCCTCTTTTTTTTGAGGTGTCCGTATATCAGTCCCCGCGATTACAGTAGTAATTTAAGAGCAATCAAGCTGAATTTTTTTAAGCAAACTTTGCTGCCCTAAATGAAGCTTGTATTAAGATTGGGACCGGCCGTGGCATAGAGGTTAGAACACGCGACTCCTATGCGGGAGATCACAGGTTCAACTCCTGGCTCCAGTCATCTTAAAAGAAAAAAAAATAAATAAATTTTTCTTTCATTGTCGGCTCCCCTCGAATGTTGTCGACAGCAACTTCGCAGTATTAGTGTCGAGTCAATCGGCGTGTCTAGTAAGAACTTCTCAAACAGTGACGTTTGCATTCGTCGATAAACAAGTAGATGCCGTTAGTTGTGTATCTAAAAATAGAAAGCGTGTCAATTTACAACAACGCGAGAAGCTATCCCATACCTCATTTTTGGGGTGTAAAGGGAAATTAAGTAAGTTAGTATTATGATGAGACCCATCGGTCAAAAACTACGCTCACTTCCCATACAAACTCTCTCTTTATGGGGTCTGTCCCTGCGATTGCAGCAGTGTTTTAAGTGGTATATAGCTGACATTTTGAACGCAAGATTCTCTAAGCTGAGGCTACTTTCTAAAACGAGCATGATTGGTCACAAACTACTCCCACCCCCCATACAAAAACACCCTTTTTTTGGGGGTGCCTAACTGCGCCCGCGATTACAGCTGTAGGTTAGAAAATATCGAGCTGAAATTTAATATGCAAGCTTTTATCCTATAATAGGAGATTACGTTGTAAGATAAGCAAGATCGGACGAACTCTTATCCCATCTTCCATACAAACTCCCCTTTTTGGGGTGTCCGTGTGTATGATCCTGCAGTTTATGAGCATTCGGGCTGAAATTTGGTATGTTAGCCTCAGTGCAGAAGCAGATGTTAAGTTCTAAGAAAATCAAGATCGGATTAAAACGGTTTTGTTGTACAAAATTTAATAAAATAAAGTTGTAGTGCAAAAAAACAGTTCCATTTTTACAAATGGTGAACGGTATCTAAGCTTTGGCACAGCCGAAGATAATCTGTTTTTTTATACCACTCTAACTGCCCCGGAGTCGCCCCTAGAGGTGTCAAATGTATATACAGCCCAAAATATTTCTTCAACCCCAACAGTTTCTCAGATCAAATCCACCCTCTATCTTCAACACTTAAGGTGGTTCCCACAGAGTTTTTTTTTTATTTTAATAATTTGTATATGAAATCAGCTCCTGCTGATCCCATGGTGCTGCCAGAGGTGTAGAATGTATGACCGACTCCACTAGTATTTCCCACCTAACATCATTCCTAAACATTCCTACCCCCTAACCTCAGCTCTTAAGTAGGCTCCCATACATTCTTGATCCGGGATAGACTGTACTTTAGCCCCAGAGAAATGAAGTCCGATTCCCAGATAGGACTCGGCAACACAAATATGAATATGCAGATGAAATTTAAATTTTGCATTAGTGGGCATAGAGGGCGTGGCAAAGCTGTATTTTAAATTGAACGTCGACTTACAAGTAAAAATCGAACAGGATGTGCTCCCCTACTTGTTCCTCATATACAAATTAGTAAATTTCAAGAAAAATTTTATTTTTCTAATATTTTCCGAAATAAACTCCTTTTTCCTGAATTTCAGTTTGTACCGTAAAAGACCCTATCGGTAACCCTATTAAAAACTTACCATATGCCCAAAGATATTGAATTAACTTTTTACATTTGTTGGCTGTAACTATTTCCGTAGTTTTACTATATCTCGTCTGGCGATACGACCGAAAGTCTTATATCCAACCGTTTACGCTTCACAAACTGGCAAATAAAAATACATAAGTAATTTCATTTAAAAATCTGTTAACTAGACTTCCAGATTTTTTTCTCCAAAACTTTATCCTGTTATAGCTTCACAAAATACAGAATTTGGGCACGATCGTGTAGAGTGTATTGATATTATTGCTCCATCTCCAAAGTGGGTGGCGTGGTACTTTTATATGGGGGGTACCAGAAGGGGAGTATCTAGACTTCCAAATTTGTTCTCCAAATTGTATCTTGATATATCTTTCCTAAATACAGAATTTGGGCACGATCATGTAGAGTGTATTGATATTATTACTGCATCTCTCAAGTGGGCGGAGTAGTACATTTGTATGGGAGGTGCAAGAACAGGGGTGTCTAGACTTTCAGATTTTTCCTCCAAATCTATATCCTGTTATAGCTTTATTAAATGCAGAATTTGGGTGCGATCCAGTTGGATGTATTGATATTATTACTGCATCTCTTAAGTGGGTTGAGAGTAGTGTTTTTGATTTCCCGGCATTTTTAATTTCCCGGGATATCGGGATTTTTATTTAATTTTCCCGGGATCCCGGGAAATCCCGGTCCAGAACAAAAAATATATAATAAATGCCTTTAACTATTAAAAAAATTGTTTAAGTTTTAATGCTAACAAAGAAATATGAAATGAAACATTACAGCTATAATTTTTCAAAAATTTTACCTCTTAAAAAAACCAAACTAAACCAAGACCAAACGGTTTAATGTAGAACAGCAAATAAGGGGCGGAGTATTAATTTTAGTGAGTAGTTGTGCGCTGTAAATTCATATCAAATTGGTACCATCACCCTAAAGTTATAAATGCGGGTATTGGGGCGAATATTTATTTTATGGAGCAATTCCGCGATATGAAAGAATTTCGAACTTTAAGGAGGACAAATCCGAAAATGGGATAAATCTGTTACCATCACCCAGACCAAAAATCTAAAGGTGGAATCGCGACAATTCGATGTAACTTATTTTATATGGTAATTGTGCACTATGAAGGGATTTTTTTTGAGATTCGTACTCCTTGAGATAAAAAGGGGATAAGTGCTATCATCGCTCAGACCAAACACCTAAAGGAACAATCACCCAGTACACCAACAGGGAAAGCTATATGTCAGTCAATTGGCTTATTTATTCTCCGTGTTTTCATAATAAATTTTGTTTAAGGAGAGTGGCTTAATAGGCCACCGCTCCCAAACTTAGTTTCTTGATGCTGCCAAAGCCACTAAGAGTGTCTGTGTTGAGCTTCAGTAACTTCTGTTACCTACTTCCTAAGACGCATCGGTGGTAGCATGCCGATTAGGTTACTCAACGTTTCGCCTTCTAACTCTAGCTAACTTCTAAGCGGTTGCTTTAAAGGAAGGGAATACTTGGTCTAAGACCGGAAGTAGTTAGCTGCTTGGACAGTGCCGCAGAGGAATCGATTCTGGTCACTCCCAAGTGAGTGACAATCAGTAACTTTCAGCCTCTGGGCAAAGTCCCATTCCCTAAGCGCAGAAGATCGAATTTCGAATTTTTCGCTATATATAAAAGCACATTTGAAAGATAAACAGCACATCGAGAGGCGGAAGACGATAGTGATGGTCAAGAAAATAGTCACCAATTGGTAATTTGATGGTAAAAAAAAAAAAAAAATTTGGAACACTAAATAATTTATGGTTTTAGTTTAGTAGTTTAACAGATTAAATAAGCATAATGAAATCCCGGGTAATCCCGGTCGCATTCCCGGGATTCCGGGACAAAAAATTTGCCTGAATTCCCGGGATTTTTGTCCCGGGAATTCTCGGGACAAAAACACTAGTTGAGAGGTACATTTGTATGGGAGGTGCAAGAAGGGGCGTGGCTAGACTTTCCATTTTTTTTCTCCATAACTTTATCCTGTTACAGCTTTACTAAACCAGAATGTGGGCTCCACCGCGTTAGGTCTATTAATAATATTAATCGATTTCTACAGTGGGCTATACCAGATGTGGCGTGGCTAGACTTGTAATTTTTTTCCGCACCAGCCGGAGACATGGCTCAAACGACTTAAAAGGTGATGAGTCGAATTTGGTTCAATGAAACCTAGGGTCTAAAGTGACTCCTTCTATGTGTTACACTTTTAGGTCGTATCAAATGATATATACCCTCCTACCCGTAGGTGGAGGGTATAAAAACACCGACAAATCTAAAAGCGTATGCGTTATACGCACACTTTTGTGATGGTGTTTACGTATGATGTACATGAGACCCCATAACACATACGTTTGAGAGTACTATTCTGCTAACAAATATGGCATATTTGGGATACAAGAAATACCTGACTTTTTGATGCATCCTAATATAATCGAACAAAAAACATATATTTTCCTTAGACAAGAAACTCTTAGACCAATGAACTGCATAAAGTTATTCCCGCATCCCTCTCAAGTAAAAAGGTACCAAATTAAATTACTTAATAATTAGCACAAATGCAACGCACCATCTCTCATATAACGCAATTTCAATGAAACAACAACAAATCATCTAATCAATAGTGTTTTTTTTGCTAAAAGTGGTGTCATCTCCATTGCATTTTAATAGTTCTAGTGCCTATGTGATTTATTGCAACCAACAACACGGCTCTTTATATGTAAATATCTATTGGCGGAGGGTCGCCTCAAATGATAGGGGTGGTTGATATTGCAAGTATATCTAGTACATGGACTCTCTCGGTCCATCCAAATGCATGATGCATTGATTTTACTGCTGCATTTGTTGGCGCTGTTGTTGTTGAGTTGTAAAATAATTTGCTCTAATTTATTTTCATGGTCATTGATTCTGAACAGCAAAAATACAGCAACAACAAAAAGAAAAAATCGACAACAAATTGCAACTGAAATCATAAAAAAATGTAAAAAAACAAAACAACTTGCACATTTAGCATCCAGTCAACCGATAACAACAAGAACAACAACAATTGTAAGTTTTATAAGCCACAATTTTTGTGTTAATGCCAGGCGCACGCATACACTCGCAGCCACTCAGTCAACCGAGTCACATTCATTAACAACAGCAGCAACAACAACGCTCATTGACACAAACGCGCGCACACTCACTCACTTGCCCATTCACGTACGTACATCCATACATAAGTACAGATACAATACGAAATTACAGAACCATCATCAGCATCAGCATCAGTAAGTCGCCCGACAGTGTCACCTCGACGACCGCCATCGTCACCTCCATTACCACCAGTAGTGGGGGGCATCACCGATGTCGTCGTTGTTGCCGGCTGCATTAGCAGCGAGAAGCGAGAGTTGTCTTTTGTTTATGACTTTTTTTTCGCTATGCCTTTTGCTTTTTTGTTCCATAAAGTGTTAACGAGATGTGTTAATAACGTCAATGACAACCATGTAAATGATGTTACAAAACTCTAGAGTGCCTTTTGTTGTTGTTGTTGCTTACTTTCAATAACTCACATAAACTTAGGGTTAGGAATCGATTATGAAACAGCTTAGATTCTGGTGATGCCGATCAATGGTGAAAAATCTTTTAAACTGACTTTGAATACAGTTAGAGCAGCTAAAGAAATTACATAAATATATAAACTTTCAATCAATATTAAAATATAAGAAGCATATAATTTGGCAAGATAACGAGTGAACTGATTGATAAATAGCCTCACCCTTACGACATGTGGTACTATTTTTATGGGGTTACCGAAAAGAACTTTTACGGTACCAACTGGAAATCAAAGAAAAATTATCTTAGTACTGAATAGACTCAAAAACGACTTGATCGATCTTTTTTTGGAAATTTTCACTGAATGAACCTGAGAAGTCGTGGTGAAAATATGGTAAATTAAATTTTGATAAGTCAAGTGGGCTTGGCACCGCCTATTGGACCCCATTTTTGAAACCGCAATATTTGTAGGACTGTTTTATATCGTCTTGAAAATTTGTGTGGCTCCATTTGGAGGCAAAGTTCGTGATCCAACAAATAAAGGAGGGATCGGATCAGTGGGCGTGTATCTCATGAACTATAAGAGGTATAAAGCTGATATTTGGTATGTGTTGCTGGTACATTAAGAATTACAGCGAGGGTGGAAGTGGGGTGTGTCTCGCCCCATATAAAAACGATACAACAGCCATTATAATCGTTTGATCGATTAAAACCAGTAAAGAAAGTTTCAGTCGGGCAATCCGACTTACATATACCCTCACCCTCAGTAAAACATAAAATTTTCTATTATATTTATATTATTGCTCGATTTCTAGAGTGAGCGGAGTCGTTATAACTCGATGTCTAAAGTGGACAGACAGACCGACAGACAGACATGTGTTGTAAGAAACAAGAGAAAGAATACATACATTTTCGATTCCGCGTTAATGTACCGACGTACATACCCAAAAGAAGGGAGTTTATATGGAAGGTAAGAGTATTTTCGAACTCCTCCTTATGGGCGTTTCAAATGGAAGAACCAAAATAATATACCCTTCATTCAGAATTGGAGGGGCAATTTTGCCCATATACAATCCCATACCTTCATTTATCATGCCCACCAGCCAGACAGACGGACACGGCTCAACCAATCCTGAAACGAACTTGGTATTAAGTTACTTGGGGTCTTTAATGCGTTACACTTTTTCTCGTAAAAAACTAAAAAACTTATTTTCCCTTTACACCCCAAGAATGAGGTATTGGATAGCTTCTCTCATTGCTGCGAATTAACACCCTTTCTTTTTTAACTTCACATTAAATGGGCCCCTTCCTGCTTATTCAAGAACGCGAATGTCGGTCCCATCATCACTTCTTCTCGTATCTCGTACCGTTGTCTCATTGCCGATGTTGTCGGCAGCAACTTTGCAGTGTCGAGTCAATCCGCATGTCTAGTAAAAGCTTCTCAAACAGTGACGTTCGCATTTGTCGATTAACTAGTAGGTGCCGTCAGTGGTGATTCTAAAAATAGAAAGCGTGTTTATTCACAATAACGAGAGATGATATCCCATACCTCATTCATAGGGTGTTAACGGAAATTATTTTTTTTATTATTATTTAATACTTATGTCGTAAATATGTGTAATACAACTATAAAAGAATCACACGCAACATTTATTAATTGCCAACAAACTTTTTATTGTTCATCAGTTTACCATAAATTTAATGCTGCTTATAAAAGAACTGCAGACTTTAGCCTATAAAGATTAAATTAACGTCATAACCTGTTTTTAGTTATTCCCTGAAAACAAACAGTGTGTTTGATAAGATTGTGCGAACTACGAACGATGATGTAACTTATATTTACTCATATATTTTTTAATATTCAGTCAGGAAACCCAACTGACATATACCCTCACCCACAGTAAAACATACAATTTTCTAGTATATTGATTTATTACTCAATTTCTACAGTGGGTGGAGTAATTCATTTGTATGGGAGGCACCAGAAGGGGCATGGCTAGACTTCGATTTTTTTTCTCCAAACCTTTATCGTGTTACAGTTTAACAAAATACAGATTTTCGGCACGATCGTGTCGAGGGTATTAATGTTACTACTCGGAATGGTAAATTTGTATGGGATGTACCAGAAGGGGCGTGGCTAGACTTTAAATTTGTACTTTAAAATAGAAAAAAAATACAGAAATTGGGTGTATTGATATTATTGGGTGTATTGATATTATTACTCGATTTCTAAAGTGGGCGGAATGATGTATTTGTAAGGGAGGTGCCAGAAGGGCGGGGCCATGGAGCTCATTTGCAATACTGTAGGTAGTTTTGGGAAAAAAATAGATCGTGGAATATTTCAAAACATTTGGTTGCGTCTTTCGAATATTATCGATCGTACCATCTGGACAGACAGACAGACGGACATTGCTCAAACGACTTAAAAAGTCATGATTCGATTTTGGTTCAAAGAAACCCAGGGTCTGAAGTGACTCCTTCTATGTGTTACACTTTTGGGTCATATCAAATGATATATTTTCTCCTAACCGTAGGGTGAGGGTATAAAAATTAACTTAATAATATTTTACAACAGTGGCTTAGGTGTCACATGCTTTAAAAGGGGATCAGTTTGTATGGAGTACAAAAAATTCATCAAGCGGTCATCAAAATCTAAAACTATGATAAATTCGAAGAAAATTTGACCAAGAAATTGACCAAGACCTTATATCATAATCGAGTCTCAGTTTTTAATGAGAAGATTAAAAGATTTCAAACTTCAATATGAAATAAGATTCGTATAGTGCACGAGTTTTCAATGTCGATACAGCTCATCCAAAAATTTTGTGTGGTTGAGCAAAAAGAATTCATGAGCGAAAAAATGGAGGAGGTATGGTGGACGAAAATAGGGGTGCGTAGTAATTAACAGTGTGGAGAAAGGGGAAAATCCACAACAAGCCCCGCAACTACCCGCGTGGCTTGAATGTTAGACCGCCACCAGTTATATTTCCCTCCCAACATTTTTCCTACATTTTAATATCGCCCATCTTTAATCCCTAAGACGGCTCCCATACGAAAGATAGAGGGTGGGTAAGTTCGTGAAAATGTTATGAGGGAAATACTAGTGGGGGTCGATCATAAATGTTACCTCTATTTGAGGCACCATGGTATCGTCAGGAGCTGATTTCATAAAATAATTATAAAAATAAAATAAAAAATTATATAGGGACCACCTTAAGTGCTGAATATAAAGTTTGATTTTTGTGTTGGAGCCTCCAGTGGGGGTGAAGTTTAGGAGTATGTATGTTTGGTAAAAATGTTGGGAAGGAAAAATTACGGGGGTTGGTCACACATTTTGACCCTCTAGAGGCTTTTGTGGATTCCCCCCCCCCCTTCCCCATCTCCTTCGACCATGATGCGCCGCAGTTTGATCCCACCTCACCTTCCTCATTTTTTGGTTCATGATTTTTTTCCCAACCACACAAAGTTAGGGGGTGAGCCGTATCCAAATATTGTTACTATGGATCTCAATACAACAATATTGAGCCCCTTATAACAAATGCGAAAAGTAGAAAATAATGTTTGATAAATAACAGATTTTGTTGTTTGACACACTGAGTTGTATAATTTCACTAATGGAAAATTTTCAAAAATCTCCAATTTGTAATCATTTACTTTCATTCACCCCGGCGCCCTACACAATCCCCCTCAAAAGACTGTATTCTGTAAAGAACCACAGCCAGTTGACTGCAAATGCAAACCAGCTTGGCTTTATTTCAATTTAGCCCCCAACCGCGCCGAAAACCCATTGCCAGAATACTAAGAGTACCAAAAACAAATATTGCAATTAAAACGTCATTCATATAATATAGTTCACACCGCTCTTCCTAAAGAAGAAGGAAAAAATCAACAAGGAGTACTCGAAGAAGTGGAATATTTTTCGTTAACCGTAAACAGCTAAGAAAATAACCGCAGACCATCATCGGTCCAACCATTGTTGCCAAGGTTAACAACATTTCGTGGTGGTGTCGTCGATGTTGGAAGGGCAACAAACAAAACATTTTGGGACATATTAAATTCACAACTTTATTACCCTTTCCTTTTGTCTGGCGGTTATTTCAATTCATGCCTTCTTTTTTTTTAAGAGGATTCTGTCGTAAACAAAATTTTACAACAAAAAAAAAAAACACGCAAACAAAAGGTACAGAAGCTGGTAACCAGTTAAGAAATACTTTTGCCGTACATCGATTGTGTAGGTTTGTGCGGTATGTAGCGGCAAAAGCAATGCACTTGAGTAGAAGGACAATAACAGTTCTGTTAACTGTGGAAACAGTGGGCAATTGCAATGATGTTAAGAAAACGAAATCAGCAGTAATATAAATTTATATATAAGTTACACACATTTAATAAAAAAAATTAAAGTAAACTTTTATTCATGCAATGAAACAAACATCAATATAATAATAATATAATATCAAGAATTTTTATGATGAATTATACTTTGGTTCCATTGATTGTTAGTAAAAACTCAGTGATGCTTTAGATTTATAAAAAAAATAGTATTTAAATTATAGTAATAAGTGGAAATTACCTAAAGCTTAAGCAATTCCGCAAAAGTAAAAAATACATAAATAACGATATAAACATTAGTGGTTTTTGTTAAAAGCTCACAAATGTTATATAAATTGTTGTAATTTTCGACAAATTTCTTTTGAATCTGTGACATTTAAACTTTCTGCCATCCATCCAATTGTGACTCTAATTGAGAATTAAAGATGTGATAGAGGAAACGCGTGGCGACGCCATCATCAGCCACACTAGTTGGTTGCAATCGCATCAAACCAACCATAATAAAAGAAACCGCTTCCTACGAAATTACCAACTGCAAAAGCAAACAAATCGCCATATATAGAATGTTGATGTAGAAACCATAAAAGTTGTATCCAACTGTCAAATTGTCAAATGGAGCCAAACGAAAGAGAAACCAATTTTGGGCAATGGCAACAACAAACAAGTAGCAGCAGCAACAACATCGTCCATGAATTTCTTTGGGTTCGTAATGCAAGAAGTCAAAAGAGGCGAAATTGTTATGTACTACCGAGCTCGGGAAAACGCCCCAAGTTAAATAGGCACTTATGCGGTTAGATATATTGATACAACAACACACCGAAATGTGTTGTTTTGTGTGTGTTTTTTTGGGGAAATAACATATGTATAATTACGGATACACAAGTATGCATGTATGTACAAAAAATGTACGCTTGCTATATGTTAAAAGACAAATGGGTACATAGTAAATACTTTGGATATCAGATGATGTTATAAACGTAAGGGCTTGGAACATACAAATAGAAATTCATGTTTGATTAACAACTGTTGATATCACACGTTTTTTTTTTTGCTGTTGATGGTGGTTAACTACTTTGAAAGACAAGCAAGAAATTCCATGGAAGAGTAGCTGATGGATCGCTGTAAGATACGTTGGGCTACAAATTGGATATCATGTTCAAACGATTATGGTATAATTTTAACAGCGGTGTCGTCTTTAGATGAACAGAAGTGGATATTTGTTATGGAGTACGACGAACGGGCAATAAAAATGTTCTTTATTAATTCATTAAAAATAATTGGATAGATGGTAAATAATAGTCGCAGATTAGTAGCACGGGCAGATGAGGTAGGAATTATTATAACATTGGGGGTTTCAAAGCTAAGTTTTCCAACAATATTCTTCTTATGAATTCTATACTTTGAACAAAGCCAGTTTACAAAAGAAAATTAATTAAAATAATTAAATTAAGTAAATCCTTACTTAATTTCCCTTTACACCCTATGAATGAGCTATGAGATATGTTCTCTTATTTGTCTGGATTGGATTTGGATTTACAACTAACGGCATCTTCTTGTTTACTGACGACTGCGAAAGTCACTGTTAGAAAAGCTTTTACTGGACATGCCAATTGACTCGACACTATACTGCGAAGTTGATGTGGACTACATCGAGGTGGCGGCAATGAAAGAGAAAAAGTAGATGACTGAATCTACCGCATAGAAGTCGCGTGTTCTAGCCATTATGAAATGGTCGGTCACGATCGCGAGAGATTAGAGTATACAAATATCAATTTGTATCTGCGGACATAAGCCCCAATGGGGATTATGTCCGACACTAATCTGCGGACATAAGCCCCAATGGGGATTATGACCGAATTTGTTGTTGTTTTTAGTATATCATCATATGAAGAGAACGATTTTAAATATTGCTATTGTAGCGAGGGACGAATGCATAAATGCATCCGCCGTAGTTAGTCTCGTTGCATATTTAATCTGTCGCACTGCAGCGCGAGACACGCCACCCGCCGCATCCGCCGTAATTAGTCTCGTTGCGTACTTAATCTGTCTCTCTGCAGCACGAGACGAATGCGGTGGGGGGCACGCCCCCCGCCTCATACGTCGCAGTTTGTTAGTTACCTAAAAAGTCACTCTTCTTTTTGGGGGTGGGCGTCCGACCACCCCCATTTCATCAACTTCATCAACCTTTTTCATTACTTTTAGTCGCAAAATTAGTTTGGGTGTTATGTCCGTTATATTTGTTGGGGCTTATGTTCGTTATACCCAGCGGACATAATCCCAAATGCAAATTGGGGGTTGATATTATTAATCGATTTCTAAAGTGGGCGGAGTGGTACATTTGTATGAGAGATACCAGAAGGGGCGTGGCTAGACTTTCAGTTTTTTTACTCCAAAACTTTATCCTGTTATAGCTTAACAAAATACAGAATTTGGGCACGATCGCGTCGAGTGTGTTGATATTATTACTCCATCTCTAAAGTCGGTGGAGTTGTACATTTGTATAAGAGGAACCAGAAGGGGCGTGGCTAGACTTCCAGATTTTATCTCCAAAACTTTATCCTGCTTATACTTTACTAAAAACAGAATTTCGGCACGATCGCGTTAGCACGATCGATTTCTAAGGTGGGTGGTACTAGATGGACATGGGGCGTGGCAAGACATCCAGTTTTTTTTCTCAAAAACTGTATCCTGCCATAGATTTACTAAATGAAGAATTTGGGTACGATCGGTTTGGATTTATTGATAATATTACTCCATCTCCAAAGTGGGCGGAAAAGAACATTTGTATGGGAGGTACCAGTAGGGGCGTGGCTAGACTTCTAATTTGTTTCCAAAACTTTATCCTGATATAGCTTTACTAAGTACAGTAAAATTAGTACCTGGTACAGTTGGACATTGGTGGTTCGAGATAGGGTGGTGTTTATGAAGTGCTCGCATAGTCCAAAGAAACACCTGATGGCGAGCACTTTTCTCCGTTTTATTTCAAGGCAGACACTGTTGTTTTTGTTCATGGCGGATTCGAGGTAGATGAATTCATCCACTACCTCAAAGCAATAGTTTTCAACGTTCACGCTGTGTCCCCAACGGGTGGACACCTCGTTCGATGATACCATGTATTTCGTCTTGTCCTCATTCACTCCCAAACCGATTTTCGCTGACTCCCTTTTAACAAATAAGATGACAGCTGTTACCTCTCGCATCGTTCGACCGAGCAGCATGTGGCTCTTATTAAATATGGTGCCATTGCCGGATGTTACTGCGGCCTTTTCGAGCATTGAAAAGCAGTCGGCAGATGTCGGTCTGGTGAAAAATGAGGACAAAACCTAAGCAAGCGATTTAAGAAGGTCAAAAATCCAACTGCAACAGACACTGATCCTTCCTGTCTTGCTTTACATTGCAGAATCCTGGCTAATGATACAAGCGGATCAATCTATTCTGAGAGTCTTCGAGAGACCAATACTTCGCAAAATATTTGGACACATCATCGTTAACGGCGACTATCGTTGTCGCTGTATGAGCTGTACAACGACATCGACGTAGTCAAGCGCGTTGAAATAGACCGAATACGCTGGCTGGGACACGTTGTATGAATGGATAAAAATGTTCCAGTTCGAAAGGTCTTCGTTAATTAACTCGATTGGCGGCCTAGGAGGGGTGATTGCAGTAAATGCTCTCTACGAATCTCTTTTCGTATTTAGCATTAACTCTTTCATTTATTTTTATTCTTTCTTCTAAATCCATATCTTCTTAGCTCACTCTTACGAATTTTGAACATTTAATCACAATGTTGCACATTTTCATATAGGATTAGTCATGCTTCACTTCACCATTCCTTAGGATTCCAAGAACTGCATGCAACTATGTTCTTAAAGCGCAACACGTCAACGCGAGGTCTGTCTGATGGACCCACGTGTTATTGGGAAAGGTGTTCAAGTGAACACTCTTGAATTGCATTTCGTAAACATTGATATCAATTATAAAACATTGACCAGATACGTGATGTTGTAATTAAATAAGTAAGTAAATGGCAATAAGTAAACTCATTCACAAAGATATGAAGATAAAGCGAACAACAACGACAACAAAAACACAAAACACTAAAGCGATTTTTCTTGTAGTTAGCAATTTTGCTAGTGGGTATTATCGCAGGAAGCAAAGAACAAGTTCAACAAACAAATCACAAACAAAAAACTTAACATGTGAGTATTAGTCATTTGCAGTGAATGAGTGAATGGCGCGCGCGGACGGCGCATAAAACATTAAAGTTGTTTCCAAAATCACAGCGATATTTGCGCACTGAGTAAGTAAAGAATTATATAAATATTGATGAGTTACATGTAGGTTAGCTGACAAATATGTTTAACTACTGTTACTTAAATTATTATTAACTATATCTAAGGAAATTAGAAGCAAAACTGAAATACAACAATTATTTTGATAATTATTTCTTTGTTGTTTCGTTGTTGCAACTGTGAGTCAACAAAGAGCAAACCATGACCATATATAACAGATATTTCTAAATAGAATTGCCTTGCAATAGCAAAGAAAATAAGTTCACCTACCCTTTAATAAGTTTTCTATGGAACACGTACATAGACGTGCTACTACATTCATTATGACTCATATGTATAAAACAAAATTCCCAAAAAATGTATGAAAAAAAAAATTACTGGAATTAAGCATTTTTTTTTATTTATATTGCCAATATACATCGTCTTCGCCACTATTAAATAAAACATAAAGCAGTATAGTACTTAGACAAAATAAAATTTTAATATATTCACATTTATTGTAACAATATTTACAAAAGTAAAAAAAAAATTAACCAGTACATAAATTTCAGTCAGGTGAACAAATTGTCGATACCTAACTCAAACAATAAAAACCGCCTCTTTTCAGCTGATATTTCAGTATGATTTCCAACCGTTTAGAAATATATTACAAAAATGTCATAAGATTTATCCGAACTGTATTAAACGTTACCACATATTATTAAAAATATGTTAATTGTGCTGTGCGGAAGGTGAAAGTCATTTCAAACGATCTTATGATGCATTTTCCTTAAAACACAAACAAATCGCTTGAGAGACCAAACATACTTAAAAATGGAATATCTCTTGATTTTGGCCAAATCTATCAAAACGGAGTATACCACTGAGTTCTACGGTCCAAAATTAAGTTGGGGTGTCTCGACGTTTTTTTGTGTCATTTCGAAAGTTAAAATTTTACTTACAGTGTTATTATTTGCATGGTTGTGGAGCTTAAACGGTTAGAGAAATGGCCCAGCGAGACATATGGCCGTGTTCGCAGTCTTTCACATTACATTTTTACACACTAATTTGAACAAATTGGTTTGAAACTACCCAGCAAAATATTTTGTTGCAAAGAAACAATTACAGAACAGCTTTTACTGATAAGAAACAAGTTCCACTTTCGGTTGCACAATATATTATTTTTGTTTGAATTTGTCCCAAAACCAACATGTTCTCATGCAACCTGTTATGAAATGAATTGCAACATAACTGAATTAGATATGCTGTTTTTTGAAATTTCATTGATTTTCAATTGGGTGCTAGTTCGAAATATATTTTAACTCAGATTTTTGAGTTTTTCTTAATAAATACCCTCAAAAAATACTTATTTCGAATACGAATATTCATTTACTGTTCTACGGAATCTGTGGTGCAACATGTTGTACATAATCGGTTATATAGAACCAGAAACAGAATAGAAAGTCGATTAAAAAAGAAACGATTCTAGTATTAATACCATTCGCAACAAGTTCTGAAAAATTTTCCTGGGTAGTTGAATGCTAATGTTTTATGCATGGAAGTTATAAAGCTTAACAGTGTGCACATTTCCTTTAAAGAAATTTTTTTCCAGGTCCTATGGTTTTCATGGTATAAGCAGTTAAAGACGGTCTTTCACATTACAAATTTTGGAAGTCACTTTTGAGGTAGACATATACTTTCTAAAAGATCTGCTCTAGATAACGGGCTGTCCCCGAACTTTTGGAGATAAAAGATGAATAATGAAGAAAGGAAATTGCATTTAAACGGTTTAAATATGTTGCTTAGAAACCTCAGTAGGACTAAAAATATCAAGTCTTTCACATTACAACGAAAGTCTTTCACATTACATCGTACAAATTTTTGCATTTAAAAACGACTTTAAGTGCCTATAAATGCTTCTTAAAGAAATTTTTTTACAACCAAATACCAATATTAGATCTTGGGGCTGAGGCATCGTAATAAATATCATGGTTTTGGAGGTGGGGGTAGACAGGTGGGACAAAACCATGTTATTATCAGCTTTTTATGGCAAAAAAAAAGAAAGGTTACAACAAATTCGAAAACAGCATGACAATATTTATGGGCGTACCCACTCCTGGCCGTGTTCGCGAAATTTTATTTGGTGTGTATGAAATAAGAAGTGTCTAATAAATTTGGCAACACTGTTTTTTTGGTCGAAAATTGCAGCCCTAGCATGTTTTTTCTAGTAAGCTTTAAAGTTTTATGTCACCATTGTTCCGTATGCCAAATAAAACTACATTCTTTTGAAAACGGTTATATTTGCGGAATTATAAAGAAAATGCAAAAACAAAGTTATTCAAACTCTATTTTTATTTTGTTTCTCTTTTGATTTTTATTTTTTATTTTTTAAGATTGATAATATCCTTCTTTGGAAGTTGAAAAAATGCGGATATTGCCGGACTCTTGCTGTATTTGATGGGCCGACGAAATATCACGAATATTTTTTGTGTTAAAAAAAATCGGCAACATTTTATTTATTGTTTATTTTACAAAAGTCTTCATCAGTGACTTCTTCGACAGAAATGGTTGAAGGTGTAAGGTTGAATGCATTTACGTAGTCTTTGCGACGTCTTTCTACAAGAGACTCACGATCCTTTCTTGGCATTTCCCTTTCCTTCAGTTTACGGTTTTCTCTCAATTTACGCATAGCTTCTGCCCTCTTTCTTTTGTGTTCTTCGTATTTACCATTCTTTTTTAGCTTTTCGATGTAATTTTTATTTTTTTCTGCAATAGTGAGTGGATCCTACCAAAAAAAAAATTTAAGTATTTTTTTTTTCTCAAGTGGTCTTTCACATTACACACATTTGATGGCAATTTAAACTGAGAAACCAGCATTAATCTTTAAAAATACCACCCATTCCAGATATTAGGAACTCCTGCTCAGAAAAAGTTATGTTTTCATAACAAAACACCAGCGTGCAACCACCATTACTAAACTTTTCCAATTTTAGTCTTTCACATTACACCGAAATTGCGCAGTTTTCATTGCCAACAAATGTGCATTTAAAAATTTTTTTTAAAATTTTTTTTGTTTTCAGCACTAAAACAATTCTTTATCTATATATTGCAAAAGAAAACAATGCAATTTTCTGAGCAAAATAGGTTGTTTTTACCTTTTTCTGTGAGCTATCCATTTTGTTTTACATCTCAGTTTAAAGCATACTAGAAAAAACATGCCAGGGTTGCCACTGTTTTGCAATTTTCGACTAAAAACAGATTTTTCCAGATTTATTAGACACTTCTTATTTCATACAAAAAAATTTTTTGTAAAAGTCAAAAAAAAATGTCATATGGGTGAGGTAAACCTCCTGGTTTCTTAGGTTTCACCTATAAATACAAAATGTTAAAACTAAAATATTTTCAACGTCTTTAGGAGGTACCAGTAAGGGCAGCAAAATATTTCCGATTTATATTCGTAAGAAAACGTTCAATAAACGTTTAACTAAGGATATGCCTGTAGAACTCTGAGGGTTCAATTGTGGGTCAATTTGTATGGAGTAAATAAATCACCAAATCTTTCTCTACGATGAATTCTAAAAAAATTTGACCAAGAAACAATGTGTCTAAAATAAAAATCGAACCCCCGTTTTTATCGAGAAGATTAAAAAACTTTAATACGAGTAGGGTTGGTATAGTGCACGAGTTTTCGACTCCCATACGGCTCAACCAATAATTTTGAGTGGTTGGGAAACAAATTTATGAGTCTAAAAAATGGGGGAGGTGGGGGCGGCGTATCATGGACAAAATTGCCCCTAATCGGCCCTAGAGGGTTAAAATGTATGACCGACCCCCAGTATGCTTCCAGATGATATCTACACTCTATCTGCAACCCTTAAGGGTTGAATTTTATAATTTTACTAGCTGGCCCGGCAGACTTCGTCCTGCCTCCAAATTATTGTAAAATATGTTGAGTGCAGTTGAAATCTAATAACGATTGGTTTATTTCTTTGATCTCTGAAATATTTCCATTTAAAGGGCATATTAGAATATTAGATACTATTGTAAGAAGTGCTAAAATGGATCAGCAGTGTCTTCTATCATTTGATGAAAACGTACTTATTGATAGACATATATTCTAGAAACATATTTTTAAGCCGATTGATTGACATATAACTTTCTGCGTTGGTATACTGGGTGATTGTTCCTTTAGGTGTTCGGTCTGAGCCATGATAGCACTTTGCCTCTTTTTATCCCAAGTAGTACGAATTTCCAAAAATCCCTTCATTTGGCTCAACAACCCTATTAACCGTTTGGTCTGGGTGATAGCAACAGTTTCTCTCATTTTCGGGTTTGTCCGCTAAAAGTTCAAAATGCGAAAAACCACTTTGAGAAGCTCTCTAATACTATAGGGAGTGCGTCAATATAAATGTTCGCCATTCTATACGGCTCCAACAACATATATACCAAATCTCATCTTTATACCTCTGTTAGTTTATGAGATATAGCTCTTTTGATTTTCAAGTTGTATGGGCGGTGCCACGCCCCTTTTTCCAATTGGACCGAATTGTAAATCTAAACCATCCGGGGCGCCACCCAAACGCATACAACAAAATTTATGCAAATCGGTCCAGCCGTTTAGGAGGAGTTCAGTCACAACACACGTACGGTAGAATTTTATATATAAAGATTTTATGAAATTAGCTCCTGCTGCTCTCATGGTGCCTCCTATAGTGGTAAAATGTGTAACTGACCCTAACTAGTATATGCCTCCAATATAAAAATTTTCTAAATTATTTAAAAATACTTGGAGCTCATAGAAAAAAACCGAAAATTTATTATCAATAACAACGAAAAACTGTTAGCAAAATATTATTTTGTGGAGTTTTTTTTTTGTTTTGGTCGTTTTAAGTGCATTTTGTAAGAGAGCCCTCGTAGGTGTAAAGATGATTTCAGTAAAAAAATTATAAAAATACTACTACATTGCATGGGAACTACCTGATAGGTTGACGAGAAAGGGGGTGGATATGATCTGAGAAACTGTTGGGGTTGCAAACACTAAGGGTGTTAGTCATGCATTTGACTCCTCTAGGAACACTTTTAGAGCAGTTAGAGCATTGTGAGTAAACTTTAGTTTGTTGAGTAAAGTTTGATATTTGTATGGGAGCCTCTTTAGGGGGTAAAGATGGGAAGTAGTATGTTTGGGAAGAATTTTAAGAGGGAAAAATCACTGCGGTCGGTCGTATATTTCTAGGGCGATTAGGAGGCAGTTGAGGGGTTTGATGTGGATTTTTCACCCTTTCCCACCATCTCTGACCACGATGCGCAGACATTTGCCACTATACCACCTCCCTCATTCCACATCACACTCGCATGTCTAATATGAAATACGAAAAGTTTCTTGTTAAAACCCGGGAGCTCGATTTTTATTTTAGACCCATGGTTTCTTGGGCAAATTTTCTTAGAATTCATCGTAGATTGCGATGTTGATAACAGCTTGGTCTTATGAGGTTCATTTCGATAATATTTATGGGAGGTACCAGAAGGGGAGTGGCAAAGGTTTCTGTTTTTTGAGAGTTCGTCTACTATTACAAAATAATTAAACTAACCAAATTCGAATATTCTCCAATTGTCTGTTTAAACGTTATGGGAGAAATATTAATATTCCATGGAAAGTAACATAAGGGAATACGCCAATATAGGCCGTATTCATTCCAAAGTCAAATTTATATAAACGATTTCCTTAGGCAAAATATGACTGTGAGTAATTGTGCTGGATGTTCCAGAAGGGGTGTGGGATTTTTTTCTGTTTTCTGAGGTTATACTTACTTTTATAAGTTCATAAACCTGAAAGTTATAATCTGAAAGTATAAAATTTAAATATCCTGCACTTTTCCATTTGAAAGCTACAGAAGAAATATATCTTTTTCAAAAAATAGTCATCTTTTTAGAAAACTGCTGCAATTTCTTCGTCAATGCCTTTTGCTCATCGTATGTCTAAATATATAAGTTCGGAAAATAATTTAATTTGAGGTTCTTCATTTCATTTTAAATTTTTTTTTTTAATTTCCCTTTACACCCCATGAATGAGATTTGGAATAACTTCTTGCATTAATGTGAATTAAAACACTTTCTATTTTAGATTTACAACAAACGGCACACACATATATCGACGAATTCGAACGTCACTGTGTGATATGCTTTTTTTAAGAACACGCGACTACCATGCGGGATATTCCGAGTTCGATTCCCGCATCCAGCCATCTTAATTTTTCTTTCATTGCCGGAACCTCGATGTTGTCGACAGCAACGTCGCAGTATAAGTGTCGAATCAATCGGCATGTCGCTTTCGTCGACAAGCAAGTAGGTGCCGTTTGGCGTGAATATAAAAATAGAAAGCGTGTTAATTCACAATAGCGCGAGAAGCTATCCCATACTTCATTCATGGGGTGTAAAGGAAAATTCAGTTTTTTAAGTTTAAGACTGAATTTTGTACCTTTTGATTGTCCAGCCAATATCCTTGGTCTCCATCCCTAAAAGTGTACTAATGGAAGATTTCTCTATGCCCATCACTTACATCAGATCTTTTAGATAAAAAAAAAATCAACGACATTAGTACAATTCCATATATGAATCATTTTATAATTATCCATTGCATTCTGTTAGAGGTGAAACTTTTGTGGTTCATCTTGTACACGAATGACCCAAATGCTTCTGATAGCTGACAAAGATTGTCTGTCTGTCTGTACACCGTCAATGTAAAGAATGCCTACAACATAATTAAGTTTCGAATTCCCATCGTTCAAGGTGTGAGAATTTAGATGGGTTAACCCACCACCCCAGTTGCGAGTGAGTGAGTGTGTAAGTGCATGATGCACTCTGGCCAAGTGTCAAAATGTCTACAAAGCCTTTGTAAATTATGCCATCACAATCGACAATAAACACGAGTTCAACTAGCGACTCAGTCTGTCAGTCAGTCAGTCAGCCCATGAAGAAGTGTTCACTCGGTCGTTTTTGTTACGATCAGCACGTATAGAACAAATGGCATTTAAACAATCGATTTTCGTTGTTGTTTCATTAGCGTTTTGTCGCTTCTATTTCTGAAAATTGTGCACTATTAAGGCATGTTCGAAACCGCAAATATTTGCTTTTTTTCAATACGAACATTCAAGTTGAGCTGGAAATGATGGTTGTTGTTTGGTTGTGTGTGACACTGTGGCTAAGTGTACGTCTGTCCGTTCCACGGTCTGCCTGTGTATTTGGTTAGATCGACGACAATTTGGTTTAGTTTTAAACTATTTTTGTTGCGTTGTGTTTTTTTTTTTCGCTGGCTGTGTTTTCTTTTTATTGTTGCTGTTGTTGTGTTAAAAAAAAGTGCAAAATTGAATGTTGTGAGTTATTTTAATGACACAAGTCGGCGTTCGACACAGAAGAGCACAGAATTAACAACTCTGCAGTGGATGGGGCTCGGGTGGGATTACGTAAGCCTTACATTTACAACAAAAAACTTTGCGAAGCAACAACAACAACAACAACAATGGTATAGGCTACAACAACACAATGCATCTGAAAAGAAAAAACAAAATGTTATTGTATATGAGACTATGTCGATCGGTTTGCTGGTTGGGATGGTTGCTTGGTTGGCTGGCTGGCTAGTCGTTCGAAATGTAATTTGAACTTGAAAAATACAACAACAAAAACACTCGTTTCCAAACGTCCTCAGTGCTTTTTTTTCGCTTCTCTAGTATGAGAATTCAATTTAAGTTTTGTTTGTTAGTTGGTTCGTTAGATTTTTTTCGTCAGTTCAATTGCAAATAATTTCCATAGAACAATAACAAATGACAGAGCCAAGTTGGAGAGCTCATTAGACCACTGCCAGCACTGGCAGAGACAGTGGGAGAAATAGTATTACATTGAGTGAAATGATAGATTGAAATTTATTAAGGTAAAATGAAATTTATTCTTAATAAACTTTACGGTCTTCGGTAACAAGTAGAGACATTGAAATAGTTCAAGGATAGTGGTTTTCATCTAAGTTGAAATTTCTGGCATTCTAGAAGAACATACATTGTTTATCCTACACAGTACAATACATGATTTTGGGACTCAATTCTGAGAATTGCACGTGAAAGTAGCCCCAAAAAGCAGATGTTCTGCATCATTCGTTTTGTCAAGTTACATGCCATAATAATTTAATATCGATTTGAACAAAACATAACTACTATATGGTGGCGTATGATCATCAAAAGTAATATTTCACGTAAATCATACGCCACGGGGTACAACGGTTTTATTGTAGCTGCTACAAAATAAATCCAGTTCAATCAAAATCATTTGATGAATCGAAAAGTGAAACTGTTGCTTATATAGGGAAACGTTATATAAACAGATTAAAGGAATTGTAATTCAATTTTTTTTTTAAATTTGTTTCAGCTAAATCAAGTTATGTCAAACAAAAGAGCCTTAAATGTGACAAATTCCCCTATATGGTACTTACTAACTTCAAATCGATATTTAACTTTTATGGCATGTAACTTGACAAAACAAATGATGCAGAACTTCTTCTTTTTGGGGCTACTTTCACGTGCAGTTCTCAGAATTGAGTCCCAAATCAATAAGCTGAAAAATGTTATAGATGTTCCTAAAAATAAAAATTGTAATAGCCCTTGAAGCAGCACAAGTATCGTCAATTATTTAGTATTGTTTGTTCTATTTTCAGTATAATTTACCAACATTTATACCCGTTTATAGTGTTATGATATTCAATACAACCACTATAATATGATTCTCCGTAAACAACATATTCCCCTCAATGTGCAACAGAGGAAAAAACTGAAGCTCATTGTATTGTGGCTGTAAGAGCATTTATTTTTGTATGTGTGTGTATGTGTTACCAACTGCAACGACAATTTTATCGTTTAATAAGCCAAACTCTGATTTTTTTTCGTACATATTTAACAGAAATCGTAAAAAAAAGTCCAAAATCGCTAAGGCTTTTATATTTGCCACAATGTCACCGAAACGGGCGAGAGTCGCGCGCTCTCTCGTATGATGTCCACAAGTGTTGTATACGCGTACACACATAAGTAGTGACAACATCCATTGAATGAACACCAGCTCGAGCAACAAAATAATTATCCAACAACGACAACAATGCTAACAGAAATTGTTATTAATTTTACCTCAAATGACAGTTGTTCAAACGCTGTTTTGTTGCCTCAGTTGTTGTTTTTGTTCTCAGTTTCGTTTGTCAAAATCACGGAATGTACGTACACAGTACGTTTTTGTTCACCTGGCGCTGAACTGTTTTCGTTGTTGTTTTTTACTATATTGGTTTTTGTTTTTTTTTTGTTTCCAATTGCACTCAGCTTGTATTAAGTTGTGATCCACCAGCAGCGAGCCATCATTGGAGACCGTCGTCGTACATAGTTGTCATTAAATTCTATTTTGTCGTCAAACTTATGTTCCCAACTAGTGTCGTTGGTGTTGTTGTTGTTGTTTTTGTGTTTGGATGACATGAAACTGTCAACCACGCCCCGGAGTACATAAGAGATGATAATGATTTAGTTTGAAAATTATAGACAATTACATGACGTATTCAAAATGAATAAAAAAAATGTGTAGATTATGGGGTTGAAGTGGGGAGGAAGAGGGGAAAAATGAGAAAAAAATCGCACTATAATAGTTGAATATAAAATCGATTAGTCAGATATACTAAATTGTTCGGATTTTGGATATTCATAGATGCCTTGAGTTATAGATTCATTGAACTATTAATTGATTGATCTATCTATTGATTTTTAGCATCTTTTATTATTTGAATCTTTGATTCTTTGATTCTTTGATTCTTTGATTCTTTGATTCTTTGATTCTTTGATTCTTTGATTCTTTGATTCTTTGATTCTTTGATTCTTTGATTCTTTGATTCTTTGATTCTTTGATTCTTTGATTCTTTGATTCTTTGATTCTTTGATTCTTTGATTCTTTGATTCTTTGATTCTTTGATTCTTTGATTCTTTGATTCATTGATTTTTTGATTTTTTGATTCTTTGATTCTTTGATTCTTTGATTCTTTGATTCTTTGATTCTTTGATACTTTGATTCTTTAAATCTTTGATTCTTTGATTCTTTGATTCTGTGTTTTTTCGATTCTTTGATTCTTTGTTTTTTCGATTCTTTGATTCTTTGATTTTTTATTTCATTGAATCAATGATTGAAATATACAGTGATTCAATGATTTAATGATTAAATGATTAAATTATTCAATGATTCAATGATTCAATTATTCAATTATTCAATTATTCAATTATTCAATTATTCAATTATTCAATTATTCAATTATTCAATTATTCAATTATTCAATTATTCAATTATTCAATTATTCAATTATTCAATTATTCAATTATTCAATTATTCAATTATTCAATTATTCAATTATTCAATTATTCAATTATTCAATTATTCAATTATTCAATTATTCAATTATTCAATTATTCAATTATTCAATTATTCAATTATTCAATTATTCAATTATTCAATTATTCAATTATTCAATTATTCAATTATTCAATTATTCAATTATTCAATTATTCAATTATCCAATTATTCAATTATTCAGTTATTCAATGGTCAAAATTCGAGAAAAATCGGACGGCTTTATTCAATGATTCAATGATTCAGTGATTCAATGATTTAATGATTTAATGATTTAATGATTCAATGATTCAATGATTCAATGATTCAATGATTCAATTATTCAATTATTCAATTATTTAATTGTTCAATAGTTCAATGATTCAAAGATTTAATGCAATGATTCAGTGAATCAATGAATTAATGATTCAATGACTTAATGATTCAATGATTCAGTGACTCATTGTCAATTGGTCAAAATTCGAGAAAAATCGGACGGCTTTAAGTCTTATATATATATATACGTTTTTTTTTTATTTTTATTTATTTTTGATTACCGTATAGACTCAAAAATGCCTTCATTGATATTTTAGAAATTTTAAATTTTTGGTGAAAATAGGGTACTTTCATTTTTGGCATATCAAGTGGGCGTGGCACCTCTCATTCGACCCGCAATCTCTGGATAACTGTTACTCCAATCTATTTGAAAATTTTTGTTTAGATGCATTTGGCAACCAAGTTCGTGATCCAACCGAAAATGTATGAGATCGGATCAGTGGGAGTGGTAAAAAACTTGAAACTTTGAATAGTTGTATCTCATGAACTGTAAGAGGTATAACGATGATATGTGGTATGAATTACTGTTAGGGTGGAAGTGGGTCATAATATTAGTTTGGTCGTCCTTAAAACAGTTCTCAGTATAGTAGTGATATAACCGTGGCGCCGCCCTCACACGTCAATATTTGACTATTACACATTTAGGAGAGAGAAAAATACAATTCCTTAATCGAACATTTGTAAACACCAGTAAAAAAGTTTCAGTCGGGGAAACCGACTTACATATACCCTCACCCTCAGTAAAACATAAGTTTTTCTAGTATATTGATATTATTACTCGATTTCGAAAGTGGCCGGATTGATATTTTTGTATGGGAGGTACCAGAAGGGGTTTGGCTAGACTTCCAATGTGTTCTCCGAAAGTTTATCCTGTTATAGCTTAACAAAATATAGAGTTTTGACACGATCGTGTTGGGTCTATTAATAATTTTAATTGATTTGTAATGTAGGCTGTATCGGATGGGTATTGAAGATACCAGAAGGGTAGGCTTCCAATTTCCAATAGCTTAATAAAATACAGAATTTGGGAACGATCGCGTTGGGTATTCTGATATTATTACTCGATTTATCGAGTACCATCCGAACAGACAGACGGACATGGCTCATATGACTTAAAAAGGGATGAATCGAATTTGGTTCAAAGAAACATACGGTCTAAAGTGTCTCCTTCTATGTGTACCACTTTTGGGTCGTATCAAGTGATATAAACCCTTCTGCCCGTAGTAAAAAATATGGGATTTGCTAATAAGCTGACCTTTGACCTCAAATTTCAGTCATGTATTTGTAACATCAAGTGGCACAATATACCGGTTTTACGTTTTTAAACTTCTACAAAACACAATCGTCCATACATTTCTCTGCCGCCCTAGTGAGGGTCGATTTACCCAACTGAAACTTTCTTACTTGTTGATTTATCCAATTGATACAACTTGTTAGTTATGTAAATTCACATTTCTCCCTAACATACCTTTTACCGCAACTGCATCAATCGATCTCTTGTAGGTCCCTCCATACTTAGGTCCCTTTGCCCCTCCTTATTGTACCCCTTTTCTACTTGATTATCTTCATCATGTCATATCACATTCCCAGGGGCGTGTGTTTACGTCTGTTGGATGCAATTTCATGTGAAATGTAAAGAATTCTCATCATCCATCCGTCCATCCCAGCGCTGGGTGTTCCAATGTTTCATTCGTTCAGTTTGCTGGCTGTGCTCGACTGAGAATTTGCTATTTTTCATGGTCATCTTTAACAAGCAAAAATATGAAATATAAAATAAAAACTATATTCTATTTGTATGTCTAAAACAGCAGCAGCAGCAGCAGCAATAGCGGCTGCAATAATAAAACTAATGATGATTATCGTCTTTTCAAACAATCTCCCTCGCCGTAAAGGAGACAGTGGTTTTCGAGGTGCGTGCCATTAGAAAAAATAATTTGAAAGATTTTGTGATTATCTTGCCTTAAAGTTTGTCAACAAAAATTTTTTTAGATTTGTTTACAAAAAAATCCATTAACTTTTAATCAAAGCAACTCTAAAAGATATCATTTACAATGATTTCATACTCCCCTACGACCTCTACACATTCTATCCCCTCGCATCCACTGTGCACATCTAAATCTATATGTGTACATTAGACCATAACAATATGGGAGGAGGACTCCCCACTGCTCATCAAGTCAGTACAGTTGCCTTAGCGTGTTACATGACATGTCGCCTCTTCCGTTGGTACGAATACCCAACGTCATCGTCAATCGGCGAACGCGTCTTATGTAACGCAGCCCAAGAGAATTTCGATGATTTGAAAAAGGCGGTAGGTAATAATAAAATGTCGATCTTTTTGTTTGTTCTCTACTTAATAACTTATCTAGTTTGTCTTAATATATTTAATCAACAATTAATTAAATGTACTTGAAGAATAATCAATCGTTTCATTACTATTGTGTTCTGTGTTCTGTTGTGTTGTGTTGGCTCACGATGATGAAGTTGTTATTGCTGATGATGTTTATTTCGAATTCTATTACCAATTGTAAATTGTTTGCTGCCGCTGTTGTTTGCTATCAGTGTTGTTGTATACGTCATTTGACGTATTTGCGTTGCTGTTGTTGTTGAGTTTTTATATTTCTCCAACATTGCCAACAGCTTCAACGGCGGCTATCATCATTCAAGTTAAACTATTCACAAAATTCATTGTCAGAATCGTGTTGTCGACAAACACACAAAATTTCTCACACATAACAATATTAACAACAACAACTCTTAAGGCAACTGCAGCTACTTGCTACAGCAACAATACAAGTTCTAATTGTTTAATAGATGCGCGATGGTATTGCGGCTGCACTTCTGTCGTTGTCATAATACTTGCAATACGTACATTATAAGTCTCGAAGCTTTATCTATTGCAATATTTGTTCTTGAATATTCAATTCAGGTTTCAGGGTTGTGATTTGTTTTTCTTACTTACCACTACTTGCTATTTGCGCTGTGGTTTTGAGAGTTTATAATTTTGTATTGTCTAAAAAGAAGTACTTGACTTTCAGAATTGCAGTTTCTTCAAGTGCCGCCCCTTCGTTTGGTTAGATAAAGTTAAAAATATCTTCAATTCAATGGTGCGATGATGATATGATTTCATACAAGTAAACGTAATCGAATCGAACTTGAAGAATATTGATTGATTATTTGTGTAGCAGGGAAGAGATTTCTTACACTTATCATTGATTACGGCTGTGCAATAGAGGAAGACAGTGTTTCGTTATGCAGTTGCACAATGTAAATGCGAGGGTATGGTGGAAATTTAATAAAAGCAAAGAAATAATGGGAAAGCTTCTAGCAATTGTGAGAGCTTACATGAAAAATGTTGTGAAGATATGAAGATATGAAGATATGAAGATATGAAGATATGAAGATATGAAGATATGAAGATATGAAGATATGAAGATATGAAGATATGAAGATATGAAGATATGAAGATATGAAGATATGAAGATAAGAAGATATCAAGATATCAAGATATGAAGATATCAAGATATGAAGATATGAAGATATGAAGATATGAAGATATGAAGATATGAAGATATGAAGATATGAAGATATGAAGATATGAAGATATGAAGATATGAAGATATGAAGATATGAAGATATGAAGATATGAAGATATCAAGATATCAAGATATCAAGATATCAAGATATGAAGATATGAAGATATGAAGATATGAAGATATGAAGATATGAAGATATGAAGATATGAAGATATGAAGATATGAAGATATGAAGATATGAAGATATGAAGATATGAAGATATGAAGATATGAAGATATGAAGATATGAAGATATGAAGATATGAAGATATGAAGATATGAAGATATGAAGATATGAAGATATGAAGATATGAAGATATGAAGATATGAAGATATGAAGATATGAAGATATGAAGATATGAAGATATGAAGATATGAAGATATGAAGATATGAAGATATGAAGATATGAAGATATGAAGATATGAAGATATGAAGATATGAAGATATGAAGATATGAAGATATGAAGATATGAAGATATGAAGATATGAAGATATGAAGATATGAAGATATGAAGATATGAAGATATGAAGATATGAAGATATGAAGATATGAAGATATGAAGATATGAAGATATGAAGATATGAAGATATGAAGATATCAAGATATCAAGATATGAAGATATGAAGATATGAAGATATGAAGATATGAAGATATGAAGATATGAAGATATGAAGATATGAAGATATGAAGATATGAAGATATGAAGATATGAAGATATGAAGATATGAAGATATGAAGATATGAAGATATGAAGATATGAAGATATGAAGATATCAAGATATCAAGATATGAAGATATCAAGATATGAAGATATGAAGATATGAAGATATGAAGATATCAAGATATCAATATATCAAGATGTGACCTCTAGGAGGCACCATGGAAGCGACAAGAGCTGATTTCATAAACAAAAATTATAAAAATAAAAACCAGTTAGAAAGTTTTAATCGGCTAAACCGACTTACTTATACCCTCACCATCAGGATAAAAGAAAATTTGGTTAACAAAACACAGAATTTGGAAACTATCGGCTGTATTAATATTAATATTCGATTTCATTTGTATGGGAGGTACCAGAAGTGGCGTGGATAAACTTTCAGTTTTTTCTCTAAAACTTTATCTTGCTACAGTTTTACTAAATACAGAATTTGGCCACGATCCTTTTGGGTGTATTGATATTATTACCCAAATTCTAAAGTGGGCGGAATGGGGCATTTGTATGGAAGGTTTTAGGAAGGGCGTGGCTAGACTTTAATTTTTTTTCCAAAACTTTATCCTGTTATAGGTTTACCAAATATAGAAATTGGATGCATTGATATTATTACCCGAATTCTAAAGTGGGTGGATTGCCACATTTGTATGGGTGGTACTAGAAGGGGCGTGGCTAGACTTGCAGTTTTTACTCCAAAACTTTATTCAGTTATATCTTTACTAAATGCAGAATTTAGGCACTCGATTTCTAAAGTGGGCAGAATGGTACATTTATATGCGAGGTACCATAAGGGGCGTGGCTATGTAGCCTATATCCCGTAAGTAGTTTTGGTAAAATTGTAACCCATGAAAAGTTCAAATAATTGGTTACGACTTTCGAATGTTATCGTGCATACTAGACGGACAGCAGATAGACGAACAAACGGACGTGGCTAATAAAACTTAAAAAGTCATGAATCGAATTCGGTTCAAAGAAACCTAAGGTGTAATGTGAATCCTTCTCTGTGTTACACTTTTGGGTCGTATCAAATGATATATTCCCCCCTACCAAAAGGGTGTTGGTATAAAAATTGTATGAGGATAACAGTGAAGGGTTGAAGAAAGAGGGTGGATATGAACTGAGAAACTGCTCGGGTTGCAAAATAATGGGGGTCGGTCATACACTCGATTTCCCTAGGGACACCATTAGGGCAGTCAGAGCTGTGGAAACAAATTTTATAAAAATTTGATTATTGTGCGAAAGCCCCCTTAGGGAGTGGTGACGGGGACTGGGTGTCGTTCACACAGTTGAACTCTCTACGGGCGATTACGGGGCAGTTGTAAGACTGGTTGTGTATATTTTCCCCAATATCAAAAAGTTTCTCGTTAAAACCGGTGGTCGATTTTAATTTTAGAAACTTGATTATGATTTTGTTAACTGCTTGGTCGAAATTTTTTTAATGACCTTTTATAGTTTTTGCATTTCTTGATGTTTGTTCTCTTATTTTTCAACTAAAACTCGCGGTCTTGTCGTCATCCATTGAAAAGGTTCTCCGCTTCCTTAATTGCGGAATTGGATCAGAGTAGCCCCTTATGGGGCAAAACAAAATTAGTAGAAATAATGTTTGGTCTCATGTTTAAATTAAAATCTGCCAACAATATAAAACTCGACGCAGAAATTTGCTAGAAACTGGTTCTGAAATAGGGAATGGTTAGATGGCTTAACAACAATTACCAAAATTGTTTCTTGTAAACTTTGCCTGATGCTTTGACCCCTTATTCAAAAAATGCAAAAAAGACATCAACCACCATACCACAACTAAAGCTGGATGATGACCCATTCCAATCCGTGAGATAAGATCAGATGCTTCTGTAGATGGCCGTACATACACCTAATTATCTCACGGGCCATGATTTTGAAATTTGTTGGTATCGGGCGGGTTTGGCTTAATTTTTAATTGTCGACTTTGATGACTTGAGTTGTTCGATCTGTCCGTTGTCGGTCTACTCGTTGGCGGTCTTTAATATCTTCTGTCCCTAGCACAGTTTTATGTAGCGATATTCAAACATGAGACTAATCCCAAGCTGTCAAAGCGCTTTGAAAATGTTAAATTTTTTTACTAATTAAACCACTCAGACCTCCCCATGGTGAAATCTGAAGCAATTTTAAAATATTCAAATCTACTATTAAAATGGGTGTCTTGAAAGTTGTAACAATATCTATGTCCCTTCCAAATATATTTAGGTACAACGTATGAGTAATATTAATATTATCCGGATTTTATACTATTCATACGTATATCCTTCCAGTGTTGAAGATAAATAACACACATTGTAAAAAAAATCCAAGTCAGGGTCGAGGTAATAGGTCAGTATAGTAAAACTCCCATTGGGTTTGGAGTTCTCTACAATTCTACCTTTGGTGATTTAACTACTCTAGCTCTGTACCTTTAACATGACTTGAAATTTCTCACCCCACAGACAATGACCCCGAAAATATTCCACAGTAATACACACTAGCAACTATGTACATATAATGGCATCATAAAGATATCTCAACACATCTTTTCACATTATTGATTCTTCCAGTTTCACTTATTGCTATGAAGTTAGCCTAAATCGAATTCTTGTGAATCCCTATAAGTTTAGCCAAATTAATAACATTAGACTAAAATTTGACAAAAGCACTTGAAGGTTTTCTACCAAATTATCTACCAATTTAATATTCAGCATAGAAAACATACAAGATTTCATATATTAACTGTAATGTATCATCAGCTATAGAAAACGGAAATTCTTGGGGCCATCGCTCATCACCCCCACCATCGCATGTTATTAACTCACCACTTGTCGCAACCCCCACCCCAAGTGTCAAAGATGCTTAGATGGTGTTTTAATTATTTCATCATATTTGTTAATTGTTTTTAAATTTGTTTCTATTCCATTTAAATAATTATTGATATATTTTGTATGCATTCCACAGGGCAACGAACGTAGGTTGCATTATTGGTCATAAACGTTTCTGTTATTAGCGTTCTAACAACAACAAAAACCATACATATAACTAATTCACATATTGTCAATTGCAAAAATGGTGTTGTTATGAAAGACCACACCAGAGTCTTTTCTTAATTGCGGCAACAACAAAACAATGAACTCGGCCTAAATGTGATGATCGCAACACATCCAATCATCCAATCCATAACAAACAACACAGCAGCAACAACAATTAGTCATTGCTGCGATGGTCGGTCTATCGGTCGGTCGGTGCTGTTGGATGTCATGACAACAAGACCAATACCAAAGCTAGCTAGCTAGCTACCTACTTTTATCTGCGACGTAATTTAAGGCTCCTCGTCGTGACGCCAGCTTAACTTTATTAAGCGACGACGCCGGCAGTGTGTCACTACAACAGCCCACCCCTGCCGCTAGCTAACCACCCCTAAGCTGAGGCCAGTCGGGACGATATACAAGAGTAAGTGTGGTGAGTCATGCCGTCATAGCTTGAACATTCCTAGGAATATTTAAGTGTAAATTGCAATATGATTTTATTAGATATGAATTTGAAACTGAGACCAAGTCTGAGGCTGAGATTTCATATAATTGTAAAGTGAGGAAATGAGTCTAAAGAATTCCAAGAAAGTGTACGTATCAGTTGATATTCTTGTTTATCGCTGTAAATGCTCTTAGCGCTCTTAGTTCTAAAGAAAACCACCAACAGGTAGTGTTTTTTATCGGTCCGATCTAATGTTTCATGTTGTCGGTGTTTTCCTGGTGAAGGCATAACGACTTGTTTATGCATGCCAGTGTATGTCTGTCTTTTGTTACTTAAGAATGATCATAGAATTACCAATTAATTGGAAATTATTAAAATAAATGCTGATTAATGTTGTTGCGCTAGCACAGCAATGACCAATGCGAGCCACTTTGAATAATTAAATGATCAAGAACAAAATTATTAACAATCATAATTGTTTGTATTTTACTGTTGTTGTTGCTATTGCTTTTTGCAATCGTATGAGCGTACACACGCACTTGTATTTCAGTTATCGACATGAAATAGCACCATACCTATTATATATTAAGGTGGCACCTTGTTTTCAAGATGATTATTTGTTAGGCATCAAATTTATAGATTTTTTGGTATTGTCATAGAAAATCTTTGTTTTTAATACTCAAAATTCCAAGTGGATTCAAAAGTCAGAATTGAGCAATATGTTTATATTACCGAAACTAAACATTTACGTTTAAGGCGATTTAACTTTAATGAGCTACTAAATACACTGCTCTGTATGAAAATCGGCCCCGAGTCCTGCTCATTCTTATGTAAAATGACCTCTGAATCCGAATATCACCCACTTTTTCCCATCCCTGCCGTTTTATCGGGGCGCCCCGCCTCTATTATATTTTACTTGAATGAGACCAAAATGTAAGGTAAGGGGCGTCCGACAAAAACTGTAGGTGATGGGGGAAAATGGGGATGATATTCGGATTCAGGAGGATATTTTACATATGAATCAGCAGGAAGTATAGTGTCGGAGCCGATTTACATGCATAGCCGTGTTATCGAACAAGGACAAAAAAAGGGGAAGTGACGACCAAAGAAAACTGTGGATGATGGAGAAAACAGGGGGTAATACCCATATTGAGGGGGATATTTTACGTAACAATCAGCCATTTGTTCGGGTCACCATAAAGACAATGTCCGTCAGTGCGACAAGCCGGCTGGTGGGTACGAAAACTCCAGCATACCTCCAACGAACCTTATGACAATTTACCGGTATTAATATTTTTCGAATTGAAGTTATGGAATGAAAAATATGCAGAACAGCCCCTCCCTTCTGACACCTTTCATACAAAATGGAAGGAAATTTTAGGAAATTTATATTTCTCTTATAATTTCCAGGATGAAAGATGTTTAAACTTTTCCATGTAATTAACCTTATATAATAGGCAAACCCCCAAAAAATCTACACATTCGCCACACCTCTTTTGATACTTTCCATACAAAATTACTTATTTCCCATACAAAATTAGTATTTTGCCATAACTTCCAAACAGAAAACGGCAGGATATTTGAACTTGGTGAATTTAATAATCTTGTAATAACATTAAAACCCTGAACAATTCAAAAGCTTTGCCGCACCCCTTCTGGTACCGCCCATACAATTTGTACGAGTTCAACCTCATAGTTTTACATACATATCTTTGTTGTTACTACACTGAATTCTGTCATTTTCTTAAGATGCACGCAAATAAACATTTGACTCCTAAATGAATATATTTTTAATTTTTAAGTTTTAATTTTTAATTTTTAATTTTTAATTTTTAATTTTTAATTTTTAATTTTTAATTTTTAATTTTTAATTTTTAATTTTTAATTTTTAATTTTTAATTTTTAATTTTTAATTTTTAATTTTTAATTTTTAATTTTTAATTTTTAATTTTTAATTTTTAATTTTTAATTTTTAATTTTTAATTTTTAATTTTTAATTTTTAATTTTTAATTTTTAATTTTTAATTTTTAATTTTAAATTTTAAATTTTTAATTTTTAATTTTTAATTTTTAATTTTTAATTTTTAATTTTTAATTTTTATTTTTACTTTTGAATTTTGAATTTTTAATTTTGAATTTTTATTTTTTTATTTTTAATTTTTAATTTTTATTTTTTTATTTTTTATTTTTAATTTTTTATTTTAAACTTTTTGTTTGTTAGTTTTAGTCGTTCGTGTTTTATATATTAAATTTACGTTAAGTGTATCAAATGATACATCAAATTCGGCTTACGATTTTTAATTTTTACTTTTTACTTTTTACTTTTTACTTTTTACTTTTTACTTTTTACTTTTTACTTTTTACTTTTTACTTTTTACTTTTTACTTTTTACTTTTTACTTTTTACTTTTTACTTTTTACTTTTTACTTTTTACTTTTTACTTTTTACTTTTTACTTTTTACTTTTTACTTTTTACTTTTTACTTTTTACTTTTTACTTTTTACTTTTTACTTTTTACTTTTTACTTTTTACTTTTTACTTTTTACTTTTTACTTTTTACTTTTTACTTTTTACTTTTTACTTTTTACTTTTTACTTTTTACTTTTTACTTTTTACTTTTTACTTTTTACTTTTTACTTTTTACTTTTTACTTTTTACTTTTTACTTTTTACTTTTTACTTTTTACTTTTTACTTTTTACTTTTTACTTTTTACTTTTTACTTTTTACTTTTTACTTTTTACTTTTTACTTTTTACTTTTTACTTTTTACTTTTTACTTTTTACTTTTTACTTTTTACTTTTTACTTTTTACTTTTTACTTTTTACTTTTTACTTTTTACTTTTTACTTTTTACTTTTTACTTTTTACTTTTTACTTTTTACTTTTTACTTTTTACTTTTTACTTTTTACTTTTAACTTTTTACTTTTTACTTTTTACTTTTTACTTTTTACTTTTTACTTTTTACTTTTTACTTTTTACTTTTTACTTTTTACTTTTTACTTTTTACTTTTTACTTTTTACTTTTTACTTTTTACTTTTTACTTTTTACTTTTTACTTTTTACTTTTTACTTTTTACTTTTTACTTTTTACTTTTTTCTTTTTACTTTTTACTTTTTACTTTTTACTTTTTACTTTTTACTTTTTACTTTTTACTTTTTACTTTTTACTTTTTACTTTTTACTTTTTACTTTTTACTTTTTACTTTTTACTTTTTACTTTTTACTTTTTACTTTTTACTTTTTACTTTTTACTTTTTACTTTTTACTTTTTACTTTTTACTTTTTACTTTTTACTTTTTACTTTTTACTTTTTACTTTTTACTTTTTACTTTTTACTTTTTACTTTTTACTTTTTACTTTTTACTTTTTACTTTTTACTTTTTACTTTTTACTTTTTACTTTTTACTTTTTACTTTTTACTTTTTACTTTTTACTTTTTACTTTTTACTTTTTACTTTTTACTTTTTACTTTTTACTTTTTACTTTTTACTTTTTACTTTTTACTTTTTACTTTTTACTTTTTACTTTTTACTTTTTACTTTTTACTTTTTACTTTTTACTTTTTACTTTTTACTTTTTACTTTTTACTTTTTACTTTTTACTTTTTACTTTTTACTTTTTACTTTTTACTTTTTACTTTTTACTTTTTACTTTTTACTTTTTACTTTTTACTTTTTACTTTTTACTTTTTACTTTTTACTTTTTACTTTTTACTTTTTACTTTTTACTTTTTACTTTTTACTTTTTACTTTTTACTTTTTACTTTTTACTTTTTACTTTTTACTTTTTACTTTTTACTTTTTACTTTTTACTTTTTACTTTTTACTTTTTACTTTTTACTTTTTACTTTTTACTTTTTACTTTTTACTTTTTACTTTTTACTTTTTACTTTTTACTTTTTACTTTTTACTTTTTACTTTTTACTTTTTACTTTTTACTTTTTACTTTTTACTTTTTACTTTTTACTTTTTACTTTTTACTTTTTACTTTTTACTTTTTACTTTTTACTTTTTACTTTTTACTTTTTACTTTTTACTTTTTACTTTTTACTTTTTACTTTTTACTTTTTACTTTTTACTTTTTACTTTTTACTTTTTACTTTTTACTTTTTACTTTTTACTTTTTACTTTTTACTTTTTACTTTTTACTTTTTACTTTTTACTTTTTACTTTTTACTTTTTACTTTTTACTTTTTACTTTTTACTTTTTACTTATTACTTTTTACTTTTTACTTTTTGAATTTTGAATTTTGAATTTTGAATTTTGAATTTTGAATTTTGAATTTTGAATTTTGAATTTTGAATTTTGAATTTTGAATTTTGAATTTTGAATTTTGAATTTTGAATTTTGAATTTTGAATTTTGAATTTTGAATTTTGAATTTTGAATTTTGAATTTTGAATTTTGAATTTTGAATTTTGAATTTTGAATTTTGAATTTTGAATTTTGAATTTTGAATTTTGAATTTTGAATTTTGAATTTTGAATTTTGAATTTTGAATTTTGAATTTTGAATTTTGAATTTTGAATTTTGAATTTTGAATTTTGAATTTTGAATTTTGAATTTTGAATTTTGAATTTTGAATTTTGAATTTTGAATTTTGAATTTTGAATTTTGAATTTTGAATTTTGAATTTTGAATTTTGAATTTTGAATTTTGAATTTTGAATTTTGAATTTTGAATTTTGAATTTTGAATTTTGAATTTTGAATTTTGAATTTTGAATTTTGAATTTTGAATTTTGAATTTTGAATTTTGAATTTTGAATTTTGAATTTTGAATTTTGAATTTTGAATTTTGAATTTTGAATTTTGAATTTTGAATTTTGAATTTTGAATTTTGAATTTTGAATTTTGAATATTGAATTTTGAATTTTGAATTTTGAATTTTGAATTTTGAATTTTGAATTTTGAATTTTGAATTTTGAATTTTGAATTTTGAATTTTGAATTTTGAATTTTGAATTTTGAATTTTGAATTTTGAATTTTGAATTTTGAATTTTGAATTTTGAATTTTGAATTTTGAATTTTGAATTTTGAATTTTGAATTTTGAATTTTGAATTTTGAATTTTGAATTTTGAATTTTGAATTTTGAATTTTGAATTTTGAATTTTGAATTTTGAATTTTGAATTTTGAATTTTGAATTTTGAATTTTGAATTTTGAATTTTGAATATTGAATTTTGAATTTTGAATTTTTTACTTATTACTTTTTACTTTTTACTTTTTGAATTTTGAATTTTGAATTTTGAATTTTGAATTTTGAATTTTGAATTTTGAATTTTGAATTTTGAATTTTGAATTTTGAATTTTGAATTTTGAATTTTGAATTTTGAATTTTGAATTTTGAATTTTGAATTTTGAATTTTGAATTTTGAATTTTGAATTTTGAATTTTGAATTTTGAATTTTGAATTTTGAATTTTGAATTTTGAATTTTGAATTTTGAATTTTGAATTTTGAATTTTGAATTTTGAATTTTGAATTTTGAATTTTGAATTTTGAATTTTGAATTTTGAATTTTGAATTTTGAATTTTGAATTTTGAATTTTGAATTTTGAATTTTGAATTTTGAATTTTGAATTTTGAATTTTGAATTTTGAATTTTGAATTTTGAATTTTGAATATTGAATTTTGAATTTTGAATTTTGAAATTTGAATTTTGAAATTTGAATTTTGAATTTTGAATTTGAATTTTGAATTTTGAATTTTGAATTTTGAATTTTGAATTTTGAATTTTGAATTTTGAATTTGAATTTTGAATTTTGAATTTTGAATTTTGAATTTGAATTTTGAATTTTGAATTTTGAATTTTGAATTTTGAATTTGAATTTTGAATTTTGAATTTTGAATTTTGAATTTTGAATTTTGAATTTTGAATTTTGAATTTTGAATTTTGAATTTTGAATTTTGAATTTTGAATTTTGAATTTTGAATTTTGAATTTTGAATTTTGAATTTGAATTTTGAATTTTGAATTTTGAATTTTGAATTTTGAATTTTGAATTTTGAATTTGAATTTTGAATTTTGAATTTTGAATTTTGAATTTTGAATTTTGAATTTTGAATTTTGAATTTTGAATTTTGAATTTTGAATTTTGAATTTGAATTTTGAATTTTGAATTTTGAATTTTGAATTTTGAATTTTGAATTTTGAATTTTGAATTTTGAATTTTGAATTTTGAATTTTGAATTTTGAATTTTGAATTTTGAATTTTGAATTTTGAATTTTGAATTTTGAATTTTGAATTTTGAATTTTGAATTTTGAATTTTGAATTTTGAATTTTGAATTTTGAATTTTGAATTTTGAATTTTGAATTTTGAATTTTGAATTTTGAATTTTGAATTTTGAATTTTGAATTTTGAATTTTGAATTTTGAATTTTGAATTTTGAATTTTGAATTTTGAATTTTGAATTTTGAATTTTGAATTTTGAATTTTGAATTTTGAATTTTGAATTTTGAATTTTGAATTTTGAATTTTGAATTTTGAATTTTGAATTTTGAATTTTGAATTTTGAATTTTGAATTTTGAATTTTGAATTTTGAATTTTGAATTTTGAATTTTGAATTTTGAATTTTGAATTTTAAATTTTGAATTTTGAATTTTGAATTTTGAATTTTGAATTTTGAATTTTGAATTTTGAATTTTGAATTTTGAATTTTGAATTTGAATTTTGAATTTTGAATTTTGAATTTTGAATTTTGAATTTTGAATTTTGAATTTTGAATTTTGAATTTTGAATTTTGAATTTTGAATTTTGAATTTTGAATTTTGAATTTTGAATTTTGAATTTTGAATTTTGAATTTTGAATTTTGAATTTTGAATTTTGAATTTTGAATTTTGAATTTTGAATTTTGAATTTTGAATTTTGAATTTTGAATTTTAATTTTGAATTTTGAATTTTGAATTTTGAATTTTAAATTTTGAATTTGAATTTTGAATTTTGAATTTTGAATTTTGAATTTTGAATTTTGAATTTTGAATTTTGAATTTTGAATTTTGAATTTTGAATTTTGAATTTTGAATTTTGAATTTTGAATTTTGAATTTTGAATTTTAAATTTTGAATTTTGAATTTTGAATTTTGAATTTTAAATTTTGAATTTTGAATTTTGAATTTTGAATTTTGAATTTTGAATTTTGAATTTTGAATTTTGAATTTTGAATTTTGAATTTTGAATTTTAAATTTTGAATTTTGAATTTTGAATTTTGAATTTTGAATTTTGAATTTTGAATTTTGAATTTTGAATTTTGAATTTTGAATTTTGAATTTTGAATTTTGAATTTGAAATTTTGAATTTTGAATTTTGAATTTTGAATTTGAATTTTGAATTTTGAATTTTGAATTTTGAATTTTGAATTTTGAATTTTGAATTTTGAATTTTGAATTTTGAATTTTGAATTTTGAATTTTGAATTTTGAATTTTGAATTTTGAATTTTGAATTTTGAATTTTGAATTTTGAATTTTGAATTTTGAATTTTGAATTTTGAATTTTGAATTTTGAATTTTGAATTTTGAATTTTGAATTTTGAATTTTGAATTTTGAATTTTGAATTTTGAATTTTGAATTTTGAATTTTGAATTTTAATTTTGAATTTTGAATTTTGAATTTTGAATTTTAAATTTTGAATTTTGAATTTTGAATTTTGAATTTTGAATTTTGAATTTTGAATTTTGAATTTTGAATTTTGAATTTTGAATTTTGAATTTGATTTTGAATTTTGAATTTTGAATTTTGAATTTTTAATTTTGAATTTTGAATTTTGAATTTTGAATTTTGAATTTTGAATTTTGAATTTTGAATTTTGAATTTTGAATTTTGAATTTTGAATTTTGAATTTTGAATTTTGAATTTTGAATTTTGAATTTTGAATTTTGAATTTTGAATTTTGAATTTTGAATTTTGAATTTTAAATTTTGAATTTTGAATTTTGAATTTTGAATTTTAAATTTGAATTTTGAATTTTGAATTTTGAATTTTGAATTTTGGGGTGAATTTTTAATTTTAACATCATTTGGAATAATGAGTATTCCAATTTTGAATTTTGAATTTTGAATTTTGAATTTTGAATTTTGAATTTTGAATTTTGAATTTTGAATTTTGAATTTTGAATTTTGAATTTTGAATTTTGAATTTTGAATTTTGAATTTTGAATTTTGAATTTTGAATTTTGAATTTTGAATTTTGAATTTTGAATTTTGAATTTTGAATTTTGAATTTTGAATTTTGAATTTTGAATTTTGAATTTTGAATTTTGAATTTTGAATTTTGAATTTTGAGTTTTGAATGTTGAATTTTGAATTTTAAAAAATAAATAATTTTCTTAACTATGCAAAGTGTCACCCTAGTAGCAACAATCGCATCTAGATTTATGTATTTCATGCATTTATTTAATAGCGAATATTACATCAAGAAACTTGATTGCATTTACATGCCACCTCGACTCAATGATTCTGAACATTCAATGGAATGATAGATGATGAGACCTCGCTGAGATTTTCATATCTCATGTGGAATGAGCGCCAAGCACATTAAGATAACACATCATGGTCTTCGATTCAATTAGCATTCATAGCTAATGTTAAATTAAGACAGATAAATCTAATAAATTAACTACAACTACATATTTGTTTACAAAACTAAACTTGAAAAATATGTCCAGAGGGCAAAAACAGCATTGGTGTTAAAGCAAAGTCGTTGCAGGTCGCGTCATCAGTTATGTGAGAAAAATAAAATAAAACTAAATAATGAATATTAGCTATGGATGAATCTGTACCATTATGGCAAAATTTGATATGTTCAAGTTTCATTAAAGTTTTGATATCTCATTAAGACATATGAACATATCAGGTTTCTATATAGCAATTTAATAGACATCCACTTATCTCAGATATCCTTTGCTTACATATTCTAAAAGTCCGGAAAGTATATCAAGTAAATTTTTCTTTTTCAAATAAACGGACATAACAACTTTGCATTAGCGGTGCAGAAATAAAATTATGTGCTGTTACAATTGAAGGTATTAGAAGCAAAGGGATGCAAGTATCAAAAAGTTTATTTCGAGAAAATCGCCTTCAAATTCTAGTGCAAATGCAGATATTACTTGAACTGTTTTTTTCGGCTAGATTTCAGCACTGATAATAAATTGATCTCATCTCATACTAGTGTACACAGATGGTGTCAAGGAACTCAACTGCACATTTATCTCAATTTTTGCCGATATGTCACTTGCACCCCTTTGCTTCTAACCGCCTTAGTTCAATTGCTCAAATTACTCATTATTCCAAATGATGTAAAAATTAAAAATTCACCCAAAATCTCAATACATATCAAAAACTCCCATTTTGAAAGCAAATTAGCAAATTATTTAATTTTGGTTTGCCTCCAAATATTTTTTCCCACAAGTTATCATCTCTTTTTTTCCATTCTTCATGAAATCCCTGTGTGGCTCTTGCAAATTATATAGAAATAGTCAAGTCAAATTGGTCATGAACGACAACGACACAACGGCCAACAATAATAACGACGACATCACTCATTTACTGACTGGCAAAAAAATTATTAAATATTCTGGTACTTACGACAATCGTTGTTATTGCTGTTAATTGTATTTTACGTTACGTTTCGTCCAACGACGTTTGTCTTTTTCTTCAACAATTGTATTTTTTGTTGCCAAAGTTAACACGATTATTTGTTTAAGTGCAACTGAAATAAAACTGAAGAGATATTCAAATAGATATCAACGACACACGAAGAAAGGGAGGAAGCTAAGAGAAGAGAAGAGAACAATGCCAACATGTAGAAATTATAGACATACAACTACATGAACATTTAGGGATAATAGACACACACATGCACACAAGTACAGGCAGCACATTTGTAAGACGTAATACCGACGGTTTTAGTCACACAGCCGAATCTGTAAGGCCAACTGCTGCATGAAAGACATTATTAGCATTACACAGTACAACATTTTTCAGCTAATTGATATGGGTCTCAATTCTGAGAACTGCATGTAAATGTGCCCCATTCGTTATGTCAAGTTGCATGCCATAATAATTGAATATCGATTTTAAGTTAGTAAGTACCGTATAGAGGAATTTATAACGTTTTAGGCTCTTTTGTTTCATTTAACTCGAGAGCCACTTGTCCGATTTAGCTGAAACAAATTTAAAAAAATGTAAGAATTACAATTCCTTCAATCTGTGCATATAACGTTATCCTACATAAGCAACAGTTTCACTTTTTCATTTATGAAATGATTTTGAACTGGGTTTATTTTGTAGCAGTTACAATAAAACTGTTTTACTCCGTGGTGTATGATTTACATGGAATATAATAATATTACGCCATCATATAGTATTTATGTTATTTCCAACAAAAGAACACAAAATGTACTTACTAACTTCAAATCGATATTAAATTATTATGCCATGTAACTTGACAAAACTTTTTGGGGTAACTTTCACGTGCAGTTCTCAGAATTGAGTCCCAAAATCATGTGTTGTACTGTGTTATGAAGGCATTTTAAAAAGTTAACTTTCTAGTTATAACACAAAACTGAAGGCATTCTCTTGGCATTTTCCAGAGAATACAAATAAAGACCATAGAACCATAATGATCAATGGCACAACAATATTTTCTGAGAATTTTATAGAAACGCTTTAAGCGTTGTTGTAACTTTCCTGACTACACTAATCCTATGGGCAGGCATTGCACCTACCTCAAATAAGGAAGCTCTGAAGATCACTTACATCAGTTTAGAATGGAAGAAATCTATGTCTTTATGTGATGAACTCATTACACAGTGCAACAGCCAAACTGGGTGAGTAAAACCCTCAAAGGGCTTGGCATTTTTATGCGAAACTTTTCTCTATGACCTATAATATTTTTGCTTATGTTGAAGTTTTCGTTTAGTTTTTCAGCTATAACTCAAGAACCATTGAAGATTTCTTATATCATTTATCAGCACAATTGTCGCTAAGGCTTAAATAATATTAATATATTCATGTACAACATTAAGTTGGTCTAATTTTATCGAATCAAATCTTCTATAAATTAATATTAATATTATTTAACCATCAATCAACAATATTCGAACGAAGTGCGTATGATTTATATAAAATTTGCTTAAAATTAATATTACTTATACGTTGTACATACATGCATACATATGAGTACAAAATGCAAACTCGCTACAATATATACAATACAGCAATTCGTCAGGATCGTCATTCATTATCATCAGCAATGACCAGTTTTCAACATATCACAGATGAGGCAGTCCATATACATATATGGCTACAAACGTGGACTTATGGGTGAAATTTTATAGTAAAAGGCGATGATGAAAAAAAGTTTGGGATGAAAACGCTAAACCCTTTGGGGTTTATTTAACACTGTTATTGTTACAAATGTCACTTAAATCAATATGGTTCTAGGGTCGTCAAATAAGGCCTCTGAGAAATTTTTCCCTTTCATCTATATACATAAAAATGGTGGCAAAAATGTATAGTAATTCATCAATTTAGAACGGCTGGGCCGATTTTGCTCAAACTTTATTTCAGTTGTTCGTTAATGCCAGGAGAAGGTTTATGTGAAAAAAAATTTTGGGAAAATCTTCCGGAAAAGTCGGAAAATCGAAAATTGCCTTTTTGTATGGAATTTTGCGTGCAATTGTTACAAATGGCTTTTTAATGGAAAAATAGAAAATTTTTGTTGAAAAATTCGGAAAATTCCGAAAAAAGTCAGAATTTGTTTTTGCGTCGAAATTCTGCATTTTATAGTATGATTTAATAAATTTGGACGATGGAACTGTGAAAAATTTCGGATACTTATTCATAAATGACTTTTCGAATGGAAAAATATTTTTGGTGAAAAACTCGGAAAATTCCGAAAAAACTTGGATTTTTTCTACAAAACTTTGCATTGTATCGCTTGATTTGATACAAATAATTGAACTTTTGTTTAAAATTGTGTGTGCAATTAAAAATAGAACATTTTTTTCGAAAAATTACGGAAAAATGCCAACAAATTTAATTTTTTTTAGTCGAAATTTTGAATTTAATCGTATGATTGATAACTTTTGGACGATGTTAATCTATAATATTTCGGATAATAGAAAAATTCTTGGTGGAAAACTCGAAATATTCCGTAAAAACTCGAAAAATTTAGATTTTTCGACGAAATTTTGCATTGTATCGCTTGATTTAATGATTTCTGTCGACGTAAAGGTTTAAAATTTGTTATGATACTTGGAAAATTTGGGATTATTATATTCAAAGATTAAACACGAAATGATGCTCCCCCAGGCAAGACATTCGTCATTTCTTTCTGGCAACATTTGGTCAAGATCGCAAATTCCGTTAGCAGTTGCATCCGCTGGTATTTCTGCCACATTGTTGAAACGCGGTCGACCTGCACTTTCTGCTTTGAAGCTGCTGATGAATCTTCTCACAGTTGACAAGCCAACGTGCAGCGAAATTGTTGCGAGAATGCAAAATCCTCATTTGGGATGAATCCACGATGGCACATAAACGAGTTTTGGAGGCAGTTGACCGAACGATTAAGAATTTATGAGGTGATTCGAGATGAATTGGTTTGGCTATGGTATTTTCGTCATCCCAAAATCTACTGCTGCTTATGAAATTAACGCACACCTGAAATCGTCATCTTTGTGTTACTGAATTTTCAAGACAGCTACTGGAACTTTGTAATGGCCAAATTCCTGTTGATGTTTCAACTGGATTGATGACGTTTCCGGCAAATTTTTTCGAGTTTACATCGTCAAAGGAGGAACTTATCACCAAAGTTTTTCCCGGCAATGCAAAAAATTATAAAAATCTAGATTGGATAAGTGAACGGGCCATACTAGCAGCGAAGAATAAGGTCTTCGATAGCTTGAATGCTATTATTCAAAGTCGAATCGATGGAGAACTGCATTCATACGAAAAATCCGTTGACAGTGTGACCAACGAGAATGAGGCGACCAACTATCCGACAGAATTTTGAATTTTTTAGATGTGTCAGAAACTCTGCCGCATAATTTACAGCTGACGGTGGGATCGATTATAAGCACGTTGCGGAATCGTTGAATCATATTAAATTGTGCAACGGTACGCGTTTGTCGGAAACTTATCATCAATGTGATTAAAGCAACGTTCATCAGGGGCAAATTCCAAGGAGAGAAAATCTTTATCCCACGAATTCCTATTATTCTAACCGAACTTCCCTTCCAAATTCAAGCAAATTCAACTCCCCATTCTATTGGCTTTTGCGATGACAATCAATAAATCGCAAAACCCATCAATGAAAGTTTGTGATCAATCTCGAATTTCCCTGCTTTTCACAAGATCAGCCGTACGTTGTCTGTTCGCGTTTTGGCAAACCGTCTTTATTGTTTGTTTTTACGCCGGAAAACAAATCGAAAAACATTGTTAATCAGATCGTTCTTCACCGCTCTTCACTAATTTCGATTAAATTCAAATAAATTATATTAAAACTTGAACTACCTGTGTTTTACTATACCCCTAGAGCGAGACGAAGTTTGCCGGGTCCGACGTTGTATGGCAGAACAACGTTTGCCGGGTCAGCTAGTTTTGCATAGATCAAATAAACGTATGAAGTATTCTCTTGTATACAGATTTTGATAAAACGATTTAACATAATGTCTGACCGAAGATTTTTCCAGACATAAAATCCCCCACTGGGCCCTGTAGAAAAGGCGACTGCCACAGCAATAGCCACCGTGGTGATGACTTTACAATGCCAAGTTCAGTGGTTCGTCGTTGAAATCGTCCACAGTTCCAGGTTGTTGAGATCGCCGCTGTTGGTTCGTTGGATCTTTGCTAATACAAGTTTGTGACGATGAAGGAAAAAACCAATACCGGCAGCAGTAGTAGCAATTAAGAGTGCAAATTTACTACATACACATACAGAGGTTGCAAAAAGTTCTAAAGAGATTTACAATTAAATGATTCTACAGATGTTGCTGCCTATGGGAAGATAAACCGTTAAGAAAGTTTGAGTCGGGAAAACCGACTTACATATACCCTCACTCTCAGTAAAACATAAAATATTCTAGTGTATTGATATTATTACTCGATTTCTAAAGTGGGCGGAGTGCAGAGTTCGTAAATACTTATCATTGAGAAGTATTATTTTGCTCTTCTCCTCAAATACAACTCTATTTGCGAGCGACTCAATTTTGTGTTTTCATTTTCGACGTAAAAAGAAATGAGCGCTCGTTTGTTAATGCTCTAGAACGTCATCGCTCGTTGAATACTCTTTCGAAAGCACTCAACAAAAGAGTACTCATTGCTTTGATATTTCTCACTCAAAAGTTATTGCGATGATAAACTCTTTACAACAACAAAGCTAAGTTTTGAGTGCTCCTGTTTAATAACATGCTCATAACTGATTTGGTTTACAGGAATTACATACTTGTATCTGCTTTGCTAGCGTCGTTTTTCGAAGTTGTTCTTGATAAACATTTTGCGTACCACTGCATTAGAGTCACATTATTTTGTTTTTTCTCGTAAAAAACCTGTGCAAGAATATATACATATGTCTATATCTGCCACGCCTCCCAACGGCAATATGCTCCACCACTAAACTGTGTGTCGCATAAAAAACAATTTTCATATCAGAGCATTGTTGGATTTGTCAAACAAGCAAATTATCAATCTTAATAATTTAGGTTTATTAAATGTAATTTTTAATATAAAAAAAAATAAAAATAAATGATTCAATGTGTTAACAGTATTATTATTTCAAAAATTATAATAATTTTCTTACATACTACCTAAATATCAATGCATATTTTCCAAGCAACACAATTCATTTCTGTGTTCAACGAAACGACGGCACTTGAAAAATCAACATTATACATATGTTCACATTTGCTTATTTATGATTGATAAGTAAAATTCAATCGATCATTTTCGTGAAATGAGCGCTCCTTGTTTGCTTCAATGAGCGTACAATGAGTTATTCAATTTAAAAATTCTATTCAAACAAGCGGTCGCCATTTAACTTATCAAAGCGATGTATTGAATGAGTGAAACTAATGAGGAGTTTATAGAAGAGAAGATTGCTTGATTGCTTTCGCTCACTTGTTTTGAAAATGATAAACTCATTGTAAAGATAACTCAATAGAGCGAGAGCGTATTTTGATTGCTCTACGCACTCTGGCGGAGTGATACATTTGTATTGGAGGTACCAGAAAGGGAGTGGCTAGAAATCCGTTTTTTTCCTAAAACTTTATCCTTAAGTGTATTGATACTATTACTCGATTTACAAAGTGGAAGGAATGATTTATTTATATGGGACGTATCAGAATGGGCATGGCCATGTCAAATCCCGCAGGTAGGTTTGGAAAAGTTTCAAAACAATTGGTTACGTCTTTCGAAAGTTATCGTACGTACCAGCCGGACAGATGGAAGGACATGGAATAAACGACTTAAAAATTCATGACTCGAATTTGGTTTTAAGAAACCTATTTGGTTACATCTTTCGAAAGTTATCGTGCGTACCAGCCGGACTGATGGACGGACATGGAATAAACGACTTAAAAATTCATGACTCGTATTTGGTTTTAAGAAACCTAGGGTCTAAAGTGGGGAATGAACAACAAATTTGTGTGTTTTTTCTATTTTCGTAGATAATATCCAGTAGTTTTTAGTTTACTAGTCCTTAAGGTACAAAGATGCAGTAAATTTTAAAAAAATTTAAAAAAAAATTTTTAAAAATTCCTTTACTATTGAACATGAACATTTCAAATGTTCGAGGAGGCAAATTCTTGTTATTTTTCTGTACCCGCGACCAGAAGTAGAAATGTATCATTACAGAGATCTGAAATTTTGTATATAAAATAAACCCAACAGGTGCACTTGTTGATAGAAAAAAAACAAACGCCATAATATATGTTGTACTGTGTTAAAAACGTGTACACGTATATATTAATGCAAACCAAACTTTTAAAAATTTCTCAAACGTTAAAATTTTTTTCTATTTTCCCTTGTAAGCACTCACTTTTCGCTCCTACTGTCGCAAAACTTTTACGTACGTCATGTAAAGTCAAGCGGCGGTAGCAGCACCAGCAAATACAATGCGATTATTTCATTCGATTCTTTCTTTCGGCTTTTAATTTATTTTATATTTCTTCATAAATTGTGTTTAAAATTGACCTTGAACTTGATATTAGTTACCGACTTATACACAACGGCGGCAGCAAAACGAAGAATGTAAAAAAAAGAAAGAAACAAAACAAACTGAGAAAAAATACAAAACGCTTGCAAAGTCATAAAAACGTAGCCACAACAAACGAACAGACACCAAACTGGTTTTCCACTTCTAACGTGGTCGAGATCAATCGATCGACGACGGTCTCTATGGTTGGTCGAGATGGATGTTTCGACGTTTGGATAGGACGGAACAACCCAAGTGGCGGCCGCTGATCAAGAATCGTGAGTTGATGGAATGAATAGCTACCGAATGATGGCGGTTAACAAAATTGCCGGTCCAAATTATAGTTGCTGGTGTTGTTGTTTGTTCGTTTCAAGCAATATCTCTTGTTTCGTCGTATATCACGTGGGGGTGGTTAATGGTTGGCCATTTGACGATGATGTTAATGATGTTCATGATGATGATGGTGATGGTTTGCGTCAAGCAAACATATGTTGGCACATTTGTAGCTTCTGCTGCTATACCCCCTTAGTAATTAGTTGTAAGAATTAATTTTGGAATTTCGCTTTTATTTTTTCCGAAGAATTCCTTTTGTCACGTCAATGAGTCTGTTCAATGTGAGTGTGAGAGTGTGGGAGGATTTTTAATGTTGGCCGCAGGCAGTCAGAATCAATCAGTCAACAAGTGTTTTTGTGGTGGTAATTAACGCGAAATAACTTTAATTACTAACAAACACAATGGATTTGTTGTAGATGTGGGATAATCGATTAATTGACAATACTATTGGTATTAAAAACATTTCAGATCGAGGGGAGTATTACTATTGTCTTACAAATGAATAGGTTAGATCATAAGATTTCTTCTTCTTGTAATTTGGTAGCAGCAATTTAAATTCATCCATCAATAGACACATGTTAAAAAGAATTCCACGCGCTTGGGTCTTTTGCGCTCCGTGGCTAGTTTGTCACACCAAACTTAGATATCAGCTCTTACACCTGGTCCATCCAATGAAGCCACCTTCTGAGCCCCATCGACTTTATTGTCGAAGACTTTTCAAGCTATATCATTTTCATCCATTCGTACAATGTGCCCAAGGCAGCGCATCCTTTCTTTTTGAATGCGCTTGACTGAGGCGATGTCGTTATACAGCTCTTGGTTAAATCGACGACGGTACTCGCCATTTGTAAAATATTTTTCTCTTGAATAGAATTTGAATTTTTCTCTCAGCATAGATTTGTCCGCTTGTGTTATTGCCCAGGATTCTGCGCTGCAAAGCAAGATAGGTAGGAGATCAGTGTCTGGTAGAGTTGTATATTTGTTCGCCTAAAGAAGATTTTTTCATGCCTTTCATTGACTACCACGTGATCAATCTAGTTTTTTGTCTTTTGATCATATCCCCTGATTCAAAGGTTGTCTTATGGTTACCTTTTGTGGGAAGCTGCTTTCACTCCATTACATATTTCTTGCCGATGAGAAGCTTACCAGTCTGTATCCGTTATCGTGAGTATTGTTGCGTAGACTGTATTTTCCAACTACTGAACTAAGGCCGGTTGTGACATGATGGTAACAACACGCAACAACCATGCGGAAGATCCATGGTACAATCCCTGCCTCAGTCAGTGTGGGAGGTTGGGTGGGGTTCCAAATGGCAGCGCATCGTGGTCAAAGTTGGTTGGGAAGGCGAAAAAATCCACATCAAGCACCGCAGCTGCCCCGGAGTCACTCATAGAGGAGTAAAATGTATGATAGACCTCTAGTCATTTTAACCTCCTAAAATTTTTGTCCATACCTACCGGCGCGGTAGTGGTTAAAGGAGATTTGAGGTTTTTTTAAGAACCCAACTCATCTTCCATATCAGTTGTATACCCTCACCCTACGGGTAGGAGGGTATATATCATTTGATACGACCTAAAAGTGAAACACACAGAAGGAGACACTTTAGACCCTATGTTTCTTTGACCAACTGGTACGAACGATTCCTTTCGAAAGACGTAACCCAAAACTACTTACGGTATTGACAATGGACTACATGGCCACACCCCATACAAATGTCCCATTCCTCCCACTTTAGGTATCAAGTAATAATATCAATATACCAAATTCCGTATTTAGTAATACTATAGCAGGGCAAAGTTGTGGGTAAAAAATTGGAAGTCTAGCCACGCCCCTTCTGGTGCCTTCCATACAAATGTACCACTCCACCTACTTTAGAAATCAATTAATAATATCAATGCACCCAACGCGATAGGGTCCAAATTCTGTATTTGTTAAGCAAATTTTTTGGTTTTACTGAGGGTGAGGGTATATGTGAGACAGTTTACCCGGCTGAAACTTTCTCACTAGTTAGAATCAAAATTTCCCAGATAATTGTTAATGTCCAAATCTTTTGTTGACTATTCCAAATACGTTTCTTCAGCAAGGAAGCTGTAAAAGATGTCACGTCGTTTGCATCCCTGTCCCTTCCATCGCATTTCCTATGTGGCGATGATGTCAGCCTTGTATTTGTCGAAAACATCTGCCAATAGGATAGAGGCACTATTTCTGTAAAGAGTTCGCACATTCCAGTTGGTTATCCTAAATCATGGTCCCTAAAACGTTTAAGGGGGTCGTCAACATTTGGCGAGGGCCTTGTATTTTCTTTTATTTGAGTTTTCATAATAGTTTTTGTATTTAAGGAGAGTAGCTTATTACGAATGACTGAACGAATGTTCACTGTATACTAATATGGAATTTTATGTTTTTTTGTAACATAATGTCATGACAATAAGGCGTGAGGTATCATTTTGTTTCTTTCGATCATTATTACACTTTTTCTTAAGAATTAAGTCCAGTGCCCTGTAATTAATCATTGCACAAAAATTTCCCATTCAAATCTATTTTCACACAGCTGCAACTGTCACTTCCGCAACGAAACGAACATTTTCCCTGCAAACTGATGACACTACCACGGACACAGTGCACTCACCTTTCAACTTGAAATTTGTCTTAATGTCACAAAGATGTCCTCTTAAGTGTCGCCGCAAGACATAAGAAAGAACGAAAAACATGAAATCTTAACCTTCCCAGGCAATAAAAAATAAGAAGAAAAACAAAAATCGAAGAAAAACAAATTCATTTAATAGGGAACACACAGCACAGCGAAGAGCTTCCGTCAAAGTGTCACAGCATGACGGGTCATAAATTAAAACATCATCCTACATACGCGCACAATGTGCGCGAAGCTTTTCCAAGCGGTTAAGCGATCGCGTCTGCGAGTGAAACATAAAGAAAAATCCCAATAGTAAATTAAACGTGAAAATAGACAATGGGCATGACAATGGGCGCTTCGTGTGTTGTTGACGTTGTTGTCACCATAGGCCATACAAATTTGTACAGCCATCTGTCACTGACCCTGAGAGAAGATCGCTTGCTGTCTCTTCGCCTTCTCCCTTTGCCTGATAACGGCCTCAGATGCAATGTTTATAAATGAAAAGAGGCAAAGAAAAAGCCACAGAAATGCGATTGAATGAAATCTCTGCAAGACTTATAATGATCTAGATATATCTACAGATCTACAACTTTTTAGAGGATATATCACCTCGTATGTGTCCATACATCGTGTCCAACAAAATGACCATAAGTGTTAATGAGCTGCATATTAAAAGTAAATGATTATCTTTTCAATGTCTCCACAGGAATGCAACAGATAAAGATAAACATTTCTTGCCCACTCTTACGAGTGTCATTATTTATACAGAAAAATGCCTTAATGTTGTTTTTGTTCTAGCGCTTATTTATGGTACATACAGAGTATTCGTATATATTATATATAGCCCCTATCCACCCCCACTAGGCTCAGAGGCAAAGAACATCTGCTGGTTTTGTAGATTGGTTGTTGGTGGCGCGGATACTTTGCATAAATTCCCGATTCCCTGTCTCCTCTCACACTCTTTTACTTTTTTTCCCCCTCAAATGAAACACTTTTCTTGGACATTAAATTTGTGCTTGAGTTGTTGGTATTTTGTTGTTGTCTCTTTATCTCTATCTCACTTTGTTTTCAATTGTCTGCGGAACATGATGAATTGGGATATTTTGTATTCATGAGCTATTCGGTGGTCCATCATTAAGAGTCAGACGACCGACACAGTTGACAATTGTCAACAGATTGTGGGACACAGGAAACGACGTTGGCGGCGTTGTAACGTGTCGCCGTTGGATGTTGCGTCTGCTGCTGCTGATGCATATGTTGGAATTGTGCCACATTAACACCTTGAGCAACTGTGAACAGCTGGATATTATCTTTGGCGGACATTTTAGGAAGCTGTCACCTGATGGCGGATTGTTTTCTGAGTGGCGTTTACTAATTAATTATGTTAGAATCCAAATGGAATCACTATAAAAAGTAATAAAACCAACTATTAAGCCATGATATTAAAGAATACTAATGCTGTTGTACAAATTTTTACTCTCTGAATTTTTACTACCGTTTTTTTATATCTCACAAGCCGATGTTAAGCCAAAAACGACAAAAACACAACAGCACAAACACATTTTAATTAGCACCTAATATTAAATTCATTTGTTGTCGTTGTATGTAAATAAATTAATTCATATATGTATTTTACTCTAATTTAGTCATAGTAAAGTTGATTGCCAATGTCCGCTAGTTTTGAATAATTATGGCATAATAAATTAAATTATTTTTTAAATATTTAGAAGAACGAATAGACTACATCAGATAAAAAAACAAATTAGATTGACAAAATCGAATAAAAATAGAAATGCGGAATCTTGTCTGAAGTGCCCTCTAAAAGTTTTACTGGCCGGTATGTACTAAATATTAATTTATGTCCATGGTTCGAGCCGAAAAAAGACATATCGTTAACATGTATTTTAAAGTTCAGCAGAGTTGGCGAAAAGGTCACTAATTTGATCATATCTTATATTTATATAAAAAGTTGTTTTAAAAATTGATTTACATTTTATTTTACATAATTGTAGGTATTTTATGAAGGTTTTCTAACTGTTTTTGAATTTTTGACATTAAATAAAATAATGAAATTGGTCTGTTGTTATGAAAGAATGTGAAATTTTTTATTTTCTATTTTGAGTATTCTGATCGTTATTCACTTAGGAATAACCACAATCTCTCTTTAGAATTCCCCAAGCAGCTCAAAACTTCCGATAGATCACGTGTCCCCCGGGCAATGCCACTGAACATTTGCCACCATAACGGTTGCTTTGGCAGCCTAATAAACTATTATGAAAACACAAGAACAGAAAAAAATTAACCTTTATGTTTATAACCCCTGCAAACGTTACAAGGGCCATGATTCAAGGATATGTACCTGGAATGTCGGAACTCTCTACAGAGATGGTGCCTCTATTCAATTGACGGATGTCGTCGACTAATACAAGGCTGACATCAGCACCTTACAGTTCATGGAAGGAACAGGTATGTACACGACACTCTTTACACCCCATGAATGAGGTATGGGATAGTTTCTCTCGTTGTTGTGAATTGTATACCGCACGAGTTATCGAATTCGATACGAATCACCCCCTTATTTGGTGTGGTTGGGAAAAAATCAAATAAGATGAAATAATTCGGTGGATAAAAATATTTACCAGATGTTTCACCTCTGTTTTAAAGTTTTCACATTAAATCAAGAAAAATATATAGAAATCTTTCAATTTAAATAAAAACATTAATACTCATCATATGTTAATATCATCATCTAGACACACCCTAACCCAAGGGTGGGAGAAAATTTTATAAAATTTTAATTTGTATGGGACACCCTTAGGGGTTGAAGATGGGTTATGTGTTATGGGTATATGTATATGATATGGATATGAATTGCAGAATTTTGTAGGTTTGGCCGCCCAAAAATTATAAGTCCTTGCAGATTTTGGAAAAGCTTAAATTTAAGCACGAATGTATTTTTTTAAAATTGAATTAGAATTTTGTTTGGCAAATTTATTCTTATTTCAAAAAATTGGAAATAGTCGTTAATTTTTTGAGGGTTAGACCGACAAATTCCAATATCGATGTTTGCGATCACCCTAGTATGTATGGGGAAATATTAGAAGGGAAAAATGACTGGCAGTCGGTTATACATTTTATCCCTTTATGAGTGACTCCGGGGCAGTTGCGGGGCTTGATGTGGATTTTTCCCCTTCCACACCAACTTTGACCACGATGCGCTGCCATTTGACCCCACCCCATCTGCCCCACATGTTGGCTCATGCAGTTTTTTTTCCTAACCAAACAAATTGTTACTAAGGATCTACATATACATTATCGCACGACTTATTAACAAGATTTCTATTTAAAGACTCACTACTCGTTTGTAGACAATTGCCGATTGACTTTTACTGGAAAGTTGCTGTCAACAATATCGAGGGCGAAATGACTAAGACTGGAATTGAACCATAGATCTTCCGCATGATAGTCGTGTGTTCTTATTATCATGTCAACAATATACACAAAACCTCCTTTAACGAATTTAGACTCGTAAGCCTGCTGAGCGGAACCAGACTCCCGCATAAAGATATCTACACAAGGCAACCAGTGTATCAGGATAGTGATCAAAACACAAGAAACCACATTGATCACGTAGTAAACGATGGAAGGCATGCCTACATCATTATGGACGTGCATGTGATGAGCTGTTCAAATATAGACACGGATCATTTAATGCAAACAAACTCCCCTTATTCTAATATTCCGGACATAGAGTGTCAGCATATTACGCAGTACATAAACACTGCTGTAACAACCAGACTAGTATATGGAAACCATCCTCAGATATGCTCTGGTACGATGAAGAATGGAAACGAACGATATAATAAGAAGAGGAGAGAGACGGAATGCCTCTTGAGGCGTACAAAAGCATCAATGTAAGAAAGAAGAGTTCCAGGATATCGAAAAGTATTGCGATATTGGTGAAGCCCTAAAGTTTTAACAAAAAGTAAAAATCAATGGTTTTGGAACTGGGATTCCCACCTATAAGGACAGTTAAGGAAATTTGGTCACAGACTCGCTGAGTGTGCTGCAAATATGGAGGGAACACTTTCGTACTCTGCTCCTACCCGAAGTTAGCCTAAGTGATGAAATCACACCAATCATCTACGACGAAATAGATTGTCTACCACCGAACCACACCAAGAGTGTGTTATGTGAAAGATTAAAGCCTATCTTCATGAAAATTATTAAATTTAGCAGTGTGCCTTTACCCTGGTAAATCCACGACCGATTGGATATTCACACAATGACAAATCCTAGAGAAGTCCCATGAAATGCAGATCGATATCTGACATCTGTTTATTGATTATAAAGTTGCACTCGACAGTTAAATACGACAAAAATTATTAGATCCTATGGCTGAGTTTGGCATCCCCGCGAAGCTGATATGACTTTGCGGGACGACACTGATCTACACTTCAGTGAAAAACGGCAAAAAACTGACAGATCCATTTTCTACCATGCGAGGCTTTAGACAAGGCGATAGTCTGTCATGCGATATCTTTAACATTATAATGGAGATGACCATGCGGAAAGCTGCAGTAAACACGACTTGTACCATTTTTAATAGAAGTCACATGATATAGATATCGTTGGCCGAGGACTGCGGGATGTTACTGCGGACTTTATAAGTATTGAGTAGCAGTCGGCAGGACAAAACCAAGTTATTTGTTTTAACGAAGAAAGAGTCTACTCGTTTGGTTACGCGTTTACATTCACAGCTATAACTTTGAAGTGGTAGATGATCTTGTCTGCCATGGCTTTGCCATAAATGAAATTTATAATATCAGTATGAAACTAGTAAGGCGGTTATCTTCGGCTATGCCGAAGCTCAGATACCCTTCACCATTTGTTAAAATGGTGATAAAACTGGTTATTTGCACTACAACTATATTTTATTAAACATTGTACCACAAAACAGGGAAGTTGGTGAGAAGTGGACGTTACTTTTAGCTTCACACATCCATTTTGTCAGTAATTTTGTATAGATTTTATGCGATTTTATTAATTTTGTAACTCCCCAAAAATGGGAAGTTGTGTGGGATGTGGGAGTGGGAGTAGCTTCTGGACACAAGCATACTCCAAATTTCAAACCGAAAGCTCATACACCATAGGGATATACAGACGGACACCCCCAAAAAGGGGGAATTTGTATGGAAGGTGGGAGAAGTATTCGTCCGATATTGGACATCTTACAACGGAAGCTCCTATTATAGGATTAAAGCTTACATTTACAATTTCAGCTCAAGAGTTTGTATGGGAGGTGAGAGTGGTTTTTGACCGATCGTTCTCATTTTAATACTCAACCTCCGCTTAGAGCAGAAAAACGTTCATAAAATATTTCAGCTTGATTGCTCTTAAATTACTACAGTAATCGCGGGGACTGAGGGATTTTGTATGGAAGGTGTGAGTAGTTTTTGACCGATCGGTCTCATCTTACCACTTAACCTTCGCTTAGTGTAGGGAAGCTCACATACAAAATTTCAGCCTGATTGCCCTTAAACTACATCTGTAACCGCAGGGAGAGACCCCAAAAAGGGGGAGTTTGTATCGGAGGTGGGAGCAGTTTTTGACCGATCGGTCTGATCTTACTACTCAGCCTACGCTTAGAGTATGAAAGCTTGCATACAAAATTCCAGCTTGGTTGCCCTTAAACTACAGCTGCAATCGTAGAGAGAGACCCCAAAAAGGGGGAGTTTGTATGGGAGGTGGGAGCAGTTTTTGACCGATCGGTCTCATCTTACTACTCAGCCTACGCTTAGTGTAGAGAAGCTTGCATACAAAATGTCAGCTTGATTGCCCTTAAACTACAGCTGTAACCGCAGGTATATACCCAAAAAAGGGGGAGTTTGTATGGGAGGTGGGAGCAGTTTTTGACCGATCGGGCTCATCTTAGAACTCAACCTCCGCCTAGTGTTGGGAAGCTTGCATACAAAATTTCAGCTTGATTCCCCTTAAACTACGGCTGTAACCGCAGGGATAGACCCCAAAAAGGGGGAGTTTGTATGGGAGGTGGGAGTACTTTTGACCGATCGGGCTCATCTTAGAACTTAACCTCCGCTTTGATGATAGAAGCTTGCATTCCAAATCGCGGGGACAGACAGACCGACAGACCCTTAAATCGACTCAGATTTCGATGGTGATCATTTATATATATATATATTGTTATACCTACCACGCCTCCTTATGGGCGTTACAAATGGAAGAACAAAATGAATATACTCTTCACTCCGTTCATGCGCATGGTGAAGGGTATAAAAAATGGGACGAGTATTGATCGCAAACCGCTGCTATTATGCGCCAAGCAAGCAATTTAATAAGAAAATCTTCTCTCGACAAAAAATAACCAAAAATGATCCCACCTATATTCCTCTACAGCGCTGAATTCTGAGTAATGACGCGAATCAATCTATTCTGAGAGGCTTGAACCCATAAGCTGTATAACTACATCGACATAGCAAAGTGCAACCAATTACACCGAATGCGCTGTATTGAACACATTGTACGGATGGATGACAATGGATGGTCCAGGTGAACAAGATGTTAGCTAAACTTGAACTCTCTATGGAGTGCAAGAGACCGCAACGCTTGGAATTCTTTTCAACGTGCGGCAACTGACCAATGAAATTCTATTGTTCCTGCCAAATAAGAACAAATAGAAGAGTATTGGTCAAAAAATATATAATAAAATATTTTTAGTGGGAGCTTTTTAGATACAATAATATTTATGAAATCAAAAAGTCTTCTTAAGGTTAGCAATTATAACTGAAACAATCAAGTTCAAAATAATGCATTTTCTTTCGTTTTGAAGCAAATGAGTCATAGTCATGTATACAGACTTGAGTTACTCGATGTGATACAGTCGTAATAAAACCAGTCTGTCGTCAGATCGGCCGCTCTTCAATTACATTCCGCCATAATACTTTCAAATTATCTGCAGCCACAGCACTGTGTGGCCATATATTTGTATCATTTAATCGGTCAGTTTACCTGAAAGAGTTTAGTACAACGACCCTTAATCTTGAAATTAATATCGATACAAGTTCACAAACAAGTTACTTGCATAAGATTTTTTGGTATAATGACACATAAATAATGTTTGTTATGTGCTGCTGTCTTGGGACACTCGTACTAACCTTTGAGAAAACATCTTTGCAATGACCAATCAAACGTCCCCCAAAAGACACTAAGATTTACCAAAAGGTCCCCCAAAAAATTGGCGGCTGTGCATGATTCATACGCCATGGGTTTTGCTGAAGAAATATATCACTTGCCACACCCTCGCACCAATGGTTTTTGGGATAACCAACAAACGGTTTGGCTCCAAATCTGAAATTCTGTTAAGTGTTTTGTTCCCTGCAAATGTGTTGCTCCTCTATGCATATGAGTGTGTTTGTGTGTGTGTTTGAATACTGCCACTCACACATATTTTTGACAATGTGGGTGGGGAGGGGGTAAAAAGGCCAATATTTGTGGTTCAACAAAAAATACACAAAAATTATTATATTTGGTTGGCTCTTAATTTGCACTTTATTGTGCAGCTTCAGTACCTAACCAACCGACCAACAACAACAACAGCACTTGTGCGTTGTTCTTCTTCTCGGCTGCCTGTGTATGTGTTAAAAGCTTGGCTTAAATTTAACCTTGAATTTGGTTAATAGTCTTTAACGTCTTTTTTTCGCGCAAAAAAATAAATATAAATGAATGTTTTTAAGCAAATTTTTATGTGCATTCGCAAAAAAAAAAATGGTTTCTTCGTTAAAACTTTTTTTTCCAGCAGAATTTAACTCTTGTTTACTTTCGCAAAAGATTGAAAAGAGAGTAAGTGAATAAATGAGTGGCCGTTGTCGTTTTAAGTGGAATTCGAACAAAACAAAGTTCCTAATTTTTAAGATTGTCATATGGTTTGTAATGCCATAAAACTCGTATACATATAAGCAAAAATGAGTTCTCCTAATTATGAAAATGTTCTGCGGGGCAGATTTTAATTTACGAGTTTTTTAATGTTAGGTTTTTTTTTATTTTTGTTTTTCTCATTTTCGTATATTGTTGGGTGGGTTTTTAGGTGACTAATATTGGAATCTGTATTAATTTTTGAAATAAAACAAATGCTTATCTTACACTAAACATGAAAACGAATACGCATTATGAGATTTCAGTATTCTTCTTCTTATTTGAAGGCAGCAACAGACATTGATCCATCAGTAGCCACACGTAGAAAAGAATTCCAAGCGCTTTAGTCTTTTGAACTCCGTAGATAGTTCGTAACACTAAGTTTAGATAACAGCTCTTTAACCTGGGTGCAACCTACAAAGTTTTGGTCGCTCCCTCTAGCGCCGCCTATCGTGTTTACAGACTAAGACCTTTCGAGCTGGAACATTTACATCCAATTGTCCAAAGTGTCCAATTCAACGCATTCGAGCTATTTTAACGCGCTTGACAACGTCGATGTCGTTATAAAGCTCGTGGTTCATTCGATGTTGGTATTCGCCATCAACGATGTCGCGTCCAAATATTTTGCAAAGTATTTGTCGTGTAGCAAGACAGATAGGATCAATGACTGATAGAGTTGGATCTTTGTTTGTCGAGAGACATGCGCTTGCTTAGCTTATAATAGCAGATGTTTGCGATCAATACTCCTCTCTTTATTTCTAGGCTTCTAGCAGTCGTCAGCCATAAGTATCATTGGCTGAGGACTGCGGCATACGCCAGCAGCATGTGATTTGTATTAACGATGGTACCAGCCTTGTTTACTACAGCCTGCCGTATGATTATCTTGATAAGGATATTAATAAGATCGCATGACTGGCCTTGTCGCCTTGTCTAAAGTTTCGGCATGTGATAAGTGTCGATCTACATTTCTTGGGTCTTCTCCAGGCCCTGCGTTTCACTGAGTCACGTGTAGAAATCGAGATATGTCGATTTAAAGTTAGTACACCGTTAAATTCATTTTGAAATTATCTTTTGAGTACCCGGACTTATTGGGTCATCATATAACCCAAAGGGGCCCATTTTTTACCCCACGAGAGAGAAGGAGCTGAAGAAGAGACAGGATGAATACATACAGTTGCTCCAAAGAAGAGGGAAAGCCCGAAAATTCTGAGAACCCGGATATCGTTCTGAAGATATGGAGAGATCATTTCAGAAATTCAGTGGATACGGACACCACTCCAGAAGACCCCGCTCCAAGTCATGACGATGGTTTTAATTCTCCACCTCCGAGCCAGAGCGAAACACGTGTGGCAATATCCCGCCATAAAAACAACAAAGCGGCTGGAGCCGATGGTCTTCCTGCTGAATTGTTAAAGGCAGACGGGGAGGAGCTGATTAGGAGTATGCACCGGCTCATGGAGAATATCTGGCTAGAGGGGAGTCTCAGTCTGTTATGTCCCACATACAAGAAAGAAGATCGTAGTGAATGGAAGAACTACCGTGGAATAAGCCTATTACCAATTGCGTACAAGGTTCCTTCTAACAATTGTAGAAAAACTAATTGGACCTTATCAGTGCGGTTTTAGACCTGGTAAATCTACGATTAATCAAATATTCACCTTACGCAAATCCTGGAAAAAAAACTCATGAAAAGCAGATCGCCCTAGACTCTCCAATAAGGAATAAACTATATGAGGCTACGTATGAATATGGCATTCCTGTAAAGCTGATTCGACTTTGTAAATGTTCCCTATAAAACACCAAAATCATCGGTTAAAATTGGTAAGGATCACTCTGAACCATCCAACACGGAATACATATATAGTTTTTGAAAAGGTGATGTATATGCTGGTGCCAACATGTCTGGCACCATATTCCACAAGATATAAACATCATTAACCGAAATCTGCGCGATGTTAATGCAGTTTTATCATCACTAGAAAAGGAGTCAACAAAAATGTAAATGATGTAAATGCTCCAGAGAGAATGTTTTTGAAGGCGAATCTGGACGACGGCGCAGAGCAGAAAGACCCAAACTTCGTTGGAAGGACCAAGTGGTAGGCGACGTGCCACCATCTAGTAGGACTAACTGAAGAATGCACGCAGAAGACCGCAGCGTGTGAAATTCTTTAATACTTTAGGCCTCAAATTTATGACCCACGTTCGTTAGTTGTAATAGGCCACTTATGTAAGTAAATAAGGTAGTAACAATATTGGTCAGCATTAAAGATACTGTCGGACAAATTGTTTTTGTGTTACACGAACATCTTTCAAACTAAATTTCCAAAATTATACTTTTTACTGAATTGAAATGAAATGGTTTTAATACATTTAAAACCAGTAAGAAAGTTTTAGTCGAGAAACTCGATATTATTACTTGACTTCTAAAGTGGGCGGCGTATCTTGATTTAGCTTTACTAAGTACATAATTTGGGCACGATCGCGTTTTGGGTGTATTGATATTATTACTCCATCTCTTAAGTAGGTGTAATGGTACATATGTATGGGATGTATCAGAAGGGGCGTAGACTTCTTATTTGTTCTCCAAAACGTTATCCTGTTATAACACAGTGCAACAATGAAAAAAACACCCGCACGTGACTATATAGGTTTGATAGCACAACCGGAGCTGAGTAAAACCCTAGCTCAGTTTGGCTAGATTGGCTACCACAATTTTTTTTTGGCCCTCGTAACTTTTTGAAATCCTTTGGATCCCTTGAAAAAAGGTGCCATCAGTTTTTGACCAACAGTTTGTACAGTTTTTATTCTAGCTCTTTCGCTTCTTTAGCAAAGTTGTAGCTAATAGTCCGATTAAGAAATTGATATAATAAAATTTCCCAAAAAAAAGTAGACTTCCCCCGTTTTTTTTTAAAAAAATTCGAAAAAAATTATAATTTTTTCACAATTTTGAATATAAGTCGTAGGGAGTTCAGATTTTTTGCATACTCTATTCAGTGGAATTGTAGTTTAGGTAACACCGAAAAACTCCTATGAACAAGCCTATGCAATCTGAACAAGTCTGGGGATATTAAATGGCCATCAAAACACACTATCTACTTTAAACAAATCATTTTTTTAGGAGTTTTGGGCCATTGTGCAAAGTTTTTACTTGCTATCTTTACCAAAAACGTACTTATTGTATAACTGAACAACTTTTGTAAACAACCAATTTGTTCGGAATACTCCATCCCTTTAATTGTTCACAAAGAGTATTAGGGTGTTTCTTATATGGCATTTTTTCGAATTTCGTTAAAAATGTGTATTAACTGCGATATTGGTCATCTAGCTTCACCTTACATTTGTTTTTGCTAAAAATACGAATATATTGTGAAAAATTTTGTATCGATAGTTAGGCATTAGGGTGTGCCGCAATGAGGTTAAAGTTCGAATTTGTTCTCAAATCAGTTTATTGCCGCTGAGTATTTTTCTTTTGAATACAGACTTAGAAGTAATAAGCCGTTCAATAGCTGAAGTGAAGACCTAAAATAGTATGTGTTTACTTTTACCATATCTCTTATAGACATCGAGATATTTGATGTAGAATTTGGGGTATTTTTGAAAAAATTATTAAAAAATTTTAAATTTGATTCCGAAGTAGATTATTATGGGCAATTATATATTTAATATTTTTAAGGTTAATCAAGTTAAAATCTATATGCTCAAATAGAATATGTGTATATTATCAATATCTCTACCAATTATCGAGATATCAGGCGTTTACTGTAGGCATAGCAATGCCTTATAAACTTTTGTTCCATCTGAATAACCATTGTGTCTACTTACTAATAACGATATATATATGATAAAAATCAAAAATCTCCTCAAAGGACCATTGAATATTAATGGTTTTGGTGAAATTTGTAAGCAGACACAATATATATTCAGGTAAAACAAAAGTTCAGCAGTCATTGCTTTCTTTTTAAACCCCTCATATCTCGAGAATTGACAGATATATTGGTAATATACACATATTCTATTTGAGCATATAGATTATAACTTGATTAATCTTAAAAAGTTGAAATATGTAATTGCCCATAATAATCTACTTCGGAACCCAATTTAAAAATTTTTAATAATTTTTTCAAAAATATCCCAAATTCTACATCAAATATCTCGATGACTATAAGAGATATGGTAAAAGCAAACACATACTATTTTTGTATTTTTATATATTGCAGTTAATACACATTTTAAACGAAATTCGAAAAAATGCCATATAAGAAACACCCTAATACTGTTTGTGCACAATTTAAGGGGTGGGGAGTATTCCGATCATATAGGTTGTTTACAGAAGTTGTTAAGTTATACAATAAGTACGTTTTTGGTAAAGATAGCAAGTAAAAACTTTGCACAATGGCCTAAAACTTCTTAAAAACTGATTTGTTTATAGTAGATAGTATGTTTTGAGGGCCATTTAATATCCCCAGACTTGTTTAGATGGCATGGGTTCGTTCAGAGAAATTTTTCGGTGGTACCTATACTACAATTTCACTGAATAGAGTGTGCAAAAAATCTGGATTCCCTACGACTTATATTCAAAATATTGAAAAAATTATAATTTTTTCGAAGTTTTTTGAAAAAAACGAGGGAAGTCTAATTTTTTTGGGAAATTTTATTATATCAATTTCTTAAGCGGACTCTTAGCTACAACTTTGCTTAAGAAGCGAAAGAGCCAGATTAAAAACTGTACAAACTGTTGGCCAAAAACTTATGTCACCTTTTTTCAAGGGATCCAAGGGATTTCAAAAAGTTACGAGGGCCGAAAAAAATTTTGGTAGCCAATCTAGCCAAACTAAGCTAAGGTTTTACTCAGCTCCGGTTGTACTATCGAACCTATATAGTCACGTTCGGGTGTTTTTCAAAATGTTTGATTTTGTGTCATAGTGTAATTTAATAAAATGCAGAATTTAAGCATGATCACGTTAGGTGTATAGCTATTATTACTCGATTTTTAAAGTGAGCGGTGTGGTATATGTACCACTGTATGGAACCGGCCGTGGCATAGTGATTAGAACACGCGACTACCATGCGGGAGATCGCAGGTTCAAACCTGGCTCCAGTCATCTTAAAAAAGTTGTTCTTGCATTGTCGGCTCCCCTCGAATGTTGTCGACAGCAACTTCGCAGTATTAGTGTGTCGAGTCAATCGGCGTGTCTAGTAAGAGCTTCTCAAACAGTGACGTTCGCATTCGTCAATAAAACAAGTAGGTGCCGTTAGTTGTGAATCTAAAAATATAAATCGTGTTAATTCCCAACAACGCGAGAAGCTATCCCATACTTCATTCATGGGGTGCAAAGGGAAATTAAGAGTGGTATATGTGTATGGCAGGTACCAGAAAGGGCGTGGCCATGTAGCCCATTAACAATACCGTAAGTAGTTTTGGGATATATATTAACTCGTGCAAAATTTCAAAACATTTGGTTGCGCTTTTCGAAAGTTATTGCGTTTACCAGCCGAACAGACAGATAGACGGACATGGCTCCAACGACTTAAAAAGTCATGAATCGAATTTCGATCAAAAAACCTTAGGGTCTAAAGTGACTCCTTCTAAGTGTTACACTTTTGGGTCGTACCAAATAATATATACCCTCCAACACGTAGGGTGAGGGCATAAAAAAACAAAGTGGGAGTGCAGATTCCATTTTTTTATTTTGTGTTGCATAGCTTTATCAAATGTAAATTCTTAAATTTCATTATCACTCCTATCACATAATAACAATAACAAATCAATCTACGTAGTACCTGCACAAATGTCATCTGAACGCTTTAACAAAACACCCATTAGTGTCCAATATGCAAACATCGTCATTTCTTTTACCACAATTCACAGAAATGCAAATTCATTAATCAATAGATTATTAACACAAAATTATAAATAATAGCTAATAAACGAAAGAGAAAAAACGCACAAGAAGTAGCAACAACAATACAACCATGCCAATCGACAATAAAAACTCATTAAAAGTTCGATGCACCACCAACCAAGAACCATCGCGTCTCGTCATCAATGTGGCCACATACCTGTTTGGCTTAAAGCCATAACTAATTGAATTAAACTGACAAACAAACAAACAAACTGAAAAAAAACTCGAATCATTTATTAACGTTTGTTAACAAATATTTATTTATTTATTTATATTAGGATGTCTAGATCAGGCTGCACAATTGGTTGGCTGACAAATTAATCGATTTCATGACAACGAAGAGTTTTTTGTTTTTTGACGAATGCAATTTGTCATGATCAATCAGGGGTGAACTCTCTGAGTAAGATAAAGATTTTACGTTTCTAATAAAGGTTCAAAGCCATAGGGGGGTGATAGGGAAAGAACCCAAATAAATTATACATTGTGTTGAGAGGTTTTAAGGTACCAGATGTAGGTACTGGAATACTGAAATACTTAATTACAGTTCAAAAACAATACAATTTCCTTAGCACCTCTCACATGCTATACGTTTTTGTTTAATAAATTTAATTTGGAACTTATTTTTATATTAGAAATTTATCAAAATGTTATGTCTTTATAGGTTCTTTTATATATGTTGTTTTTATTTATTTTATAAGACTTATCTGAAATGCTGTAATATCCATTACTTACATTTAACTTTATCAGTTTGTAAAATTATTTAAATCAGTGCACTAATATGTTATAATTGACGTCATTGCAATTATCTCATCATCCATTTGACTGACAAAGATACATTAGTTTAGAATGCCGCCCATTCCCCTCGCCTCCCCAACCACTTTAAACGAAAAATGTTGCCAATGACCAACAGCATTATTTTTGGCAGTGGCTGGAAAACATTAAGTGATTATATAAATTTAAACTTTGTATAAATTTCCGCTTTTACGCGATATTACTCATGGCAATTAGTAATGGTTTAATGCCAAACTTTGCACTTTAAAATACGTTGCGATTTAGCTCTCAACCTAAAGTTAAGGAACCTCTTTTAAGTCAACCATTGGAATCTGATTGTCTGATTAATCTTTAACGCTACCGGGCAAAAGTCATTAAGATTTAATATATATTCTAATGTTCAGCGTAAGCGTTAAATTTTCCACTTGAAAATGCAAAACAAATACAAACGTTGCAATTTATTTCAAATGGTCAAATTAATTAAATACAAATGACTGTAGATTAATGGCAACAATTTGTGGCCCAGTAAAATGCCTAGATCAGACCGGTCTCAATAGCAATCGAATTAATAGTTTCTTTCTCTCTAATAGGCTCTAACTTGTTGAGAAAGAAGCAATAACAAAAACAAACCCAATTCGTTAGCTAATATGGCTGTTGCTGTAATAACTTAAGTTGTATTCATTGTTGTTGTTGTAGTGGCTTGTGGTTTATACACGATCGTAAAAAAAAAGATCGATTGTGTTGAGAGACTTTTGGTTGACATAGTTCGTGCCAAGATTTGTTGCAATTTTTTCCATGGAAATTCATTAAAATGCACAGAATGTTTTCTAGGCAGACTTGAGAGACGACGACAACGACGAGCACTCGTGCACTATTGCGTCTTATCATCTTCATACAGAAAACACTTTCCTCCAGTCATATAGCAAATCGCCCAACAGAGAAAATGCCAGAATACAGTACAGAAACCTCAACTGGCTTGGCTGCCAAGAAGAGTTAAGGAAACATATTCGAAGCAGAGGGTGTGTTACATGGCAAGGGCTATCTGTGTGTGTTGATTAGGGTGGCTATTAAATGCATGAGAAAATAAATCATGGCGTCTTATATTATAATATTTTGTTTGAAGCTCTTATAGGGTGACAACGAAAATGTAGTTGTTATAAAATAGCTATGGGAAAATTTGAGCAAAATCGGACAACTTTGTCGTGCCCCAAAGACATCAAAGTCAAATCTATATATATGAAAATGAGTTTGGCTTTTTAAATTTGCATTCTTTAGAACCGTGTAGAACTGAAAACGGGTTGACCGATTTTTTGAAATTTTCAAGGAATGTTACTTTGCGGTCGGTGATGAAAATAAGGTACTTTCATTTTATATATATCAAGTGGGCGTGCCCCTATTTGTATACCCTCACCCTACGGGTAGAAGGGTATAAATCATTTGATACGACTCAAAGTGTTACACCTAGAAGGAGACACTTTATTTCGTTGAACCAAGTTCGATTCATGACTTTTAAAGTCGTATGAGCCATGTCCGTCCGTCTGTCCGCCAGTCTGACGTAACCAATTGATTGAAAACTTTGCATAGGCTAACATTTTCCCAAAACTACTTACGGTCTTGGAAATGGGCTACATGGCCCCGCCCATACAAATAAAAAAAACGCGATCGTGCCCAAATTCTGTATTTAGTAAAGCTCAAGCAGGATAAAGTTTTTTGAAGTCTGGACACGCCCCTTATGGTACCTCCCATACAAATGTACCATTCCGCCCACTTTAGGGGTTGAGTAATAATATCAATACACTCATGATGGTTAGAACACGCGACTTACATGCAAGAGATCACAGGTTCAACTCCTGGCTCCAGTCATCTTAAAAAAAACAAACAATTTTCTTTCATTATCGACTCCCCTCGAATGATGTCGACAGCAAGTTCGCAGTATCAGTGTCGAGTCAATCAACATGTCTAGTAAGAGCTTTTCAAACAGTGATGTTCGCATTCGTCGATAAACAAGTAGGTGCCGTTAGTTGTGAATATAAAAATAGAAAGCGTATTAATTCACAACAACGCAAGCTATCCCATACCTCATTTGTGGGATGTAAAGGGAAATTAAGTTAAGTTATAGGAGTACAAAGTTTATGAGAAAAAAAAAACTGGAAGTCTAGCTGCGCCCCTTCTGGTACCTTCCATACAAATGAACCACTCCGCCTAATTTATAAATCGAGTAAGAATATCAATATAACAGAAAATTTTATGTTTTACTGAGGGTAACGACTTATGTAAGTCGGGTTGCCCGACTGATACTTTTTTACTGGTTGGTACCGTACAGACTCGAAAATGGTTTGACCGATCTTTTTGAAATTTTTAAAGCATGTAGCTGTGTGGTCGGTGATGAAAATATGGTACTTTTATTTTTTATATATCAAGTGGGCGTGGCCCTGTTTATTGGGCCCTATTTATAAAACCGCAATATCTGCAGGACAGTTTCTCCAATCGCCTTAAAAATTTGTGTAGATGCATTTAGCAGAAAAGTTCGTGATCTAACAAAAAAAATTATAAAAATTGTAAACCTTAAACGGCTGTATCGTATGATCTAACCAGGGTGGAACTGGGATGTGATACTAGTGTGGGTCGGTCCCCATACAAAAAAATTATGCCAAGGCGGACACCCCCTACGAATAAAGATTACCCAAAGACAATCTCAGAACACCAAATTTTTTTTTTATCTGTGCACCCTACATACGACCCAAATATGTTTTATTGAGCAGACTTGTTATTTGATGTCATATCGAAACATAACTCATACCATTGTTCTTGGCATATTAATGGCTTCGTTTTTCCCTTTAGTCACTTTTGACTTTGACTTCTTGTATTTCGTTTTCTATATCCATATGATGTCCATTTCTTGCAACGTCCATGAAGGTATCTCCCAACCATGAAATTTTGCTTTAAAAGTATTTACTTAAATTCACAAACACAAAAGTTATGGAGGTTAAAAAAAAAATGTTGGTCACCCTACACTATGATTACATATTTGGGAGAAAAAAAATACAATTCTTTAATCGAACATTGGTAAAAAACATAGAATTTACAATGGATTTACTACGAACCTGACCTTTGACCTGTTTGGGGCACGGGAAATAGTTGTCCGTTTTAACACAAATTTTTGACATGTACTTTACATCAAATGGCACAATATTCCTGTCGAGCAGTCGCTGCCGCCTAACTGCACAATTTAGGAACCGACTTACTTACTTAGCTGGCAATTTTTTACTACATATCTTGGATTTTGATTATCTACCGCACGCAGAAAACTATTACATGCGCCTCTTCTCCGAATCAACACTCTAAGTTCTGCAAAATTCTCAGTAACCTGGTCTTTCCATCGGAGTTTTGCGCCATCTTTCGAGTTCATTGTCGGAGACATTTCGCGTTGCGGCATTTGTCAATGTCAGTACACAGCTCGTACAGCTCATAATTCGTACGATGTAGATACTCTTCATTAACGATGATGAGACCATATATTTTTCGAGAATTTTCCCTTCGAATATTTCCAGAACTAATTCATTGGCTTGTGTGATAACCCAGGATTCTGAACCATACATCGCTGAGGGTAGAACCAGTATCAAGTATAGCTGGATTATCATTCGTCGACAGAAAGCTTTGTCATTAAATCGCTTGCTAAGGTCATAGTAGCGGATATTTGCAAGCAGAATTCTTCTCCAAACGGCTAGAATCGTTGAAACTAACAACATCGTTTTGTCCTCCTTCGCCATAAGACGCTGATTTCTTCTGTATTCCTAAGAAGGCTGCAGTAACATCTCATAGTTATCGTCCGACGATGTCTACGTTATGAGTGTACACAAGTAGCATAAAGTTTTTTTGTGAATATTGTGTCACTTATATTTACTGCAACATTAATAAATATCATCTCCATCACTATGTTGAAGAGGTCACACGATAGTCCGTCGTCTTATCTTTGGTCTCGTCTGGTATAAATTGGCTCTGTAATGTCTTTTCCAATCTTCACTGGAGACTTCGTGTCAGTCAGCGTTATTCCGCAAAGGCATATTAGCATTGCAGAAACACCAAACTCAGCCATTACACTTAAAAAAAAAACTTAGTTTCCCTTATCAACCTATTACTGACGTATGGGATAGCTTTTCGTATTACTGTGAATGAAAACACACTATCTATATATATAAAAATAAGTTGTGTTAGAAATTGATGTTCTCTGGAATGCGTGAACCGATTTTGTTTCTGCAAACTTCATATGAAAGGTGACGTTAATACCAAGGTTTTTATGTATAAACGGTCTTTGTATGTGTATTGGTTCTTGAGTTATAGCGAACACTGCATTCATTTCGAAACATGTATGTGTGTGTGTGCGTGTGTGGGGAATGTGTGTATTGTTGTAACGTATGGGCTCAAAAACGGCTGGACCGATTTTGATGAAATTTTCAGGGAATCTTCCGAATAACCTCGCAAGTAACATAGGCTTTTTCACATTTAGGGGGTGAAAATAGCAAAAGGGATAAAAACTCCCCTTTCCTATATATATATGTTTGTATGTTTGCAACGTATGGACTCGAAAACGGCTGTGCCGATTTTGATGAAATTTTCAGAGCATCTTCATAATAACCCCGCGGATAACATAGGCAATACATTGTTTGGAGTTTTCCACATTTAGGGAATAGAAATTGGCAATTCGTTGCTATTCCCTTTTACTCAAACCATTCATTTAATTTATATACTTAGCTATTGTAAATCACATCTTCGGAGATCTATGAAATAAACGGCTTTTCTAATAGACCGATTGATACGAAAATTTAACCAAGTGGTACTGTTGACCTGTTGATAGTCCCTGGCTATATTTGGTTGTGATTGGATAAAGGGGCGTGGCACCGCCCATACAGCTTGAAAATTAAAAGGGCTATATCTCATGAACTATCAGAGGTATGAAGATGATATATATATGTGTTTCTCTAACTCCCATTGGAGCATAGGGCGTCAATATGAAGATGAGATTTGGTATATATGTTGTTGGAGCAGTATTAATTACATCCAGGGAGGAAGTGGGCGGTGCCATGCCCTCTTTTCAAAAATCGCTCAAACGGCTTTTCTAATAGGTCGATTGATACGAAAATGTTACCAAGTGGTACTGTTGACCTGTTGATAGTCCCAGGGTATATTTGGTTGTGGGGCGTTGGATAAAGGGGCGTGGCACCTATATCTCATGAACTATCAGAGGTATCAATATGAGATTTGTTACATATGTTGTTGTTGCAGTATGAATTACAGTAAATGTGGAAATGGGTTGTTCCACACCCTTTTTAAAACAAACGGTTAAAACTGTCAAAATTCCACAGTATATTTTTTTATTCGCAAAAATCGTAACCAAAATCGGAATCTACGATGAATTTAAAGAAAATTTCACCAAAAAACTTTGTGTCTAAAATCAATTCCTAGCTCCCGTTGGAAAGCATGAAGATTTCAAATAAAGATTTTTTTGTTTTTAAATGAGCACAAACCGAAAACTTCAGATATATATTTTCTGAGACCTTCTGCGTAAAACTGACTTCCCTACAAACTAAATAAGGTATTACAGAAGCAAATCTATGTATTTGTTAAAAAGTTATGGCCTCTGAGAGTTGGCATACAGAAATTAAGTTTTTAAAAAACATTTTTCAGAATATTGGGCGGGATCCCAATAAAAAAATCAAAAATATACTATTCTTTTCGACTTGGTCTCCAAACATCGGAATGGTAGGTAAAAATTAGAGCCGGGCCCATTGGTCTGAAGTAACTGAATAATTGCTCATTGCTAAAAAAAATATCTCTACCTGAGGGTGCATATAATGAAGTGAAGTTGAGATGCAGCTAATAGAAGCCATCGATGCTGTAGACGTTAGTGTGACAGGGGACTCGAATTTATCGAACCGACGTCTTTCTTAGCAACTCGGTCTCTGCAAATGCTGAGGAAAGATCTTGGCCTACATTCATATAAAATCCAACTGGTAGAAGAACTAGAGCCAGTGGGCGGTCAATTGATTTTTTTTATTTATCATGTCATTGCACATTATTTAAAGGAGAAATGGTTCCAACACGACGGTGTAACATGCCATACAGCGCGTGAGACCATCACTTTGTTAAGCCAAACGTTGGTGACCGATGTATCTAAAAAAATGATAATACGAGTTCAATACAAAAATAGTATTCCGGATTATTCTTGATCCGTGTGAGAAGAAGACATGACAAAAGGAGTTTTTATGTCTAAAGGCATGAAGCTTCAAACGGAATTTTCATTTGCGGTCAATAGGAGAAGGCATAACAAAAATGTTTTTTTTTATGACCAAAGAGATAGTTAGCATACAGACGGTTCATGCTACTACGGATCAAAATAAATAATTTTGATCTTTAGAGGAATGTCTGTTTCCGATTTTTGGAAGAAGTAGTTTTTCACACTACATACAGAAAAAACTTAATCTACATGCCGGCACTAAAGGTATGACTTTGCTGATGAACTTTTTATTAGCATTTACAACAATAAAACTTAATTGGTTAACTTTAATGGTAAGGAGTTACTTTAAATAAGTTACATAACTAAATAAACACAATATATTATTGTCGAGCTTAAGTACCGTTTTCAAAGTACTTTGTAGGCCTAAATGTGAAATATATTACAAGTTAATATGCAATAGCGAAGCATTGCCGGGCCCACTAGTTTATATTAAAATTCACCACAAATAGCACCTACTTATTTATAGACGACTTCAGACGTGAACTGTTTGAGAAGTTTTTACTAGACCTGCCGATTGCTTCTAGACTATACTACAAAGTTGCTGTCGGTAACATTGAGGATGACGGCGATGAAAGAAAATGTAGATGACTGAAAAAGGAATTGAACCATGAATGTCCCGCTTGGTAGTCGCGTGTTCTAACCATTATGCCATGGCCGGCATCAAACCCAGTCTTGCCTTTGAGTAATTTCTTCGGACTGACATTGGCAGCTTTATAGTCGACGAAAAGATGGTACCTGTAGATATGTTTATATTGGGACTATTCCACGTTGAAAAAAAGTCCCAAAATTGAAATTTGGCCATTTCGAAAATGATTTTTTTGATATGTCGTAGTGAACATTTTTTTTCCTCATGCCAAAAGCTATCGGAAAATCTATGGCACAAAAAAAACTGCTAAACTGCCTCCCTACTGCCGATAGTATTTCACATGATACACTAGACTGGATCTTATATGCGATGGGTAAAAGGCTGATCCCGAGAAGTTTGAGTCCATTTTTCAGGACAGGACATATTACACTTAGGCTCCAATTATCGAACATGTATTCGTTAAGCCAAACCGTGAGCTGGTGCATACTCGTTAGCAGCTCATCGCCGCCTGACTTGAAGAACTCTGTCGGAAGTCCAGTTTTACCTTCTGTTAAAATTTTCGGATTTCATCTCTATACAGTATATCTCTTTATATTCTCGTTCTCCTGTCCCTTGATCTGCAGATTTTTATTGCTGCCTCTCCTTGTACCGGTTCCGTACCTAGCCAGGGTTAAGCAGCATCCTTTTCACACAAAAGCTATGCGACATTGTTTATCGTATTATGGTACGTTTGAGCGTCGATTTTCATATCCTTAGCACGATTGTTGAGGCGGTTGCATCGGAATACCTAATATGTCGTCACTGTGTATCGAGAACGTAGAGATGTTGTCTCGAAATAGTTGGCAGAACTGATTTGAATATACAGTGGCTATCTCTGGAGTTTGCAGCTTTGCGATGTTCAGCTTTTAGTGATTTGTTTTGTGCATTTGTAAATAAGTGCCTAAGCTGCAACCAGATTACATTACATTTCATTGCAGATCATGCGCACGTACATGACATTAGATGAATTTGATGATATTTGATATAAGAAATATAGCCAAATTGCTTTGTGGATATTTTTTAGCTAAAATCTGGTTCCACTCACTGCCATGTTCCTTGCCGGTGCGATAAAAAATCTTTAAGCTTCGAAATTGTCTTAACATTACTGCTCATTAGAGAGGGAAACAATTTGTCTCGACCAAGCGGTTATCGGAATCGTAATCTATGATTAATTCTATTACAATTTGCCAAGAAACCATGGGTTAAAATCAAAATCGAGCCCCTGGTTTTTACCGAGAAACTTTTCGTATTGGGGAAAAATCCGCAACAAGGTTCTCAACTGCCCCGGTATCGCCCCTAGAGGTGTGACCGACCCCCAGTCATTTTTACCTCCCAACATTTTTCCCAAACATACCTACCTCCCATCTTTACCCCCTAAGTGGGCTCCCATACAGACCGCTCCCACCTCTCTAACATCCCCGGAGTCGCCCCAAGAGGAGTCAAATGTATGACCAGTGCCCAATATTTTTTCAACCCCAACAGTTTCTCAGATAATATTTATCCTCTTTTTCAAGCCTTGAGGTGGTTTAAATCAGCTCCTGCTGCTTCCATTGTGCCTCCAGGGGGCTAAAATGTTCGTCAATTCCCTATATCCAGACCGTGGTTGTGTTAGATCAAGTACTATAATCTTTAAAATATAATGTTGAATATTCGCTGCCACCCTATCCTAATATACAGTGATTTGTTCTACACCAATGGTTAGGGGCAATTAACGATTTATTTATGGCTAATTAAAAATGATATTATATCAATTAAAACATAGCCGCGATAATGGATAAATGTATTTCGTTTCCAAATAATGTACATATTAAAATTGCCATAAATTAATTACGAAATAGTTCTACAAAACAAGGAATTTAAGCTTTTAGGCATATTAACATATTGTCAGTGTGCTGCAAAAAGGTCTTAAGTCCAATAATTGTGTTTCTGAGTTATTGATGATTTAAAGGATATGGCCGCTTGTACTTTGGATATAGAATGATTTTTTTTGATGCAATAGCCACAAAACTACTTTAAGTAGGCAAGGCATTTTTTTACATTGCATAGATTATGACTTTTGGTCCTCATTAAGTCCATTTCATAAAACAAAACAAAAAGATGGATTTTAGACCTTTTTGCAGCAAAGCGAAAGTAAATAGGTTTAAGTTTTCAATATATTTTATTTCAATAGCATCAGATTTTCATTATTGTGTTAAAGGGAGACAGCGACAGTAATTCTAGAGGTAACTTAATTGCCTTCCTTAAGCCGTCTATTTTGCGTCTTAGAACTTTATACCACTGGTCTACCGTCTTGAAACGTTAGCACAGCAAACCTTAAGTGCCATCACTGTTCCATAATAATTCTCATACTAAAGACAATAGCATCCGTCCGTCTGTCCCTGTTTGACCTTGGCAATGGAGGCTCATTCACAAATGATTCACACTCATCACAATGGATGAGACCAACTGCATTCTACACGATATTCTAAGCAATTTCAATTGAATTGTGTGAACCGACAAGCGATACCGATACCGAAAGTCAATAATTTCTGGGAAAAAAAACCAACTAAACCAAAAAATTGCAAATTTCCTGCTTTTTTGTTGTGATAATCTAAAAGAAGATCTTTCTAATGCACCTGCAAACAATTGAAATTTCCACACACACAAAAAAAAAAACAACAACAAACAAAATAGATACATACAACAATAATTTGTTCTTAGCCAACCAAGCGAGACCAGTTGAATGCGATAATATGAGTAGATCGTTGGATCGGCTTGTCACTGTAGTCGCCGCAAACAAATAAATATCCAATAGATAAATATTCATTATTTGTCAAATGAATCCACCCACCATGGAACGAGCGAACGAACACACCAGCAGCGAGCCGATCATACAATTCGCTGCAACGTCTTCCGATAACTATCTTCATTATGGCTGGGGTCATCATTAACGTCACTATCGCCATTGTCACCATTACCATTACCATGATCATGATCATCTTCTATTAAGTTATCAATTTTCTAGTGATGATCATTGATGGTTTGCATTTTGGTAGTGTTTGACGTTGGCCCTCTAGTATGGTCGGTACTTACTGCCGTACTTAGCTAGGGTGTATTCGTTTGCATTCATCATCCCAGTGGCATCTTGAATTTCATTTACAATGACAATAAATAATTAACTATTTTTTTTGCAAACATTTTGATTTGAGCTGCAAACAAACACAGACAAACACTCAAAATACTTTTTATAGACAAGTTCAAGGTCTTTGGGAAAAAAATTATTTTGTTTTGCAAAAAAAATTACCTTTAATGGCCAAAAGATTTATACAACTGTATGATGATATGCAGTTTTGGTGTTTGTTTTGGCTCGTACATTTCTATTTTGGTAACTTATCAAATGACAAAGTTTTTACACAACATCTTGCATGCTTAAGAGGATGGTTGGTCGGATTGCTTTGCTTACGAAACTACGTAGTTAGATATTGAGATGTTTAATGATAATGACGAATGATTACGAAATCATTGGGACATAAGGGCATATCAGCTTTTTATACCATCACCCTTAGGGATGAGGGTATATATCATTTGATACGACCTAAAAGTGTAACACATAGAAGGAGTGACTTTAGACCATAGGTTTCTTTGAACCCAATTCGATTCATGACTTTTTAAGTCGTTTGAGCCATATCCGTCTGTCTGTCTGCTGTCCGGCTGGTTCGCACGATAACTTTCGAAAGACGCAACCAAATGTTTTGAAATTTTGCACGAGTTAATATTTCCCCAAAACTACTTACGGTATTGAAAATGGGCTACATGGTCACGCCCCTTCTGGTACCTTCCATACAAATGTACAATTCCGCCCACTTTAGAAATCGAGTAATAATATCAATACATCGAACTCAATCATTCCCAAATTCTATATTTAGTAATGCTATAACAGGATAAACTTTTGGAAAAAAAATTTAAAGTCAAGCCACGCCCCTTCTGTTACCTCCCATACAAATGTACCACTCCGCCCACTTTAGATATAGAGTAGTAATATCAATAAATCCAAAGCGATCGTACCCAAATTCTTTATTTTAGTAAAGCTATAGCAGGATACAGTTTTTGAGAAAAAAAAACTGGAAGTCTATCCACGCCCCATCTGGTACCTCCCATACACATCTGGTACCGCCCACTTTAGAAATCGATTAATATTATAAATAGAACTAACGCAATCGTGCCCAAATTCTGTATTTAGTAAACTTCAAGCAGGATAAAGTTTTTGAGAAAAAATCTGGAAGTCTAGACCCGCCCCATCTGGTAAATCCCATACAAATGTACCACTCCGCCCATTTTAGAGATGGAGTTATAATATCAATATACTCGACACAATCGTGCCCAATTTATGTATTTTGTTAAGTTATAACAGGATAAAGTTTTGGAAAAAATATTTGAAGTCTAGCCACGCCCCTTCTGGTACCTCCCATACAAATGTACTCTTCCGCCCACTTTAGATATGGAGTAGTAATATCAACAAATCCAATGCGATCGTACCATAATTCTTTATTTGGTAAATCTATAGCAGGATACAGTTTTTGAAATCGATTAATATTATTAATAGAACTAACGCGATCGTGCCCAAATTCTGTATTTAATAAAGTTTAAGCACGATACAGTTTTCGGGAGAAAAACTGGAAGTCACGACACGCCCCTTCTGGTACCTTCCATACAATTGTACCTCTCCGCCCACTTTAGAAATCAAGTAATAATATCAATATAACAGAAATTTTTTTGTTTTACTGAGGGTGATGGTATATGTAAGTCGGGTTGCCCGACTGAAACTTTCTTATTGGTTATATAACCATTTAATATTCTTTGCCAACCTGTTCTGAAAGTCGTAAAGACATTTGAAGTAAAACCCAGTACAGAAACTGGTAAACTGACTGATAAATACCATGACCCAATATAAGACACTAGCTGACCCGGCAGACTTCGTCCTGCGTCCAAAATTATTGTTAAAGATGTTGTGTATTTGTGGGAATCTAATAATCAAATTGGTCAATTTTCTTTGGTCTCTGAAATTTTTAAGAAAGTTTTATTTTGTATCAACAATTATTTTTATTAAAAGTTCTGTTATTGTACAAAAAAGAACGAATTACAATGGATTTTTTGTAATTTCTTAATTTTTCTTTAAATTTTTTTCCTAACTTTCGTAGGAATCGTAGCAAATCGGATGACTTCGAATACTTGAAATCTGTCACGCTTGTTATAACTTTCCCCGAATGTAAAAAAAGGAGGTTTTTATTCTTGGGGAAAAGTAATATCCTGGGAACTCATTTCCCTGTACGTAAAATATGCATTCCAAACTTTGAGTTACCATATTTTCTGGTGCAGCTTCAACCGTTTGCTTTTACAAAAGCTTCCATAAGGCCCACTTATAGAGAACTTTCATGAGGACTTCATATGGAAACCGGCGACGCAAGGCCTTCTTTTTCAATGTCACGCGATGTAAAAAGAAAAAGGACGAAAGAAGGTAAAGGAAGGCATAACGGATCCAAAAGAAGCCCTTCCTTCTCATGATTTTCGCCGCTGTGTAGCGATTGGTACCATTTTCACTCCTTTTTCTCCGTGGATCCTCTTAAAGTGTCAATTTTATAACTCTCATCTAACACCGCGGTTTTATGCCAATTACAATAATAAATTGTTTGACCCTGTTTGCCACTTTTTACCCCCTAAGGGTACAAGTTTCCAGAAAAAAACGCATCTTACGACGCATCTGCGTCACAGAAGGAACTTACATGCCGAATTTCAAAGCTCTAGATTTAGTTTTGGGTTGTGGGAGTGATCAGTCTCATATGATTGAGATAACGATTTTTTCAAAAGGGGCGTGACACCGCCCATTTCCTAGGGAGACGTAATCCTCCTTGTACCAGTAATATACGTAGCAAATCTCGTCTTCATAACTCTAATGTCTCGTGAGATATGACCGATTGAAATTGCGGTTTGTGTGCCATGCCCCATTTATACATTTGATTTCATGTGTTTTATGACAGAAGCCCTACGAACCTCATATGGAAAATTTCGTTGAAATCAGTTCATTTATTTGGCATATAAACTACAAATATTTCCTCATATAAACCGAATATGTACTAATAAGGATATGTTCATTTGAAAGCCTACAACTTATAAACCACTACACGTACAAATACTGAATTTTAAAAAACAAAACTTGCCATAGACGTCAGCTTTCATAGAAACAAAATCGGTTCACGCATTACAGATTACATCAATCACCGACACAATGCCTTCTGTTACATGATAAATTAACTGGCCAAATTTAATTATCCCCCATAATCCATTTCACACAACTACTGAAAACAAAACTCTATTTGCGATAATATAAAGCCAGACGGACATAGCTCAATCATCTTAAAAAGTGCTGAAACAAATTTGGTCTTAAGATACTTGGGTATAACCCGTCTGGTTTTATGCCTTACACTTTTTCTCGTATCAAATGATATAAACCATCATCCCTAAGGGTGATGGTATAAAAAACCGGTATTTATTCGGTATAAAACTACTCCTACCTCCCGTACAAACTAATCCTTTTTGAGTCTGTTCCCGCGATTACAGCTGTAGGTAGGTAAGCTATCGAACTAAAATTGTATACGCATACTTCAATCCTCTAAGCGGAGCTAAAGTTCTTAGGTGAGCCAAATCGGACAAAATCTACCTGTATATTAGGGCGGGTCGATTTATTTTTCGACAATTTCCCTATGATTTCCGTATTCTATGGGTTATTCCATGAAAATTTGCCCAAGGAACCATACCTCTATCGTTAAAATCGAGTCCCCTACGTTTTGTTGGTAGATTTTGACGTTCGTATGAAATATTACCTACACGTTCACATCCATAACTCGGATTTAATCGCTAGTAGGCGCGTTGGAAAAGTGAGCTCATTTTGATCAAAGTATACAAGTTTCTATCTTCTAAGCGAAGGTTAAGTACTAAGATGAACATTATCGGCCTAAAACTACTTCCACCTTTCATACGAACAAACTTTTTCTTGGGCGTGCCGACTTCCACAATATAAATAGACTTTTTTTTCAGAAACGATTCATTAGTTATTTAAGGAAATCCCCAATTTTGTTATTAAACCATCATAACCCATGACTCGCTCGTCCGCACATATCACAATCAATAACCCCAAAATGCGCGGTAATTCTATAATTAATGCACTGGCAGCAGTGGGTGAGTGTAGCGAGTGCAAATTGGAGCTGAAGCCAATCATCATCAACTTAGGCGAGATGCGATAACAAGACCACAAAAGCACAAATGCACACTCGACAAATGTCCTTGAGAGAAACTATATACCATTGTAGTAAAGACATATGTATTTGTTGCATAGCTAACATACACATGTGCTTACATACATTTATATACATACAATCAGATGCACTTTTCTATACATTTGAAATAATCTTTGAACAGCCACCGACCATCCAACCATAGAACTAAGACCAAACAAACCATCACAACACAATTCGTCTTATTCTTAATCAACTCAACTCAATCCAACAATGCAATGCAAACACTTTTCTAATCTCTTACTCGACGCCTTCCCACTCTCTTTCCCTCTCTCTCTCTCCTTTTCCCATCCTAATACAATCACAATCGCATTGGCTCGCTAAGAAACGCTAAAATAGAAATAGAAAATATATTAACAGCAACAACAACGACAACAAATGGAAAAAAATCATTGAGGAAATATCAGCGGCAGCAACAACAGCCACCGAGAACCAACAGAACAGAACCAAATAAAACAAATTAGAATAAATAACATGGAAAAATAAAATAGTATATGTTGATGTTGAACGGAGGGCTGGGGGGGCGGATGTATGACTGGCAAGGCAGACGGACGACTGGTACCAGTCGGCCAGCAAAACATTTTCAAGGCCATTGACACAAACCGACGAAGTAAGCGAGCAAATAATCGGGTAAACAAACTGAAATGAACAGTCAACACTCGGCTGGCAGCAGCATCATCATCATCGGCATTAGATGTAGCCCCAATGCGTACCAACTATTCTATACATCTATCCATCTATCCAGCCAGCAACCAACGATCCCATTCGTCCATGCAGTGATGGCGTCCGACACCAACCACCCGCTAAAAATGCACTCAAACCACCCTAAAGAGGAAAAAGAGAAGCCGAAGTGTTTGCTAAATTCTAGGCAAATGCACATGAGGCACAGTGGTGTGAACACATATAAAAAAAAAAGTGCCCACAATGCTTCAATGAGATTTGGCCTCTGTTCAACATTGCATTTTTACAGAGCATTGAAGACCTTTTGAACTTAAGAGATTTTCAAATTTCGTATAAAAAAATCTTTAATATTGACGTTAAACAAAAAGTTCTAATCGAGTAAATTAAATTTATTTGTCAAAAAAAAAAATACTTAAATGCTAACATTGAAAAAAAAATCTTAACTAACCTAACCCAAAGTGTATTAAATAAAGTGAGCCAGTTACTGACAGCACCCTTAATTTTCTGAAGTTTTCTTTTGCTATGTTCTATTAACCTGTTCTGAACATTGTATCCAAAAAGCCCGTAAATAAATTATTTCATATAAAATGAGAAAAATAGTTAAAGCTAGATTATGAAATTCCGTAATAATGAAATGAAAGTCCGTAATAAGATATTTATTTATTGTGTAAAATATGGACGTCCTCTAATGCGAAAACATACTCTGTTTGCACTCCTGCGTCAGCATAGCTTTTACTCCCCGCACTCGCGTGTACTTCCGACATATGGGTTAAGAATTTTGCCCAACTCCACAGCAAAAATTCTTCTCCACAATAGGAGCAACACAGTGTGTATACTGAACGGTTGCCGGCCGCTTTGACCAGTGTACAAGTTGATTTTGGCTGCGTTTGTTCAAAATTCTTGTCAGAAGTTGTTTCAGCGAAAGGTATGTGCTGCGTTGGTATTGCACCTGGCAGTAACCTTCTCCGCTTGCCTTCATTGTCCATAAAATCGCTTGCCTCAAAATGTTTAGAGCACACTTTTGCCGTGGCGCTGAAGCTTGTGCGGCACGCCTGCGACCATCGTTTTCTTTTCCGTTCTCCACTGGGAACTGAGTACATAAGAACCCATGAGCAGTCTTGCAAACGGCGCAAGTACCAGGCATCTTGATTCCCACACAAAACTTTTTTATTTATTTTTTTCACAAACAAACTTATTAACGATATTTTCGTTGATTTAAGGGTTAAAGAACTGACAAACGAATGACATTGAAAGGGTGCCGGAATAGAGAAATGTCAGTATCTGGCTCACTTTATTTAATACACTTTGACCTAACCTAACAATAGACAGAGAGAGAGAGAGAAATAATCTAAATATCACAACATACGCAGCCACACAAGCGCAGTGTGAGTGAGAATTAAGAATTTAAAGGAATTCGAAACAAAACTGTAAAGACAATCAAATATTTTAACACAGGTACATATGTATGTATCTGATTTTAAAAACAATTTAACAATTCAAGGTAAAGCAAAACAGATGAGAAAAAACCCCAATTTTTTCTAACAGTTATATATTTTTATGTCAGGAGCATCTCCTCCATAGAGGAGATCATTTAGATCCATATGGACCCATTGTGACACCCGTTGGGCATTTGCGACATTCCCTCAACCTATGCTTTCAGCGTGTGTGCTGCCTGATTGCGTTCCTAGTTGTCGATTGGCAATCCGGAGTTTCGATCCAATCCGTCCAGTTGAGGATTTTGCAATAGTTGTTGTTCCTTCCGATATCCAAGGATGCCAGACCCTCTATACCATTTAAGAAGGGTTTCCCCAAAGTGTTCAGTCTCCTTCTGTATAGGTCTGGTCAGTTGCATAAAATATGGTCGGTAGATGGTTCACTACTGTTATTCCTACAGTAGATACATTCGCTTTTCGTTGCGAGTCATCATTTGGGTCCACGTCCCGTCAGAAAGGTAATAATTTTTCTTATCTGGTCCATCCAAGATTTACCAGGTACGACGTACGCTTCGGGTTGTATTTAGGCCATGTCTTTTTGGCCTTTCTATAGGTTTCCTCATTCTTCCATCTATCGTTTGCAGTTATAAACGTTAGATTTCCGATAGTATTCTTACAGGTGGATATAGGGCAAAGTCCTACGTGTTCAATGTGCCTTTCCTGTCCTGCAGTTGCCCTCATATCCGCTGTGTCCATGTATCCACGTAACCAGGACTCTGTTATTCCTGGATATCTCGTTAAGAGATTTCCGGCAGGCACTGACCACGTTCGATTTGATGTCACAGGACTTCAACGAGTTACCCTCCAATAGACTGGAGAATATCCTCCTGTAATACCCTCCTCACGTTGAACACGTAAGAGTTCCAGTTCCGTAGAGAATGTTTGATTTCCTAAGCAAGTAGTCAGGTTCTAGTGAGATGTTGATATGGTTCCGGATCCTTGAGTGTGCGATGGAGGTATCCCAATGTTCAGTCTCCTTTAGTCGAATGGCTGATTTGCCAGATTTTCCCAATAGCTTTCTGGCATTTGTATAAAGCTATGAGTGCCTTGTTGGATCTGCTTTCTATATTCTGTCTTCAATTAAGCTTCCTGTCCAATATGAGGCCCAGGTAGTTCGTCGTTTCGGAGAATTTGAGTTGTTTATTGCCCAAATGGATGTTGGATGGGACCGGCCGTGGCATAGTGGTTAGAACACGCGACTAACATGCGGGAGATCGCAGGTTCAATCCTGGCTCCAGTCATCTGAAAAAAAATGTCTTTCATTGTCGGCTCCCCTCGAATGTTGTTGACAGCAACTTCCCAGTATAAGTGTCGAGTCAATCGGCGTGTCTAGTAAGAACTTCTCAAACAGTGATACCTCATTCATGGGGTGCAAAGGGAAATTAAGTTTTTTTTTTATAGATGTTAGATGTAGTGGCCGATTTCTGTTTCCGTCCTGCTGGCCCACCAGTTTGCCAGGTTGTTATTACAGTCCTGCATCTGTAATTCGAGGCGTGATAGACTTGTCCCCGAGACGCAGAGTGCTATGTCGTCTGCGTACGCTACTACTGTGCATCCTCCAGACTTCAGCTGTCTGAAATCGCTGTTGACGTTAAAATTCTACAACAGCAGCGATAATACTCATCTTGTGGGGTGCCTCTAGTCACCCTTCTAGTGAGTGTGTGATTTCCCTACTTTGAGGTGATGGTTCTCTTTAGTAGCATGTTGCAAATCAGTTTGCTAATACGTGAGTTGACATGTAGGTTAATGAGCTCTGTCATAATGCAGAGGGGTTCGATATTGTTGAAGGCTCTCTCTATGTCCATAAAGGCCACTAGAGAAAATTCTTTCTTATCTAATGATTACTCTATGGAATACAATAAAGCATGGAGTACGGTTTCTGTCGATTGTCCCTATGTGTATGTGTGTTGAGCATTCGAAAGGTAATTCGGGCCGATTGAGTTAAGGTTTCAGAAGGAATGATGTAAGACTTATTGCTCTAAAGTCCTTCGCTTTGGTGTGTGATGACTTTCCCACCTTTAGGGTGAAGACCACATTAGCCGTTCTCCATCTTATTGGAAGGTAGGATAGTTTCACACAGCCGTTCAAAAAAGCCTCTTGCCATGGCAATAGTATTTCTAGGGCCTGTTGAAGTTCGGCGGGTATAATAACACCCGAACCGGGGGATTTGTAAGGATCAAAGCCGCTGATTGCGTTCTTGAGCATGTCCCCTTCAATTACCGGTATTCTATCGCAAAAGTCGGTAAGTACGACGGTTATGGAGTTTGACCCACCACTACGGAAATAGTTATCCGATAGAATTTCCAAAGTTTCCTTTGAGGATTTAGACCATGTCCTATCAGTTTTCAAAATGTATGCTGTATAATACTTTCCTTAGTCTTCTTACCCCTGCGGATTTTTCGACTTCGTTGGTGTACTTCCTCCATAAAGATCTTTTTGCCTCTTTTATCAGTTTGTTGAAGAGTCTTATTTTCTCCTTGTACTCCTCCCATTGGCCCATTTATAAGGGTTTATTTACAAAATTTTTTTCCCATATAAATTTGTTACTGTCTAACCACTGTGCGACGACGACGACATCTTAACGTCGATCATAATCACCAAAGAAAATCGACCGCCGCATGACACCACCGCTCCACCATCAGCGTCAGCACGCAAAACAAATGCTGGGACGAATGCAAACCAAATAAAAAAAAGCTTCATTAGCAGCTTCTTTGTTTTTCTAAAAATGCAAAGTAAATGCACCAAGTAATAAGTACAAAAAGCAACAAGAACGACGACGACAACATCATCATCAAAGTTGGATGGAATAGGATGGGATGCGATGCGATGGTTGTTTGGACGGACCAAACGAGGCACTAACTAAGACGACAGCACCTCGCTTACCGACCGCTGCTTTGCAATCCATAAACCATTAAAAAATATATTTACAGAAAAATAGCACACTATAATAAAAATAAAAACAAAACCTTTGAATTCGACTCACACCACGACACGACAGCCAGCAGCAACCATCGCAGCAGGCACCAGCCATTCCACAACCAATCCAACCATCCATCTGTCCATCCATCCATCTATCCATTAGAAGCAATTAGAATTTTAGTAAATTACTTGTCGCTGCTGCTTCGCCTGCACTGCGCCTGTAAGAGTTTCATCAGTAAGGGCACAACACTGCAAGCAAAACTAACCAAAGATGCGGATTTGGGGTGGAGGGAGGGTTAGCTTCTCATTGAATGTGCGAGACTTTTTTATGGCCGAGGAAGGTTAAGAAAGTCGATAACAAGTAAGCAACTAACTAAACACTTAGCTGGCTGGCAATCGCATAATACTAAGCGATGCAAATAAGAAAATTATTATTATAATATATAGTCAGGCAGTCGGCCAAGGCCGACAATGATGATAACCTACACGTGACTTCTTGGGTGTATGGCATTATGTGGTGAACGGGAGGCTTAAAAGAGTTGAACGGGCTGGGGGTGGTTAGTAAAATGTTCTATATGGTAGTCAATGTAGAAGTATGTATGTAATTGCAAATGATTACAATGGATAATTGGAATAGGTATGTTGAGTTAAAAATATATCTAAAATGAGGAAGGTACATAATATGTTTACCATTAATATGTTAAAATTGAAGGGTGCGGAATTTTGGAAATCAAAGAAATTTAAATCTAAACTTGCCTGATAATCTGTGTACAAGTCCTAATGCAACCATTCCAAAAAAAAGCTGATGTTCGGAATCGTCGGTCGACTGTAGGTGAGGTTTATTTCTGGCTTAAAGTTTTTAAGCAAAATCTCAAAATATTGTTATGGTGGAATGGTGGTTTATGGTTCTTTTTCTTATTCGACAGGAACTACAGGACCTACCAATACCAATAAATGTTGAATGAAGGATATATTTTCAAGCACTCCGTAAATTGTGAATTAGGTTGGCAGCATAAATTCAATTTTGGATTTCGGTAATATCCGAGACAAATATTGTGTCAGTCGTTATAAAATGGTCAGAAATCGGCAAACTTTAAACCGTGCCCCAATGAGGTCAAAGGTCTAAGCTATGTGTATGAATATGAGTTTATGTTTATTTATTTGATTTATTTATTTATTTATTTAGTACAGTTTACTATAGTATAGTATAAATCGGCTTGACCTATCTTTTTGAAATTTTCACAGAATGTAGCTGTGTGGTCGTTGATGAAAATATGGTAGTTGCATTTTTGATATATCATGTGGGCGTGGCTCCGCCCATTGGAATCTATTTTGAAAACGCAAAATCTGGAGGACTGTGTCGCCAATCGCCTTGAATATTTGTATGGATGCGTTTGGCAGCAAAGTTGATCAACAAAATAAGGGCGGGATCGGATCAGTGGGCGCGGTACAAAACTTAAAACTTCAAACGGCTGTATCTTATGAACTATAAGAGGTGTAAAGATGATATTTGGTATGTGTTGTGGGTACAGTATGAATTACAACCAGCGTGGAAGTGGGCTGTGCCACGCCTCATTTAAAAGAAACCGTTATGCAGCCATAATAAAAGTTTGATCGTACTAAAAATTTAACAGTACAGTTAGGAGAGATATAACCATGCTATTTGGAACCAAGCTGGGGAAAAAGGGCCATGACGCCACCCACAGACGTCAATATTTACTATTACGAGAAAAAATACAATTCCTTAATCAAACATTAGTAAAAACCAGTACAGAAATTTCAGTCAGGTAAACTGACTGATAAATACCATCACCCAATATAAGATATTGTTGAAGTCTTGAGTTATTGAAATGAATAGATTTTTAATTAAAATGAAATTACTTATGTATAATTTTCCCCCTGCTTGTGGTGCAAAATCGTCCAAAACTTTACTTATTTGTGTAGGGGGTATAGGTGCCGGTTTGGAATTTATGTGAGAAATATTAATTTTTCAAAAAAATTTAATTTTGATAGGGGATACCAAAAGGGGTGAACCGATACAGTCCTTATTCATTCCTAACTCAAATTTTCATACGTATAACTTACGAATAATTTAACTGAATTCAGTGCACTTACAAAAAAAGATATGTATGTAAGACTATGGGGGTGAGTTCGGTCCTTTGTATGGGAGGTACCAGAAGGGGTCTGTCAAATAGTTAGGATTTCTGAGGTTTCGCCTCCTATCACAATATAAATTAACCGACTAATTTTCATTACCCCGCAAATGTCCGTTTGGAAGTTATGGAAGAATTATTAATTTTCCAAAAATAGGTCATTTTGTATGGGAGGTACCAGAAGGGGTGACCCGATATAGTACATATTCACTCCTGATTCATATTTTCATAAGCGTACAAATTTCTCATAATTTGACTGAATTTAGTGTACTTAGAAAAAAGATATGTTTGTAAGAGTATGAGGGTGAGTTCGGTCATTTGTAAGGGAGGTATCAGAAGGGGTGTGTCAAAAAGTTAGGTTTTCTGGGGTTTTGCCTCCTAAAATAACATAAATTAATCAACTAATTTTCATTACCCCCCAAGAGTTCGTTTGGAAGTTATAGGAGAAATATTAATTTTCCAAAAATAGGTAATTTTGTATGGGAGGTACCAGAAGGCGTAAACCGATATAGTCCATATTCATTCCTGGGTTCTATTTTCCATAGGGGAATCATACTCAAAATTTGAGTAAATTAAGTTTACTTACAAAAAAAGATATGTATGTAAAACTATAATGGTCAATTAGGTCATTTGTATGGGAGGTACCAGAAGGGGTATGGCAAAGTTTTTGGTTTTCTTAGGGTTTGTCTACTTTTGCCAAATAAATAAACTGACCAAATTTAGATATCCTACGATCTTCCGTTTGGAAGTTATGAAAGTAAAATAAATTATCCAAAAATAGGTAATTTTGTATGGGAGGCACCAGAAGGGGTGGGGCTATTTTGCCCATTTACAATCCCATAAGTTCGTTTTGAAAAATATTAATACTGGTAAATTTTCATACCGATCCTGCTGACCAGCCATCCAGACAGCCAGCCAGCCAGCCAGCCAGACAGACGGACATAGCTCAATCGTCTTAAAAAGTCCTGAAACGTCTTAAGATACTTGGGGTCTAACTCGTCTCCTTTAATGCGTTACACTTTTTTTCGTATCACCCTAAGGGTGATGGTATAAAAACATAGGATTTACTACACAGAAATACCATTTTGTCAATTTGTAAATATTTAATTAAAAAGGCGCCAACAACCAAAATTGTAAATACAATAAACAGTTTTGTTATAGTTACAATTTGTGTATTTTAGTTAAATTTGAAAAGTGTTAGAAAATTTGTCAATATGACAATTTACAAACATGTTCAAATGGAAAAATTGTTATAAATCGAAATTGAATGCTAACAATAATATTTAATTACTTAACAACAGTTCAAATTCCCGTCAGTTATTTTTGTACATGTACATTAGGGTGGGGCGATTAGTATGGAATTCTGTTTTAGAATCAGAAACGCGAAGCGCCCATTAAGATGTTCAAATTGCCCCTCCCTAATGTACATATCATATGATATGTGAAAAAGTGTAACACTGTAAAGGAGAAGTTTTAGACTCCAAGTATCTTAAGACCAAATTCGTTTCATGTTTTTTAAAGACGTTTTTGAAGGTACCCTTAATTTGGACATATCTTCCGATAGATGTTCGATTACGAAAATTTGACCCAGGAATAAATTTGGTCTATATCGACTGACCCGTTCTGGTACCTCTCATACAAATTACCGAATTCGCCCTCATGGTTTTATATATGTATCTTTTTTTCTAAGTACACTGAATTTAGTCATATATTATTATGTATTTTTTAACACCCAAACAAGGGGAAGTTTGTATGGGAGGTGGTAGTCGTCTTTGTCTGATCTAGCTTATCTTTGAACTTAACCACCGCTTAGAGGATAGATGCTTATATAAAAAATGTATCTCAATAGCTCTTAAATTAAGCTTATAATCCGGAGGGAAGACTGACGGACGCCTCAAAAAAAGGGAGTGTTAAAGGTAGAGAGTATTATTTGTCCGATATTGTTCCACTCAGAACTTAACCTCTGCTTAGAGAATAGAAGCTTACATACCAAATTTCAGCTGAATATTTCTCAAACTACGCCTGTAATTGCGGGAACTTACAGACGGACACCCCCAAAAAGAGGAAGTTTGTATGTAGGGACATGGGAGTAGTTTTTGCCCGAATTTGCTCATCTTACAAATTAACCTACTCTTAGAGGATAAATACTTGCATATAAAATTTCAACTCAATAGCTACTTAACTACAGCTGTAATCGCTAGGACAGACTCAAAATGCAGTTTGTATGGGAGGTGGGAGTAGTACTTTACCATACGAGCTCATCTTAGAAGACAACCTTTGCTTTGAGGACATAAGTTTGTATTCTAAATTTCAGTTCGATAGCTCTCAAACTGCGTCTGTAATCGCAAGGGCACTCCCCTAAAAAGGGGAAATTTGTACCCGGAGTGGGAGTAGTTTTTAACCGATCTTGCTCGTATTAGTACTTAGAGGACTGAGGCTGGAATGCAAAGTTTCATATCGATAGCTCTTAAACTACGGTTGTAATCGCAGCGGTACACTTAAATAAAGGGCAGTTTGTTTTCCACCGATTGAGGATATAAGCTTGTATTCAAAATATTAGCTCGATATCTCTAAAACTACGGCTGTAATAGCGGGAACAGATGGACATCTTTGAACTGACTCAAAATTCGACGCTGATCATTTATATATATATTATGTCATACCTACCACGCCTCCTAATGGCGTTACAAATGGAGGTACAAAATTAATATACCCTTTACACCGTTCGCGAGCGTGGTGAAGGGTTTTAACCCAATAGTGACGACTGTTACCATATGGTAACGTTGACAGCGATAGATATTGCACGCAATAAAATAAACATTAGAATAAATGTCAAGAATTTTCTTTTTCGATTTCATCAAAGCATGCTTTGATCTTTCATTCTTGATTTACCGCTATGCGATCAGACGTCAGTAGCGAGAGTAGGGGATCATTTAAAATAATAATATGGTGGGATATAAAAAGTCACTCCATATTAAGAATATTTTTTGGTTGTTTAGACTAATATATTAAAGACCGGCCGTGGCATAGTGGTTAGAACACGCGACTACTATACGGTAGATAACAGGTTCAAATACCGGCTCCAGTCATCTTAAAAAAAATGTTCTTTCATTGTCGGCTCCCCTCGAATGTTGTCGACAGCAACTACGTTGGTAGGACCAGGTGGAGGAATCACTGACGCTGCTTGCTAGGACAGACTGGAGACGGTGCGCACGAGATCGAAGCGAATGGAAATATCTTATCACACGGCCTCTGACTTAGACACTAAGTTATAAATATATATGTAGTCAAGTTGTAGACCCAAAAGTAGCCCCAAAAAGAAGAAGTAGTATCATTCGTTTTGTCAAGTTACATGCCATAATAATTTAATATCGATTTGACGTTAGAAGGCATCGTCACGTTTTACGCTCTTTTGTTTGACATAACTCGAGAACCTCTAGTCAAAATTAGCTGAAACAAATTTTAAAAAGTTAAGAATTACAAAATTAAGAACCGGTCGTGGCATAGTGGTTAGAACACGCGGCTACCACACGGGAGATCGCAGGTTCAAACCTGGCTCCAGTCATCATAAAAAAGTTGTTCTTGCATTGTCGGCTCCCCTCGAATGTTGTTGACAGCATCTTCGCAGTATTAAGTGTCGAGTCAATCGGCTTGTCTAGTAAGAGTTTCTCAAACAGTGACGTTAGCATTCGTCGATAAACAAGCAGGTGCTGTTAGTTGTGAATCTAAAAATAGAAAGCGTGTTAATTCACAACAACGCGAGAAGCTATCCCATACCTCATTCATGGGGTGTAAAGGGAAATAAAGTAAGTAAGTAAGTATATTAAAGACTTTTAGTTGTTTTTATTTGAGAAGAATATGAAATATCATAAAAACATATTACATGAATTATTTTGTACTTAGTTCTTTTTATTTACCCGTTTTAAAGCTGTTACCATATGGTCACAGTCGTCATAACACCAGTAAATATGGATATTTTTCGGACATTTTTCGTCTTACTTTTTTATGTAAAATTAGTTTTTGTAACTAATTTTTATGTAGTACTGACAAAATCTTCAAAAAATTCCCATTATTTCGCTCTCGTCATTAAAGGGTTCAAAAATATGTACCCATGCAGTTGTTATAGAATTTGCAGCTCTCTCTTCCAAACTCTCTACCTCACATGTGTCTAAAGCTGTGCAAGGTTATTCCCCAAATCAAACACATTTATTAAAATTAAAGTACTGCCTTACTTTCCCACGAAATTATAATAGAATGTCTGCTTATATAAAAATTTCAGTACACAACCTTAAGTTCAATAAATTCTTCTGATTCCAATCGAAAAACTCTGTCGTACTGCAACTAAACATATTACTGACTTATTTTAATGATATCCTTCAATTGTATTATCGCTATCTTAATGACATCTGCAATGACAGAACTCGGCGACAAAAAAATCACAGTAATTGCAAAAAACAACAACAACATTTGACGATGTACTTCAGAGAAGATTGCATGAAAAGGAAGTTATTAAGTGACAACACAAAACACTTGGACAATTAAAAGCCACTTTAAATGACTTCAGATGTCATATGATCAAATCATTAACTCGTCAAGCGAAATGTAGTATCATTCATATGAGCACACACACACACACACACATATGAATGATGTTGGTTGTTGCCGCGCTATATAAAAGAAAAACACAGCACAATATTACGTATGACATCAATTAAACACCATAAGTACGATATAAGATGGGTGGACAGACAGACGTGTAGAGGTCCCAAAAAAGCAACCACAGCAACAATGCGGCGTTGATGTGTGATAGTGTTGTTGCGGCTGTCAAAACACCTGCTGATGTCATAGTGGGGCTTCTTGTGCCGCCGCGCTACAATTAGCAAACAAATTAATGAAACAAAAGAAATATGAAATTATTTTAAAGTAATAAACAAAACACAATAAGAAATTAGCCAGGATGCGATAAAGGGACGGACGGATGAATGGACATTCATATTGTTTACTCCACCCAGCTGACTGATGACCCACAGTCAGAATGACAGACTGCCTAACAATGACTCAAATACGTCGACACAGCAGCAGCAACACTTTTTAACACGAATTCCTCTTTAATAACAAAAAATTGAAAAAAAAAATGATTTGAACAAATTATTTTAATCCCCACCACTATAGCACATATCAACATACATGTGTATCATCATATGTATGATCGTACATACAAACATTTAGTTCATGCATGCATCCACTGTTCAGCGTAATCGAATTCATATTCGCTTGCAGCCGTTGTTTTTTGTTTTTGTTTTTGTTACTCATAAAGTATGATGTCTGTTTGTATATTTGGTTGTTGCGTTGTCAGACAGTCGTTCAGTTGGTTGTTTAGTACATCTGTTTTGGCACATGAGCCAAAATGATGAACGATTTTCATATGTTTTTGAGCGTGAACGCAGCGGCACGAGACAACTCAGACGGACGAACGGAAAGATGAGACAGACATGAGGTAGACAAAACACTGCTATGCCCCACGAGGCTGACCGCCAACCGCCCCACCATAAGTAGTGGCCTAGCAAGAAATCTAAAATTGTGACGAATTTATGCATAGATATGAACACTTGCGCCGAACGGCCAACAAATGTCTCTTCCTCATATGTATGTTAAATGTATGCACATCTTTGTCATTAGCATTTAGAAGCCGTCAGCTTAATAAAGATTCATCATGCCAAAGATCTACCTTAAATGGAACTCATAGTTACCTTATTTATAACCATGAAGTTGTAGGATTCACATAACGGACGGACTATTCTAGTGGATAACATATTAGGCGTGATCGGATATTATTATCTAAACACACAGTACAACAAATGATTTTGGGACTCAATTTTGAGAACTGCACGTGAAATAAGCCCCAAAAAGAAGAAGTTCTGCATCATTCGTTTTGTCAAGTTACATGCCATAATAATGTAATATCAATTTGATGAATGGCAAAGTGAAACTATTGCTCGTTTAGGGAAACGTTATATGAACAGATTTAAGGAATTGTAATTCTTACTTACAAATCTTAATTTCCCTTTGCACCCCATGAATGAGGTATGGGATAGCTTCTCGCGTTGTTGTAAATTAACACGCTTTCTATTTTAGATTCACAACTGACGGCACCTACTTGTCTATCGACGAATGCGAACGTCACTGTTTGAGAAGCTCTTACAAGACACGCCGTTTGACTCGACACTTAATACTGCGTAGATACTGTCAACAACATTCGAGGGGAGCCGACAATGCAAGAACAACTTTTTTAAGATGACTGGAGCCAGGTAGCCGCATGTTCTAACCACTATGCCACAGCCGGTTCTTAATTTTGTAATTCTTAATTTTTTAAAATTTGTTTCAGCTAATTTTGACTAGAGGTTCTCGAGTTGTGTCAAACAAAAAAGCGTAAAACGTGACAAATTCCCATATACGATACCTTCTAACGTCAAATCGATATTAAATTATTACGGCATGTAACTTGACAAAACGAATGATACTACTTCTTCTTTCTTTTTGGGGCTACTTTTGGCTCTACAACTTGACTACTTATATATTTATAACTTAGTGTCTAAGTCAGAGGCCGTGTGATAAGATATTTCCATTCGCTTCGATCTCGTGCGCACCGTCTCCAGTCAGTCCTAGCAAGCAGCGTCAGTGATTCCTCCACCTGGTCCTTCCATCGTAGTTGCGGTCTCCCTTTTTTGTGCCGTCCTTCGTAGTCTTGATAGAATACCTTTCGCTCTGGAGTTTCCTCATCCATCCTCACGACATGACCTAGCCAGCGTAATCGCTGCGCTTTGATTCGCTTGATCACATCAATGTCGTGGTATAACTCGTATAGCTCATGATTCATTCGAATCCCGAACTCAACGTTTACGCAAATGGGTCCAAATATTTTGCGGATTATTTTTCTCTCAAACACCGCCAGATGAGCTGCATCCCCTGTGTAAGCACACAAGATTCGGAGGCATACTGCAGAACTGGTAAAATAAGTACCTGATACAGTTGGCCGTTGGTGTTTCAATATAGGGTGGTGTTTATGAAGTACTCGCGTAGCCCAAAGAAACACCTGTTAGCGAGCACTATTCTCAGTTTTAATTCTAGGCTGACACTGTTGTCTTTGGCCATGACGGATTCGAGGTAGATGAATTTATTCACTACATCAAAGCAAAAGTACTCCACACATAACGGTTGGACACTTTGTTCGATGATACCATTCATTTCATATTGTCCTAATTCACTGCCAAATCTATATTCGCTGACTCCCTTTCAACTGATAAGAAGACAACTGTTACCTCTCGTATCGTCTGACCGATATTACCGATATCATCGGCATATGCGAGCAGACATGTTTACCGCTGCTTTCCCTAACATCTTCTTCATCACTATATTTAACAGTATTCATGACAAACCATCACCCTGTCTAAGACCTCTCGTTGTATCGAATGGTGCAGATAGATCCTTGCACATTCAAACAGACGATTTGGTATTCGTAAGGGCACACCGGCAGAGATGAATTATCTTCGCAGGGATACCCAACTCAGACATGGCTTTGTATAGTTGATGCCTGATGGGACTATCGAAGGCAGCATTGTTATCGACAAAGAGCTGATAAGTGTCGGTTTGCTTCTCATGGCTTTTCTCCAGAATCTGTTCAGGTTTTCCACAATTGGCTTTGGACGTTCACACAGTATGTTAGAGAGGACCTTATACACTATCGGTGAGAGGCTAGTTTTTACACTCACTACGATTGCCATTTTTGGTAAACAGGGCATAGCACATTGAGATTCCAATCCTCTGGCATGCTCTCCTGAAGCTAAATATTCTCTATGAACTGTTGCATACTTAAAACTAGCTCATCTCCACCCACCCTTAACAACACACCTGGAAGACCATCATCCAAAGCGGCTTTGTAGCATTGGTTCGGAGGGGGACACATGATGTTATTGTCTCGGGTTAGTGCACATTCTTCAACCGCCAAGTTTTTAGACATCTATAAGTTGCAGAAGTAATCTTTTCATATTCATAGCTCTCGGAGTCAGTAACGAAATGCCCATTCTTGTCTTTGCAGGAGAAAAGACCTGTCCCATGTACCTTACCATTAATTTACTGGTAAAATTTTCTGACTTAACATCTGTTCCTGTATTTTTTAACGCACACATTATTCTGCTCCTTCAGCTCTCGTTTTTTTTTTTTGGCTGAAGAGTCGAGTCGTCTTCCTCCTCTTTTTCCAGTACTTTTCATGAACAGCTCGCGTTGCCATTGGCCGCAGTTTGGCGCTGTATGCAGCAACTTATTCCCGGTGGCATTCGTCATCGTATTAGGCATTATGGTTTAAGGGCTTCACTTACCCCACTACGGACCGCGCAGTCCTTTCCATCGAGTGGGCAATATATTGCCATTGCGCGCTAGTGTTTTTGGGAGTTGGAGCTTTATGAAGTAGTTGAGTGAGTTGGTTGCTTAGCCTAGTACGCACCTTCACTGCAATGAGGTGGTGATCCGAGCTGATGTTCGTACCCCTGATCACTTGTACGTCTAAGACACTTGACGCGTTCCTTAAATCGATTACCACGTGATCTATTTGATTTCTCGTAACTTGATTGGGAGATATCCACGTTACCTTGTAAATGTTTTTGTTGTCAAATCGTGGAATCGAACCTTGGATCTCCCGCATTATAGTCGCGTGTTCTACCCATAATGCTATAGAAGACCTCAATAACAATAAAACAAACTACCTATTAAATGTGTGAATGCCACTGCAACACATGTAACATCACACAACACCAACCGATTGCTCCACCTAAGATGACTGCCAGACTGCCACACATGTTACCATTTAAGATATAGTCAATGTGATAACTCATTTTAACAAGTGTTGGCCGCATATGAGATATGAATGAGATCATTGCATCGGTGATCCGTTTGAAACGTTTAAGAATTTTAACAAACGATTTTGTGTTTTTTTTTTCAAGAATTTTGTAAATTAAGAAGAATAAGACATTGTTGCACATACGAAACTAATCTCGGTACAAGTTCGCGACAATAACAACAAACAACATTTGTATGTGGTAGAAAGATAATAAATCATGCATCATCATACTCATCATCAAGCAGCAGCAACTACAACAGCCATGTCCTCCTCAGCCATTGTTTGCAATTCCTTAGACAATGTTTAGAAATAATTGGTTTGAGAACAAAATTTCGTGCATGACCCAAACTTTTTGGCGGCAGTCTGTTTGGCTGTGCTACCAAGAGGATTGGGGTAAGAGGTTTCAAAAGTGGTCGGTATGTCTGGGCGGGGAAGGCGGGGTGGCGATCAGTGGTGATCTCTGGTTATTTATGGCCACCTATTAAATCTTCGTCATATTGGAGAGGAAAGTCATTAAGTCATACAATGTTATTTTTTGTTGTTGTTTCTGTATGTGCGTGAGTGTTTTTTAATTTACACATTTGAACATTAGTTATGGCGTTTGATGAATATTCCTAATGAATGAAATATGGGAGTTAGAGAAGGACCTGTAGATGATATTTTTTCGAATGGCCAACAAGTAAAGGTTGATTATAATCCCCCTAAAAGCATAAACACTGGCCTAGAACCAGCAGTGTCATAGTGGCTAGAACACACAACTTCCATTCATGAAAAGTACAGGGAGAAGAGGCAAGAAGGCGACTCGATTCTTCAGGCGACAAAAAAACGAGAGCTGAAAGAGCAGAATAATGTGTGAATTAAAGAATACAGGAACAGAGCTGAAGCCCGAAGAAGATAAATGGTAGGGTACATGGAACAGGTCTTCCTTCCTGTAAAGACAAGCATGATCATTTCGTTACTGACTCCGAGAGCGTACTGAGAATATTGAGAGATCACTTCTGCAGCCTATTGATTTCTGAAAACTCGACTGCTGAAGACTGTGTACTAGGTTGATTCTTATTTGGCAAAAAAAAAATGTTTTTGGAATTTTTCATGGGCCAAGTTAAAATTTTATTAAGACGTACAAAAAAACTCTATGTAAATTTTTAAAATTTTTTCCTTAAAGGTTTAGGGGTCGCTACCGGGGTTCGAAATTCAAAATTTTACCGTCATCCTGAGGGATAAGCAGAATAACTCGAGTAAACCTTAACTGATCCTTATGAAAATTTTTCAGTATTCATATTTTCCATAACGAAGTAATGAAATTGTAAATGGGTAGAATTGCCCCACCCCTTCTGGTACCTCCCATACAAAATTACCTATTTTTTGATAATTAATATTTCTCCCATAACTTTCAAACGGACAGCTGGATGGCATTTAAACTTGGTCAGTTTAATTACCTTGTAATAACAGATAAACCCCCAGAAAATCAAAACCTTTGTCACACCCCTTCTGGTACCTCCCATACAAATGACCGAATTCACCCTGATAGTTTTACATAGATATGCTACTTATTTTTGATTTTTTTCATAGGTTAACTTAAAATGTTATTAAGAAGTACAAAAGAACTCGCTTCAGTGCCCTGAAATCCATGCGCAGTTTTAAACGTAGAAGTCATATAATATGACTTATGCATGGTATTTCGGGACTTCCCCGAAATATCAAACAGCAACCATACCATTACAAAAAAAACATAAAGAATTCTGCGGATGCTATTTGTTTTGCCGAAAATCAGCTTAAAGAGTTTCAGCCACAAGATGACTACAAAGAGCTACTTAAGCTGACAATAATATTCTGCGGAGGTGTTTCAAAAACACCAATATTCTTCAGAGCACCAGCAAGTCTTCACCGTGCTAGATGGATGGCTAAGGCAATATATTCCATAAAAATATATTTATTCAGAGAGCAGTTCAAGCTAAAGGAAAGCGAATTATGTTAAATACAGGATGTTTGCATTTTTATAATTAAAATTTACCTTAAATATTGGTTTGAATCCACTTCTGGACCTCTGCTTCAAGAAATGACCTCCAGTTATTAAAAGACTTGAAGTCTTATGCAACAATTAATAAAGAGATAGCGGCAATAGCCTTAAAAAAATTCTAGGTCATCTCTGGTATTTGTCAGAAGATCTAGATGGATTTGCTTTTTTGATGACAAAGTTTCTCATGAAATTAAGAAGAAGATGGTAAATGCTTTAAACATAGAAGGAGTAGATAATCCAGAAAAACGAGTTACAGTAGCTGAAAACCTACTACATTCTAAAAGTCTTGAGCATTTTGTATCCAACAATACTATTAAATTTTTCAGCAGAACGGGTATTATATCGGGTTTCCTAAAAAAAAATGTTGAAGATTGTTGCCGACTGTAAATTAAGTAAAGAATTAGTTCGGTCTATGAGGGTTTTTAACGATATTGCTGAACGCGAAGTGGCCTTGATGCAGGAATACAATAAATTGCATACACATAATGAAGAACAGAAGCAGTTTCTATTATTATTGGTGAAAGAATTTAGAAAAAAATATTCAGATCCAAAAAAATCTACCATGTGTAAATAATAATATATTTTACAATATTTTAAAATTTAAAGAAAATTGTAAGCAGTAAATGCAGTTGTTTATAATTATATTTTTTAATGTTAAGTTTTTCATGCAATGAATTGATGTTTAATATTAATATATTAAATTTTTATTTTAATATTTTTTTTTTAACTGTTTAATTTAATCTTTATTTTTGAAATGTATCTTTTTAAATAATAACACAACAAAAACTGATGAACAAATTTGAAATAAATCATTTCTTATTAACTGTACTGTAAAAATTCCTAAGTTGGACTGCAAATTAGTGGAATGGGGCAAGACAATAGCGTTCCATTATCTACGTTGAATATCATATAACATTCATTAAACAAGATTTATATTTAAGATAAGCATTAGTAAAATTACAATAAGGGTATATCTTTACCAAAATATAAATGAATTCAGCATACTTACAAAAAAATTTATGTAAAAATATGGGGGTTAATTCGGTCATTTGTATGGGTGGTACCAGAAGGGGTGTCACAAAGGTTTTGATTTTCTGGGAGTTTATCTGTCATTACAAGGTCATTAAACTGACCAAGTTTAAATGCCATCCAGCTGTCCGTTTGGTTATTATGTGTAAAAAATAATTGGGCTAAAAATAGGTAATTTTGTATGGGAGGTACCAGAAGGGGTTGGCCGATATAGTCCATATTCACTCACGAGTCAAATTTTTGCATGTGTTCATCTCACACAAAATTTTATTAAATTCAGTATTTTTACTAAAAAGATATGTAGGTAAAAATATGGTGGTTAATTCGGTCATTTGTATGGGAGGTACCAGAAGGGGTGTGACAAAGGTTTTGATTTTCTGGGGGTTTATCTGTTATTACAAGGTCATTAAATTGACCAAGTTTAAAGGCCATCCAGCTGTCCGTTTGGAAATAATTGGTAAATAATAATTTGTCTAAAAATAGGTAATTTTGTATGGGAGGTACCAGAAGGGGTTGGCCGGTATAGTCCACATTCACTCACGAGTCACTTTTGTGCATGAGTTTATCTCACACAAAATTTTATTGAATTCAATATTTTTACTAAAAAGATATGTAGGTAAAAATATGGGGGTTAATTCGGTCATTTGTATGGGAGGTACCAGAAGGGGTGTGACAAGGCTTTTTATTTTCTGGGGGTTTATCTGTTATTACAAGGTCATTAAACTGACCAAGTTTAAATGCCATCCAGCTGTCCGTTTGAAAGTTATGGGAGAAATATTAATTATCAAAAAATAGGTAATTTTGTATGGGAGGTACCAGAAGGGGTGGGGCAATTCTGCCCATTTACAATTCCATTACTTCGTTATGGAAAATTTTAATACTGAAAAATTTTCATAAGAATCAGTTAAGGTTCACTCGAGTTATTCGGCTTGTCCCTCAGGATGACGGTAAAATTTTGCATTTCGAACCCCGGTAGCGACCCCTAAACCTTTAAGAAAAAAATTAAAAAAATTCATATAGAGTTTTTTTGTACGTCTTAATAAAATTTTAACTTGGCCCATGAAAAATTCCAAAAACATTTTTTAAGACTCACCCTACTGTGTACCAATCCGAGACGATAACATCTAGTGTCCCCTCCGAGCCATGCTGAGATAAAAACTTCCACATCCCGCCTAAAGCACAACAAAGCCGCAGGGACTGATGGCCTTCCAGCCGAGTTGTTTAATGTGGGTGAAGATGAGCTTGTTTTAAGCATGCAACAGCTCATACAGAATATGTGACTTCGGGAGAGCATGTCAGAGGATTGAAATCCCAGTGTGCTATGTCCTATTTACAAAAAAGGAGACCGTAGTGAGTGTAAAAACTACTGTGGAATTAGCCTCTTACCGATTGCGTATAAGGTCCTCTCTGGCATACTGTGTGAATGTCTAAAGCGAATTGTAGAAAACTTGATTGCATTACATCAATGTGGCTTTAGACCAGGCAAATCCACGATGAATCAGATATTTATACTACGGCAGATTCTGGAGAAACCCTATGAGAAGCACCACATCTTTATCGATTTCGAAGCTGCCTTTGAAAGTTCTATCAGGCATCGACTATACGTAACCATGTCTGAGTTCGGTATCCCTGCGAAGGTAATTCGTCTCTGCCGGTGTACCCTTGCAAATACCAAATTCTCAGTTCGAATTGGCAAGGATCTATATGCGCCATTCGATTCGACGAGAGGTCTAAGACAGCGTGATGGTTTGTCCTGTATACTGTTCAACATAGTGATGGAGAAGGTGTAAATGTGCGGCTATGATATCGACAATATCGGTCGAACGATGCGTGAGGTAACAGCTGTCTTCTCATCAGTTAAAAGGAATCAGCGAATATTGGTTTGGCAGTGATTGAGGACAAGTAGAAGTTAATGGCATCATCGAACAAAGTGTCCACCCGTTGGGGACGCAGCGTGAACGTTGAAAACTATTGCTTTGAGGTAGTGGATGAATTTATCTACCTCGGATCCGCCATTTGCTAAAACAACAGTGTCAGCCTTGAAATAAAACGAATAATAGTGCTAGCCAACAGGTGTTTCTTTGGACTACGCGAGCTCTTCATAAACACCACCCTTTCTCAAAACACCAAAGTCCAACTGTATCAGGTACTTAATTTGCCGGTCCTGTTGTATGCCTCCTTACACAGGCAGATGCAGCTCATCTGGCGGTGTTTGAGAGAAAAATACTCCGCAAAATATATGGGCCCATTTGCGTAAACGGCGAGTTTAGGATTCGGATGAACCATGGGCTGTACGAGTTATACCACGACATTGATGTGGTTAGGCTAATCAATCGGCAACGATTATGCTGGCTAGGCCATGTCCTGAAGATGGATGAGGAAACTCTAGAGAGGTATGCTATCAAGATATCGAAGGTCCGCGCAAAAAATGAAGACCGCGAATAAGTTGGAAGGACCAGGTGGAGGAATCACTGACGCTGCTTGGTAAGACTGACTGGGAGCATGCGCACAAGATCGAAGCGAATGGAAATCTCTTACCATTTAGCCTCTGACTTAGACACTAAGTTATAAATATATGTCAAGTAGTTTTAAAGACAAATAATAATACTAAAAATCTAGCTTGACATTACCGCTCGCCATGGTCCTCACTTGTAGAACTGTTATTGTGGTCTGCCCATTCATTCCTCTAGATATACGCATACGGATTAGCTCACAGCTCTATGCACACACATGTACAACTGAGTTTATCTATCGCAAGCATAGAACGAATACAATCTTTCTCCGCACTTTTTCGATTCATTGAAACATTGCGGTTGACCCAGTTTCCAAACAACAATGGCAAACTAATGCAACTGATCATAAAATCATTTTACATCTTGGCCGAATCCAAGGTGAATTGGCTTAATGTGGCATTCATAAATTGAGAGATGGCGACGGAGCCGGCGGAGGCAGCAACAGCAGAAATCAATAAATATTCGCATAATTCTGACAATCAAACATCTAATCATGAGAGGGAGATTGATGCATCATATGGAACTGATTCGGTTACACGAATAGAATGCGTTAAATCGCACAGCATATTTACATAATAGCAGGCAGGCAATAGCGTTCATTTAGACTAGAAGATTTCAACTCTTGATACTTGTATGTTTTAATATGCTCA